>JBAJHW010000003.1:130006073-130701073 GCA_037013535.1 Intellagama lesueurii | reverse complement strand
AGATAAGGTGATCAGGCACTCCCATTTCTTTAAGAATTTGCCATAGTTTGCTGTGGTCCACACAGTCAAAGGCTTTTGCATAGTCAATGAAGCAGAAGTAGATGTTTTTTCTGGAACTCTCTGGCTTTCTCCATAATCCAGCGCATGTTAGCAATTTGGTCTCTAATATATATATAATTACATTATTATATGCAAAATAGCCACAGGCTTACAGTTGAATGTGTGAAATAGGTATTAACCTTGTTGGAATCAACTTTCAGCTTCCCACAGAGTCTCATCACTTAATATAGTATTGATCAGGAACAGTCACATTGACTTTCTACAAATGTAGCTAAAAGGCAATATCATCACACATCTTGATCTTAAAGGGATGACTTCAGAAATAGCATGACTCCCATTTTTTATTTTCAAGAAACAGATAACCAAGTACTGAAAAGCACAGAGCTCTACCACTTTGTTTTTCATCTGGCAGTTCATGACGGCTGAGATAATGGACTGCCCTTCATTAATTTTCCTGCATTGCAAACTAAATTCACAACACTTAAGATGTATATGCCTAACAATAAAAGTGTTTGTGTGTGTGTGTGTGTGCGTGTGTGTGTGTGTGTGTGTGCGCGCGCCTGCCTGTCTATCTGTCTCTGCCATGGCCCCAAGTCCATGAAACTTAGACAGTTGAGACTTGATGTGTACATTAAGGGGACCATGAGAATGTGGAAAATAACTCTGTGAGCAGAGATACTTCATTTTAAAAAAATAATTAATTAATTTTACATGAATTTAATGTATCTGCAGCCTGCCTTTCCCAATTAATTCACTGGTATCATACATGGGGCTCCTTAAAAGTTGGACTCAAGAGAAATTGTTAAACGTTGCTTCCTGTCTTCTTGTTCTTTCTGAGGGCATGTTTGTCTTTAAGGCTGTGGTCATACTGGCAATTTGAATTGATTCCTGTTCAGACTTTCTTAAAATCAGGTTCAAGTCACTTAAACGGTGGCAGCATTCACATTCACTGATGGAAATTGATTAATTTTTGGTGATTCAAACTGGTTTTGGTGTCTATACTGCTGAAATTGACTCATTTGAATAAATTTTAGAAGCAAGGTATTTTGAAAAGCCCCTGCCAGCCAGTTGAAAAAAAAAATCACTTTACAGTTCATATAAATTAATTTCACCTTTGCATTGTGGAATATTTTGATTCCAACAAAATCTAAATCAGTTTAAATTACACATAAATGCAATCTTATTGCCAGTGTGACCACAGCCTCAGTTTGGAATCCATCTTATTATTTACTAACTTGTGAGTAAGGTATGTGTCCTACACTGGAATGGCATTTAATAACTCTGTTCTTGACATTATTAGATAGTATTACTATTGCATGAGAATGCAGTAATGTTATTGTGTGGCAAAGCAAACAACATTCTAAAAGGTAGTTCTAAAAACACACACATAAACATGCAGACACTGGCAATCTTTTTATCCAACACATAAGAAATTGCTGATGTGTATTACAATGACTAACATTTTTAGTTTTAAAGGACCCTAGCTTTTTTTAAAAATTGAAGCAAATATATCCAGTAGTTGTAAAAATACTGAAAACTTAAAATGGCTCCTTCCAACAGGAAAAAAACCATTTCTTTACTTTTGAGCATGCTCAGGAGAAACTTGCCAGAAAGAACAATAGATCACAATCACTTACTTGCCCTTACTTTCTGTATAGTCCCTCACCAATTAAATGAGAGCAACAGAGACCTGGGGTTTGGTGACATTTTGCTCTTCAAGGGTCAGGCACGGTTTAACAGTCACCAAAGTCAATTTGAACAAGCAGAAATTCCACCAGAGCAGCTCTCCCTTTACCCAGCAGAAAGGCTGAGTTTTCCTCTTGTTTCCTCTGGCTGGCTATTCACTTTAAAAACTCCATCATTTATTTTGTAAATATTTCCTTTTCCCTTTTCTTCTCATCCCCTTCTCATGATCACATACCTACGCATTGTGTATCAATGGCATTTTAAAATGTTAGAATTAATGATTCCATATTTCTATATAGACTTCCTCAAATATGAGTGCATAGAAAAGAATATAGTACATGGGAAAAGGTCAGTCTAAAGCAGGGGTCTCAAACACGCGGCCCCCGGGCCAATTGTGGCCCACCGGATGATAGTTTGTGGCCCCCGCCTTGATATGCAAGTTTAAGGAGCGGTAGCAGCAGCAGCAGCAAAAAAAAAAAAGCAGAGTGTGTGTGGTGGGGGAGGAGGAGTGCTGCTGCTTTGGCTCCGGCAGCTCCCATCGTGGCCGTTGCCACGGCGGCACCCCCACCAGGCCCCTCGGCTGCCCATGTCATGTTACAACACCGGGGCTGCTGCCAGTGAGGAAAGAGGTGAGCCCTGCCCGGAGGTGGCCAGGAGGTAATGGCAGAGCAGCCGAGAGGCTTGCCCTCCCCTTCGCCAGCGACAGGAGGGAAAGGGGAAACTCGGGGAGTTGTCGGGAGCCCCGCGCGCAGAGACACCGCTGCCGCTGCCCCCCCCCGCAATGAGACTTGGCCCGGCACCGGCCGCTGCCCTCCTCCTCCTCCTCCCCCTCGCCCCCACAACACACAGCCACCGCCGGTGAGAGGCTCCGACTTCCCCTCCCCCGTCTTGCAAGGAGCCTCTCAGTCCCTCCGTGACTGTGTCCGGCTTTTGTATCTCCACTCCCACCCCCACCCCCTGCAGCCGAACAAGCCACCTCTCCCTGTTACTTCCTTGGTTGCGGCAGGGCACTTGGTTATTTCAGAGATCGGAGATAAGCCGGCTTGATTGTTTAGGGCTGTTGAACAGCCCCGGGCAATCAATCCGGTTTGTGAATGATTGTTTCCGGCAGGAAGGAAGGTGCCAGAGAGGAACCCGGTGGAAACAGACATGAGAGGTGTGGAGTGAGTGCGCTTGCTTGCTTGCTTTCCTCCGCTGGAGGGGAGGTTGGTCCCGGGTTCTGGAGGGCAGCGCTTCAGAGCCAGGGAAATAGGGGCCGGGCCAGTCCATCCGTCCTCCTAAAGCCGAAGAGGAGGCACTTTTATCCCCCCCTTCTGCCCCGGCCCCACACACCCCTGACTCTGGGGCATGTGCAGAGTGCGTTTCCAGGTCCAGGAGCCAGAAGCATGTGCAGAGTTATCCCCCATGCTTGTGGGAGCTGGAAATTCACACACACACACACAAGTGGATTTCTCTCAACTTGAGAAATTGCAAAGGGTGGAGAAAATGGCTGTGTGTGTGTGTGTGTGTGTGTGTGTGTGTGTGTGTGTGTGTGTGTCTCCAAATCCATTTTCTCCACCGTTTGCATTTCTCAAGCAGAGAGAAATCCACGCCTTCTGTTTCCCCCCCCCCGGTTTTTATAAAGTGTTTCAAATCTGTCACACAACTTTTTAATTCATTTTATTATGCTTTTATTAATATGATTTCTTAGTGTACTTTGTTTTAGTAGCTCTTATATTTTGTTTGATCGTTGCTGATTATTTTGTTTTTTATGTTATTGTTTAATTCTGTTTTTGTAAACTGCCCAGAGTGGCCTTGGCAGCCAGATGGGTGGTATAAAAATTAAAAAATCAATAAATAAAACAAGGGGGATGGGTCTCCATTAAAGGAAGGAATAGATTGTCTCCATTAGTCCTGGGAGCCCAGTAAGTGTATATGTAGATTTGTTTTTTTATTTTTATTTTTTAACACTTTTAAAAACAAGAAAACACAGTGGCCAGTGGATTCTGAGTTTTGTAGTCCAAAAAAAGGTAACTTTCCCAGTCTTGACCTTTCAAGACTGAGTAGGTTGAATGGTCATGGTATTGCCCCATATTCAAAGAGCTATTCTCCCCAATACCTAATTCCAAAAGCGACACGCCCTCCACCCCACCCTGCGCACAGAGCCCCCCCCAATACGTCCTCCTTTTTGGCTTTCTATGTCCTCCTTTTCGTACCCATGTATCTGGCAACCCTATTCCAGGGGGGCTTCCGCGACCCAGGTAAGGAAGTGGGCGCCCTGGAAAAGCCGCCGCTGCCGCGCTGCCTGAAGGACAGACGGATGGACGGGGGCTGGCTTGGGCAGAGATCGAAAGGAGCCGATATATTCCCAATGTTCTCCCTCCCCGCCAGGTCTCCCCCTGCTCAGCCACACCGTATTATTATTATTATTATTATTATTATTATTATTATTATTATTATTATTATTATTATTATTATTATTATTATTATTATTATTATTATTATTATTATCATCATCATCATCATCATCATCATCATCATTATTTTCATCATTATTATTTTATTTATTTATTACTGATTGATTGATTTATTTTCTTATTAATTCTTAATTAGTTTATTTATTTTTTCATCTTATTTTGTGTTAAAAAATAAAGAGATCTGATTAGATTGGAATTTTTTTTAACAAAGCTTTTCTTGTGGAAAATCTGATGTAACCTACTATCACAGTACTGGCCACCACAGAGGAGATCCACAGACCAGTCAGTTACATTACCCTTGCTTATCCAGGTGTGGGTATTTCACAGGAGGGTCCAGTATGCTAATAGTTGGGAGAAAGCGTCCTGTGTGACTCTTCTCCCAATGCTATTGAGCCTCCTTGCTCCTTTAGTGCTCCAAGAAGAGACTCTTAGGTTGTAGCTTGTAACTGCAAAGCTACCCTGTAAATTAGGAATGCCAAAGTATTCCAAATTCCTGAGTGCAAGGCAACTTGCCCAGTACCGGAGTGACCACACAGCTGGGGATATTTCACTATTTTTATTTAATATATATATAAATATTAAATATATATATTTAATATTTAATATATATATTGAATATATATATATATAATATTTATATATTATTTATATATATATATATATTAAATATATATATATATATATATATATATATAATTTATTTATATAATATTTATAATATATATATTTAATATTTAATATATATTTAATATATATATTAAAAAAAACATATTCAAAAGCAGATTTAAAGTTTCCAAAAGGATCAAAATAATGTGAAGAAAATCCAAACTAAAAGCTAAAAGCAGACTTATTCAGAGACTCAGCAAGATAAAGTGAGACCTACAGAAAATAGTGCAGCTAGCTAACTACAGTATAGCTGTTTATTCTCACAAGAGAATAAACCTGCGTGCACGCACACACACCCATCCCAGCAATGTCTTCCCTCTGAAATTTTATGCAGGCTGATTATAGAGGTCAGTGATTCTTAACCTTGGGACCCCAAATATTCTTAGACTAAAACTCTCAGAAGCCTTCATCACTAGCAGTGCTGGCTACAATTTCTGGGAGTTGTAGTCTAAGAACATCTGGAGACCCAGGGATAGAAATCATGATCTAGGTTACATAATAGATTCCCACACATATTCCATTTGTAGTTCTCCTTAAGTACATGTGGCCCTAGTTAAATCAATTTCTCATGTCTTGTAACTTCATTGGTTCCTTTATATTTTTTTGGTCACCAAGAATTTTTGTTTTTTCTCTCTTTCTTTACAATAAAAACACTAGGTTATAGTTCTGTATACCATGTATGTCAATTATGTTCCACTATACAGGCTTCCTGTTTCCTGGAAACATTTCTACAAATGCCATTGAGTTCAGTCACAGAAGCAGAAACTGTACACATGGCCAGAGTATTTCTATCATCACCTGTAAGGTAAGATGGAATATTTTTCTCATGCTAAATAACATAGTTCTTTGGGAATACTTTTTTCAATGTTAAAAAAAGATACTGCACCCAATTATTTTTGTTAGTGTACTTATATTTTACTTTTGTTGTTGTTTGTCACCATAGGAAGCAAATAGTCAAGAACCATCCCATCTTCCTTTGATTGGCATGATACTTTGTCCTTTCCAGATTTTCCTAAAATTGTGTCATATATGTGAGTTCTTAATTATGGAAACTCTTTTCCTCGCCCTTTCTTTCTCCACCCCTTCCAAACTCCTTTCCTCGCCCTTTCTTTCTCCACCCCTTCCAAACTCCATTCCTCTGCCTTCCTTTCTCCACCCCTTCCAAACTCCTTTCCTCCCCCTTTTTTTCTCCACCCCTTCCAAACTCCATTCCTCCGCCTTTCTTTCTCCACCCCTTCCAAACTCCATTCCTCCGCCTTTCTTTCTCCACCCCTTCCAAAATCCTTTCCTCTCCCTTTCCTTTTCCATCCCTTCCAAAACCTTTTCCTCTCCCTTTCCTTTTCCATCCCTTCCAAACTCCATTCCTCCACCTTTCTTTCTCTACCCCTTCCCAAATCCTTTCCTCCCCTTTCCTTTTCCATCCCTTCTAAACTCCTTTCAGCCCCCCCTTTCCTTTTCCACCCCTTTCCGTGTCCGAAAAGCACGGTAATCTATGCACCCGGGTAGGTGAGGCTCGTTAGCCTTGGAAGGCAGCCCATCTAGGAGAAGGAAAAATCCGATTTAAAATCTCCACAGCCTTCTGGCTACATCCACTGATGGAAAAGGCTTCAGGAGTTAACCCCAAGGTAAAATCCAGAGCCAGAGTCCTGGAGCCAGTTCGTGACTGTGTACAGTCACGCTCTGGCAACTCCTGCGACGTCGCTGGAACCAGTTGTATTGGCTCTTGCCTTTCCATTGGACTACTTCAGTGATGTGGAGAGGGGGGACTTTCTGCTTGGGTAACAGTCTATCCTCCATATTATTTTACCCAGGCTTCGTGCTGTGGAGAGGACACTCCAGCTTCGCATACAGCATCGAAACAACATGGGAAGTAGCAGTTACCGGTTATAAGTCTTTGCTAGACTGGTGTAGAGCATGATGCCAGGGGCTACCTCTGACGGTGGGAGAGGTCATTGCATCTCACTAGGTAGCTATTGACCGCCTTAAGCTGGGCAGCCCCCAGCCAGTAAGGTGCTGCCTCGCCACGGTCTGTTAAACTCACGGGGTGTGTGGGGTTTAGGTTGAAAGCTGAAAAGCAGATCGATAACCCTGCACTATGCAATAATCATAAGAAAATTTCTGCCCTAAAGTTGGGCACCTGGAATCTACGGACAATGACCCCTGGTTTTTCTGACGACCTAGACGAAATAGACGACACACGCAAGACAGCTATCATTGACATGGAACTGAGTAGGCTGTAGATGGACATTGTTGCCCTGCAAGAGGTGAGATTGCCAGACTTGGACTCTGTCAAAGAAAAAAACTTCTCATTCTTTTGGCAGGGAAAACCATTGAATGAGACTAGGGAATATGGTGTTGGCTTTGCGGTTAAAAATACTCTGCTGAGATCCATTGTTCCACTTACTGCGGGGAATGAAAGAATCCTGTCTCTGCAGCTCCACTCATCAGCGGGACCGGTCACCCTCATTAGTGCATATGCACCAACACTGTCGTCTTACAACAGAATTCAAAGAAAAATTCTATGACGATCTGGCAGCTACTATCAAAAAAATCCCCGAGAGAGAGCCGCTGTTCATTCTTGGTGACTTTAACGCTAGAGTTGGTGCTGATCACAATTCTTGGCTCACTTGTCTAGGCTGTTTTGGCATTCGGAAGATGAACGAAAATGGCCAACGCTTGCTGGAGTTTTGCTGTTATTATGATCTCTGTGTCAGCAACACATTCTTTAATACGAAACTTCAACACAGAGTCTCTTGGAGACATTCAAGATCAAAGCATTGGCATCAGCTCGATTTGATCCTCACTAGACGCTCAAACCTTCCTAGTATTACAATCACACACAGTTATCAGGGTGCTGATTGCGATACTGATCAATCCCTGGTGTGTAGCAGAGTCAAACTGAGAATAAAGAGATTGTATCACACAAAAAAGGAAGGAAGACCACGTATTGACATCAGCAAGACTCGCAATCAAAGAAAAGTGGAGGAATTTGCCCAAGCGCTTGAGGAAACCCTTTCAGCCTGGCTGATGCAAATGCACCTGAACGATGGGAACATTTTCAAGAACACTGTTTATAACATCGCCTTGTCCACATTTGGCAAGAAGACCAAAAAGACGGCAGACTGGTTCGAAGCCCATTCGGAGGAGTTGATGCCAGTCATCGAGGATAGGAGGAGAGCTCTAGCAGCATACAAAGCCTATCCTAGTGAGTACAACTTGCAGGCTCATCCACTTGCTCGTAGAAAAGTCCAACAGGATGCCAGGAGATGTTCCAAAAATTATTGGCTTCAGCTCTGCTCTCAGATACAGATAGCAGCGGACACAGGTAACATCAAGGGAATGTATGACGGTATCAAGCAGGCTTTAGGTCCAATACAGAAGGAATCTGCTCCTTTGAAGTCTGCTACAGGCGTGATCATCCAGGACCGAGCACAGCACATGGAACGCTGGGTGCAGCACTACTCTGAGCTATATTCTAGAGAGAATGTAGTAACCGAAGAGGCACTAAATAACATTGAGTGCCTGCCTGTCTTGGAAGAGTTGAACAGCGAACCAACTTTAGCAGAAATAAAAGCGGCCTTGGATTCCCTCACCTACAGCAAGGCACCTGGGAAAGATAACATCTTCCTGAAGTGCTGAAGTGCTGTAAAGAGATCATCACCACCGAGCTGTATGAAATCTTTTGTCTTTGCTGGAGGGAAGATGGAGTACCACAGGACATGAAGGATGCAAACATCATCACATTGTATAAGAACAAAGGAGACAGGGGCGACTGCAATAACTACCGTGGCATCTCTACTCTCAACGTTGTAGGGAAGCTGCTTGCCCGAGTTGTGCTGAAGAGACTCCAGGTGCTTGCAGACAGAGTCTATCCAGAATCACAGTGTGGATTTTGAGCTAATAGATCCACCACTGATATGGTATTCTCCCTCAGACAGTTGCAGGAGAAATGTAGGGAACAAAAACAGCCACTCTTTGTGGCCTTCATAGATCTCACAAAGGCCTTTGATTTGGCTAGCAGGGACGGCCTTTTTAAAATACTTCCCAAGATTGGATGTCCACCTCAACTCCTTAATATCATCAGGTCCTTTCATGAAGAAATGAAGGGCACTGTAGTTTTTGATGGCTCAACATCAGATCCCTTTGACATCTGAAGCGGAGTGAAACAGGGCTGTGTCCTCTCACCAAACCTGTTTGGGATCTTTTTTGCTGTCATGCTAAAGCACGCCTTTGGAACTACAACTGATCTCCGGACTAGATCAGATGGAAAGCTCTTTAATCTCTTTAGATTGAGAGCAAACACCAAAGTCCAGCTGAAATGCATGCAGGACTTCCTCTTCGCCGATGATGCAGCTGTTGTTGCCCACTCTGCTCAAGACCTCCAACAACTCATGAATCGTTTTAGCAAGGCCTGCCAAGACTTTGGATTAACAATCAGCCTGAAGAAAACACAAGTCATGGGCCAGGGCGTGGACTCACCTCCCTCTATTACCATCTCCACACAAGAATTGGAGGTTGTTCATGACTTTGTGTACCTTGGTTCAACGATCTCTGACACTCTCTCCCTAGATGTCGAGCTGGATAAACGCATTGGGAAAGCAGCTACCACGTTCTCTAGACTCACAAAGAGAGTATGGCTTAATAAGAAGCTGACGGCATATACCAAGATCCAGGTCTATAGAGCCTGTGTCCTGAGCACACTCCTGTACTGCAGTGAGTCCTGGACCCTTTGTGCACGGCAGGAAAGGAAGCATTTTTGGTATCACCTGGTAGGACAAAGTTCCAAATAGAGTAGTCCTAGAGCGAGTTGGAATTTTTAGCACATATACATTACTGAAACAGTGACATCTACATTGGCTGGGGCATGTCATGAGAATGGCTGACGGTCGGATTTCAAAAGATCTCCTGTATGGAGAATTAGTGGAGGGAAATCGCCCCAGAGGGAGACCACAGCTGCGAAAAAGGATATCTGCAAGCGAGATCCAAAGGCCTTAAGAATGGACCTCAACAGATAGGAAACCTTGACATCTGAGCGTTCAGCCTGGAGGCAGGTGGTGCAGCAGGGCCTCTCCCATTTTGAAGAGACACTTGTTCAGCAGGCTGAGGCAAAGAGGCAGTCCCAAAACCAGCAAAATCAGGGAGCTGGACAGGGGACAGTTTGTGTTTTTCTTCAGTGTGGAAGAGATTGTCACTCTCAAATTGGCCTTCTCAGCCACACTAGATGCTGTTCCAAGTCCTCCTTACAGAGCACGTTACCATAGTCTCTCGAGACTGAAGGATGCCTAACTAAACAACGCGACCTTAAGGCTAGGATTGCCTTGACATCCAAAAAGGATAGGTGTTGCTGAAAGAATTGCAGGAAATAGTCGGGCATCTGAACTTGGCATGCAGGGTGGTGGCGCCAGGTCGTGCGTTCCGGCGCAGGTTATGTGATGCAATGGAAGGTCTTTATCATCTTTTTCATAGGAAGAGAGTCAAACAGGGTATGAGATGGGATCTAGAAGTTTGGAGCCAGTTTCTAGCTGAGTTTAACGGAATTAACTTTTGGAGGTCTGAGATAATTCTTAAGGTTGAGTTATAGGTCCTGACAGATGCAGCTGGTTCCCTTGGTTTTGGGATCTATTTTAAGGGCAAAGGGTGTGACGAGCGTTGGCCTGAGGAGTGGCACCAGCTGGGAATTAATAAGGATTGGATATTTCTGGAATTTTTCCCATAGTCGGGGCCCTATGGGTGTCGACTCACGAATGGGCTAATTCAGTGGTACGTTCTGGTGCGATAATCAGTCTGTGGTATGCATAATAAACAGCCTCACATCGCACTCAGAATGCGTTATGGCATTGGTGCATGCGTTTACATTGCGCGCCCTGAAATACAATATTTTAGTTCAGGCAAAACACATTCCAGGCTTCGATAACACTTTAGCTGATGCACTCTCATGCCACCAGATCAATTGGTTCAGGGAGTTAGATCCAGGAGCCAACAAATTCCCAGAGACTCTTTCCCCAGAGGTCTGGCAAATTGGCATGACGATGCTGAAAGAGCAATAGGTTTGGCCTTGGTTCCGAGGACACAGAAAGGGTACTCGGCAGTGAGTATAGAGTTGCAGGAATTTAGAAACTTAGTGAGTTTAGAGCTGATATGGCCTGCCCCGGTGGAACACCTACAGCAGTTCATTGTATATTTACATAGGAAAGGACTGGCACCAGGCTCCATACAAGGCCAGATGTCGGCGTTAGCTTTTCACACTAGGGTTCAGGGGTATCAGGACTATACCTCCGATTTCCGTATACAGAAAATGATCAAAGGTTGGAGTAAAGAAAGAGGTTGGGTTAAAGATACAAGAGCGCCCATATCCCCAGTATTTGCAAATCTGTAGGGACGATTACGAGACAGCGCTGTTTAGGGTGGCGTCATTGTTTACATTTTTTTGGCGCATTGAGAATTAGCGAAGTAGTAGCTGCAGGAAAGGGCGATGCGACTAAAGTCGCTTTGCAATGGCAGGACGTTAGGATAGTGGACAAGACGGTTCTGATTCACATTTGCCGATCCAAGGCAGATCAGCGCGGTAGGGGTGCTGATCTGACTCTGGCACCTTGTGCGATAGAAGAGTTATGTCCGGTTAAGTCAGTTGAGGCATATTTGGAAGTTAGGGGCTCTGGGCATGAGTATTTCTTTGTGCATAACAATGGTTCCCCTTTAACTAAGTACCAGTTTTGGAAACTGATGGACATTGCACTACACAAAGTGGGAATCCAAAGCCTGAAATTTGGCACGCACTCGTTTAGAATCGGTGCCGCCTCCACTGCTGCTGCCTTAGGCTATCATCCCGATGATATTAAAAGGTTGGGGTGGTGGTCTTTATCGGCTTATCGCAGATATATCAGGACACTCCCTCACGTCTAGGCAGGTGCCTGGCTCTTCCTTTGTCATTGCAGGTCCAGTGGTAATGGTGAAGAGGTGACACATCATGATTATCGGTCACAGTTATGTTTTCTGGGCAGCTTGGTATGCTGCCAGGTCGGCCTGGGGCAGTAATCTGGGTCTTGGAGCGCGAGCCCATATAGAGTGGAAGGGGCTCCGAGGAATGCAATGGGGCCAGTTTTGCAGAGCTGCTGCATTCGGATTGCATCCCCCAGATGTGTTGATCATACACTTGGGCGGTAACGATCTAGCCAGACATGGCGGAAAGGCTTTGAGCTTGGATGTAATACACGACCTCAGATGGCTGAGAGTGGCGTACCCAGCTATGAGCATTTTAAGGTCTACAATCATCCCACGGCTTGCGTGGAGGGCAGTGAAATGTGTTCAGCAGGTTAACACTGCACGGAGGAGTGTTAACAGGGAAATATTTATTTATTTATTTAATTTATATCCTGCCCATATAGACAAAAGTCTACTCTGGGCAGCTAACAACAAGTTACAACAAATTAATAAAAACAATAGCAATATAAAATAACAACAGCAACATAATATGGTACAAGATGGCAAAGTAAACTAAGCAGTGACAGGAGGTAAGGCCTGCCTAAAGAGCCAGGTCTTGAGCTTGCTCTTAAAAACACCCAGTGAGGGAGCCAGGCAAGTTTCTGGAAGTAGATTGTTCCAGAGACGAGGGGCCACCACTGAGAATGCACGGTTTCTTGTTCTTTCCGGGTCTCCCTCGGCATCAGGCCCCTCAGCTGCCCCTCCTGGCTAGAATGAGTAATACGGGTAGATCTAGTATGCAGATCGGTGTGCGCTAGCCTTGGATCGGTGATTGGTCACCAGGAGATCCACAGGGATAGTCCTGAGCTATTTCAGAGAGATGGTGTGCACCTCTCGGATAGAGGCTTGGATGTCTTTATTAAAGACATCAAGGGGGGCCTGTTTTTGGAGCTTGAGAAGCTGGATGGCAGGCATGGGACTTAGCATCGCTAGTCCCTATGCTGTGGCAGGTAGTGCGGATAGAACAGGTTTCAGTGAGTCACATCGCAATCACAGGTAATGTGATCCTGTGCTGTGGATCGTGCAACTACAGTGCTTGGGGGGAAAGATGTGCTGGGGCCACACCTGGACCAACAGTCAACAAGCAGAAGGTGGCTTGAGGTCCGGGGGTGGTCAAATTTGGGCCAGCCGGGTTCTCGCTGTCTTCATGACCATGAGAACTTGGGGCTAGGGACTTGCCCATTTGTTTTGTAAGGGGTCCGTTGAGACCTCTGCTTGAACCTGATTCCGCACTACGGCAGGACCCCCCTTTTATGGTGGGCAAGAATGATTATTTAATGAAGTGTAGCCCATGTTTATCCCATATTACTTGTCTTGTGTCATTATTCCGGGGTAGGGGGGGCAATGCGTCAGTCAAGAAGTCATCCAATAATGAGCACTTGGACATTAATTTGGGCATAGTGGCTGTGATCTGCTCAGATTTGTAGTCTAAAAAAAGTGCTGTTTCCAAAAGAAAATTTCAATAATTTTTACTTAGTACAATTCCCACAATCCCCCAGCCTGTAAAGCAGCCACTGATTTCAATTTGGGGTGTTCCTTCTTTTCTTCATCCCTTGCAATCAACAGCTCATGCTGTGCACCCTGAGAGTGATTTAAAATCATGTTTTGCAACAGATATATATATACCTTTCCTTTAACTTTATCTCTAATTCTAGATCTGTTCTGATCCACACTTGTGAATAAAAGAACATCAGCCCAAATAGCATAAGAAGGGAACTGTGCTGAGACTTCCTTTTCTGTATACAGTAGATGTCTGGGAGTGCTGTGCACTATGTTGCATGAGACAAAGGCACTTCGAACTCATGTAAATTCCATAGGAATAACATTCCAATACTTTCCACCTATGCAGAGATCATAGAATCATAGAAAAAAGAAGTTAGAAGGGGCCTACAAGGCCATCAAGTCCAACACCCTGCTCAATGCAGGAATACAATCAAAGCATATCTGCCAGGTGATTATGTAAGTTTTTCTTGAATGCCTCCAGTGTTGGAGCACTCACCAACTCCCAAGGTAACTGGTTCCACTGTCATACTAGCACCTCACAGGATTTGGAAACTATACTTCTATTAATGCAGCCTAAAATAGCATTTGCCTTTTTTGTAGCCATATCACACTGTTGGCTCATATTTAGCTTGTGATCTACGACAATTCCAAGATCCTTCTTGCTTGAAGTTTTGCTGAGCCAGGTATCCCCCATCTTGTAACTGTGCAATTGGTTTCTTTTTCCGAGGTGCAGGACTTTGCACTTATCCCTGTTGAATTTCATTATGTTGCTTTCAGCCCAGTACTCCATCCTATCAAGGTAATTTTGTTTCTGTCTTCTAGGGTATTAACTATTCTGGCCAATATGGTATCATCTACAAATTTGACAAGCATTCCCTGCACTCCCTCATCCAAGTCATTAATAAAAATATTGAAGAGCACCAGGTCCAGGACTGAGCCTTGGGATAACTGACTAGTGACCTCCTCCCAGTTAGAGAAGGACAAATCTAATCATCACCCTCTGAGTACGATTCTGTAGCCAATTGTGTATCTACCTGACACTTGATTTATCCAGCCCACACCTAGTTAGCTTGCTAATCAAGATATCATGGGGCGCTTTGTCAAAAGCTTTGCTGAAGTCAAGATATTCTAGGTCTACAGTATTCCCTCTGTCTATTAGGGAGGTTACCTGATCAAAAAACGAGTTCAAATTAGTTTGGCAGGATTTGTTCTTGACAAATCCATGTTCGCTTCTAGTTATTATTGCATCGTTTTTAGGTGCTTGCACAATGACCGCTTTATGATCTGTTACAGAATTTTGCCTGGGATTGATCTCAGGCTGACTGGCCTGTAGTTCCCAGGTTCCTCTTTTTTGTCCTATTTCAAGATAGGGACAACATTGGCCCTCCTCCAATCCTCTGGCACCTCACCTGTTTCCCATGATTTCAAGAAAATAATGGATAGTGGTTCTGAGAGTTCTTCAGCCAGTTCTTTCAGTACTTTTGGATGCAGTTCATCTGGCCCTGGAGATTTGAACCCATTCAAGCTGGTAAGGTATTCAATGATTTGAGTGCAAACAGTTGGTCTGAAAGACAAATTTATTCTAGTCATTTAGATGCCTTAGTGCCCTGAGCAATATACCTAGAGAACTTGTTGAAAACTGGCCATGATGATTGCTTTGTGTTTGGATGAGAAGAGCTTAACTAATGAAAAAAAAATTGGGTTCTGGGATTTTCCCTTCCTTGGTGTTTTGTAGTGAGCACAAGAGGGGATCCTGTAGACCATCTCGACTACTGACATGGGTGTTGTCAACATTCAGGCTGGTCTTTACTATCTAAATCTTGGCATCATTTTTCCTGCTGTACTGTGAGCACAGTATTGAGTAGCAATATCGGGCCATTTCCCAGCATTTTGAATCATGGATACAAAAGCAAAATACCCTACATAAATAATCTGGTGTTTGTTTGTTTGTTTGTTTGAAATACTGAATATGAGAACCAATCTGCTGAGGTGTAAGCATTTCATAAAGTCAAAAAATTCTAGTGAAAAATATCTGAATTACAGAAGTGTAAACATTTGGGTTGAAGTAGAGACACAGTTCTGTTGACAATCATTTCCTCCATCTGAAAAATGCCCTGAGTTTCTTCGTATTTCAGTCACAATAAAGGAAGTAACTGAATTATATTGCAACAGTGTCTTTTCTTCTGGTTTGAGACTGCATCCCTTGTGTAATTTTAAGATAGTGAGATTGCAATCATACATTTAAGTAAAGAAGCATGTTCACTGCTAGAATGATCCTTCCCAGGTGGAGAATAATCCCAAAGAAAAATGGTTGTAGCTGAGCTGAACACACAGGCATGCTACTACAGGAACCTATAGATGTGGATAGAGAAAAGTTGTGTGTTTGTGTGTGAGAGAGAACTACTGTCACTACTACTTCTGTTTGTCTTTTCAGTGTGGCTCATATATGCTTAAGTTTTGATTTGAAAGCTCAAGAAAAAGTATGGGTACATACATGAGGGAAAAGATGTAAGTGTGCACAATATTTAAGAGACAGTAGAAAAAAATATGAAGACCTGGCAAGCCACAGAATGGATGAAGGCCATAAATACTCACCAGTTGGCCCCATCATACATATATTGTGACCTTCACATATATATTTGTCCATGTATATACATATACATATAATATTTTTTGTTTATGTAGATTCATGTATGTGACAGAGGGAATTATGTGAGTGTGTATGTGTGAGATGGATGTGTATGTATGAATAAAATTTCAGAGGGAAGACATTGCTGGGATGGGTGTGTGTGCTTGCACGCAGGTTTATTCTCTTGTGAGAATAAATAGCTATACTGTAGTTAGCTAGCTGCACTATTTTCTGTAGATCTCACTTTATCTTGCTGAGTCTCTGAATAAGTCTACTTTTAGCTTTTAGTTTGGATTTTCTTCACATTATTTTGATCCTTTTGGAAACTTTAAATCTGCTTTTGAATATGTTTTTTTAATATATATAATAGTGAAATATCCCCAGCTGTGTGGTCACTCCGGTACTGGGCAAGTTGCCTTGCACTCAGGAATTTGGAATAATTTGGCATTCCTAATTTACAGGGTAGCTTTGCAGTTACAAGCTACAACCTAAGAGTCTCTTCTTGGAGCACTAAAGGAGCAAGGAGGCTCAATAGCATTGGGAGAAGAGTCACACAGGACGCTTTCTCCCAACTATTAGCATACTGGACCCTCCTGTGAAATACCCACACCTGGATAAGCAAGGGTAATGTAACTGACTGGTCTGTGGATCTCCTCTGTGGTGGCCAGTACTGTGATAGTAGGTTACAAGGGGAGTTCTCTCATGTAAAACTGTAGGGGCCAGGTTATATTAGTGCTCTTCATGGGAGAGATCACAACTTTGGGAACAAAGTCAGCGAGTAGTTTTCATAAGACCAGGAAGAGAAATCAGTGAATCAGTGTCAGAAGTGTGGTGCAACGTCTGCTGAAAAGAGCATTCCTTTCTTCCTTGACCCTTGCTGCATACAAATTCCCATTTAGCAAACTGCACTCAATCTATAGATGGTGTGAACTAAGATTTTTTTTTAAAAGGAAAAGAAGAAAAGAAGCATGAAATTATATTTACATTTTGGTTCACTTCATGTTCCACATTTCCTCAAAGTTTCCACCTTTCCTCAAGGTCCTCACAACAACCCTTTGAGGTAAACTATGTGGGGAGATCTCCCATTTAACTTGAGCCCATTGTTGCATGCCCTGCACTCTGGGATGATGGAGAACAGATCCTGTCCCTCCTCTGTATGACAAACTTTCAAGTATTTGAAAAGTGTTATCATATCACCCCTCTGCCTTCTTTTCTCAAGGCTGAACATGCCCAATTCTTTCAGTCTTTCCTCATAGGGCTTAGTTTCCAGCCCCCTGATCATCCGTGTTGCCCTCCTCTGAACTTGTTCCAATCTGTCAACATCCTTCTTAAAGTGTGGTGTCCAGAACTGGACACAGTACTCAAGATGAGGCCTAACCAGTGCTGAATAGAGAGGAACTAGCACCTCGCGGGATCTGTAAAATATACTTCTGTTAATGCAGCCTAAAATAACATTTGCCTTTTTTTGTAGCCACATCACACTGTTGGCTCATATTCAGCTTGTGATCTATGACAATTCCAAGGTCCTTCTTGCTCGAAGTTTTGCTGAGCCAGGTATCCCCCACCTTGTAACTGTGTGGTTGGTTTCTTTTTCCGAGGTGCAGTACTTTGCACTTATCCCTGTTGAATTTCACTCTGTTGTTTTCAGCCCAGTGCTCCACACTATCCAGACCATTTTGAATTTTGTTTCTGTCTTCCAGGGTTTTAGCTATTCCACCCAATTTTGTGTTATCTGCAAATTTCATTAGCATTTCGCGCACACCCTGATCCATGTCATTAATGAAAATGTTGAAGAGCACAAGGTCCAGGACTGAGCCCTGGAGTACCCCACTTGTTCCTTCCACCCAGTTTGAAAAGGAGCCATTAATCATCATTGTCTGAGTACAATTCTGTACCCAGTTGTGTCTCCACCTGAGACACAGTTGTTCTATCCAGCCCACACCTAGTTAGCTTGCTAATCAAGATATCATGGGGCACTTTGTCAAAAGCTTTGGCGAAGTCAAAATATACTATGCCTCAGCATTCTCTCTGTCTACCAGGGAGGTTACCCCATCAAAAAATGAGATCAGATTAGTCTGGCAGGATTTCTTCTTGACAGATCCATGTTGGCTTCTTTTTATTACTGTATTGTTTTCTAGGTGCTTGTATAGTGGCTGTTTTATAATTTGTTCCAGAATTTTCCCTGGGATTGATGTCAAGCTGGCTGGTCTGTAGTCTCCAGGTTCCTCCCTTTTGCCCTTTTTGAAGACAGGGTCAACATTAGCTCTCCTCCAATCATCTGGCACCTCACCCATTTTCCATGATTTCAAGAGTCAATAAGCTGTTTGAAATATTTTCTGGTTCTTAAGCAAATTTGTGAAAGCATCCATCCATCTTTTAAAACTAAATGCTGGTGTTTGTAACCCTGGTGTAGGCTTATTAAATGTTAAGAATTTTATGAATTTATGTAGAAAAGGTAAATTTGGCAAAATAATCTTGCTCTCAAAATAGTACCATTGGAAGCTGTCCTAAAATTGATTGGCAGTAAATTCAGGGCAAACAAGAGGAAATGGTTCTTTGCACAACAAATAATTAACATATGGGTATTATTGGCACACAGTGTTGTGATGGCTAATAGCACAAATTAACTTTTTTTTAAAAATGGCAAATTGATGGAAGTCTGTCCTTAGTAGCTAGCAACACAAACCGATTTTATTTTTTCTTCTAAACATTTCTACCCCTTTCA
The DNA here is from genome assembly GCA_037013535.1 of Intellagama lesueurii. Lineage (NCBI taxonomy): Eukaryota > Metazoa > Chordata > Lepidosauria > Squamata > Agamidae > Intellagama > Intellagama lesueurii. The sequence continues at coordinate 130,682,367 of JBAJHW010000003.1, read as the reverse complement.
ATTGCTGAGCTTATATACATTTGATCAAAACCTCACCTATCATTTTCCCAAAAGAGGCGGGAAATGCTTGAAAGCAAAAAAGTCATGGTTGAAACTATATTCCCCTATATCTTATGAGTGTCTTGATGCACATCCAGAGTAATGGATGGTAGTGGTGGTGGTGATAATTAAGATACAATCTCCCTTCCTGTATTTTGCAAACTAAAACAAACTCCAACAGAAACAGGAAATAATAATACAAACAAAAAATAAGCTAACATGAAGGCAACATGGAGGAAAAGTCTTGATGACACTAGGTCAATATAGACCATGCTCCTTGCACGTAATAGACAATGAGCTACTGTCATTTCCTGCAGATAAAAATGGGTTACATGTGTCCCACTGCTAGCCACTCCAACAAACAGCACTGTACTGGAGTGATGAGGGACCCTCCGGAGTAGTTTTGAGGAATGCAGGGTCTGTTGGTGGAGGAAGATAGGGAATATAATACAAACAGAGGTTGACTAATGTGAAGCTGAGTGGATTAAGCTGAGCTTGATGCAGCAACCATCAGAGAGTGTGGTTATACAACTGAAATAAATTAGATGAGGCATCATGGTTTTTTAATTCAGTTTAAAGTCACATGGTAGTCACATGTGTTTTGGGTCAGTGTGTGCATTCTATTGGGAAAACCTTTAATCTATTTTTAAACTGTTTTGTATATCAGTTGAGGGGGCTACACAGGCTGTTAGAAGCATTGCATATGAGACTTTATCCTTGAATCACCTGCCCTCATGCTGGCTGCCTCTCATGGCCACTAGCCAATCTTTTTTTTTTCTTTTTTAATTTCTGCAATCTGGTATAGTCCTAGTTCAGTATGACAGATAGAAAACAAAACAAAACAGAGCTTTGGCATCACTCAGTGGGATCTGTGTCTCCACAGCTGGCTGCCTGGCCAGTGTGCAGCTCCGCAATTTGTAGGGCATGCTGGTAAGCTGTTTGACAGCACATTGTTAAGTTGTTCAGAGGGCTTGCCTGCCTGCTTGCCTGCTCTCTGAAGAAGCCAGTGTCAGCTCCTTATTCCCTCTGCAGCACACCAATAGCTGTTCTGTATGCTCTGGCCCTCCTGCCTACTATCAGCCAGCCATGGTGTGGCGATCAGCTGTTCAGCAGGCTTTCTGCTTGCCTGCCAGTCAGCTGGCTGACCTGTCTGCTCATATACTCTCCGCAGCAGCAGGGGCTGGAGTCTGCTTCTCACTTGCTCATCCACTTCTGCTCAAAAGGAAAAGGTGAGGGTGCCTTTGCAAATCCACTGAGGGTGTCAGTGGATTTGCAAAGGAAGGAGATATCCAGCCCTGGCTGAAACTGTGTACTTGCAAAGGAGGGGGAAATAGGTTGAAACTGACATGGCTTGTAAGGGTAAGAAAACATGGAGGGAGGATGAAACTGATGAGACATATTTACGTACTAGTTGGCACCCTGGGGAGATGCAAACATGTATGCACAGAGAATGGAGAAAGACAGGGAGCATTGACAGCACACCAGTGAGCAGCAAACCCCACAGGTACAATTTACACCAACAGAAGCATTCACACATGTCAAAACAATTCAAAATAAATTGATCTGAGTTAAAAGAAACAACCCTCTGGCAAAAGAGTGAAGTACCTCAGTTGTGATCAAAATAACATGATTCCCTGTCAAAACAATCCATGCTTCCATGTGCATCATGCAGTCACCTTTCTTTAAATTGATTTAAAACGTGCTAAACCCGATTCAAAGACATTTTCCCCTGGTGTAACCGCACTCTATGATACCTTCTTGTGTTTGTATATGGAAACTTGGGGAAAGGGGACGGCAAGAGACAGTTTCGAAGCTTTTTAAAAGAGGGAGGTAGAGCAGAGCAGCAAACCAGGGGACCTCTAGGCTTTCCAATAAGGTAAGTAATATACTAGTAGATGAAAGATAATATACAAGTCTAAAGAGGACATAGGGTATGATAATGAAGGGCAGCCTTTGTCACCTTAGCCCATACATTTCCAAAATATGCAGAGATGGCAAGAAACCTTAATCTGCATTTATAATAAGCTTTATGTGACCTATTAATACATTTGTCAAAGGTTGGTTACTGTTCAGGGCTTGAGTTTAAATTTATTCCTGCTGATTTGTGTGCATATAACAAATTCCCTTTCTGAAATCCATTCTGCTGATTTCCCTTCCTCTTCATTCTAGTATTGGCTCCTTTCCCCCCCCCCCCCCATCAATTTTATTGGAATCAGGTAGGTTGCTACCTTGGTCTGAGAGATGATAAATCTACTGTGTAAAATTCACACCCTGCTCTTAGGATAAAGTAATAGATTGCCTTTTCCTTTAGAGAAAAGGGAATGTTGACTCTAGAATCTACAGATTTACATCTAAGGCTCCTTTCCCCAATACATATTATTACTGCTGTGAGATCAGAAATTAATCTGTATGACTGTTGAGAGGAGAGCTTCTGAAAAAGATATGCATTAGGAATGTTGTGCTTTCTTTCTGAGAAATTTTACAGTTAATAAAGATAATTCAAAGGTTTATAGATAATCCAAAGAATGCACATCAGATTACAAAATTGCTAACTAACAGATTATACCATAGATACGCTTGTAAAATAAATAAAGTAAATTAATCTAAGGAAGAACTTAATTGTGTTTCTATTATTTCATATATATTTCATATATATGTAGCTTTTATATCAGAGCAGGTTTTTTTAAAAAGTTGTTCATTATGCAATTTATTATAAAGCTGGTTCCCTTTTGTTATTAATGCTGCAAGAAAAACTCAAGATGACTCCTTATGTCTCTCACTACTTAAATAAGTAAACTTTAGGACTGAAGAGACTGACATAAAACATGTCACTAAGACTGCCTTTTTTAAAATGCAAAAAAAATTCTCTTAAGTAACTAAAAAGTAAATAGAAAATGTTATATATTGTACCAAAAAAGTAATGCATTTTCCACTTACATTAGTACTTATGAATTGTGACTTTCCCATGTCTTGTTACCAGAAAAAGTAAATTGTGACAAGTGTTACACAAATCTTATTTTACATATTTTTATTTTCCTATCAAAAAAGAGTTTACAATCAAAATCTACATCTTCAATCAAATAAATTTATTGTCATTGTAAGTATATACATAGTATACACATACAACGAAATTCACACAGACACCCAGAGACCAGACCCACATGCACACACATAAAAAAATCTCCAAATCTTCACAAACAGGAGTGCAAATTCCTGTCCCCTATATTTATGCCATGGTAGTGAGATTCATGGCCAAGTAAGGAAGTGAATAACAGACAAAGTGACATTAACATAGGAATGTGAGTATCAAGCTTATAATTAGCAGATCCTAATTGACAAACTAGGTACACCACAGAAATACTAAGAGTTGTTTAGAGGAGAGAGTCTGTCAAGAAAACAGCTATTTTATACTCATAAGAAATTATAGAAAGTTATGTTGTTAGTATATGTTTTGCATGAAGAAGTCTTGATCTCCATAGACACTTAGAGATGCATTGGAACTTGTTTTGCAACCAGTTTCTGCTGTCTAGCTGTCAATGTAACTGTCAGTTTCTGCTAGTCAAATCCAGGGTTGTCTGTGTATACTTGAAACCTGGAAAGATTATGATGTATGGGGCTGTTTAGATTACAAATATGTCCTATTGTGAAATTTATAAAATAATAATAATAATAATAATAATAATAATAATAATAATAATAATAATAATAATAATAATAATAATAATAATAATAATAGCTCAGTGAGTTAGGCATCTGGGTTAGGAGTTCAATTCCACATTTTGAGTCATAGGAGGTGAGCCAGCCTGTGTAGCTTTGGGCAATCTGCACAATCCCAGAGCACCACCAGAAGAAGGGACACTTCTGAGTACTCTGAACCTAGAAAACCCTGAAAAAGGTTGTAATTCAGAATTGACTTGATAACACATCATAAGTATTACTGTTAATTACATGATGATGATGGTGATGATGATAACCCCCTCCATTAGTAGTAGTATTGCTACCTGAAGGGTCTCCCAAGCCAGACCGGTCTCAGCTGAGAAGCAAGACTAACTGTGTTGCTACTACCTACTATTACTGAGCCATTTCTTCTAATTGCTTCTAATCAGTAATGCAATTTAAATTCTTGAGGAATGATATTTATATTATATTTTAGCATTATGTTAGTTTTAGTGTTCCTTATTAACAGTTCATGGACAGTACAAAAGTCTGCTGCTGATCTTGTTCTGGCAGAGTGAATGCAGCTTCTCTATCTTCTGCTTCCAATTGTGCTGTCCATTTGATTTCTGTATTGGTTATTTGTGACGTCGATGTGTACAGTAAGCTGTTGCCTAAATCATGTATTTGCAGTAAATGAATTGTTGGATTCACAGAATTGCATGAATCACTCTTACTTTGTTTCTGAGCCTTAAGCCAAATTGTCTAATGATATTTTGTTTTGCTTTATATGCTACATTTGTGTTCCATTCACTTACAATTATCAACACACCTTCTTTTGGTGTGTGCTCATCTTAGAAACCTGCACAAAAGCTTTTAATTTATTCTTCCAAATCTGTAGTTTGATCATAGATTTGACAATGGTCATATTGATAGGCCTTCTATGACCCTGAGTGATATTATTTGATCAGACGTCTCATTGTAACCCCTAATTGCTTGGGCTATGTCCCTTCTCACTATTTGAGCCACACTGTTTATTTCTGAGTTTGTTTTTTCCCGATCAAAGTATTATAATGATTTAATTTAACATGTCCTATTCTAGTCCACTTTTATTTGCTCACCCCTTGTGTTACAATGTTTAAATATTCTATTTCTTGTTCTATAGTTTTAAACTTTCCTTGATTCATACCTCTCACATTCCATGTTCCAATTATCCATGCAGTTAGAGATAATGCTCCATTAGTCATCCATATTTTGAGTGACACAGAGCTCCAGACTGTGTTTTCAAGAACTCAGGACTTCTTCCCATACTCTTGATTTAAGCAAAATGTCAAGCTGTGGGGGAAGGAGAGGAAAGGTGTAATTTTGTGGCTGACAGGTCTAGCATCTAGTCACAGTGGAGAATGTTCCAATCTCAGTGCAGTGGACCAGAGATATTAAAGTTATATACTGCTGGAGTCCACTTGTACTGGTCACTTGAACAATTACCTGTACCTATCATTCTGAAGGTTTACAGGTTACTTGCCTTGTAGCACCTTTATGCCATTTTGAAGCCAGTGAGTTGGAGCACCTGGCTACAGAGTCAGGAGTTCAATTTGCCTCTGGGGAAAAGACCCAGATTGTGTTGCCTTGGGCAAGATGCACAACCTTAGAATGCTCTCAATAGAAGTGAATGGCAAATCACTTCTGAGTACTTTTTATCCTGGTGACCCTGGCAAGGGTTGCCACATGTTAGAATGTTGATTGTTGTTACTATCAAACATGAAGGTTCTCCTTCTACCCTTTTGAACTTTTGCAGGATTTTAAACTAGAGCCACCTCCATATACTGGATGTGATTTTCATAACAATTGTCCACCAAAACAAAACACTGTCTCAAATCCAGTAGTAAGTCACAACTAGAGTAAACCCAGTGGAACTTACATAGATGTTGCCTCACAAAATCCCTGCTCATTCAATGGGCCTACAGTTGTTGTGACTTACTACTGGATCACAGCCACTATCTTTTTTTGAAATCCCTGCTGTTGCACAAACTCTTTGAAAAATAGTAACAGGCTTGGTATTGTAAGATGTGTTATGAATTCCTCCAATTTTCATTTAAATCTTCCAAAACAATGTTTTTAAATCTATGGCTTTCCTTATATGTGCACACAAACATACACATACATGCACAAAAACATAAGTAAACACATAAAAGGCAAATATTATGTTTGAATCCAGGCAAATATAATCTTTTAGAAACAGTTACTATGCATGCAAATTTCATCCAAATCTGACAAACAACATTGGATTCTGGCAATCAGCTATAACTGTCTGTTGATTTTGAATTACAGTGGTGCCTTGCAAGACGAAAGTAATTCGTTCCGCGAGTAGCGCCGTCTTGCAAAATTTTCGTCTTGCGAAAAGCGGTTGAGACGCGACCACATGGCTGCTGCCTCTCAAAATGGCTGCCGCCTCTCCAAAATGGCTGCCGCCTCTCTGCTGGTTGCCGACTCTCAGCTGTTCGGCGCTCTGCTCACACAGAGTCCGGCTGTTCCGGGGCTACCAAGGCACTGTGAGGAGCGGGGCTGGGTCTACTGTACCTGGTAAGTGACTTTTTTCTGACTTTTTTTTGGTTTCTGACTTTTTTTCCCCATAGGAACGCATTAATTAAATTTCAATGCATTCCTATGGGAAACCCGCCTCGCAAGACGAAAAATATCACAAGACGGGCCATCTTGCGAGGCACCAAAAAACTCACAAGACCCGTTCGTCTTGTGAGTTTTTCGTCCCGCGAGGCATTCGTCTTGTGAGGCACCACTGTATAGCCAAAGAGAAGCAAAAGAATTATTAAATTCTTCAAAAAAACCCTCTGGTTTAGGAATGTGGGACATTGTGATTCTGTACCCACAATTCAAAAAGTCTGAAAACAGCCTGATATTGCTGCACAGTATCGTACCCGCATTGCCAGCAGGAAAAAGGATGCCTAGCTTTACATAGCAGAGAGGGCAGCCTGAATGCTGACAACCCCGATGGCAGGAGTCAAGATGGTGTACAGGGCACCCCCTTCTGTTCACTGCCATTCACAAACTGACACCACAGAAGGGAGAATCCCAGAAGGTGATTCCTTTTTTCATCAGTTAGCCACTTCTTGCCCAAGCACAAAGCAAGTATTAGGGCTGTTTTTCCACAAGTGTGAATGGTAGTGAGCATTTGCAGCATCCTCTGAGGCCCTCATCCCCTCTCCCTGGCACTTATGAATTCTCTCTTGTCTGTTTCATGCCATGTTTATAGCAGATTAAATCCTATTGTTAAAATGCATGTCTAAAATATGACTGTTCATGAGAACTGAAATACTGTGTGCTGCATTGTTCATTCCTCCATGGCTACTGTTATTTTTTCTGTATTTGAACCATCCATCTTAACATTAACGGAATGAGAATGTTATTCTCTCCTATTTGAATTTGACAGTTAATTTCAACTCCACATATTCATAATTTTAAATTTTAATTTGAACATTTTGTATGCTGAAAATCACTATATAATCTGTTGTTGTTCTTTTACAGAAGGACAGCATGAAAAATCCTGATAACCCCCAGAACAAAGCAATATATTACTTGCTTTTCATCTGACATGACTGGGGGTTTCTATTTGTTCATTACAAGTAATCTAATCTGTGCTTAGAAGTAATTGTGCTTAAAATGCGTAGATTCTGCTTTTTGTTTTTTTGAAAGATCTAATAGAAAACCTATTTGTTCTGTGCTATGTAACTACTGTTCAGCAATATCCCCTCAAGCTTCAAAACACCAATTACTTCCCATGTTGGGTCTAAATTGTTTACATTTCTCATTTTAAACAGCAGCCTAGTTGCACCACTCATTTAATTCCTTTTTGGTTCCATAAAGCCTAATTGTAGTAAGTGACAACTGCATTGCTCCCTTGAAGTCATGTGGCATAATGCATTGTCAGATAACTTTTGTCCTTGTAATGAAGAAGAAATCCACCTTGACTTTCGAATGTAAACTGAGCCCAGTTTTTAGCCATGGACATATGTCAACACTAGGACAAAAAGATTCCTAGCTCTGGCACTTTCCTATTGATTTTCCTTCTCCATTCTTTTTGTGACCATTTTCTTCTTTTACAGCTATTTCATTTCACATGATAGATACAATATCAGGCCTGGCTCTGATTCTGAGAGGGCCTGGGCAGGCGGCAGATTCCTCCCTGTGTCTTCAACTACCCCTGTCTTCCTCTCTCTGCTTAAGTAGAATTATCCAGTGAAGGTCCATTACAGAATACCTACCTCTGGGCAAGTCTACTCTGTCTATAAATCTTTTTCTCATACCTTCAAGGCAATAGACCCACTAGGAACATTGTAATGATGGGAGCCAAGCAATTACTTAGCTCCTTGATTCATTACAGTATGGTAATAAATTCCCAGAAAGGCATAATGGGTCATCAGCAGCCTTCCCTTGGCAATGCAAAGGGCCAGGGACTTCAGTGTCCACTTGCCTCTTTCCTAGTATGGAATAGGAGCAGTGAGGTTAGTGCATGCAAAAGTAGCTACAGCAACATTGTTACCAGGGCACTGAAGTAGCAACTGATACTGGAAGGAGACAAGGCATCAGTCCGCCTAGGGCTTCTAGAACTTGACAAATGTTCCAAATACTGGTGTAAATTTGAGAGGAGAATATGTTTATGAATAGCTTAAAATAATGTTTACAGTAATAAAATGTATGTCAACTAGTATAATATGGCTACTTGTCTTTAGGTGAAATGCTAGCATCTTTGATGACTCATGAAAACAGTGGGGTAGTGGAAAGGATTAAGCTTCCTTCCCCAAACACCACGGCTCTGCTCCAGTTTGGTCCCTCCAAAGCTCAAAAGCTTTGGAAAAGGCATTGGGAGGTCCCATCACAGATCTCCTGCATCACATTGAGCCTGATCCTAAAAATCATTTTGCTGAAATCTTATTTATCCAATACCTTGCTTCACAATGCCTAGCTTAAAGTCTAATCTCCAAGAATTCCATGACATTGAAAATACCCTGATTTATGTACTTATTCATGCACAGAACCATTTCAACTGATTTCCTCTGAAAATTATCAAAACATGTCTCTTTCACTGATGTTCTGATTAGCAAAATGAGGTGGGACGTGCAGTTTGGAAATGTGTTTCTTAAACTGATATGTCGAAAAGATACACACTGACGATACCTAAAAACAGGAGGAATCATTTCAGTCATGAATTATTTACAAGTCTGTTCCTCACAGAACAAAAAATTCACTGTGCACACTAGGAGGTCTGAATCGCACAGGGATATGGATACACATTTAAGTTCCAACCATCAGCAGTCACACATATCTAGTTGCTGCTTAGATCTGTAAGAACAACCTGATGGAGTTCCGATTCTAAGAAGCTCTAATAAGATAGAATTCTAATCATAGGAGTTCTATAAGCAAATCCAAATGTGCTCTCCAAATGTGGTCACAAGACTCTTCTGTACGCATGACAATTTAAATAGCAGTTGCATGTGCAGGAATGCTGCAGCTTTAGCTTATGTGGTTTCCTCTCACTACTCTGTGTGTGTTTTGTGCAGTTTAGCTGGAACTGACTTGTAGTGACCCTAAGAAGGGCTTTCAAGGTAAATGAGATATTGAAGGAGTGGTTTTACTAGTTTCACCCCCCTCCCTGTGAACTTCCATAGCCAAGCTGGGATTTGAATCAAGGTCTCCTCAGCTCTATCCACTACACCACACTGGGTATTCCATCTCCTAAAGTACTATTGTGCAAACATCTGCATAGTGTTAGAGTTACAATGCCTTACAATGGTTGTGTGATTATGAACATTTTCTATATGGTGACAAGCAGTTCTATGCTATCTTTTTCAGTCAGTTCTGTATTCTTATTATACTGTATGTGCAAGGCAGGATGCCATAAATTTACTCATTTTTGGTCTAGTGAGAGTTTGTACTTGACTTTCTGGTGGTATGGATGATATTGACTTTGACCTTGGCCAAAAAAAAAAAAAGTGCAGCAATTAAAATCAGGTTAAATATGAATTCAAAATTGTAATTTCTCGTAGGCTACTTGTTTAATTTTTTGGATTTTATATATATAAAACCCAAAAATACATACATATATATAAAGAGAAATCATATATGATTTCTCTTTATATATATGTATGTATTTTTGGGTTATATATATGGTGGATTTATCTACCAGTACCTTTTATGTACCACCTACAAAGGCATATGGCTAAGGGAAATAAATAATGCTATTACTATTTCTGGTGAAGGAAGGAGTCAGGTTTTGGGATTTTCTCTTATTTGTTGTCATATTGTGAATAGTAGTGAGCACAAGAGGTTATCCTGTAGACCATCTTGACTGCTGTCATTGCCAACATTCTGGCTGCCCTATGTAAAGATTGGCATCCTTTTTACAGCTGGCACTGAGGGCACGATATTGTGTGGCAATAGAAAGAAAGTGAAGAAAGATGGGGGGGGATCAACTTAATTGAAATGTGGTGTCGGAGGACAGCCTTAGTATTACCACTTACAGTCAGAAAGTTAAAAAGGCAGAAAAGTGGATGCTCAATCAAGTCAATCCTGAACTCTCATTAGAACAAAAGAGAGTAAACTGAATCTATCTTACTATGCACAGATACTGAAAATACAGAACTGACCAGAAAAGACAATATTGCTGAGAAAATTTGGGCGGAGGGCTTTGCAAAGGCAGCAGGGCTGGGGCATCGCTTTGATCTATTCCCTCCTCTTCCTATGCTGCACGGAAATTGAAGGAAGTGAAAAATGTAGGAAGAAATATCAATAATTTAAGATATGTAGATGGCACCATCTTATTGGCAGAAAGCAGCTATGACTTGAAACAACCTTTTGTGAAAGTGAAAGAAGAAAGTGCTAAAACAGGATTGCAGCTGAACATTAAGAAGACAAAAATCATGACTACAAAATAACTAAACAACTTTAGTGCTGACAATGAAGAAAATGTAATAGTTAGAGATTTTATATACCTTGGTTCAATCATCAACCCAAATGGAGACTGCAGCCAAGAAATCAGAAGACAGAACTCAAAAGAGCAGCAATTAAGGAATTAGAAAAGATAATCAAGTGTAAGGATGTGTCACTGGAGACCAAGACCAAGATCATCCACACTTTGAGTGTGAAAGCTGGACAGTAAAGAAAGCTGACAGGGAAAAAAATGAGTTATTTAAAATGTGGTGCTAGAGAAGAGCTTTGTGAATATCCTGGACTGCCAGGAAGATGAACAAGTAGGTCCTAGATCAAATCAAGCCTGAACTATCTCTGGAGGCAAAAAAAAAAAAAAAGAAAGAAGAAAAAAGAAGGTGAGGCTGTCCTGCTCTTGGCACATCATGAGAAGACAGGATTCTCTGTAGAAGACAATAACACTAGGGAAAGCAGCAGGAAAAGAGGGAAACCAAATACAAGATGGACTGATTGCTTCAAGGAAACCACAGGCTTTCAAGAGCTGAGCAGGGCTGCTGAGGATAGGACATTTTGGAGATCACTCATTCATAGGGTCACTATAAGTCAGTTCCAACTTGATGGCACATAACATGTCCAGCATGGGAGAAGTATATGGTGAAAAGAATGGAGTAAGGTACTTTTACAGTTATGAACAATATGTCTACAAGTCTTGGCAAAGGAAGGCAACAAAGAAAGAATTCTGGTGTATTCTCACATTGCTTCGGAATGGAATTTACTCTGCTGGTTTTTACAGCTGGACATATTTACTTCCCATTTTAATTTTATTCTAAAAGTTTTACAAAGCTAGCCTCACTACTAAAACATTCATTCATGGGTGTTTTTTTCACTTTTTTCATCCTTCTTTCTCAATCATTTTCCTTTTCTGACTCATCAAACCTCTTACTACTAAGATATACAAATAGACTCCTTCAATTCCATGCAGTCTGTGCTTAAAATAAACAAACAAGTAAACCTGCCAAAGTGGTCTTATCAGTTGCATCTGAAGCATTAAAAAAGAAAATGCCTAGACACTTCATAATTTCCATGCGCTCTTAATCTACTTTGTGCAAATTACACACTCAGACTTTTCTAAATTTATTGTAATTAGGCCTATATATTACAAAGGGACTGCTCACACAGCTCCTACCTAATCTCTCATTTATATGCAGAATAGCAGAGCTAAAGAGTTTAGGATTTTCACATGTAATGCTCTTTTTGCCTAATCAAGTTATGCAGCTTAGTAGCTGGCTTCCCTGTGGTTCACACACATTTTTAAAATAAATCAGCATAGTCCTAGCCAGGCATTAATGCTACTTTCGGCAACCTTTCTCTATTCACTGATTGTTCATTGGGGACACAGTAATTCATCACTCAGAAGTAAATGGTGCATGAGTAACCCATTTTAAATAATCAGTTTATAAGAGAAACACTACAGAATCCAGATTAAGTTTAAATGAAGTTATGTATTTCTCCATTTTCTTCTTACAGCATACAGCAGCATGAGTAGTAGGAAAGAATGTCTGTCACTGAGTAAATCTAGATTAGTCTAGATGTGTGAGTTCATGTTCCAATCACTGGATGAAATTTTCATTTTTGTGATGCACCATCGTGATGACTCACTCATTCATTCTGTCATGCCAAACCCAACATGCTAATTTCTAGAGAAATTAAGACACCAGGATATGATGATTTTCTGCTCATGCATTTTAGCTCAGATATGTTATGGGATGGTCATAGTTGCTCTATATACTCTTTTATGCCTTCAGCCATGAGATAGCCAGATCATAATGTATGTGCAGTATTTGCCTTGCTCTGAAGGGGACTTATTATTTCAGGGCTGTGGGCTTTTAATGACTACACTTCTCCTTTATAATAGGGCATGTGCACCTAGCACTCCTCATTTCACCCTGGAAATGTGGTTTATTTATCTGTTGCTAAAATCAGAACTGATAGTAATGTCGAGAGGGAGTGAAAATGTGTGGCCCACAGACACATTACCTATCCCTATTCTAAACAAAGACAAGGCAGCTATTATTGTGTTTTCAGTATCTCTTTTGATTGGAAGGGCTTTTCTGATCCAGAAAATGTAGCTGTATTTGTCTAAATAGTGAAAAACATGACAAAAATGGGGAAAGATGGGGGAGAGACTCAGTGCCATCAACTACTGTTCGGCTTCCAATGTGCAAGCAAAATTCCCACTGGTTTCTATCTTACCTTCTCTTCCCAAGGAGAAGCTATGGAATTTAGATATCTTAGGCCCCAAAGCTACTATGGCCTACCCCACTCAAATAGCATAAAATGACACAAATTTCATACACATAGGCATCCGTCGGTTGGATTGAGAAATGAAGCTACCTGCATTCAGAGAAGAACATAAATCTGCAATATACACCCAAACTACCCTTGAAAATTAAAGCAATGCAAACAGCAATCTCTCTGTATTCTCTAATGTCTTTCCCTTACAAAGAAACACACACTGCAAAATGCAATAATGTAAGATAGTGCTGCTTGCCAGACAAGCAGAAAAGTGGACAGAGGGGAGGATAGAATCTCTAGTCATACTTCCATGGTAGTATGTGCTATTGTTGGGTTTTTTTTGTTTTAATCTTTTTGTTGTGTAGAGGAGTTGTCTCATGCAATTATAGGATTGCTCTTTGCATTCCTGCTGTGGGCCTCTACCTGCCTTTTCTCTCAACTTCTACACAGCAGTGGCATTCATCCCCCCCAACACTCCCTGTTGACAAGGTTGGTTGCCACGACCCAAAGCCATAACTTGCTTCTGCAGCCTAGGTTGAGGTTTTGTGCCATTTTAATTTAAACATGGTTTTACCAGGAGCAGCAGCCTCAGCCATTCAGATGTTATTTTTTGAGGTGCATGGGAGATGAAGTAATAGGAGCCATGAGATGGTAGGTGAGGGATTTGAGCTTGTCCTCCTCACTGCTCCAGTGCCATCATGAGTTATACATTTCTAAAAGTGGTGTGTGATTGGTTGAGGTCCCATTGCCACTCTTTCTCTGGGGAAAAAATGTTTTCAATTAAATAATCTATTAAATAATTTCATATCATATATGCAGCACTGGCTGTAAGCAAACCTCTCTTCAGTGCAACACACTCTTGGCATGGAAACATCAGCTGATAGACTACTTTACCCAGACAGAAGCAGCAAGAAGATGTATTGTGGTTTAAAAATATAAACATGGAGAAAATTGAAAATAAAACATTGCCACCAAACAGAAACAGACACAGACCCATACACACGCATGCGCGCACACACACACACACACAACCCCCCCAAGAAAACAATGCCTGAAATCCTGTTGCACAGATCTACCTGCACATTGGAAATGACATAACTGATATTGCTATTGACTAAAGGCTTCCTTTTGTGATTTTGGGGTGCACAGAGCTCTCATACAATGTGATAAAGTCACAGGCACCCAGAACTTGCAAAATAAAGTCTTGAATCAGTGGAAATAAGCTTCTTTAAAGGAGGGGACCATCTTTCCTGTCTAAAGAAAGCTGTCATAAAACCATTTTTAAATTGAAACCTGCCCCTGAATTTCATTCCACTGCCTTATTCAGAAGTAACCGTTCTGGGCTGTTTTTCACAATATTGATTTTCTGCATGGTATTGATACTGGAGTATTGTTTCTGAAGATGATTTGAAGCTCGTTGCATCTGTCTCATGTAGTAACAGATGCACCATGAATTTGATTTGAATACACTACTCAGAATTTGTTGTTCCAGGCCATTTTCTGGTATTCCATTCTGGTGGGTTGGGAGCAATAAAATATAAATGAAAGAATATATATATTTATGTTTGAGGTCTAAAATACTGTTCTGATATTTGTACAATGCATCCCATTATATCTGGCATCAATATTTATTAAGAAGGCCCCCCATTCCGCCCGTTTCTGTTCCATTCTGGCTTTTATCTAGTCCCCAGTTCTTGTTGTTGTCACCAACTGCAGCTTGGCAAATACAAAACAGCTGCTTGAGAATGTGCTGTAGTTTCTCACTTGTCATAAAGAAAAATAGTACAAGCTTTATGCACCACTATTAAGGGCATTATCTTGCATGTTCCCTAGAGATAAGCTGTTCAGGATGTGTCAGGCATGCAGAAGTTGCTTGGCTTGCTTGAAATAATTTCCTATATTTTTTCTCAATCTTATTACTGAGGAAGAGATAAGAAAAAGTTTATGAACAAAAAAACAAAAACAAAAAATGATTTAAAATATACCCCAAAAATCCTTGGTGATGAAGGTAAACAATATAGGTGTGGTATGCCATTTGGGGAGACCCTTGCATCCATGTGCATTGATCAGGCGGATTCAAGACAGGAATCTGCATTTTGACCTTAAGTAGCCCATTCCTCCCTTTAAAGTAAAGAGAAAAAAGAACCCTCCCAAAAGTTCCCCCTCTGTTGGAGCTGCAATTTTTTTAAAAAAAAATGTAAGTGGCAGGCTACTGAATTGGTTTGCCACTCAAGTGATTCACACCCCCAAGCTCCTGCATCCTCTTCTGTATCCCATTCCACAGGGGGAAGAGGAGAAAGTTGGATTTTATTTTAGATTTATCCGGTCTTGTGGCACAGCGGTTAAACCTAATTGAACCACTGTACACAAGCTGACATCATTTAATTAGGTGACAATCCCCCATGTTCTCAAGCAACTACATAGTGTATAAAAATAGGATGCAAAGAACAGTCTTTTATCACTTCATTTTATCTTCTTCTTTTTTAAAATATTATTTTATTTTCCCAACATAAACTTACAAATATATAAAAACAGCATATATATATATGTGTGTGTGTGTGTATGTATGTATGTATATATATATGTGTGTGTATATATATGTATGTATGTATGTATGTATATATATATATATATATATATATATGTATATATACGTATGTATATGTGTGTGTGTGTGTGTATGTATATATATATGTATATATATATGTATGTATGTATATGTATATGTGTATGTATATGTATATGCATATATCTCTATCTAAAGTCAATACATACTGTAAAGCTTAGCCTACAGGCATTCTTGTATAATAATACATTTCTTTCAGCAAGATCTTCTCCATATTATTCATTTTACTCATTTACTTTCTGTTTGTTACAAAGCTTTTGTTTTCCACCATTCATAGAATAGGTTCCAGCTTTCATAATAAATTGATTTTTTCTTGCCCTTTTAGTCTCTTTGTTAGTCTGTCCATTTCTGCACACTCTAATATTTTTTTGATAATCAATTCATCTTTTGGCGGGTCTCCCTCTTTCCATACCTGTGCCCATGCTATCCTAGCTGCTGTCAGGACATGTGATATTATATAATAGCTTTGCTTGTTTATATTATTTGGTATTAATCCCAATAAGAGGATTTCTGGTTTAAATTGTATTTCTTGCTTAATCATTTGCTTAATCCATGTATGAATTTTAATCCAATATTTCCTTGCAATATCACATGTCCACCATGTGTGGTAATAAGTTCCTTCCTGGTTTTTGCATTTCCAGCATTTATTCGAGATGTTGGCAGAAATTTTTGCAAGTCTGGATGGAGGGAGATGCCATCTATAAAACATTTTGTATAGATTTTCCTTATAAGAAGTTGCTAATGTTAGCTTAAGATTTTTAGTCCACATTTGTTGCCATTTTTCAAGCTCTATACTATATCCAAAATTTGTTGACCATTTTACCATTGTCTCCTTAACCTCTTCATCTTGGGTGTCCCATTGCAATAAAAATTTATATACTTTTTGAATTTGTTGTTTTTCTATAGTGAGTAATATTTTATCAAGTGTTGTATATTCTCTATAAAATCCTCGTGTTTTTTTGTCCTGATTATAGATCGATTGTAGTTGCAGTTGGGGCCACCATGAAAAAATCAGTCCTTGGCTCTCTAGTTGATCTTTTGTCTTTAATAGTCCTTCCTCATTTAAGAGCTCATTATATTTCGTTATTTTCTCAAAATTTAATAGGTTTGGGTGAGTGAATGCTTCCATCGATGAGATCCATCTAGGAGTTTTCACATATATTTTGCATTTAATTTTCCCCCAGACTTTTAACAAAGAATTTCTTATTATATTTCTCTCAAAGTATTTATGGGTTTTTGCTCTTCCATACCATAAAAAGGCATGCCAGCCCGCTTGAAGGTCGTGTCCTTCTAGATATAATATTCTTCTGTTTTTTAATGTTATCCATTCCTTAATCCAATTTAAAGCACTCGCTTGATAATATAAATTCCAATTTGGTAGACCAAATCCTCCCCTTTCTTTTGCATCTTGTAGTAGTTTACGTTTGATTCTAGGCTTCTTCTTTTGCCATATAAATTTTGTAACTAAAGTATTTAACTCTTCATAGAATTTCTGCTCTAATTTAATTGGTAAGTTTTGAAAGAGGAAAATTACTTTTGGAAGAATGTTCATTTTGATCGTTGTGATTTTACCTAAAAAGGATAATTGTAGTTTCTCCCATCTTGCCAAATCTTGTTTTATCTGCTCAAGAAGTTTCCCATAATTGTCTTCTTTTAATGAGGAACATCTAGCGGTCAAATTAATTCCTAAATATTTTACTTTCTTTGCTATTTGGATTTCTGTATTTGATATAAGTTGGGTCTTTTGTTTTTGGGTTAAGGTTTTGGTTAAAATTTTTGTTTTTTCTTGGTTCATTTCTAATCCGGCTACATCGCCATATTCCTTTATTTGTTGAAGTAAAATTGGAGCTGTTTCCACTGGATTCTCCAGAATAAAGACCAGGTCGTCTGCAAATGCTTGGAGTTTGTATATTTCATCTTTAATCTTTGTTCCTTGTATTTCTTCATTTTTTCTAACTTCTCTATTCAGTATTTCCAGTGAAAGAATAAACAGCAATGGGGAAAGTGGGCATCCTTGTCGTGTACCTTTGGTAATCTCAATTTTGTCTGTTCCTTCTCCATTTACAATTATTTTTGCTGTTTGCTTTGTATAAATTGCTTTTATCATATTTAGGAAGTTTCGTCCAAAGTCCATCACCTCCAATTGTGTCTTCATAAATTCCCAGTTTAAATTATCGAAAGCTTTTTGAGCATCCAGGAATAAAAGTGCCATTTGTTTTCCCGGATGTGCTTCATAGTATTCTAAAATATCTATTATTATTCTTATATTATTCTTTAATTGTCATTTTGGGAGGAAACCATTTTGATCTTCATGTATAAATTGTATTAAGTATTTTTTCAATCTGTGACGTACGTACACCCAGTGTCCTTTGTTTATTTTCCCTTAAACACAAGTCCACCCTCTGGATGCTTGTCCTCACTTCACGCTGCCACCAGGTATTATTCCCTTAATACCAAATAGATCATAGATACGTGCTGCCAATACAACAGATTTATTGATAATATAGATGTTATGTTAATCACAAGAGAAATCACAGATGTTTAGAATTTTTCATTAAATCACAATCACTGAAATATCATATTTTAAGTTCCACATTAGATCACTTCTTGTTTACTTATTTTCCCTTCAACCAGTGTATATTTATTTATAATAATTCTCTCTCTATCTCTGCCTATCTATCTATTTCTCTCAGCAACCTCACTCCTTCTTCTCTCTAACTCTCTCACTTCAATTCCCTTTACCCACAACCACTTTTTTCCAACTCTCTTCCCTAACTGTCTAAACTGTCATTTTTGTTCCGCCCCTCCTGTCTTCTCATTAGCTCCTCCCCTTGAGCTTCCAATGATGGACAGGCATGACGTGGGGGTTCCGCTACACAATCTTTCCGCCATAACAATTGCAAATATTTTATAATCTAAATTAAGTAGAGAAATCGGCCTGTAATTTCCTATTTGTGTCGGATCTGTTCCTTCCTTAGGTATTAGCGTGATGTTTGTTTCTGACCAGGTTTCCAGAATCATCGCTTCTTTTAATGCTTGATTGCATACCTTTTTTAATGGTTCCATTATTTCTTCTTGGAATATTTTATAGTACTCCGCAGGAAGTCCATCTCGCCCAGGAGTTTTCTCATTTTTTTGTTTATTTATACTTTCCATTATTTCCATCGTTGTTATTTCAGCATTCATCCTCTTTTTTATTTCTTCTGGTACTTTGGGGAGATTTACTCTTTCCAAATAGTTTCTTATCCTCTTCTCATCTATTACTCGTGCTTTGTAAAGATTGGTATAGAAATCCATTATTATATTATGTATTTGGTTTTTTCGAGTTTGTAGTACACCTTTTTTATCTTTTAGTCTATTTATTAATCTTTTTTTTTGTTTCTTCAATTTATATGCTAACCAACATCCTGGTTTATTTGCGCTTTCAAAGAAATCTTGTTTTGCGGCCTTTATTTATTGTGCCATTTCTTCTGTCTCCATAAGATTAAGTTTGTGTTTCAACATGCTCATTTCCTTTTTCACCAATTTATTGTTAGGGTTATTTTGTAGCTCTAGTTCCAACTTCTTATGTTCTTCTTTCATATTATTATATCTGTCTTTTTGTTTTATTCCTTTTAATTATATATGATATTGCTAATCCACGGAATACCGCCTTTGCTGCATCCCATATCTTCTGTGTCGAGGTGTGTTGTGTTTCATTTTCTTTGAAGTCATATTTCATTTCTTTTTTTGCATTATTTATAAATTCTTGTTCTTTCAGGATCTTTGTATTAAGTGTCCACCTTCCATTTTGTTTCACTTCTCCTTTCCAGATAATTTTGAGTGGATTGTGATCTGCCCATATGTTTGTTTGTATATTTAATTCATCTATTCCTATCCTCAAATCACTTGTTGTCCATATCATATCAATCCTGGACCAGGATTCATGTCGGTTCGAATAGAAAGTATATTGTAGCTTTTCTTCATTGTGTCTTCGCCAGGTATCTTCCAATCTTAACTCTTCTGCCATTTGGAAAAATATTTTGGGTAGTGTATTTCTTTTATTTTTTCCTTTATGGTTCTTTTTGTAGTCTTTTACTGGATCCACTATGGTGTTAAAGTCTCCTATTAAACAAATATTTTGATAATTCTTCTCTCTTAGAATGTTATAAAGCCTCTTATAAAATGTTTCTTGAGCTTGATTAGGGGCATATATAGCAACTACCAGTGTTTTTTTATTATTAATCTCTGTTTCTACCATTAGGATTCTTCCCTCTTGGTCCACGTAGATAAATTTGGCTTCCTTATGGACTTTCACATAGATGGCAACTCCTCTTTTCTTTTGTTTAGGGTCACATGTATAAAACAAATTACCTATTTTTGGATATTCTAGTAAGTTGCAATTTTTTTCTTTAATATGCGTTTCCTGAAGAACAATTATATCTGCTTTTTCTTTCTGTAGCTTTGAAAAGGTTTCCCTTCTTTTCTTTGGAGAGTTTAGTCCATTTATATTTACTGAAAATATTGTTGTTATTGTTTCCATATTCACTTATATGTTGAATTAGTTGCTCTGGTTTTCCTCTTTCCCTCGGTTTCGTAGTCAATCTCCTTTTGTTTCCCTTGTTGTCTTATCACGCTTCTTTCTTCTTCTTCTGTCTCTGCTGAGGCATTTTGTTCTTCCCCCGTAGCTATGTATTTTTCATAGAAATCTTTGGCTTTATCCAGGTTATCTAATCGAAATCTTTTTGATTGCCAATTTAGTATGATTCCTTCAGGTGTTAGCCATCTAAAATTTATGTCCTTCTCATTTAATTTTTTTGTTAGGAAGAAATATTGCTTTCTAATCTCTCGGATTTTCCAAGGAATCTGCTTTAAAATTTCAATTTCTTTACCTTGGATCCTTAATGGGTTTTCTCTTGACCTCTTCAATATGTCTTCTTTCATTTTCCTCCTCAGGAAAGTTATATGGACATCTCTTGGTGTCTTGTTCCTCCTTGCAAAATTTGAGTTTATTCTAAAAATCTCCGCAATTTCACGACTCATCTGCGATTTTTCTATATCTAAGAATTCCGCCAGGACTTCTTCCATTTGATCCAATAGATCAATATCGTTATTTTCCGGGACATTGTGGAGTCTCAGAATATTGGATACTCTATCCATTTCTAATGTCAATGTTGCTTCTTCGTACTTCTTTAAGATTTCTTGGGTTTTTTTCCTTTCCTGTTTCAATGTTAATATTTCTTCTTTACTTTCTGCAAATTTTTGGTCTAGCTGCTGAATTTGTGATTTATTCTGTTGAACTTTCTGATTCGTTTCTGCAATTTGGTTAGCTAACGTAGTTATCTGTTGATTAATTTCTTCCATTTTATTTTCCAATCTGGCTTGGTTTTTGCCAATCGTTTCTTCTATCCGTTGTTGATTTATTTTTATGTCTGCAAACATCTCCAAGATAGATTGCATTTCTTTACTCTGTTGTTCTTTTTGTATCATATCTCCTATATTTTTCTGCTGGGCTGGGCTTGCTGTTGTTGAAGATGCATTTGAAGAAGCTCCTGATGATGTCCCCGCCTTTTTTGTACCTTTGGCTGTGCTGGTACTCATTTTCTAAAGCTCCTTGCGGTCCTTCCTCCTCAATAGGTCTTGTTAATACTATAACTCCCACCTATTCTCAAATATTATTGGGGAGGAAATTTCACAACCTAGATCAGCTTTCCTTTAACAGAGTATTACTAATATGTCCCTCGTATTAATATTAAATATTTGTTTGTAATATATTTCCAAGATTCAGTTTAAATTTCCAGTTCTTTGTATAGGTCTCCTTTTAGTATTCTCAATATCTTATTTATTTGTAATGTTCCAAAGATCCCGATTGGATCTTAGTAGGTTTTTTCCAAAGTGTCCGAAATTCAGAGATATATAATAAAGAGCTCCGAAAGTACCAAAGATCCAAACAGAATCCTAGTAGAATTATAATCTCAGGAAACTAAGATTGAAATTCTGTAGTGTCTTATCCAGAAATTTTCTAGGGTTGTCAAAAGTTCTCGGAGGTCACCTTGGTTCTAGCGTAATTGTATTCCAATAAAGCCGGACCTCTGAAGTATTCAATAAATCCAAAATATGAAAAAAGGAGCCGATACCAAATATAATAAAAATAACAGACAATCAGAAGAGTAATGTAAGAAAAAAAAGAAAAAACACAAGAAGAGGGAACAAAAAAAGAAATAAAAACAAGAGCAAGGGAGGACACAAAAACGCAAAAGAAAAAAAAAGGAAAAATACCATAAAAAGGTAAAAATTCAAAAAGCAGTAGAAAAAAAGGAAAAAGAGAAAAAAAGAAAAAATGATATTAAAAAAATAATAAAAAATAATATTAATCTTCTTCAGTTAACCCAACTGTAGAAACCACAATTCTCTAATGTAGTGTTAAAAAAAGGAGTGTAAAAAGGAAAAAAATAAAAAAAAATAAACATTACATCCACCAGATTCCCAGATGTTTGAAGATCACAATAATACAGTTATTTGTACAGTTCCAACAGTCTTGATTGGTCTAGGTACAGTAACAGAAGAAAAGCAGAAAAAGGAAATCTTCTTTAAATATATGAACGCTGTCTTCTACTGTCTTCTACTGCCCTCTAATGGTTCCTGAAGCACTTATTTGGTCTTTCCCTTTCTCGCAAGGTGCCAGGTACAGGGTTAACTCCTATAAGTTTATCTCCAATGTCTTGAGCGCTTGGTGTTTTTAATTGTATGCCAATAATAGGGAAAAGAAGGGAGGGGCAAATGGTGTCTTTCAGTGCGTGTTCTCCAAAATGGCGTTTCTCCTCTCAATGCAAGAGGCACAGTAAATAATAAGGAAAATAATAATAGTTAAGATGAGCCCCCTTTCCCCCTTATTTTTGTAAAAGTTCTCACCAAATTCCAGCATCACAAATACAGCTTTTTAATGCTTCATTTACCTTCGATTATTCTCTTGCTTTTGTATTTATTACCCCTTCTCAGTTCTCCACACCTCCATGTTTGTCTTCGCGCAAAGGCGCTATTTAAGAGGAGGGTGTGGGTAAAGTAAAAGGAAGGGCTGTTACAAGCCGGGATTTTCAAAGGAGAAAGAATGCTTCTTGGAGAATCTCACCATAAAGGATTGCTTGTATCCTGCTGAGTTTTTATTCTCCGGAGCCGACAGCTTGTTTGGAAAGGCTTTCTAGCCCCCCCCCTCCACCACGCTGGAAGTAAAAAGGCTGCTGGGTCGTCCGCGTGCCGCCGCCGCCGCCCGCGATCCAAACCCCAGTTGCACCTCTTCTTCGGGAATTCTCCAGGCTCCGTTACACCCTCTGGGGTGCCCCAGGTGTGTGAACCCCCCCTTCGTTTGGAGCTCCGAACTCGGGAGATACCGCTGTGGCATAAACCGGAAATCGGAAGTCCACCTTCCTTTTATCTTCTTGAGATTTATATTCAGTGGCTTCAATCATCTATCACTATACCTGTGGTGCGAGGAAGCAAAAACCCGGGGGAGGGCAGTAGAAGGAGAAGAAACAACCCTCTTGGTCCTTGCTCATGATTACATCTGTCACAAATATACTGTTATCCAGAAAGTTTCCTTGGTAGTGATGGTAAAAGGGCACATTCAGATGAGAGGTAGCACTGGGAATGTACAGTGCCCTGAACATTTAATGGCTGTTGTCAAGCTACCTCATTACTAAAGTAAGTGTGGGAAGCCTCCCATGATATGTTTCCTAAAATGTTTTCCTCATTTAACTTTTTTTTAAAAAAATTTTTTAAAATTGATTGATTCTATTCAATCAATTGAGTGAAAGTGTTTGAATATGGAAGATATTTTCAGCATGGTGCTATTTGAATTATATTCTGAAAAAATACTGTACAGTACATTACATATACATGAACTTTTCTTTTTTGCAAAACAGCATTTCATGTATTTGGTATACTGTTTATTTCTCAAGTTACTGTTTGTTTCTAAACTTTATACCATAACAGAAGCAGCAGCAGGTCTGGTTGTAAATTGAAGACAGACTCATTCCAGAACAGTTCTTCTCTCAGAGTCAGTAGAGATAATCAACTCCATGGAAGAGCTTTTATTAAACTATTATTTGCTTCACGTGGAAGAAAAGCTCCCCTGCCACCAAACAATCTCAAAGTAAATTTTTTTAAAATATAATCACATTGCTACATTAGGATTAGCTACATGACACAAGAACTACAGAAAAGTACCTTCCAAAATCATTTTTCAAATGCTTGTCAGTAAAATGATTTCCAGAAGAAAATGCTTTTTGATGTAGATTTCACAGACTGAAGCAGAGTTGTAATCCTTGGCCATTATGTTCAGGTAATATTACAGACTTTATAATGCATTTCATGCATGTATACACACATGCGTATATATCTACCAAGGCCATTTAAAGCACAAGCCTTTATATGTCTGGTGTGAAGCAATTTCTACTATATTAATAGGCATTACTACTAAGCAAGTGGATATAGCACAATGGCCTTAAGTACTGACAGAAAATTTGAAAATATGAAGTCCAAAAACAGAATCTCTTCAGGCCTCTTCTTTTTTCTGAGCACCTTTTCACTTAACTGTAGGAACATAAATTCTCCCTTGTTTCCTGGTATACAAGGATTATCTGAACAAAAGCAGAGCACTTTTCATGTGTGTGTGTATGCAGGTTAAGTAAAAATTGTACATACAATGCAAAAATGATTATAGTTGCCCTTTGGCTGTTTAGACTTTAAAGGTTTACAAACACTGAACTGGTTTTTTGAGTCTTTTCAAAACAATCCACCAGTCATTTGGAACTTTATTTGTGTAGGCTGCTCTGTGTTGTTTCTTGAACAGAAAGAACATTAATTTTGCACTGAGAGAATTTTGGCAAGGTACAGAAACTTGAGAAGGAAAAAAAAAGAGCTCTACTTACCTTGCTCTTGCCTGGAGGTTAGGTATTTTGGGATCTCAAAAATTCCTCACTGAGGTGCATCTTCAAGTTGAGTCAGCCTACATCAACAAGAAGGAAGAATTTAGCAAACACTCTTTGCATCCTTTCCTCACAAACCATGTTTCAATAGGAACATGGACTGTTTAAAATAGTACAGTGGGAAAATGGCTCCCATAACTATTCTCAATGAGAACCCAGTTAGGTCTTTCTCTCTTCCTACTGTGCCTCCCAATTTTCCCAGCAATTTTGTCTTTTCTGGTCAGTTCTACATTTTCATTATATGTGCATGGTAGGATAGGCTCAGTTGACTAATTTTTGTTCTAGTAAGAGTTCAGGCTTGACTTGATTGAGTAGTCACTTTTCTGCCTTTCTGCTTGTCAGTGGAACTGTAAGGCTCTCCTTCAATATCACATTTCAATAGAGTTGATCCCACCCTTCCCCTGTCTTCCTTCACTTACTTTCTTTTGCATAGTATAAATGATTTTGACCTTAGTTTCTAATGACAGTCTTTGCCCCCCCCACCCCAGAATAATGATGCGAGACACAAAGTGATGGGGTAAACCAGGGCCATGGTTTATTAATCATTGTAATACTTTCAACATCCCAGCAACAGAGAGGGGCCTGCTGTAGTGTGGAACGAGTATAACTGCATCTCACCAGACCCCTTTCTCATGAAAGAGGGTGAGTCCAATGCCCCGAAGTTGTGCGGTCCTATAGACAGCACAACCCTGGCTGGCCTTGCTCTGACCACCCCCAGGCCTCAAGCCCCCAATTCTATTGGTGGCCCTCGGTCTGGGTGTGGCCCCAGTGCATCCTCCCTCCCCCACATGCTATAATCTCACGATCTGCAGCACTGGGAGGTTGGATGGGCTATAACCTTACTTGTGCTCTCACCGGGACTCACCGATCCAACTTCATTCCGTACTACTCACCATGGCACAGGTGTTATGAGTGACAGAATGTGTGGGTTCCAGAAACACCAGCACCCCAGGCCTGAAAAGAAGATGGAGACTTGCAAGGGAAGATGGGATGGTGATATGTAGCTGTGGCCAATAAACAGGACACACAGTCTTGTCCTTGGGACCACTGAACCTGTAATGAAAGAAACAAGGTGAGCAACAAACCCAAACCTGTGGGAGAGCGTGGACATAACAACTAAAACAGCCCGAGGCCTATCAACCCAGTCTGTTAATTGCCTCTGGGCCACAGCCGAGAGCCGCAGCCATAGAAGCTGCTCCTATGCAGAATGAGTGTGTTCCAAAGCGTAAGCCTGATACACCTGCATGCTGCAGCGCCCTATCTGTTAACTTCCAAAATTGGTATTTAGTCAATGGTGAACTGTCCCTGTGCAAAAAGAAATAACTTTGGTGTTGCCCCCTGAGCCCAAGGTAAACTGCAACAGCTCTAACAGGGCATATTTCTATCGAGCATCTGCCCAGTACAATGTCTGCTCCTTTTCTTCCTTGATCAGCTTTGGATCTATGTATGTGTAGAAAAACAGAATTCTCGGCCAGCAAGACATCTTGCCTCTGTAATGCCACCTGTGATGCATCGGCCTTGCTCCCAGCTACCACCTCACTTATTCATAGGACTCCAAATAATGTTATTAAAGTTGCCTTAAACAAGGCCTTAAACAAGGCTGCCTCATATGCATCCGTACATATGCTTCCCCATTGATGATTAATTTTTCCTGTATTGCCAGAGAAATAGGCACCCTAGTATTCGGTGATCATACCCTCTCCTTAGTCCACCCTTCCAGCATCTTCCGAATGCTGGAGTCTGTGGTAACATCCTGGTAGCCCCGGATCTTGGCATTGCCAAGGCCGACATTTTGCCTTGAATTGAGCTGGGTGACAACCCTTTCCTATTTAGGTAAACTACGTACAGGCGCATTTGTTCCTAACCCTATTGAACATCTAAATTCCAGGAATTCTGTACTAATGGCCGCATACCCTTTGCGTTTCCCTGGTGCCAACACCAAACCTATCGCTCAGTCGGTGTCCTCCCTCCAATTTGCTAAACCTCAGGTGGCAGTGTCTTGGGGAATTTGCTGGCCCCCAGAGCTAGCTCCCTGAACCGGTCGCTCTGTCGATGAGATAGGGCATCAGCCACGCTGTTGTCTAGCCCCAGGATGTGCCTTGCATGCACTGCAATATTAAACTGCAAAGCTTTCGGGGTAAACGCCCGTACAAAACACATCACATGCTCTGAACGGGATGTGAAGTTGTTTACTATGTGAACTACCACTAAATTTTCGCACCAAAAGCGTACCACAGAGTTCACCCATTCATGTGACCACAACCACAGTGTTCCCAGAATAGGGAAGAATTCCAAGAAGGTCAGGTCATGGGTGATGCCAGATTGCCTCCATTTTTCTGGCCACATACCAGCACACCACCTCCCTCTGAAATAAATTCTATATAAGTCTTTATATATACATACAGTCTCTCTATATAAATACACACACACACATATATAGAATATATATATATAGACTCTCTCTCTCTCTCTCTCTCTCTCTCTCTCTGTGTGTGTGTATGTGTGTATAGAAAGAGAGAGAGAGATTGTATATCTATCTATCTATCTATCTAAGACTGTGTGGGAAATGAAATCTCATTATTATTATTATTATTATTATTATTATTATTATTATTATTATTATTATTATACTGTTTATTTCTCAAGTTACTGTTTGTTTCTAAACTTTATACCATAACAGAAGCAGCAGCAGGTCTGGTTGTAAATTGAAGACAGACTCATTCCAGAACAGTTCTTCTCTCAGAGTCAGTAGAGATAATCAACTCCATGGAAGAGCTTTTATTAAACTATTATTTGCTTCACGTGGAAGAAAAGCTCCCCTGCCACCAAACAATCTCAAAGTAAATTTTTTAAAATATAATCACATTGCTACATTAGGATTAGCTACATGACACAAGAACTACAGAAAAGTACTTTCCAAAATCATTTTTCAAATGCTTGTCAGTAAATGATTTCCAGTAAATGATCTTTTGGGAACCTCTAGAAGTGGGTAATGCTACGCAAGGAAATGTTCTGTTGGAATCTGTGTATAGTGTATGTTTTAAAGAATGCCAGAAAATTAAATTCATTTATTAACATTTTTTGAATAACAGCCATTCAATTGGGATTTTCCCCTGCTTGGTGTCTCTTAGGGAGTGTAATGAACTCAAGAGAATATTCTGTAGACTATTTTGACTGCTGCCAATGGTATTGTCAGCATTCAGGCTGCCCTTTGCTATGTAAAGATTAGCATCCTTTTTCTTTCATGGACACAATATTGTACAGCAATAGTGGACCATTTCCTGGCATTCAGGCTACCTTTTGGTTTGTAAAGTTTTGCATTATTTTTGCTACTGTCAAAAGGAGCACAATTCAGACTCATCCCTGACCATTCGGAAAAAGCAATGAGAAGGGCTTGGTTGAGCCTTTCTCTCCACTCATGTTGACAAGTACTGGTAACTTCTTAATAGGACTACACTAGTGCTTCAGCAATGTCAGTGAAATCTTCCCATAGTTAAATTTAGCTATTTTAGGGACTTGGTATTTCACTATACCTTCAGTAGCAAATCTGGATTTGTTTCAAAACAACAGGTGAAATAACACCTAGAACTGCAGTGTACTATTTTTTCTTTCTTAGCAAAAAATAAAACGCTTTTGAGTTCTGTTTAGTATCTCCATTTTCTACTAGCCCTGCTCAGACTACAATCATGTAGTTAAAGAATGAAACTGATAACAAAAAGGATAGCTAGTAATAGCAGTAAAACCTGCATCTTCTCCCTTATTACTGTGGCAGTTCTTGTCACATTTCACTTCACTTTAGTTCAGAGTCAGGCCACACTTATGGTATTAACCTTATGTTTGAATTCTGGGGAAATATATCTATTTAAAAAGAAGTGGGAAACTGCCATATACAAATGCTTAAAATAGATTAAGGAAGGGTTTTTACAATGCCAATGAATAATATTGAAATCATATGTACAGTATATTGACTTCACAGAGGTTATCTGTGTTATAAATGAACAATATTGTCTAATTCAGACAGCCATTCTTTTGTACTGTGCCACTTTCATTGAAAGTTCTTACTTGTTCAATAAATTAATCATTTGTGTTATTAAAAAAAACAAGCAAATGGCAGCAGACCTTCACTGGCCAGTACTATGAACCCCTATATGAAGAGGCTGGACTCCCATTCAGCTCATTCAGTTGCTGCACATTGAAGACATGAGCCCATATAAGTGTTTTATTTAAGTCTCCCCAAGAGAAGGGGCTTTCTCAGGACTAGAGGGTGTCTTTGAGGAAAAGCTATTCCTCCTGGCAAGATCAGTAGACCAAACCCGGCAGCTAAGCACAACTACCAGTTGGTCTACCACCTGCAGCAAAACTCAGGGTGTGGCTCAGAAAGCCCAGCTATATAAAGCTCAGATTGGAGCTGTTCTGGCATGAGAAACAATGTTGTCCCTATCTGGAAGTTAGGTTATGGCAACTTGACTTCTTTCTTATTAGGTTGAAATGTTTTGCTACTCATCCAAGCTGCTTCTTCAGTCTGAGGAAAGTTGGTAGGAGACCCCTGATATATTCTCCACGTTGGTTTCACTTCCCCCTGCTTTTCAGAAGCTACTTGGATGAGTAGTAAAATGTATCAACCTAATAAAAAAAGAAGTCCAGTTGCCATGACTCAACTTCCAGATAACCTCGCCTGGATGACTGAGAATCTTTACAGATAAATGTCGCCTCTAGTGCCTGATCATGCTTAATATTTGCTGTGTGTGACTTTTGGACTGCCTGTCATTACTTTTTGGAATCTCTCTCTGCTTGTATGACACTGAAACTGGCTTGATATGAACTACAAAGCACAGTTCTCGGATATGGGAAAGTGTCCCCATAGCAACAAAGATGGGTCTCAGGGAGATCTGCACACCTAATAATGGGCTCAAACTCCACATTTCCTGTCCCCTTTTCCTGTGGCTTTTAACCTACAATTCTACACACACCCATTAAGCCATTTCTGCACATACAGGATTTATAAAGATCATGAATTCTCTTTTTAGCATAATCCTTTTTTTTTTTTTTTTTTTTTTTTGGTATTATGCTCTCAAAACATGATTAGGATACAAATGGAGGAAAATATAGAGGAGGTGATAATATGTTCCTGGCCTAAAGGTAAGAAACAATTGATATCATGCTACCAACTTGTTCCCTGTATGTCCAAATTTCAATGATAGAATACAGTGTACTTAAACCCTACCATTCTGGTTTACTTTAATGGGCTTCTTTACATTTTATAAATTAACATCTCTACAATCCAAACTGAGACCATATGTGAAGTGCTCACACTTCCCTAAAGGAATCCATCTGTAGCAGCTTCTGTTCAACTCTTTCCTCAAATCTTGCTGTGATTATGTAACTCATTGCTCTGGCGCAGCCGCTATCAAACAATCAGTCTGTAACTCCCATAGAGTTATCTCCCTTGCATTCTCATACATCAGGAGGCAAATTTCACATTTGCTCCTGGCAGTATTATCCTCTAATCGGTTTCTTCACTGCTGCAAACCTAGCATTGCAATCTCGCTTGATTCCTAACAACAAGTTTCCTGTTTAGTTTTCTTGCAGCAGTTAAAAGCATTCAAGCCCATCTACTTTCTTTTATATTAAAGAACATGTCACTAGCTAATATAAACTATACGTATATACATTTATCAATACAAACAATTATCATCAGGAAATCCACATAGTAATTAGAGGTGTTAGTTGAAATGCTGACGGTAGAGGAAAACATAGAAGGGCAACTAAAGAATTGTGACATTGGCACAGGACCTTTCACACACACCAGCAGTGGCAGTCAAGCTAACAGTCAAGAGTTAGCTTGTGCAAAAAAAGAGGCAATGGTGAGCTTTTTCTGTATTGACATATATATGTCATATAAATATGTCACAATACAAAATCAAACAAGAGATAGTGGAAGAAGAAGAAAGTAATATTGTTCTGCCAGGAGACCATGTATATGGAGCCATACCAACAGATAGGTACTTCCTGATTACTCAAGATTCATGCAGACTAACAGGGAGAGATGCATTGTTCCTTCTGATCTATCAGAAATACTTGAATGAGGGGTATCAACTAATGCTTATCAAACCTGCAGATGGCACAAAATTGGGTGGAAGAGCTAATACCTTAGAAGACAGAAACAAAATTAAAAAATATTTTGATAGGCTTGTGCACAGGCCTGAAAACAACAGAATGTGCAAAATTCTATATCTGGGAGGAAAAGAATCAAACACACATTTACAAGATGTGGAATACTTGGCTCAATAAATGCTACAAATGAGAAGGATGTTGGAATATTATGAGGTGTTAGTCCCCCTTTATTTGGCACTGATTAGGCCTCATCTAGAGTACTGTGTTTAGTTCAGGATAGCACACTTTAAAAAGATGGCAACAAACTGAAGGAGGTTCAGAGGAGGGCAACAAGGATGATCAGGGGACTGGAAACCAATACCTAGGAGGAAAGACTGAAAGAACTCAGCATTTTTAGCTTTGAGGAGAAAATGACAGGAGATATGATAGCATATTTCAAATACCAGAGCGGTAGTCATACAGAGAAGGCCG
Organism: Intellagama lesueurii; assembly: GCA_037013535.1. Lineage (NCBI taxonomy): Eukaryota > Metazoa > Chordata > Lepidosauria > Squamata > Agamidae > Intellagama > Intellagama lesueurii. The sequence goes on along the minus strand of JBAJHW010000003.1, from coordinate 130,651,263 downwards.
CAGGATCTGTTCTCAATCATCCCACAGTACAGGACATGTAATAATGGGCTCAAGCTACAGGAAGCCAGATTTCAGCTTAATATCAGGAAAAGCGCCTTAACTGTTAGTGCAGTATGACAACGGAACCAATTGCCTTGGGAGATGGTGAGTGCTCCAATGTTAGAGGCATTCAAGAGAAAATTAGACAACCATCTGTCAGATCTGCTTTGATTTGGATTCCTGCACTGAACAGGGGATTGGACTAGATGACTTTATACGCCCATTCCAACTAAATTATTCTATGATTCTATGATAGTAACTGGTGCCCTTGGTGTTGTCAACATTCAGGCTGCCCTTTGATATGTAAAGCTTGGCATCCTTTTTCCTGCTGGCAACATGACCATGATATTTTGTGGTAAATTTGGGCCATTTCCTGCCATTTTGAATCACGAATAGAGAAGTATCTGCCAGATCTGCTTATTTGGATTCCTGCATTGAGCAGGAGGCTGGACTCAATGGCCTTATAGGCCCCTTCCAACTCAATTATTCTATGATTCTATACTTTTGAGGCACTGCAATTTGGCTTATATTCTTGAATGAAATGTTGGACAAAAGTGATCAATTAACTCTTATTTATACTTTACCTCAATATGCCTTGTCAGCATCTTTTGATGGTTGTGTGTGTGTGTGTGTGTGTCAAATATGAAGCTTCATACTTGCATCTTCATGCTAATGAGTTGATATTCTCTTGCCAGAAAGAGTATTAAATGTTTTGATCCAAACAGGAGGATGTGTGTTGATATCACATGGTAAGAAGAACTGTAGTTTCTGTCTGGGCTGAAATGTTCTTCAGATAGTAGTTTCTGAGCCTCTAACAAAGAGATTCATCTCACCTGCAAACCATGAAAAACAGCAACAATAAGCATGAGAGACAGACAACAATGAGGGAAAATATAAGAAAAGAAGTAATTTTAAGTAAATTATGGGCCTTCTGTCTTGTTTATAACATAGTGAAAGTACAAGATAACTTTAAAACTGCAAAGGCTATGAAGAACAATCTAAAATACTATTATTCTATCACAATAACTTGGGTCAGATTTAGCTTTTGTGTGGAAAGTGCTTATCTTAACAGTTACAGCTGATGCAATTCATCCTTTTCCATCCCTTCCTCTCTTTTGGTAACTTGCACTGTGGTTTTACAAAAAGATATCTTAGGTCTAAGGGTTAACAGCACAGATATTTTGTTGGGCCTTTCACTTTCATACCTCTATTCTTACTTTGCCTTTCAAAATGCAGGTGAATTGATGTTGTTACAGAGTGACTAAGAAGAGCAGTATGACTGGGAAGTCACAAGATGTAATCTTGTCTTTGGGAGGTTACTTCCAGCAAGCCAATTTCTCTCAGCTTAAGCCCCTCCTTCTACAGCATAGAGGTAACATATTTGAAAATATAAGTAAAGTGCTATCTTTAGTTTCTCAACCTAGAAATACTGTTTCTGTTATTTCATATACTGGACATCAAAGGAAGTTCAGAACATTAAATAAACCCAATAATACGGCATTCATTTATCTTAAAGTTAAAGACAGGCTTTCTATCATTTCATGCTTCTCTCTTAGCTTGTGATGGTGATGGTACTGGTGTCTGCCTGTCTGCACAGTTTTGTTAAGCTACTCGTAACTTGTCACGTAACGTCTAGGAACTCCAAATTTTTATATTTATGTTTACTGACAGACCAGATTTTCTACCTGCCTACCTGTCATATTGTTGTGAAAGTTCAATTGTACCAATGCAGACCACTTTTGCCATTCTTTAATAATACACATGAATGTATAAGTTTCCATTATGTGGAACTTAAAACAGAATCATAGTGCCAAGTTGCAGTTGGGTAAGGGAAATAGCCTAAGTCTTGATGGTGAATTGCTGTTCATTAACTGGTTGTGTTCCTAGGTTGGTCAAGAATGCAACCAACACTTCACTCAGTGGCAATTTGCCACCAAGAATTAAGCTGTTTCCTTTCCCCAAGCATAATTAGGCAGTAATCATCTGTCCATTATGCATAAGGGGTTTAAAAACCAAAATCTGGGACCATTCTTTCTTTTCAACAAAGTTATATAATCTAGAGATAAAGAAGGGGAAATGAAATAATTTTCAGCCCCTCCTTTTTTATATATCATAGCCCCAGAGTTCGCAATGATTAATGGATTTACACATGGAAGCCTTAGAACAGAAGTAGGAAATGTTTATTTTTTTAAAAAAACTAATCATCATCCTGGCTGATGCTTACAGGGCACAACTTATATAAACTAGATTTCTGTCAATATATTGTGTGCATGGGATGGTTGTTCAAAATGCACATCATTGTTTATTTGATATTGACACTGATGAAAAATAGTCAGGTTTCAGTTCCACAACTAGTTGAATATGCAACTAGTGTGACATGAGACTACATGAACATATATGATGTTCCTTACCAAAAACCAAAACAAAACAAAACAAAACAAATAAACAAAAAACAGCTACTGCACCTCTACTAATACTATGCAGGATTTATGCCTATGAATGAAGAAGCAAGCCATCTAGCCCAACACATTACCTTTCTATATGATTGTTGCTGATAAAATTATAATAACCATTGCAGCAAGTATGAACTCTAGGTAGCTGGTTCTGGGTTTTCATTGTGTACAACTGAAAAACAATGTAGAAGAGAGCTCCATCATCTGGTCCATAGATATATAGGCTTTTGAAGGCAATATTGGCTTATAACCTATTTTCTCCAGTTCAAGGGAACAGTTTGTTCTGATGGAAGGTATTCATGCATCAAAAAAGACACATCTTTTAACTTATGGCCTTTTTTATTCTTGGAATTTGCTAGGACTCTTGGCAAGCAAATGAATAACAGAATAGTTAGTCTATAGGTTGATACCAAGCAGGTTAGTAGTTTGGTGGTAATCACATCAATCAGCCCATGAGCAGCTCCACCTACTGCTCAAAAGCAGCAACCAGCCCTAATGTCAGTCAGTAGCATTATGGGCTAACTTATAAGATCTGATCTTCATTATGGTGAAAACTGTAGTAAACTCTAGTTATCTGCCAAGAGGGTTCTAGTTTGTTTGTTTAACTTTATTTATGTATATGCCGCATTTCTCCCTGCATTCAGAGATCCAAGCGGGCATACAAAATGACAGGCCAACAGTAGATAAATTAAAATATTTAAAATATGATGAAACATGTAATAGTATCAAAAGACCATTAAACTAAAACAATCTAAACACAGAAATAGCAAAAAAAAAAGACACATTTCTTTTTCTTCTTCTTTTTAAAAGGAGTTTTAAAGAAGAAAATGACAGTACCCCTTTTCAGAAGTCTCTCTGCAGCCTGATCAGTGGCCAAAAGCTTGAGTGAAAGTCTTTGGTGACTGGCAGAAGGATAGGAGGGGCAGAATAAACCTGGTCTCTCATGGAAGAGAATCCACAACCTTGGGAAGAGCCACTGAAAAAGCCTTCTCTCCCGGGTCCAGCATTCCATAATAATACAGAGTGAAATTGTGGTAGAGACTTTTATACAGTGCATATTTTCATGTAGCATTCAAAATCAAATACAAAATTTAATCCTGTATGGCACCATCTATTGTGAATAGCAGATAAATGGATCTGTTGATTTTTATTTCCCTCAGGTTTTTTTTTTTTTTGGCTTGTTTGAGTGGGAAGGGTTGAGTCTTTCATTTATCCCAGACTTAAAAATATTTCCAGTGTAGATGAGATGTAAAATACATCAAATAAAATAGAAATGCTTTTAAAATAATCTATATCACCTACACCCTTTTAATTGTTTTTTTTTTCAATTATGTGGAGCTACTTTTATAGGTGATGGTGGTGACAGACCAGGACACCTTTTCAAGATACTGAACATCTATCAAGATGTAAAAATGTGGACTTCACTAATTTGTTTGCTGATGTATTTATTTATTTTATAAAAGAAAGAAGATAAACATCAAGGCTGAAGTTCCATAATACTTTTCTCAAAATGCCAGGCAGAAATCATGAGTATCCTAACCTTCTAAATCAATGAAAGGGACAGAGAGTGGACTAGGGAGGGCATTCCATAATTGTGACCTCCCCACAGGAAAAAAAAAAGCAGAAGACTTTAGACACCATTGAACTTTCCTTCCTCTTGTTGCTATGAAATTTGCAGAAGTCCCCAAAGAGAAATGTAGCATTTTCCTGATATGTGAGGGAAAAGAGGGAAAACACTAGTGAATCAGGCCAAAAATCTCTCAGATGAGCACATCTGTAGGGGTCAAACATGCCTTAAATACACCAAACAGTGTCAATAAGGGGCATTTGCTGCTCTCTTGTGAACTTTCATACATCCAGAGCAAGGATGTCTCCTCAAAACATTTTCAGTTTAGCAAGGAAGCAACACAGGGAAGGGAAACTGAACAATAAGACCTGTCAAGTCACATTTTGTGTCAAGAGGTATGCTCAGCGATGACACCTGGGCTTAAGTGCTGTCTGCTCACATCAGTCTGATTGTGCACTGCTTGAGAATCAGATTAACTGCCGAGGTCAGAATTGCATTTGTAAGCTCCACCAGACATCTGCCATCCAAATAAAAGCAGAGCCAACATGGGGAAGGTTAATGTCTAAACAGAGGTGGTGAGAAGTGTAAGTCCCTAAGAATGGCTTTCCTGGATCAGGTACATCTCATCCAGCATTTTGTTTTCAGAGCCATTCAGAAGCTCAGGGAGTCCCCAAATGCAGCACAAAAGTGAAGGCTTTCTTTTTTTTCTTGTCCCCCTGGGGGTCAGAGCACATTCTGCATGCAGAAAAACCTAGATTCAACTCCTGGCATCTCCAGCTAACATGATTCAAGGAAGGAGGGCTGAGATGGATTATTATAGAAGCCTCAGAGAGTCAGTACCAGGCAAGATGAACCAATGCCCTGATGCAGGGAAAGGCAGCATCTGGTGTTCATCCTATGGGTTAGTAACCACACAGACTGCCTCTTCTTTTACTATTATGCAACTCAAAACCCAGCCACTGATATTCTTTACCTATTGTATTACATGTGTACTATGCATTTCCTCTTAAATTAGGTTTCCAGGAGGGACACATATTCAGATCCAGAAATATTCAGAATTCATTGAATCATGGCGTATTTGGATAGTTCTGAATATATCCAAATCTGAATTTGATAGTTCTGAATATTTGTAATAACAATTCCTAGCATTCAGAGTCCCAGAGTCCCATTTACTCTTAGAGATTAGAAAGCAAAAGACTAGGTTTCTGCTTGCTAGAGGAAGAAGTGAAAGTGAAACCTATTTCTCAGGCATCCTGGAGTGATTTCTAGAGAAATGAAATTCTGGCACTAAGGGTATTGGGGACAGAAAGCCCACTGTCTCCTCATTGGGGTTGCCATGGGTTTCCCAAGGAAGTGGGAAGTAGTGAGTGCAGAACCTGTAAACGGTATCTGCCTGTACCAATTACATTTGGAAGCCAGCGCAGATACCAGAAGGTATTTTTTCAGATTGGTTCTTCCTAGTTGAAAAATGGGCAGAGCTGCTTGTAAATCCCCTGATCATTTGCTCATTGGAGATGTTCTGGTGTAAGCCCACATTGCAGCAGCAGCTTTCTGTATGTCCTTTCTGAACCCACAATATACATTTACATTCTCTATATCTCATTGTATATTGTTTACTTGATATTCTTAGGAATAAGATTTAGGACTAATAGATTAATAGATAAATGTGTTATAAATCAAGAGGCAAATATTAGATTGAGGCCCTCTGGGGGAATATCAGGCAGCAGCAGCAGATTTTGTTTTATATAGACAGAGCTATTGAATTAATCTTTTGTATCTGTGTGTCCATATGTTACTTTCATGGGAAGGGTTTGTGTTCTGATGTAGCAGAATCAGATACTGTTCTTCTCTGGGTAGAGTTTTCAGACAGTACGAAATGTGGGTGTGGTAGAAGAAGTAGGCACTTGGGGAAGGCTGCAGGAATGCACCCACTGCAGCAGTTTCTACTGAAAGGAGTGGGAGAGGGAGAGGAAAAAGACAACCTACAACTACTGTTATAAACCTCCCTACCAAGCAAAATCTGTCACACGCTTCCTTGTTCAGCACTGACACAATGAAAGGGCAGCAGACATCAGTACTCTGTGTGTGTGTGTGTGCGCGTGTGTGCGTGCGTGCGCGCACGCGTGTACCAAGGAGCTGACAGAGAAGCCTCTGGTTCAAGGTGGAACACATATGAGTGAACCTCAGATATGTTCCAGTGATGCCTTTGTGCAATGCAGTCAGGCCAGCCAGGGCAAGGGGCCAAGCAAGATGGTAAAGAAGGAAATTTTCTCCCAAAGAACCAATGTGCCAGAGAAGGTCAAGGATGGCATCAGCACACAGACTGACACTGTCAGCTTGGGCAGCAGCAGTGGTACTGTTTTTGTGTTTGGGAAATAGACTGATGAAGAACACCAGCCATGGCCTTCCATATCCATACTATGCAGCTCCATCATATTCAAGGAAGGACTGACACCCAGCCCCCATTCCTAGCAGATCTCTCCTGTGCACAGCAGCATTGAGGTTGGTGGGAACTCCCCTTCAAATACATACACATCTGATGTGGGAGAGGAGGAGACTGCACAGACTCAGGAAGGCACTATTTCAGAAGCATATGACACTGAAATCCCGCCTGTCCCTCCAGCTGCACTTGCCCCACCAGTTGTCAGAACTGATAGTGATGACAAGTTAGCAATCCCTGTTAGGAACATGCCATCCGAAATTGGAGCTCCCATGAATTTAGTAATCTGGAAGGATTTTCAACAGCGTGCAACAGATCCTTGCATGACTGAGTGCATGCACTGGAAGAAGGTGCTCAAAAATGGTCAGGACTTGGACTACCTCAGCAATTGAATCATGCCATATTGAGATAGTTCATGCTTAGCCACCTGAAGACTCAGCACAGGGCATTGCTGCAAGCACATGAAGTGTGGGGGCAAGTGCCTCCCTCATTGTGAAGGGTAAGAATTAGAGATGGGAGTATTCATATTTGTATATAAATACGAATACCCCCACACAGGTGGACATAACGAGGGTCCAGCCCCCTGGGGCTGGACCATCCACTCACCTTCTGCTGTTGCTGCGAGCTCCCCGCTCCCTTCCTATCACTCCAGAGCTCGCGGTCTGCAAGCCACTTCTGGCAGGAGGTGAGAGGATGAGCCTTGCTGCAAGGTCAAAGAATGGCTTGCAGAATGTGAGCTCCGGAGAAATAGGAAGGGAGCACGGAGCTCGGAGCAACAGCAGAAGGTGAGTGGACAGACCGGCCCCAGGGGGCTGGATCCTCGTTATATCCACCTGTGCAGGGGTATTTGTATATGAATACAAATACCCCCATCTCTAGTAAGAATCATCAGAGGGCCAAAGTTGAGTCACCAGTTCAATACAAATTGTGAAACTGAATTTTGGTGCTAGTGCACATCTCTCGTTTCTAGGGGACCTCCAGAACATGGCCAAACAACCCGAAAAACCTACAACAACCAATGGGCTGATAGTTTGGCGAGGTATCACAATTTTCTGCTATACTACTTTAGTACATTCCTTTGAACTACAAGCATAAAATTCTAAGTAGTTTACCAGAATTTCATAGGACAAACCTATAATTGTCATGACTGTAGTGTAGATGCATTCAGATAATGGAGTGTGAGGGTGAGATGAACTGAAAGACAAATAGATGGAAAGAGAGAGAAGATGGCAGAAAGAGAAAAATCTAGACTTTGGGTTGTAGCTCCTACTGCTGGCGTGCGGCTACTAACAGAACATTCCTGTGGGAATGCAGACCCTTACAGGAAAAGAAAGTCCCCACACTCACACACACACACACACACACACACACACACTGCTTTAATGCATCATAAAGGCACAGGTCTACTCTTTCCTTCTTAGCCATCCAAGAAGATAGGTTGCTGGTTTCTGTTAATACACATGGCAATGTGTCTGTGCCATTGAACCTACTTTTCTTCCTTCTTAAATTTCCAATTATTTGTACACCAGCACCTGAGTTTAAGAACCTCCCTTCTCTGTCCTTTCCTTCTGAACCTGCTCAGTGGACAAATTTTAAAAGCCATTCTACGTTACATTTGTAGCTCTATTGATATAATATGTGAAAATGCTGCCTAAGTTAATATTTTCCTGACATCTGTTTGCAACCAGATGTCCTTTTCTTCCATAGATATTTACTGTATGTATAGCTTCATTTTGCATACCTCATTGAGGGGGAGGGGCTCTTATTTCGAAGAGTCTGTTTTGCTTTTGTCACTCAGGTGAGCTGGCATACATGTTGTGGATCAAGGTAGGGGGAAAATTTGCTTTACAAAACAGACACAGATTCAGTCACTGAGGTGAACACAGGATCCAACTTACTTCATTGTAGCTGCTCACAGTAGCATACAGATCACAGTAGGCTCCCTTATTATTTACTTAGCCTTCCTCACCATCAGAATCTTTGTTCTCAGAGGCAGTCCAATCCTCCAAACACTGACTAGAGAAAAATTCCACTTAAGTATATGGTGTCTGATAACAGCAGAGACCTCAAAAACAAAACAAAACAAACAAACAAACAAACAAACAAAACACACACACAAACCTGGGTTGCTGGAAAGAGCTAATAGAGCCCTACTGTGTGAGTGAGGAGCTACATGAAATAGCCCCATTAACAAAAGAACCATGGTGAAGATATTTAGCAAGAGTGAACAATAGCTGTGATTGAAAGAAAAGTGAGGGCAGGATAGACAACAACCAAGACTGGGAATGCAATATGCTGGAAGGTATAGACTGAACTGTCTCTTCTCTAGATTTTATTCTGTTCATCTTAAATTCTTCCAAAGCACTGTCAGTTTCCTGCATTCATTGTCACTTTTTCCATATGGATAGGACAGGGGTGATCAACATGCAACCCCAAGATATCATTGGACTACAATTCCATCAGCCTTAAGCAGACTAGTTAATGACTAGATGGTGGAAGTTCACAACAATATCTGGAGTATTTAAAGTTGCCAAGCCATCCAGAATGCCACAAGTTAATTCCTCCTTGATTATTTTCTCATTGTAGAAGACCACCATGCAAATTCTATACCACCTCACACACCATTTATTTTCCCTACTTTTTCCTTAAAGTCTTACACTGAGCCATACAATACAATATCTGTTGCCACAGTGAGGACAACTACTAAAATCCAGAGAGGTCAGGACCAGTTGATCCTTAATTTGAAAGGAAAATAAAATTAACAGCTTTGGCAAGGCTGATGACATATCTCAACTTGGAGTTTCACATATTTGCAAGCTGGTGCCTAATTAGTTGAAAGTAAAATTCAGCATAGATGGAAAAGTGGAGGAAGTGAGGGAGGGGTATTTTCTCAATTGAATGAACTTTCTCAGTGGTTTCTCACAGGGCCCCAGCAGAGTTGTGAACAGAATTCTACTACAGGAGGCATTGAAGGAAAAAGGAATGTTCCTCCTCAGGCAAAATATCTGAGGGCTCTCAAGACAAACCACCTCCCACCTCCCTGCTTATAGTAAGACTGCAAAAATTTGTCAGGAAAAAAAACTTGCCTATAAATAGAGCTTTCAGTCTGTGGGGCAAGACAGAGCATAATGTTCGAATCACCAGTGGGAAGCTTGTGGTCCTCCATACGTTGGACTGCAGCTTTCATCTGTCCTAGCTATTAGAGCCCATCGTGAGAGATAACAGGAACTGCAGTCCACCAACCTCTGGCAGATGATATATTCCTAGTAGGCTTCCTTATTATCTTAGTAGCATCCCACTGTTGGAGGATACACCTCCTGCTGCTAATATCCTCTTTCCTGATTTTCATGAACATCTGTATAAATATGTGGCTCAGAGCTTGTTCCCATATTCTGGATTTCCTGTCTATCAGGTTCTACTTAACTGTATTCTCCAATACATTAAAGAGAAGTTCTTGAAGTCTTGGTCTTTGTATAAATAGGGCACATGATGCTGATGCCCCCCAAAGTTATTTTTTGTACTTTGACTTGTGAAACATAAGTGCTTGCATACACAAAAGCAAACTGTTACTTTTCCCCTCAGTGCTGTAAAAACCTGGGCCATCTGCAGCTTATCCTTTCCTTGGTCAATAATAGATGAATGAAGCCCTGAATGCCAAATGGATAATCCATCAAAGACAACTAAGGGCATAATGCTTTCTCAAAGCAATTTCAGAATCAAGGTAAGAATTGCACTAATTTGACCACCTACCTTGTTTTATTTCCTGAAGCCTAAATTGTCACATGCAAAAGCATTAGCCTCCTGAGGTACATGGAACTGTAATCCCAGCTCCTTAATTAGAAGAATGGGACAGTGAAAATTAATGATGTTTCATGTGACATTGAGCAAATTTCAGGTAGGTTGGTATAGTCTCTCCTCTGCAAAGCCTAAAATAATGCAGTAATTGGAGCAAGTCAAGCAAAAATGAAAACACAATGTTGATTTCATTTAAAGGAACAGAATCTTAACCAAATAGAGTGCTAGGAAAATTAATTTTACTGCCCTGGCAGCAAAAGCTAATAGGGTCAAGTGGAGAAATGGAGAAATGTATTGCAACACTGTATGGTCACTTTGTTATTCTCTGAATTAACAGATATACCACCTTGATTGTTCGGATCAAGTATGTGACTCACTCTGCCAAGACATTTATTCAAGAAGAGATTGCACAGTACCCACAAGGTTTGAGGTGCATCACTGAAAACTGTTAGTCCCATCAATAAAACGTCTATAGCAGAGAAGAAGAAGGCCTTTTCTATTGCATTTGTGGAACATAAATGACAGTGAGTCAGCATGAGTTAGGCATCCTTCAGAAGTTTAGTGGAAGAGAAAATGCACTAGAAGTTCTAGAACTGATACTGTTGTCAGGAGGAAGGAAGCAAGCAAGGAATTTAATACATTAAGATATTATTTTCTTTTAGAGTTTTTCTTGCTATGTTTTTAAAGAAAGAATGAAAATAATAGTGCTAGGTCCCTCATCAGCTTTAAGGCATACAAGATGAATCTCATGGATGAATCTCTTACGTTGAGAGTCATTGCCCTCCCAGCCCGGAAATAACGAGGCAAAACACAGGTTGTTGGGTTAAAACTTGGGCCACAACTTTATTAACTATCCCCCCAAATACAGGGGGGGCCTACCGTAGTGTGATATTCTTCAATGTCTGGATAATCCTAGATCTCTGGATCCTACCTAAAGCAGGGCGAGCTCCTATTTCTGAATCATGCTGTCTGCTGTACAGCACGCCTTCAGGTGCTTATTGAAATGGTACCCCCCAACCAACTCCTCCCACTGAGCCTCGTGACCCTAAGTGGGCAGGTGGCTGGGAGGTCCTCCCATGTAAAACCACCTCTTATCTGATAGCCGATCAGCTCGGCCTGACAGAGAGATGGCCTAATTTTTTGCACCACGTGTCAACCATGAACTCACCCCAACTTTTTTCCTCACACTACCCACCACAGCCTGAGGCTATTTATATGCCCCAAGCCCGCCACCCAAGCTGAAAATTTTGGCTCTAAGGCCCCATTGTAGGTCCTTCAAAAAGAGGCCCGTACCCAACTCAGACAAGTGAACACCATCACTTCTGTATAGCTCAGGCTGGTGACTCCTTATGTCAGGATGCTGAATCACTGAACCAAGCCCCGACCTCATTGCTCAACCATTTACACCGCGCCTCGACCGATCAATCCGACTATGATCACAGTCAGCTCTTCAAACTAGTCATGGAGTAATATTGGGCCACAACAACTTCATTGAAGGAAACTTGTCCTGCAATGCATGCAAGTCCTGGATCACTTGCAGAATCAATGACTTGCCTTTTCTTATGGTCAGGTCATTTCCCCCCAATTGAACAACAAATATAACAGGGGGCACATCCTTAATAGTCGGGAGGGCTTGCTCTGACACTCAGGCCACAGCATATCCTTCTGTCCTTTCCACTCCAGAGTGACCAAAGCCCCCGACCTTAATTACGGCCCCAACCTGTCTGCAAGGCGTGTTTCACTGCCCTGTGAATATAGCTGTGGCCATACACAGCCGCTCGCAGCTGAGAGGAAGCTGCCCTGGATCCTGCAAAAGAAAAAACAGAGTCATTACTATTGTTGGAGGGAGCAAACATAAGTCATAGACCTATGTGATAACCACCTTCCCATTTTCTTTATTTCATCCTCACCATAACCCAGAGTGGCAGCCGTGGATGCTGCACCTATACGAAAAGAATAAGTACCAAATTTTTATCCCACTATGCCGGCTTCTTGAAGCCCGTGGGAAGTGACAGTACAAAATCGGTACCTTGTAAGGGGTGAGCCATCCCTGAGGCAAACTAAATCTCCACCAGTATCTCCTCTTGACTGTACAAAGCCGACCAGGGCTTTTTCTGGGCAGAGCTCCTTTACAGAACATGGCCCCAAAGTTAAAACTTGCCCCTTTCCAAACTGATCTGCCTTGGACCGGCGGAGATGGAACAAAAAACCCAGTCTTCAGAGACAATAGGTCATCCATCTGCAATGCCGTTTGTGAAATATCCAATTTGGATGCTTTCACAAGTTCACTAATTCAAAAAGCCCCAGAATTGCACATAGGGTAGCTGCCTTAATTAACTCGACCTCATACTGATCAACACATACAGCTTCCCAAACTTGACCTAATTGAACCAGAATTCTGGGGGACATAGGAGTGCGTGTATTCTCTGGCTTACCCATTTCCTTGCTCCGACCCTCAATCATTTTTCTGACCTTGAAGTCACCGGCCAGATCAGGGCAACCGTGTGCCTTAGCGTAAAATGCCAGGGCAGACATTCTCCCCTAAATGGTGCGGGGAGCAACCTTTAAAATGGAGGTGAACTGCAAATTGCTACAAATGGTCCACAGTTATAGGCCATGGACTGCCCATGCCTTCACTTTCACAATACTCAAAATATTCTTCGCATGCCGCTGCATAGCTGTGCCTGGTGCTAGGAGCAATCTCTAAACTTATAGCCATGTTGGCTTCAATCCTCCAATGCTCCATACCTTGCTAAGCAATATCTCTGGATGAATGTGAGCTTCCAGGGCCAACTCCCTGAACCCTTTGAACTGTTGACAGGACAGGGAGTCAGCTGGCTCATTCTCTACACCAGGCACATGACAATTGTGAAGGCTCTCATGAGTCTCATAACCCTCAGTGATTTAAACGTGGGGGTATTCACTACATGGACTACTGCCATATTGTCACACCAAAGGTGACTGCAGAATTGGCCCAAACATCGGCCCAAAGCCATAAGGCTCCAAGAATCAGAAAGAATTCCAGAAATGTGAGGTCACACGTGACTTAAGAGTCACTCAATTCTCTGGGCCAAAGCCTGGCCCACCAATGGCAATACCATATTCCGATGACCCCACAGCATCAGAATGAACCCGGAACTCTGCTCGCCAGTGCAGCCCATCTCTCCAAATGGAATTCCATTGAATCTGTCTAGGAATTGCAACCAGGTGTGGAGGTCATCTCTCATGTCCGCTGACATTCTCCTCCTACGATGTGGCCTCTCAAACCACTCAAGGCTCAGCAAAGCCTTCTCGGAAAAGCGCTACCAGGGGCAATGCCGTACAAGCAAAATTAAGGTGGCCCACCACCTGTAGTCCCCTCAGAGTAACGCCGCTGCGTTGTAACAAGCTCCTGATTCGAATCAGCAGATCTGCCAATATACCATCTGGCAGATTCGAATCAGGAGCTGATTCGAATCTGGCAACCTGCTGAATTTCAGCATAGTGTCGAATTCAATCCCCAAAGAGGGGAAGCATAGTGGATGGGCAATCAGTTGGTTCCTCCGCCAAGGAAATGCCCAGCTCGCTTCTGACGATCTGAAAGGTTTGCACGAGAAACTCACATTTCCCTGATACAGGCTTCCCACAGAATAAAAATTATCCAAACAATGGACAACATGGGACGGCCCCACCCTAAGCTTAAGTACCCTTTTTGAAATTAAGCTAGAGCGCTCAAACACCGCGCAAGAAATTGAGCAACCCATGGACATGGCTCAGTTCATATAAAAACGGCCCTTGAATTGAAACTAAAGTTGACTTAATGCCTGCCTTCCTTCCCCAGTTCGACCCCATTGCCACGGGATCGGACCATCTTTATAGCAGCATCAAAAGATGTGCACAAACCGTACACAGCTCTTGTGGAATCATGACGTTGAGAGACTCCACCTCAGGGTATGCTAGATGGAAAATTAATGGAAATCTCCTGGGGTCTTTCTTGGGACCACCCCGGGGGGAAATGCACAACTTCAGAACAGGAGGCTCCCGAAAAGGTCCAGCCATCCTGTCTCCTGCTACTTCCTTCTGAATCTTCCTTCTCACTACATCTTCCATGCCTCTGACAGATTTAAATTGTTTGCCAGAGTTGCACATCTATGCCCTGGACAGGAATCCTAGAACCCAATTAAAACAGCTAACAATTAACCCACTGACTCCTGATTCAGGTAAGGCAGCAACTCATTGGCCAGTACCACTCCGTTAAGTCGGACTGGGACTCCTTTGCTGGGTTAACCAAACCTTCTGCAGGCCTTCTTGACCCGCTGCCATTGTTGACCTCATCTGTTCCCGGGCATCCCTAAAGCGGATATGAACTATGCGTGCCCCCACATATGGAACACTGGTGTCAGAACCCACACATTTTTCTGTTGCAGGAACCTTTAGCATTGATTTCCCAGCAAAATGGGTGGGGTTGAAACTCCAGGTCTGCTGAAACGCCAGAGCAGGAAGATTAGTTGCTCTTTGAATCAAGAGTCCCTGTAGAATCGCTCGCCCCATGGAGTGAGTGGGTCATGCGCTGCAGCCCTGAACCATGGTGATACACATCGCAGTGCATCTGGGGTTTCTTTGCTGCCCTCATACGGAAACCCCTGATCATAAAGCAACCACGCGGGGTCCGGGAAATCAACATATGCTCTGTATATTGGAATTACAGGGTAGTTAAGCAGCTGCAAACCCATGACAAAACAGAACTTCTGACTGGGGGATGACCACTGTGGGTACAGTGCCATCCACAGCTTCAAAGCCAAAAGAGGTCCAACTGTAGTGGGAGAGCTAATCCCAACACTGATAGGCAGCACACTAGGGGCTGGTGGTGAAAACCCTGATGGATTGACCTAACCCCAAGGCCACATCCCCTCCATCTGGCGTGTATGTTATATAGGTGCAGACTCACCTGGGATGACAACCGCCGGAATTGCCAAGTTAGCTGGAGGCAAGTCAATTGCTTGCTCTCTGGTGCCCAGAGCAATGCCATCCAAGCTCTTCTGCATGCTGGCTGGAACACGTGATCCTGTGCCAGTCACCTCGCTCGCCTTTTGTTCACTCGACTGGTCAGGTGTCACTGCTCTGGGCTCCTCTGCACCTTCCTCCTGAGCTCCAATAGGTGTAGCTGAGGAGCCACCCTCTGTAGAAGTCACCTCAATCTCCCCTGGAGCTGCAGAACATTCTTTTTCCAAGAGAGCAATGGAGGACATCATTACATCACCTAATTGCCTAAGTTCAGGCATCCTACATGCTTTAGCTTCCCTGCTCAATCTCCTGGGGGTAGCAGCACTGGAAGCCTCCCTGGCAAGGACCCTTTTCCTCTCAAGCTCACTCAACCTAGCCCAAATTGGCACTGCAATCGGGCCACTCCTTGTCATCAAACGAGGAAATTGCAGGTGTCACTCTGGCTGGAGCCTTGCGCTTTGCCGGCTGCATGCCTTTCCGAGCGCCCTATCCTGTCTTTGCCCCAAAATAGCTGGGTTGGCTATTGAAGTGTAAAGAAACAGATGCCCTAATGGATTACCTTCAATTAAATATTCTCCTTTGTTTTGTTTTGTTTTTTAATATCTATATAATTCCAATTAATTATTTGATATTATACTAGTTCAAAATATTATCCAATTTATCCTATTTTATTTCATTCTATTTAAGAGATTTTTTAAAAGTATATATACATGCGCAGCCAAGCTGCAGCCCAGCAGGGGGCGCAGCACCAGCCTTCTGGCCTGCTTCTTCTTTTTGTTCTTTTAATTATGCAGTACCAACTAACTGACCAGCAGGGGACACTGTTACAGAAGTCAACATACTGGTCCCTTCACAATTAATTTATTTTTATTTTAAACTCAGTAAAACAAAAACACCCAAGCCCCAAGGCAAAATTGGAGAGGGTATATTTATATACCCTAAATATATCTAACAAATATATCTTTAAAAAAAGAGAAAGAAACACCCCTCCTAAACAACATGACAAGGAAAATATTAATTAAACAAAGGAATCGAGTACTTTTTACAAAGACAGATGCTTCCCCCCCCCCCCCCCGCAACAATCTGAAAAGCCGGGGAGGGGGGTAGAATAACCTTCACACACCTCTTGTGATCAAAGCCAACAACTTTAAAATAATGAAGTTAAAGAAAGAACACAATCTAATATTAAACAGTAAAAATAAACTTGAAAAACTCAAGTTAACAGCTGGGTCACGCTGTCCTGATCTGGAGAGGAAAAGCCAGCCACGTGCGAGAAACCGAAGCCGGTCGTTCTCGCCCAGCTGCATGGCTCACTCTTTGCTCGCTCAGACAGCAAAGAGGCTGAGCCGGGGGTTTTGAGCCTTCTTAAAGGCACCTTCCCCCTCCCCTCAGAGAGCAGTGTCACCAAGTGTGACACCACTTTCCGAGCGGGAGGCAAAGCATCCCCACCATGGTGACTCTGCACCATGGCCGAGCGGACAGTATATCTTTCAGTAACTCTGGTAGCAAGCAGTGGTAGACATTGCTATCTTCATGCTCCAGTTCTGAATTTTACAGAGACAGCTGGTTGGCTGCTCTTGAGAATATAACATAGGACTAGATGGACCTAAGGGACATTTTTTGTTATTTAAAGTATGAGTAAGTATTTTAATTTTAGTTTTCACTTATTTTAGTTCTGTGTTTATTTCAACAGTTAATGCATGCCCTTAAAAATTAACCTATCTTCTTAGCCACCCTGAGTTTTGTCAGAGAAGGGCATAAGTGAGTCATCTAATGGCTCAGACTGAACTTTATCACTAGAGCTAGAAAGGATGTGTGTTTTTTTAGTGGACTGATGTAGAAGATTTCTACTCTGCCTTTGCAGGTTGAAAAAACACAACCTCCCATTCAAAATGCATCTATATAAAAACCCAGCAGCTTTTAGCCCTCTGGGTGATGGATGAAACCAAAGTACTTTCCTTTGCATTTGTGGTCCTACAGCAATAAGTGGTTGGAGTAGAGTGACCTAGACATATTTTGGACATTCAGATGTTGTGGATGATAACTGTGTAATACCTTACCATGGGTCATCTTAGGTTGGACTGATGGTAGGCCAAAACACCTAGAAGGTCAAAGTTTCCCCTATTCCAGAGCGGAATGATATTTCTAGCAGGAACAAGGAAGCAATGATTCTGTTGTCCTCATCTTCTGGATGATGATGGAAAATTACCTGTTTTCCCCTTTGGCACAGTGTTCTTCTGGAAAGGCAGGCAACCATTTGGGAGACAGGAATCAGAACCATGGAGAGCTCCTGTGAAATTTACACTAAAGCATGAAGCATATTCACTACCCTGTGAAATCAGAGTCATCAGCATCCACTGTACTCTCATCTCAGATTAATGGCAGTCCATTTCTGTCTAGAAAATAAGACCTAATCTCTGTGCAAAACTTCTGGGGATGGGAACACTTGGGGAAATTCTAGTCACTCGTTTGTATGTGCTCTGCGGTTGTCCAGTCACGGCTATGGCAAATTGGAATACAGTGGTGCCTTGACTTACGACCATAATCCGTTCCAGAAGACAGGCGTAACTCGAGATGGTCGTAAGTCGAAGCACCATTTCCCATAGGAATACATTGAAACCCCATTAATCCATTCCGGCCAGGGGAAAAAACAAAACATTGCAAGCCCCATAGGAACGCGCTGGGGCCGAAAAATAAACACACCAAAAAAAAAAAAAAAAAACCCACACACACACAGCCAGCCCCAGTGGAATGCTATGGGGCTGGGGAAAAAAATACTCAAACCCCCCCACACACACACACACACAGCCAGCCCCAGCGGAATGCCATGGGGCTGGGAAAAAAACACAACCCCCACACACACAGCCAGCCCCAGCAGAATGCCATGGGGCTGGGGGGAAAAAGACAAAAAACCCCACACAAAGCCAGCCCCAGCGGAATGCCATGGGGCTAGGGGGGAAAAAAGACAAACCCCCCCACACACACAGCCAGCCCCAACGGAACGCCATAGGGCTGGGGGAAAAAGACAACCCCCCCACACACACACACACAGCCAGCCCCAGCGGAACACCATGGGGCTGGGAAAAAAAAGACCAAAAAAACCGATACACACAGCCAGCCCCAGCGGAACGCCATGGGGCTGGGGGAAAAAAGACAAAAAAAACCCCATACACAAAGCCAAGCCCAGCGGAACACCATGGGGCTGGGGAAAAAAACACAACCCCCACACACAAAGCCAGCCCCAGCGGAATGCCATGGGGCTGGGAAAGAAAAGACAAAACCCACACACAGCCAGCCCCAGTGGAACACCATGGGGCTGGGAAAAAAAAGACAAAACCCAACCACACACACAGCCAGCCCCAGCGGAACGCCATGGGGCTGGGGGGGGAAGACAAACACCCCCACACACACACACAGCCAGCCCCAATGGAACGCCATAGGGCTGGGGGGAAAAGACAACCCCACACACACACACACAGCCAGCCCCAGCGGAACAACATGGGGCTGGGAAAAAAAAGACAAAAAAACCCCATACACACAGCCAGCCCCAGCAGAACGCCATGGGGCTGGGGGAAAAAAGACAAAAAAACCCCATACACAAAGCCAAGCCCAGCGGAACACCATGGGGCTGGGGGGAAAAACACAACCCCCACACACAAAGCCAGCCCCAGCGGAATGCCATGGGGCTGGGAAAGAAAAGACAAAACCCCCCCACACACACACAGCCAGCCCCAGCGGAACACCATGGGGCTGGGGGGGGGGGAAGACAAAAAACCCCATACACACAGCCAGCCCCAGCGGAACGCCATGGGGCTGGGAAAAAAAGACAAAAAACCCCCATACACACAGCCAGTCCCAGCGGAATGCCATGGGGCTGGGGAAAAAGAGACAACCCACACACACACACACACAGCCAGCCCGAACGTGATGGGGCTGGGAAAAAACACACACCAAAACACAAAAAACATCACAGCACAGAAACATAACCCCCCAAAAACCCAAACCCACCCTGCAAAACAAAGTAAATGTACTTACTCAGGAGCAGAAAGCAGCACCAAGCATTCCGAAGCCTCCTCCAATCGCATTCACTCTAAACGTTGGGGCGAAAGAGCTACAAAGAAGCAGCTTCTTTGCCTACCAACGGTTAGCAAATTTGAATTCCCCGCCTTTATTCCCTGCCTTTTTCCTGTCGCAACTGAAAGCTCCGGCCGCAAGTCGAAGCAAAATTTTGCAGCCGGAGCTGGTCGCAACTTGAAATGGTCATAAGTCAGGACGTTCGTAAGTCGAGGCACCACTGTAATAGCATTATGCTAACGCGAGTAGTTTGCAAAATATATCTGCAAACACAACAGGTAAATGTGACACTAGTTTTAACCAAGTATTTTTCTGCCACCTTTGCTATAATTTGTTGAGTTGCACAGTGTTATGGAAAGCAAAGTGTGACACTTAAATAATGCTCCACAATGCTTAAAGCACTCTCTGGGCAGTTTACAATTTAATTATGCAGACTACAAATTGCTCCCCCCCCCACCGTGAGTGGGTACTAAATTTACTGACCTTGGAAGGATGGAAGGCCCAACCCGGACAAGACGGAGGTCCTGAGGGTGGGTGGCCCCACCATCAGCGGTCTGGGAAACTCTCTCACATTTGGGGGGGTGACTCTTACCGCAAAGAGTGAGGTTCGCAGCTTGGGGATCCACCTGGACCCGGCGCTCACCATGGAAACTCAGGTGGCGTCAGTGGTCCGTACCGCCTTTTTTCATCTGCGGCGGATAGCCCAGCTGCGTCCCTATCTTGATGTTGGGGCACTCACCACTTTGGTACATGCACTCATAATCTCGAGATTAGACCACTGTAATGCGCTCTACGTGGGGCTACCTTTGAGTCTGATGCGGAAACTCCAAATGGTGCAAAATGCGGCGGCCAGACTCCTTAGTGAAGTGAGAAAATACCACCATATCTCTCCTACTCTGGCCGCGTTGCATTGGTTGCCCATTCGGTTCTGCGTTTACTTCAAAGTTTTAATGCTTACATACAAAGCCCTAAACGGTTTAGGGCCTCGATACTTGGCGGAACGCCTACTCCCACCAAAATCTACCCATATCACCCGATCTAGTGAGGAGGTGAGGCTGAGGAGTTTGACGCCGAGGGAGGTCCGGAAGGAAAAAAACAAGAAACCGGGCCTTCTCGGCAGTTGCTCCTCGCCTCTGGAATAATCTTCCTCTTGAGATCCGTGTGGCCCCCTCGCTGGGCATTTTTAAAAGCCAATTGAAAACCTGGCTGTTTAGGCAGGCCTTCCCTCCAGTTACTATTTGATTTATTTCTTCTTATTTTTCCATCTTGAATAATTTGATTATTGATGTTTATAACGTTGTTATTTTTATAATGTTTTATTTTACATGTTGGAAGCCGCCCAGAGTAGTCAATTGACTAGATGGGCGGGGTATAAATGTAATAAATAAATAAATAAATAAATAAATAAATAAATAAATAAATAAATAAATAAGGATGAATCAACCTAGAGCTGGCTATCTGAGCCCATTGGGATCAAACTCAAGTTGTAAGCCGACCCTTAGCTTCAGTACTCCAGTTTAATCACTGCTCCATGAGTCTCACTATATTGAAAGACTTAGAAGCAGTGAATTAATATAATCTCCTGGCAGTTGATGTCAGAATGTTTCTGAAGCCTTGTAGTAATGACTATAGATTTAGCCCTTTTTACCCTTGAGGAATTTGCCAACACTTTAAGAACATTTAACAGAAAGCACTTTCTAATTCTTGGGAACCAATGTTTTGTTAGTGGTCAGATTGTCAGACTAGGATTTGGGAGATTTGGGTTCAAAACCCTCCATGGAAACTCACTGGCAGACTGGCAATGGTAAACAATTTCCTGAACATCCCACATACCTTGAATATCCTATTGAAGTTCTCATAGGTTGGAAGCAACTTGATGACACATAACACACAACTTTTTTGACTAAAAGATAATCATAATCATAACATGGAGCAGTAGAAAAATCACTTCTGGAGATGATTCACAGTTTTATCATACTTAAAGTTTTTTAAAGCAAAAGAAGGAAGGTAGTTTCTGGCCATGATCCAGTAGAAAGGAATATGCTCCCATTTAATCCACAGAGCTCCAGATAAAAAGAATAGAAAGCAGACAGTGAGAAAAATCTTTGACTGAGGCTTTGGAGTTCTTCTAAGAATAATTTCATCTGTTATAGGGCACAATACTGTGGAGTGCTTTTTTATCTTTAGCAAAACCTTGGTCTTCTAGCTGATGAACCTTAATGCCAGGATCCAAAGAACATTGAAACAAGTTCCCACTGATGTTTATCCTAAATATCCTTGCCACAAGAACAGGGTAATCTTCTGTCAAAATGCTGTCAAAAAGTGAAGAAATATGTTCCCTTGCTGTACGCGGCATCCAGAGTAAGAATCCTCCTTCGATGCATGTGCCTGTAATTAAGTAATCAAAAACACCCAAAACGTAGATACATGTTAAATAACTGCTATAATGTGTAAGCTCATCATAAGATTGAAATGCTTCCATGCAGTAGTAACTTCCACTTGCATTCTCAACTGGTACAATTCCTATAACAGGCAGACAGACAGACATTTAGATCTTTTTGCATATCCATCAGCTCCTGGAAATATTTTTTTAAAAACATACTACTGGGAGTGACAGAAGGTGACCCCATATATAGTCAATCAGTTTCATTATCTCTCTGCTTTTATGCTCTCCCTCTATCAAACATTTTAATCCAGAAGTAAAGATGCAGAAATTGATAGTCAGTGCAAAATAAATTAGAACAAACCAGAGAGATTCTTTGTGGATTTATTTTGTACCTACAAATAATGTAAACAGAATGACCTCCATGGCATATCATAATGAATGGAACCAGGAAGCATATGTATGTTTCCTTCTCTGGTCTCCAGAGCAAACAGACACAACAAAAAGAGTGTGGCTGTCCAGGTAGAAAATTATTTGGTCTGCAAAAATGAGGAAAAAATTGAACACTGACAAGACTGCATCTATTAACAGCACCCCTTTGCTTCTTCCCATACATGATACACCAACACTTCAGATAAACTGGAATATAGCTTCTTTTGCTTTTTGATAAGAACTTGCTAAAATTCACATGTTGCATGATATTTTCATTTGTAAATAAGAAAAAAAAAGATTTTAAGAAATGTGGGAGGCAGCCATGCTGGTGGTGAAAAATTAGGATTGCTAACTCTTTTTTTCTGAGAGGCTTCACGTCTTCAACAGCTCTATGTGAAGAAGACACAACATGATACACTATTTATTTTATTTTATTTATTTATTTATTTTCTTACTGGGAATAATTCTACCAGGTGACTTCAGTCAACAGAAATTGACAGGAATTTCATTTTTCTCCTGGTTTCATGGGCTTACCTGATTTTCTTTTTAAGATAAAAGAGGCTTGGACTGTTTATCTTCTTTTAAAAGGTTTGTAAGTCACCTTGATGTCTTTTAGACAGAGTACAAATGAAATAAAATGAAAGAAATGTTTGAGAAGAACTTACCAAACTTGGCAGATTTCATCATGGATTTAATGTGAAGAAAAATGAATGTGAGATAAAGCAAAAAAAATTCAGTATGGAGGAAACTAGAACTGCTCATGAACACATGCTACTGATTCTAAGTAGTTCTCACACAATTCCTTTTCAGTGTTTCTGCCCCACCTACCCACACAACTAAGAATGCCTCTGATCTTGGGCCTCCATGGAAAGCCAAAATGGCACCATCACTTTTGGTTCTTAAGGTCAAAACAGTTGTCATAGTGAGCTCATTATTAGATAGGGAAATCCATTAAGAGGTAAGATTTGTTTGTCTTCTAAGCTCTACTAGTTACAAGTCAGCTTGCTGTATTTACTCATTGGTCATCAGGAGATAAGTTTAGGCTTCATTTAACAAGTTAACAGTGCTAATTCAGCAGATCTGCATATTTGGAAGGGAAATCTTTTATTACCTTTTAACTGTAAAGCAAGATGCTCATCTAATTCAGTCTGAACATCCTGATTTAATGCATTTTTAGTGGGAATTGAAAGAAACCAACCTTTCTTATTCTTAACAATAGCTTCCCAACAAGTCACACTGTGACCAGCCAGCAAGCTCCTTTTTACATTTTCTGGAGCTGGCAGTCCTCAGTGAGCTGGATTAGATTTTGAGTATTTCAGTTCCTGAACCCTGTCCTAAAGGCACGTCAAATGTAATGCCTGTGATGAGTGACATTTATCCTTCTCCCCAAAACATACACACAGAACAGGAACTAGGCATGCAGAGTGAATTATTCCTCGAAACACCATTTCACACAGTGTGCATCCAATGCTCAGTTTTCTATTATATTAAGTACATTCCATCATAGCTAATGAATATTCATTTCACTTAATACAATACAAAAAGGGTTATCATATTAGCAGCTCTCATGTTGTGTTAACAGTGGCAGGCACTAATATGATCCAACAGTAATTTAATTTGAAGGGAATTGTCAGTATAGGTCTTGCTTTTCTGGGATATAACTGCTGTCAATGCCAGCTTCTGTCTCACAGTTTTAGCACTGTCTGCAGAGTCAGCTTTTTGACTAAACTACATTCAGACTCAAGTAGTGATAATATCTCAATGGACTGCTACTCGTAAGAAGGAGTCAATATTTCATTCAAGGGACCCAAAGAGTTATTTGGAAGCAACCAAAACCACAACCATTCTCATATCAGGTCAGCACTCAAGTTGAAGTACAGGATACTCTCTTGTGCTCATCACCATTCACAGAGAGACATGAAGCAGAGGAAAATCCCAGAACCTGACCCCTCTTTACATCAGTTGGCCACTTCTCACCCAAACATAAATCAACACTCAGGGCTATTTTTTAACAAGTTCTCTAAGTATCTATTCCTTGGGGGTTACAAAATAATCAAAACGTGTCTTTCAGATAAACTGTGTGCACTCAAGTACATGTCTGTGCAGCTAAAATGTATTGGACTGTTAATCCCCAAGGAATTTACATGAATTTTGAGTGCTTCTATCCCATGCAACATGGTAGATAGCACTCTCAACCATCTGTATTGAGAAAGAGGTCCCAGCTATGCTCCTGCAGGTCTGATGTTCTTTCATGCTCAATAGTAGGGCACTGCATCTCCAGGAAAAGTATGGATACTTGTTGCAAAATCTCATTTTATGTTACTCCTAGTGGCGTGCCATGTGGGTCTTTCTATGCAAAATGATGCTTACTGGGGTTTACTAGAACCTTTTGGAGGGAAATGAAATGGCTTAAAATATAGCATCTAATTGGCTTCATTTTCTGGATTGAAAAAATTATGTTAAATCAAATTCAACATCTCTCCCCCCACCATCTTTCTCTATTTACTGATTTGCTCTATGTCAAGATGAGTGGAGCAACAAATACCGTCAATTATTCTCTCAGTTTCATCCTTCATACCAGAATGTATGCCTGCTCCTGGACCTGTGTCTGAATATAACTTACTTCACCTACAGACTTTTACAGACAGAAACATGGCTATGCCATGGATTCCCTGGTGTCACCCATTGTTGCCAACATATACCTGGAAGAAGTGGAAAAGAAGGCACTAAACACCTTCCAGGGGACGACTCTGATCCATTGGTTCAGGTATGTGGATGACACCTGGGTGAAGATCAAGATTCAGGAAGTACTGGCCTTCACAGACCACATAAACGCAGTGGACCCAAATATTAAATTCACTAGGGAAAACACCAAAGACAACTGGCTGGCTTTCCTGGACTGTGAAGTCATCATAGTCACCCAACAGCAGCTTAAGAATAGAAATCTACAGAAAACCTATACACACTAATCAATACTTGTGGTTTGACTCTCATCACTCATTGCAACACAAACAAGGTATCATCAGGATGCTAAACCACAGAGCAAGAAACATCCCCACCTCCACAGAAGCCAAGAAGAAGGAAGATGGACATCTGAGGAACAGCCCTTAAGGCCTGTGGATATCCAAAATGGGCCTTTAACAAGGCAATGTCCTGACCCAGCAGGACAATGGAATAGTCTGAGACCCAGAGCCAACGGAAGAACCTGGTCATTCTTTACATGGGCGGTGTGTGTGTGTTGGAAAAGCTCAAAAGGATTTTTGTTAAACACCATATACCCATGCACTTCAAACCCACAAACACACTAAGGCAGAGACTCATCCACCCAAAAGACCGGACACCAAAACACAACAGGAGCAATATAGTATATGCAGTCCAATGGAAAGAGGAGTGTTCGGAGCTCTACATTGGAGAAGCCAACAGCCACTAAACAGGAGAATGGCCCAGCACAGTAGGGGCAATGGCTCAGGACTACAATCAGCTGTGTTCCTTCATTTGAAGGACAAAGGACACTCATTTTAATGACCAAGATGTACAAATTTTGGATTGAGAAGATAGGTGGTTTGAGAGAGAAGTCAGGGAAGTGATACATGTGCATATAGAAAATCCCTCACTCCACAGGGGTGGAGGCCTTAGATACAATCTTTCTCCTATTTATCATGCTATCCTATTTATCATCCGTTCCCAGCAAGATCAGGACCACACCCACCAGAAAGACCACTGTTAACTACTGTTAATGATCCAAGACAATGGGTGGAGAAGGACTGCAGAAGTGTGATTTTCATTCACCTTCTGTCCTTTGGCCATCTAACAAGCCTATTCAGACCAGGGGGAAGTGACTGAAGGAGCTACTTGGATGAGTAGCGAAACATTTCAGCCTAATAAGAAAGAAGTCCAGTTGTCATGCCTCAACTTCCAAAAAACCTCACCTGGATGACTGAGAATCTTCACAGATATACCAGAATGTATGAATTACCACCTTGTATTTGAAACATTGGCAGCATCTAGATTCAAAAACAAGAACAGCAGCAAAGATCAAGTTCAGCTGGAACCAAGTTTTAGCAAAGAAAAGGAAGGTTTCTGAAGCAGATAAGAAGAAATCAGAAATACATCCTTACTGGAAATCTACAAAATCCAAGATCTAAAATGGGAAGTCAAAGCCACCTGACCCCATACACAGCTGCAATCAGTTGAAGGGCCAGTCCACTCATGAGTGTGACTATTCATCTGGATGTATATGCCTGTGTCAATTGCTCCCCCAAGCAGAGGTTTAGTCACAGCACTTGATTATCATGTTTTCCAAACAATAGATACTTAGTGAACCTGTTGAAAAACAGCTCAGACAATTGCTTTCTGTTTAGGTGAGAGGTAGTTAACTAATGAAGAGAAAAGTCAAGTTTTGGGATTTTTCCCTTGCATGGTGTCTCTTTGTGGATGGTAGTAAGCCCAAGAGGGTATCCCCTAGATACCCTGTACTGCTAACATTGGTGTTGTCAACATTCAGGCTGCCCTTTGACAGATAAAGTATAGAATCTTTGGAGTACTGAAGGAACTGGCTGAAGAACTCTCAGAACTGCTATCCATTATTTTCTTGAAATCATGGGAAAAGGGGGAGGTGCCAGAGGATTGGAGGAGGGCTAATGTTGTCCCTATCTTCAAAAAGAGCCAAAAAGAGGAACCTGGGAACTACAGGCCAGTCAGCCTGACATCAGTACCAGGCAAAATTCTGGAACAGATCGTAAAGCGATCATTGTGCAAGCACCTAGAAAACAATGCAGTAAGAAGAAATCCTCCCAAACTAATTTGATCTCATTTTTTGATCAGGTCACCTCCCTGATAGACAGAGGGAATGATGTAAGCGTAGTATACAGTGGAACCTCTACTTACGAACTTAATCCATCCCAGAAGATGTTCTTAAGTTGAAACATTCGTAAGTTGAAGCAAAATTTCCCATAGGAATGCATTGAAAACTGATTAATCCGTTCCGGCTGTTTTTGGTTCTTATGTAGAGGCGCCGTTCTTACGTTGAAGCATTAGTTCCCATAGGAACTAATGCAAAGCCGGTTAATCCGTCCTCTACCACTAGGGGGAGAATTTTTTCTTTTAACCGAAGATTAGTTTCAAGATGGCGGACCGGTGACGGGTTGGTAGCGTTTCTCTCCGCTGCACCGGTCTGTTTTCTTTTTCTCTTTTCTTCCTTTTTCTTTTTCTTTGTTTATTTCGTTTCTTTATTTTGTTTGATTCCTTCCCTGACTCATCCTGGTCGTTTTGTTGGCTGTTTGTGGTTGTGGAGGTCGAGGAAAAGGGGCTGTTTTCGTGGCTGAAGCAGGGGTCGGAATTGCGGGATGAGGCGGTGGAACGGAGCCGGCGCCGGGGCTCATATCGCAGGACTCGTTCGAGGCTGTCTGCAGAGCTCGGAGGAACAGCACACTGGGGACCGAGAGCCAGGAGTCTCTGCAAGTCCTCTACGGATTCTGTGAACTGGGGGCTCGATGGGAAAGCGTGCAGGAACGCCAGGAGTCTTGGAGGCTCGGAGGAGTTTCCCAACTTGGTGGAGAGCTGGAAGTCTTGTCGGGGAGTTTGGAGTGGGGGAGCTGGCGGCGACGTCCCATCTGTTGTGGGATCCAGCTAGCTGCCCCCTTGCTTGCTGCCATGCCTCCAATCCCTTCAAGAACTACCCCCTCTGCCCTTTCTCTTGACGAGACCAGATGCAGTGGGGACTTGTCGGCTGCCCTCCTTCGGAGAACGGCAACAGTAGCGCCATTTTACTTACCAACTTCTTTGCTACTGTTGCGCTCCCTGCTCAGCACTGAAACATACCCCAACCTCAACTTGCAAAAACTGCCTCTTAAGTGTTCTAACAACTCCTGGAACTAGAAGATCTCCAGACAGACCACGACGGAATAGGACTGTGAGCGGGGGGGGGGGGGATTTTTGGGTTTAATTTTATTTATTTGCTTAAGTGTATTGGGTGTGGGGGGGGAATTCAGGGTTTAATTTTTGGTTTCCTTTATACATTGTTTATTTGTATTGTTGTTTTTTTTAACTTTTTAAAAACTTTTTAAAACTTTTTTAAGGGACCAAGATGGCGGACCGGTAGTAGGTTGGGAGCGTTTCCTCTGCCACTCCGGTCCGGTTTTCTTTTCCTTTTCCTTTCTTTTTCCTTTTGCTTGTTTATTTTTATTTTATTTTATTTTATTTTCTTATCTTCCTTTCCTCCTGAGTTCTCCCCTTGGCTTTGTGCCGCTTGGAGGCTGTTGGAGGCAGCTGGTGCGAGTCGGAAGATCGGGGTTGAGGCAGCCGACTTGGCTCATAGCGAGGCGGAGCTCGGCGTCGCGGGAGCCTCCTTTCATGCTGCGAGGTTGGAAGAGCTGAAGAGCTGAAGGGATCTTTGAGTCTTGGTGGCCTGGCACTGGGGGTCTCAGAGACGAGCCCAGCGCGGAGAGGTGCGGAGGAGCTCACTTGCTTGAATGGTGGACCCCCGGAGAGATCGTGAACGCCAGTTGGAGGAGGGGTGAGCCTGGAGTCGGGGACCGAGAGGCTGGCTGAAGACTGGTGAAGCTGGTGCCGGCTTGTGGTGGACTCTTTTGGGTATCTTTCCTGGGGGGGCCGTCTGGAACTGGGAGACACTGATACCTACAGTCAGGGGAGGCTCTTTTTTAGCAGCGGACCCTGGCATGTTTAAGGGGGAATTTTTTGTCTGTTTCCCCGTCGCCATGTTTCCAGCGGCTTGCCTTCCGCTCCCCCTCCTTCAGATGTTACATCCTGCTTTGCCTTTGATTCTGACTGCTTGGCTTGGGGCCTCAGCCCCCATAAACTCGAATTCATCACCGACAGCCTCCTTGAGGGAAAGAAGATCTGCGGCCAGTGCGCGGTGGGATAGGTCCAATTGTGTGGGGGAGAATCTTGGGTTTATTTTGTTTATTATTTTTGTTTTAACTCATTTTTGATATATTTTGTTTAGTTTATATTAGTAGTTATATTGCTGTCTTATTTTATTTATTTTTATTTTTTGAAACAAATGTATTTTTTATTCAAATTTTATTTAAGTTGCCCAATTTAGACTTGTTTAAATTGTTTTTGCAAAGGCAAAACAAGAAAACAATTTGTACATATTGAGAAACAAAACACAAAGAGATACACACATTGTTGGGAGAAACACGCCACAGCATGATCAATGTGCGCATTTGCTACACAGAAGGCTTGGGCATGTAAATTTTAGAACACTCCAAAAAATGGAAACCATAGCAAAAGGTGTTCAGTTAAAGGAGTGTCAGAATTATCTAGACTGTGATGTATGCAAATTGGCAAAATCAAAGGTGGCATCTAAAAGTAAAATAAGCACCAGACAAACTAACAGGCCTTTTGAATTGGTCCACGCAGACTTGATAGGACCATTTGTGCCATCTTTAGGTGGAGCAAAGTATGTGCTGGTGCTTGTTGATGATTATTCCAGATATTCTTTCTGCTATTTGTTAAAGTCTAAAACAGAAGTGTTTAATAATTTTAAGAGCTGGGTGAAATTTATTGAGAGACGTTTTGACCACAAGGTGGCACAATTACAAACAGATAGAGGTTCTGAATTTTTGTGCAATAAATTTCAGAATTGATTACAGCAGATTGGGATAAGACACAGAAAAACTAGCCCCTATTCACCTTTTCAGAATGATGTGGCTGAGAGAAGAAATGGTGTACTCCAGACCATGAAGGATGCTTTGTTAGCAGATGCTAACATGAGCCATGGTTATTGGGGTGAATCTTTGTTGACATCTAACTACATTATAAACAGGCTTTGGTCATCAGCTATAGACCAAACGCCCTACTTCATGCTATATGGCAAGGAGCCATCTCTTAAGCACATGAGAATTTTTGGGTGTAGTGCATGGGTGCACATCCCAAAAGAAATAAGGAAGGGAAAAGCCAAGGCAAAGAAAATGAAATTTCTTGGCTATGAACCAGGTTCAAAAGCATACAGGTTTCTAGATGGAAACAAAAATATAGTTATATCTAGGTCAGCAAATTTTAGTGAACATGAAAATTGGGATAGAATTCATGCGAATTCCCAAGTGTTCATCCCAATCTCAGACACAAAAAGAAATGAGTATAGACAGACAGAACCAGAGGAAGAGGAGGCTGAAAGAAGCACGAGCCAGTCTACAACTGAAGAAGAAGAAGAAGAACGCAATGGGCTATGTAGTGAGTTAGTAAGTGAAACACAAATTGAACCAGAGTCACAAATCCCCAGGAGATCAGAGAGAGCAAATAAGGGGATTCCACCAAAAAGGTTTGAGGTGGGAGAAATTAGAGTTTGCCATGTGTATCAGGAACCAAGGAATTATGAGGAAGTAATGACACTTCCTGATGTAGAAAAAAGAAAATGGCAAGATGCCATGAAAGAAGAAATGAAGTCCATGGAGGAACATAAGGTATTTACAGAGACCAAGTTGCCCACAGAACATAAAGTAATTGGCAGCAAGTGGGTCTTCAAAAGAAAATTACAAAACAATGGGGAATTTAGATATAAGGCAAGACTAGTGGCCCAAGGTTTCACACAAAAGAAAAATGTTCATTATGATGAGGTATTTTCTCCTACTGTAAAAGCTGAGACAATGAGAGTGGCATTAGCTCTTGCAGCTTCAAGAGATTATTTAATTCACCACTATGACATTACCACTGCTTATTTAAATGCCGATTTGAAAGAGGAGCTATACATGGCCAAAGCACCAGGTTTTGAAGGTTCAAAACCAGGATTGGTCTATAAATTAAACAAGGCTATTTACAGGCTGCGACAATCAGCCCGAAACTGGAACCAGTGTTTACATGCAGTTTTGGTAAAAATGGGATATAAAAACAGTCTAGAAGATCCTTGTCTTTACACAAAAGAAAATGGAAGTGAATTAAATGTGTTATTAGCGTATGTTGATGATATCTGCTTTATGTCAAAAATCAGAAACAGATGGAATTATTTGAAAGACAGTTAAAGAAAGAATTTAAATTAAAAAATTTAGGACCAATACAAAATTATTTAGGAGTACAAATACAGATACAAAATCAAGGTTTTGTATTAAGTGAAAGTTTAAAAATTAAACAAATGTTAGAAAGATATTGTATGCAAGAGTGCAAAAGTATAAACACCCCTATGGTTGTGGATTTTCAAAAGTGTGATGAGAACAGTAAAGAATTTGAAAATCAAGAACTATATCAATCTGCAATTGGAAGTTTAATGTATCTGGCAAATTGTGCAAGACCAGATATAGCAACAGCAGTAAATATTTTGAGCAGGCATGTGTCAAAACCCAGTATAAAACATTGGCAAGGTGTGAAAAGAATTTTTAGATATTTGAAAGGAACTTGTAACCATTATTTGATGATAAAACCTTCAAAGGAATTGAGATTAACAGCCTATGTTGACAGTGATTGGGCCAATGATGTGAGTGACAGAAAATCAATGTCTGGATTTGTAATAATGTTTGGAAATGCTTTAGTTGGGTGGAAATCTAGAAAACAGAGTTCAGTGGCCACTTCAACTGCAGAAGCAGAATTTGCTGCTCTATCAGAGTTGTGTTCTGAAGTGATATGGTACAAACAAATGGTAAAAGATTTGAAAGTTGAAACACAGGGTGCAATAAAAGTGTTAGAGGATAACACTACATGTACAGTGGAGTCTCGACTTACAGACGGCTCCACTTACGGACTTTTCGAGATCCGTACTTCTCTGGCCACAAAGTTTCATTTCGACTTGTGGCCGGAGAATCGACCTACGGACCAGAAGAGGGAGGCGGGGAAAGCGCCAAATTCAAATTTGGCGCTTTCCCCGCCTCCCCCTTCCAGTCCGTAGGCCGCGGATCTGCCTCCGGATGCTTTCCAGGGCTTCTCCGCCGCCATGGGAGGCATCTTGGAGGTCCCCCCCACCTCCGATAGTGCCTCCGAAGCACGATCGGCGGTGGGGGGGACCTCCGAGAGGCCTCCCATGGCGGCGGAGAAGGCATCCGGAGGTCCCCCGCCGCCGCCGCCACTGGGAGCCGAGCCGCGGCGGGCGATCCCGGCCATGCTCGGACTCCTGGACTTCCCCCGCCGCCGCCCGGCTCCCAGCAGCGGCGGCGGCGGCGGGGGAAGTCCAGGAGGCCGAGCATGGCCGGGATCGCCCGGCGCGGCTCGGCTCCCGGCAGCGGCGGCGGGGGAAGTCCAGGAGTCCGAGCATGGCCGGGATTGCCCGGCGCTGCTTGGCTCTCGGCGGCGGCAGGGGGGAACCTCCGAGAGGCCTCCAATGGTGGCGGAGAAGGCATCCGGAGGTCCCCCGCTGCCGCCGCCACCGGGAGCCGAGCCGCGCCGGGCAATCCCGGCCATGCTTGGACTCCTGGACTTCCCCCGCCGCCGCCGCCGCTGCTGAGATCTGGGCGGTGGCGGGGGGGAACCTCCGAGAGGCCTCCCATGGCAGCGGGGAAGGCATCCGGAGGTCCCCCCCACCGCCGCCCGGCTCCCAGCAGCGGCGGCGGGGGAAGTCCAGGAGTCCGAGCATGGCCGGGATCGCCCGGCGCGGCACAGCTCCCGGCGGTGGCGGGGGACCTCCGGATGCCTTCCCCGCCACCATCTGAGGCCTCTCGGAGGTCCACCCTCACCGCCGATTGTGCTTCGGAGGCACGATTGGCAGTGGCGGGGAACCTCCGAGAGGCCTCCCATGGCTGTGGGGAAGGCCTCCGGGGGTTCCCCCGCCCCGCCTGATGCAGACTTTCCCAGGGTGGACCGGGCCTACCAGGGGAGGGCTTCCCCTGGTAGGCCCGGTCTACTCCCTGGGAAAGCCTGGGGAGTAGACCGGGCCTACCGGGGGAAGCCCTCCCCTGGTAGGCCCGGTCCACCCTGGGAAAGCCTGCGTCGGCGGGGGGGGGACCTCCGAGAGGCCTCCAGCAGCGGCGCCGAAGCCCTCAGAGTCCTCCGGCAGCGGTGATGGCGGCGGCGGGGGACCCCTGGAAGGCTTCGGAAATGTAAGTTCCCTTTTTAAAAAAAAAATATTGTGTGGGGGGGCATTTTCTTGGGCCGGTTACGGATTAAATGGTTTTCAATGCATTCCTATGGGAAATGCATTTTCGACCTGCGGACTTTTCGACCTACGGACCCCGTTCCAATACGGATTAATTCCGTAGGTCGAGACCCCACTGTATACAAATGGCTGAAACTGAAAAAATGAGGAATAGGAGCAAACATGTGGATATTAAATACCACAATGTGAGGGAAGCCATAAAGGAGAAACTAATTGAGTTACATTATTGCAAAACAGAAGAAAATATAGCAGACATATTAACAAAACCTTTAAATGCTCAGAAGCATAATGAAATAATTAAAGAGATGGGATTATGGTTTGTTCAGGCGTAAATTAGGAGGGGTGTCAGAACATTGAGAATTTACAGGCCTGAACAGGTCAAGACAGTAGAAGTTTATGAGCTGCCATAATGTTCACCTGTGCAGACTCAGAAGTGCTGAGTCACAGTGACTTAGAAGAGGTGTGACTAAGGATGATGCAACACCTGTCCTGATTGGGCAAAGGCAGCTGCCTGCATGTATATAACTGGACTATGTATACAAAATGTCCTTTACCCCTTTCTCTTTACATTCCATTTCTTTGCCTCCTGCCTCTACTTGTGTTGTTGCTTTGCCGAAGGACTGCTGCTCTGTATATTTGTACATATTGTAAATACACGTGTCTTGCTGTGTGTGTTATTTCCTTCTTCCTTCTTCAAGGGCTTGCAGAAAGAACTCTGCTAATTATCAGTGCGTCCAGGCGATTACACGCGTTGACAAAACCACCTCCGTCTCTTATTCCCGCCAAAATGAGAGAACCGTCACCAACTTTAGAAGAACCTGTTCACATGCACTTATAATGAGAATATAAAACTGACCAGAAAAGACAATATTGCTGGGAAAAGTGGAAGGTAGGCAGCAAGAAAAGTGTTAGACCTAACATGAGTCAGATTGTCTCAATAAAGGAATACTCAGCTGACCTCAGAGAGAGCAACACTTGACAACATAGAAGCCAGTTTCAAAGCAATTGAACTTCCCAGATTGCAAGACATGAGCAAAACTTACTGGACAAGAATATTGTTAAGAAGAAGGGCAGTAGGAAAAGAGGAGAACCTAATATGAGAAGTTGTTGGTTTGCAAGTTCTAAACAGAGCTGTTAATGATAGGATATTTTGGAGGCCATTAACTCATATAGTCACCCCATATCATAAGAGACTTAATGGCACATAGCATCTTTGGTGTATTTTTCTTAATTACCAGACTACTGTATATTGACAAAACGGTTGGAATGATTGAAATTATGACAGGATTACTGAAAACATTTCACTGGGGGTTGAAATGTAAATACAGGATTAATTTGAAATTCTAATTGCTATAGCTCGTAGATCTCAGGAAATCCCATTGTAGAAAGAAAAACACAGTAAACACAGGGAATACTCAGTCAGCTACCATAGCCTCTCACCCGTCTACAGAGTTTCACACATGCCTCTCTTAGGAATCCCCTCTATCCTATTGGAGATTCAGCTGTGGTGGCTGCTGCCTGAGTATTTTTGCATTCTGAATCATTTATTAGATGCTTTTATCTTGCTTTACTGTGCCTTCAGCTTTTGTATGCAGTTATTTACTTCATTAAATGCATGGAATAAGTGAATAAATATTTCAGCTGAGCAGAGACAGCTTACATATTTTCAAAAAAAATTTCAGTACTGCTGAAAACCCTTTTCTCCTTTTGATGCTTTGTCAGACATGTACACTCACATATCCATGCAAATATTTGTACAAGCTACGAGGTGTTTTTTTTCTTTTTGTTAAATTCTGTCTCAGCAAAAATTGCAGTTTCTTTCTGAAAATTAAAACTGTAAAATTTTGGGGAAAATTTGGTGTCTTTCTGGCCTAAGTTATATGGGAAGATACACCAAATTGACACAATAAGTTACAGAATGTGAAAATGTAACATGATAGCTATTAACTATGTTTGTGTTCTGTACACTCATGTACAGAAGGTCTGCTGGGTATCCTGGGCATCAACCTGCCCTGTGACCTTTAAAAGACATTCTGTTCTGCTCTGTTTGGAGTCTGTGACATTATTTGTCTATCTCC
This sequence comes from Intellagama lesueurii, assembly GCA_037013535.1. Classification (NCBI taxonomy): domain Eukaryota; kingdom Metazoa; phylum Chordata; class Lepidosauria; order Squamata; family Agamidae; genus Intellagama; species Intellagama lesueurii. Next base: position 130,615,981 of record JBAJHW010000003.1, on the reverse strand, counting down.
GGATCTTTGCTAATAATTGTTGAATGAAGAGGGATGCAAACTGTTATGGCCTGCAGAGGCATGGAGTGCCATCCATTTTAGAGACATGGTAGACTTTAATGTTGTGAATCAGATATCCAGTAGACAACAAGAAAGAAATACATATCATGTTTAAATACACTTTATTGCTTTCAATAAAGTTCCCAGGCCCCACAGATATAGGAGGATAGCCTTTCTGTGTCTTTAGTCGATGGATGAAATCACAAGTGTGGCGTCACATTTTGGGTCTTTTGAAATTTAAAATGGTAGAGCCCATGAACCTCTACATTATGAAAACAAACATACTTGCACAAAAACACAGAGTGTGCAGCCATGCTAAGTGACCTTTCTATTAAAGTGTCAACCTTCAGCAATGACTGCTAAAAGAACTCAAGTATATGTTAAGGGAATATTGTTTCTTGTGTTCAATTCCTTAGATGGGCAGCAGCTTTTTATATTTTTTTAACTGCACTTTGTGTGCTATGGAAGGGGAAAGAGGGGGAGAAAGAATGGGGGAAGATCCCCTTTCAGGGTCACTTTTATTTTGAGTTGTAATCCATCCAATAGCCACTTATCTAGAAATAGTCTGGAAAAGACTCCACTGAATTCAATAGTATGTAATTCTATGTAGTATTCTGAGTGTTAAGAATGGAAAGATTGCAGTGTTAACTGACTTTTCTTAAAACACAGGTATTCTGGCATTACTATTGTTATGTGGCAATCTATACCAGTTAACAAGGGATAAGAATTTGATGGCATTTTGTTTTTAGAGCATTCAAAGCATTTCTGCATTAGATGTGTAATATATAAAACAACCATAATGCTGAATCAGCACAGTGTGCAGATGAGATGTGGGCAAGACACTGAGCATGGGGTAGTTGTTAATATACACTACTGTTTGCTCCGCTGATGAGCCCACTTCATCAGCGCGGAGCGTCTTTGCCTCCTCCCCGGATATCGCGAGACTCTGGAAGTCTCACAGGAGCGACCCGGGAAGGGAGGGGGGAAGGAGTGAGCTAATTACGAAGCATTCCCCCCTACCTTCGGCCTCTTCCTTGCTGGCAACAGAGGAGGACAGAGTTCTGCTGCTTGAGATAATTTCGAGCTGCGTCAGTCTACTTGAGCTACTTTGGCGAGTTTGCTGCTTGGAAGGGGGGGTTGCATCGGCACCCCCTCACACGGTTTGAGTTGACTTTCAGCTCCTGAATTTTGGAGCTGCCTCAATAGAAGCAATTAAAATTATTTTAATTTTCTTGCTTCCTTAGAAGAAAAGGGTTGGGAGTGCATTAGGGCAAAGGGTGCAGCAGCTTGGGCCTGGCCGGGTGAGGGCCTGGGCGCCTGTTAAGTTTATTGGAAGCCACTGGGGGCTATTTTAATCCAGCTGGCAATTAATTCATTTATATTCTGACACTGTTTTAATTAAAAATTAATTTTATAGGCAAGAAAAGTTAATTAATCTGGCCAGTACTCTAAGCTAGTAGAAGGCTGAGCTATTCCACTAAATTGATTTGAAGTTCATTAGTACTTATATAGTTATATATTATACTTATATAGGTATAGAATACCTATATTCCAAAAAAAAAGAATAATAATAATTATAATTATAATAATAAATAAGCATAAGCCATGGGTTTGGCTGCAGCCAGGTGGGCTCGTGAGCACTCAGCCTGCCTGGTCAGTAGAATTTTTTGGGTCAGTGCCGTGCCTTGGGCTAACTTATTGTACTCAGTATTGCTTAAATCATTGAATTGATATCATCAATTCTTAATTAGTGCTATATATTGAATTTTTTAAAAAAAAGCCTTATATACAATAGATTACCTGGCATCACGAATGGGGGTTAATTAGGTTGGCTCCACTTGTGGGTGTAGGTGTTTTAGCCCAGTGCAGATTAATTTTATAGTTTAAATTAAGGATTGGAAATCCATTATTTTGATAGAAGAGCTAATTAATAATAATACAGTGATGAATTATATATATATATATAACCTGAACTTACGCTTATACCTCATTTGACGAGGCAGTGCATATGCTTCATAGGTTGGAGTAAGGGTGGAGCCTGCGAAATGCGACATTAGCAACACCAGGGGGTGTAAATCCATTTTAGAAGCTTACAAGAAATGGTGTGCAAACTGGGTTTACCCTTAGCTGCAGGAAAAGCTGAGAGACCAGCCGATTCCCTCACATTTTTTGTGAATAAGAGTTGGACACAAGGATGCAGCCTTCTAGATTGCCAGTCGGTAAATGGAGCGACCTTGCATTTGAATCAGTTTGATATTAAAGAAAGAAAGTGTTGCTAAGAGCTGCAGGAAGTTGTAGTGTAAAATCAATCAGTCAGTCAATCAATCTTACGCAGGCTACTAGTTGTACAGGTTGTACATTCCTGCGTCGATTATATGATGATAAGAAGGGTCTTTGCTGCCTTTCCACAGGACAAGAGTTACAGTGGGTGTGAAACAGGAATTACAAGTTTGGAGCCAGTTATTAGCACGAGTCTAACTGGCATTTTTTGGAGATCCGAGACAAACCTCAGGGCCGATTTCAGAGTTCTGACAGACATGGCAGGCTCTTTAGGCTTAGGGTATATGATTTAAAGGCAGATGGTGTGCAGAAAGGTGGACTGAAGAATGGCACCAGCAAGGCATCACCAGGGATCTTCCATTGCTAAAATTTTTACGATAATAAGTGCTCTGTGGTCATGGGCGTGCATTTGGGCCAGCTCCGTAGTTCTTTCCTGTGCCATTATCAAAGGGTGGCTTACATTAAACAACTCACTTTGCTCTTTGAACACGTTATGGCATTAGTGCGCACATTTACATTGTGCGCTTTATGGTACGACATCTTAATTTAAGCGATAGCATGTTCCTGGCCTTGTTATCCGTTTAGCTAATGCAACATCACACCAACGGATCAATCGGGTTAAAAAAAAAAAAGTTAGTCACAGTTGCCAATGAATTCCCAGAGACTCTTCCCCCGGAGGCTTAGCAAATTGGCATAATGATGCAGAAAGAGCATTAGGTTTGCGCCACGACCCCGAGGATGTGAAAAGGGTACTCGGCAGCAAGTATAGAATTTCAGGAGTTCAAGAATCCAATGGGCTTGGAGCTGATTTGGCCTGCTCCGCTGGTGCACTTGCAACAGTTTATAGTTTGTACACATAGGAAAGGACTGTTGCTGGGATCCATAAGGGGCAGGATGTCAGCATTGGTTTTCCACACCAGGATTCGGGGGTATGAAGATCATACCTCTGATTTATGTACTAAGAAGACAATTACAGGCTGCAGTAAAAAAAAGGGGGTTGGGTCAAGGATACAAGGTGACCCATATACCCAGCATTGTAAAAATGGCCATCGATGGTTTGCCAATTGTAAGGACAAATACAAGGCAGAGTTATTTAGGGCGGCGTCATTATTTACATATTTTGGCGCATTAAGGATTAATGAACTGGTAACTACAGGAAAGAGTGACATGACCAAATTAGCATTACAATGGCAGGATGCTAGGTGAGAGGAGGCACATTCGCCGATCCAAGGCTGACCAGCACGGTAGAGGCGCTGATTTTACTCTAGTACTGTGTTCTATAATGGAGCTATAGCCAGTAAGAGTGGGTGTGCATATCTGAAAGTCAGGGGGCAAAGACAGGATTACTTCTTTGTGCACAAAGACATTCCCCTTTAGTGGAGTATCAGTCATGGAAGACAATTTACTTGGCACTGCATAAAGGGGAATTCAAGGTTTAAGGTTTGGTGCGCATTCCGCTAGAAGGGGTGCTGCTTCAGCTGCAGCCGCCCTAGGCTACCATCCTGATGATATTCGAAGGCTTGGGCGTTGGTCATTCAACAGCTTACCGTGGATACGTCAGAACACTCCCTCACATATGGGCAAGTGCCTGGTTCTTTTCTGTCATTGCAGGTTCGGTAGTGATGGCGAGGTGGCTGCACACTATGGTAATCGGCCATAGTGACATGTTTCGGGCAGCACACTATGCGGCTAAGTCTGCGTGGAGCAGTAATTTGGGCCTCGAAGCTAGAGCTCTGATCAAATGGAAGGGGCTTCGAGGAACGCAGTGGGGCCAATTTTGCAGAGTGGCTGCATTTGGCTTGCAACCCCAAGATGTGTTGTTATTACACTTGGGAGGTAATGATCAGGCCTGTATGGTTGAAAGGCCTTGATCTTTATGTAATACGTGACCTCAGATGGCTGAGGGCAATTTACCTGCTATGTGCACTATATGGTCCTCGACCATCCCGTGGCTCACGTGGAGAGCAGAATGCCATGTTCAGCGAGTTAACACTGCGCGGAGGAGTGTTAACAGAGAAGTATGCAGAGCTGTACGTAATGGCCATGGATCGTTGATTGGTCACCAGGAGATCCGCACGGTTTGGCCTGAGCTCTTTTGGAATGACCAGCATGTTAACACTGCATGGAGAAGTGTTAACAGTGAAGTGTATCGGGCAGTGTGCAATGGCCTTGGATTGGTGAATGGTCACCAGGAGATGAGCATGGATCGACCGGAGCTCTGTAGCACGATGGAGTGCACCTCTCGGACAGAGGTTCGGATTTATTTCTTAAGGACATTCAAGGGGGCCTGCTTTTGGAGCTTTGGAGGTTGGATGGCGGGCATGGGACTTAAAGTTGCTAGTCCCTATGCTGTGGCGGGTAGTGTGGATAGAACAGGTTTCGGTGACTCTCCTCGCAATTACAGGTAATGTATAGCTCCTCTGACCTCCCAGCGCTACAGATCGTGCAATTACACTGCTTGGGGGGGAAGATGCGCTGGGGCCACACCCAGACCAACAGTCAACAAGGAGAAGGTGGCTCGAGGTCCAGGGGTGATAAAATTTTGTCTGGCCAGGTTCTCGCTGTCTTCACAACTGCGAGAACGTGGGGCTAGGACTCGCCCATCATTGTTAAGGGGTCCATTGAGACCCCTGAATAATGATTATTCAATAAAGTGTGGCCCATGTTCATCCCAAGATACTTGTCTCACGTCATTATTCCGGGGTAGGGGGGCAATGTTTGCTCCACTGACGAGCCCGCTTCATCAGCACGGAGCGTCTTTGCCTCCTCCCCGGATATCGCGAGACTCTGGAAGTCTTGCAGTAGCGACCCAGGAAGGGAGGGGAGAGGGAGTGAGCTAATTAAGAAGCATTTCCCCCCTCCCTTCGGCCTCTTCCTTGCTGGTGACCCACCCGCCCACCCTATATACTATTGTGAGTTTATCTGGTCGCCTTTTGGGGCCGCATAGGAATTTTTGACCTGCATCCTGATTGGCCTTTGGATGCTGGGATTTTTTTCCTATCCCACACTGGTCAAGGTGCAATGGCATTTTGAGAAGTGGAAAATATTCGGTCACACAGGTGGGTAGTGAGGATAGAACAGGTTTCGGTGACTCCCCTCGCAATTACAGGTAATGTATAGCTCCTCTGACTTCCCAGCGCTACGGATCGTGCAATTACACTGCTTGGGGGGGAAGATGTGCTGGGGCCACACCCAGACCAACAGTCAACAAGGAGAAGGTGGCTCGAGATCCAGGGGTGATCAAATTTTGGCCGGCTGGGTTCTAGCTGTCTTCACGACTGTGAGAACTTGTGGCTAGGGACTCGCCCATTTCTTGGGTAAGGGGTCCGTTGAGACCCCTGCGCTTAAACCTGATTCCGCACTATGGCAGGACTCCCCTTTTAAAGGTGGGCAGTAATAATTATTCGATAAAGTGTGGCCCAGGTTTATCCCAAGATTCTTGTCTTGCATCATTATTCCAGGGTAGGGGGGCAATTCGTTTACGTCAAAAGGTTTTTGTAACTCTTCCTTTGTTATCTGCTTGCATACTGTTTTTACACATTGGGCAACTACAACTCTTTGAGTGTATAAACTTTCTATGTGCTTTAATAAGAATTTGTGATGGTTGCTAGCAATGGTCCAACTACATATATTCCTTTGCATACTGCATGTTTCTAGGTATGAACACTTTTTTTCAGCTCTGAAGCACACACTTGTAACTTTCTTCTGTCAATTATTATTCAGTTGATTACACTTTTTGCCTAGAATGTTATTGATCTTTTACATGTGAGTGAGAGGAATCATTGAAAATTCCATCAAATTGAAAAGGTGTGAGGCTTGTGCTAGGCATATGACTAAATGCATGAGCAGCATGCACACAACATCTTATCAATTCACCACACTGGCACCTGCAATTTCTTTTCCACACATGTACAAATGCTACTCCAAGCACAGGTTTGGCTCCTTTGTGTAACTTGTGCACATATTCCACCCTAAATTAAAACAAATACAATATCCTTACCATCCTGGAAGAAGAAGGGTGTTTTGTTTTTGTTTTGCACTTTTTAAAATTAAGCACGTGCAGGAGATATGAAGGATTAGCATGTCTAGATAAAACTAATGTGCTTATGTGAATGGGTAGGGTGACCTGGGGCTGTATGGAATACCCAAAGCCACCTACAGATGGTGAGCCACCCAGCCCCAATGATGGGAACTCAGGGTCAGGAAGAGACTGAGTGAGCTGAGAGAGTAGTAATGGAAACTCAGTTCTCTGATAGACTGTGGGAATGGGGTGTGGCTGGCACCCCTCAATACTTTGTACTGTATTCCCCATCTCTAATAAAATGTATCTCAAGTCGTTCTGACAGTCTGAAGTTCATTGAGACGTTGACTGATGATGGCCTGCCCAGCACTCACAGCTTGCAATGCAGGAGAATCCAAATTCATTTCTTGCCTATTTATATTTTATTGGAAGGCAAGTGCTATTGTCTTCAAAGGGTTTATTTTCTTGTGTTTGTATGCTTACAATTTTATCTCTGAGAGATGCACATGGAACTAGCTTCCCACCCCTTTTGTGTCTCCCACAGACGATGGAATGAATACTTGTAAAATCACTATGTGCTTATCAACCTCAAGATCTCTGATTTGGTTTAGGTGCAGCAAAATAGTATACAGCACATCATCACACAACCTCTGAAATATACCTTTCAGTATGTATCTAAACAACAGTAGATTACTGGCAATGTTCCCTTAATTAGAAGACAAGCCTTCAAAGCATGTTGCTTTTTAAAATTCTGTTTTAAAAATATGATGATAAAATATAAATCTTTATGACAAAAATTAAAACAGTTGCTATTTACACACAGTTTAACTTGTCTTTACCCTTTCAGCAAAATGAGAGCAAATTCACTGATTGATTATGGTTACGATTTGCTAACAAAATATTTAAATAAAGTCAGTAATTAATAACATTAAAAAATACCTATTTGCTATTAAGCAAAAGAAAACAAGAAGCCAGATGTTCCACACATGTGCCAATTAACATTCACAACTCTTTTTTTCAGATGAGCATTCTAGAATAAAAATTAATTACTTTAGAGTTTGGATTTGTTTCCACTTTAGACTGTTCCAAGACTCTCTGCCTCATTGTCTATGGCTTTCTGTCAGGTATCAGAGCATTATATGGGTGGCAATGGAGTGTACCTATTGTTTAAATGTATTTGAGGGCACATTTTTAGGAATAAAATAGTACTACATTGGCTGAAATTTTGCTTGCACATTACAATTGTCCAAGGGCACAAGAGAAGACAGCAGCTTCTGAAGGGAAAACCTGAACCTTCAGTGAGGCATCTTCTCAAGAAAGGGCTTTAGCAGGCATGGGTCAGTTGCTTTTACATAAGCTATCATCAGAAGAGACAATAATGAGAACAATTAGCGGCTAGTCTGTTCTTGCTTTTCCTCCTTCCTCTTCTCCCATCCATCTTGATGCCCAACCAGGTTAATTCCAGTATGAAAGCAGATAACCGGTTCCAATCATAAAAACGTTTATCTGGGTATCAAGGTATAAGTCTTTCTATTGTTGGAATAATTCCAGGCAACATCAGTTTATCTAGTTCTATAAACTTGATTTATCTACATTGCTTCTATGTTCAATATGCATAAAAGGAATTCGAAAATAATGGAAATATGTAACATTTTGAGAAGTTGCAAGCATATTTCAGTTAGCTAGAAATCAGTCTTCTAGCTGTGAAAAATGGTATGTGCAAATACTTAAACAGAAATCCATTCTTGCAACTTGTGAAAAGCTGCAAGTGTGATTGCCATCCAAAAATTCTTACAGCTAAAAGAAGCTGCATATAAGAAATAATCCAAAAGCAAATCCTAAGTCATAGCCAGAACTTGTTAAAAAAATCTATTTCCTCCATAAGCTTCTAACAATAAAAATTACCAAAAAGAACCTACATCATATTTCAGTCCAAAAATAAGGGAGTTCATAGCCTTAAAAGACACAATCAAAATGCAGAGAGTGCATCTGTAAAACACATCATTAAACAATAAAAATAATTGTACCTTTGAGCAATCTTTAGCCTTTAAGCATATTTCTGGACATACATGAAAAATAGTCTACATTTTCACTGAGTCAGTCCAGTTTGAATCTATGGAGGAAAATCCATTCTGCTGCTGCTCTATGATGTCTGGTATTTGTGTTGTTAGTACCCTGTGTGCATGTGTGGCATGTTTTGTGTGTGGCATGCCTCTCTATATTTATATTTCTCTATATTTCTCTCATTTTCCTTCAACTGTAAACAACTATATTTTGCCAGTGTAGTAAATTAATTATCTTTATAAATTGTCAGAATTTTTTCAATGTAAATCTTTGTTGGTTTTACCAAGGTGGCAAATATGACTCCCATTAATTACAAGACTGGCATGTTGACCCATAGTAGAAAGTAATATTTTCTTAGACTAACTGGGTCTGTGCACCTGAGAGATATGCAAGATGCTGCTAGAGTAAATTACAGAAGACTTAAGTTACAGGTTCAGGAAAGCCAGCAAACACCACCTACTGGTTATATTAACACATTGCAACATTTATTTATTTATTTATTTATTTATTTATTTATTTATTTATTTATTTATTTATTTATTTACCGCCTATCTGGCAGCCAAGGCCACTCTGGGCAATTCATAGTCTAGGACAATGTTTCCTTCTATTCTTTATGCCACTGCAGATCTCATTTTGCATTACACTTTAGAATCCAATCAATTATATACTAACAGCCACTGATGGACATGTCAGGTGCTTTCAATACATCACAAACAGGGATGGATGAGAATTCTCTTTGATGTTTTTAAAATAAAAAAATAGCAAACTTCACAATTCACACTAAAGATGGAATCAAAATAACTTGACATTTATTTATTTATAAATGAATGGAATAGCTTTGCCTGCCATATTTAGCTGATATAAATGGGGGTGAATTATGCTCAGTTTGTTTGTTCACAGAAACACTAGCAAATTTCTTCCTATATGGAATAGAGAGAATGTTTCTTGAAGTGAAATTTCAGGAGCAACTCTGAATATGAAGAATTCTACCTACTGGGTAACATGGAATTTCTGTTTATTTCTCATTGTTGAAACAACCAAAGCTGCAACTAGAGTAGGACCATCTGAATCAATGGAACATATGCTGGAGTTGACTCACCAGATCCCCACTGATTCATTGGTCCTACTGTAGTGTGCCTTACTATGCTAAGCAACAGGATTTCACCCTTCAGGAAAACATAACTTGCACAGGAAATAACATCTGCTTATAGCATGCTGATAAAACTAGAAATAACTATTCCATTTTACTCTGCCTAGGTGGTTCCTGGGAATCTTATCAGTTATGGCTGGAAACAGAAATCTAGCCTAGATTAACCTTGCTTTTGCAAACCCAAAGCTAAAACAAATATTAGTTTTATTTAGTGTATACTGATTGAAACAAATGGGATGTATCAATCACAATGGATGTCCTGTGGATTTCCATGGCTATAGCCAAGATGTAAAGAACTAATTTAGTTATAGCTTCATGCAGGCTCTGATTTACAACTTCTCATCTTTGTATAGAAGATATCACTGCTTGTATGCTACATCACAAAAGAAATTTGGAAAGTCTTTTCATTTATAAAAGTAAGTTGACAAGTTGATAAAAGACATGCTGCAACTCAAATAAATAAATGAATAAAATCACAAAATAAACAATTTGCGTATGAAGATCTACTTGTATGCTTGTTTGAGTTTGGACATTATAAAAGCATTTGAGCTGGCTATTCTAGACCAGACCAACACCTGATACTATGCATATTTATTCTGAAGTACATTCCACTAAGTGTTCAATATGTACTAGCACATATTTGCTTTGTCTAATTAACACTTGGTATTGTACTTGGTATTATTATAGTGATATCTGATCATTCAGTCTTTAACAGGGCCTTCAGAATAAATTAGGCACACATCTATGATTATTATTCACACATTTTTCCTACAGTTTAGAAAAAACAACTTCAATCTCCATATCCCCAAGGACAACCCAATAGTAATTCCTCAGTCTTCTGTGTGATTTATTTACACACCACCTCCATGTGTAACAAATAATGTTCCGAATAATATCCTCAGTAATGTCCTACATGAAGATTTTTATATCTCACAATTTTCATCAAAATGGATACACTGAACGTGTATTCAAAATAATGCAGGTTTGATCATTTATTTATGTTAAGTGATGACTATTATAACCAACTGAAGCTTCTGTGGTTTCATTTATGGCAGCAAAGCAAAGTGATTAGTGTACATGAGGCAACCACACCTAGGTACAAAACATGACATACAGTCGAGTTGAGGAAGTCCTCCTAATTTTCCAGAACTGTGATTATCTCATAGGAACTCACAGCTTGCACTTTCCAGATGTTTCACAATATCAGTGAATCTAGAGTTGCTTTACTTTTATAAAAGGAAAAAAACTGCAGCAGAGGAAAAGACTGGTATTTCCTCAACTGAAAGAAGAAACTAGCAATTTAGAACACTAGTTTTAACAAAGCAATGTGTTTTACACCAGTTAATCAAACTTATTATATTTACTAACCAATCACAACCAAGGTTTGCCACTGTAATTTGTGACCCATTGTCAAGGTCTGATATCTTGTTTAAGAGTATGTGAGAGATGGGGGTGAGTTTAGGTTTTATTTTTTTTGCCTGTTTTTTTTTTGTTGTTGCAGAAAACTGCCTTAAAATTGCCTTAAAGTGAAAGTATTTTTGCAGCATGAAAAAGTTGTTTACTATAAATGTTCCAAAACAATGAATCTGGCAGAAGCGAGGTCACTGAAAGTATTACATTTCTGGCAACTGCCTGTTTGTTTTGCTTTTCGGTTTGCCAATAAGAGACATGAATACAGTAAAAACCTGACAGCTGAGAATAATATTGTTTTGATATGGGCCATTTTCAACTTCAGCTACTTGTAGTGTGATTTTATTGTTTACATACAAACCGCTATTAAATAAACAAAGGGGCTGGGTGGAAGCAGGGATTTTTAGCTATTCTCCTCACCATTTCTCCTGTGCTGTATCTGTTTGTTTTGAATTCTGTACTTTGCTAATTATAAGGGAATTTTCCATCTTCACAATATAACAACAAAAGAAGATCACAAGTGAAGAGGAAAAGACAACATAGAGCTCCTTACTTCAGCCATTCAGATTACTCACATAATAGGGGAGAGAAGGGACAATTGTGCCAGCTCTCCTGTGCACCACTGCTGTCTTCCTTGCCATTACAATACAATTTGCAGAGCAGCAACATTTTTATTTGTTGAAATTTCACTGTCAGGGTTCTTATGGGGAGCCTCCATGAAAAGAACAAGTTCTCCAATGTGGATCTTGGATTCCAGCTTCCCTGTCCCAATGTTCCCACACTGAACAAAGATTTTAAATCCTTGAAAAAGGCTCTTGATTATGTTCTCTCTTAGATATTCTTCATCCCTACTTTGAGTTTGATTGGTTTTTTTAATATTGCAATTATCTGGAGAATTGGAAACCATTATTTGCTCATTGAACTCCTAGTTCAGACCATCCCTAGTCATGAACAGGTAGAACCTACATAATGTGCTAAAACCATACCTTCCAAAACTAGATAAGATCAGGATGTTTAAATTGATATTGTAGCCAAATTTAAAATAACTGAAGAGAGGAGGGATTTGTCTGGCTAAGCAGGAGACGTCTGTTCTGTATTTATCAGCATACATCCCAGCTGCAGGATCCTTGCACTCTCATTTCAGTGGCTGTATACACCGTAAGACTGTGAGCAAACTTAACTGGAAACAATGAGTTGGACCAAGGCATAATTTTGGTTAGAACAGGGCAATTGAAGTGAACATGATTGTTGTGATAAGGGGGAGAGATGATCTGTCACTGTGGTTGATGGGTGTCGTTAGCTGGTCTTTTGTGTGCAGTGATCACCGGTCCTTGTGGCTGGGTAGAGTTCATTGAGCTTTTGCAGGCTGTATTTTTCAGTGCTGGGAGCCAGGCTTTGTTGAGTTTTAGACTTTCTTCTTTTTGTTGAAGCTCTGCTGGTGTTTGTGGATTTCAATGGCTTCCCTGTGCAGTCTAACATAATGACTGCTGATGTTGTCCAGTACTTTGAAATAGAATTTCATGTCCAGCTTGTTTCAGGGCATGTTCAGCTACTGCCGATTTTTCCAGTTGTTTTAGTCTGCAGTGTCTCTCATGTTCTTTGATTCTGGTGTGGATGCTGCGTTTTGTGGTTCCAATATATACCTGGCCACAACTGCAAGGTATCCAGTATACTCCTGTGGTGGTGAGGGGGTCCCTTTTGTCCTTTGCTGACCTTAACATCTGTTGTATTTTTGTGGTGGGCTTGAATACTATTTGTAGGTTGTGTTTCTTCAAAAGTTTCCCCATGCGGTCCGTGACCCCTTTGATGTATGGCAGAAATACTTTATTTGTGGGTGGCTGTTTTTCTTCTTCAGTTTGGTGTTGTTTTCTTGGTTTGATGGCTCTTGTGATTTCATTCTTGGAATAGCCATTTGCCTGTAGGACCCAATTCAGATGGTTGAGTTTGGTGCTGAGAAATTGAGCTTCACAGTTCTGATTTGCACGGTCTACCAGTGTTTTGATTATGCCTCTTTTTTGTCGTGGGTGGTGGTTGGAGTTTTTGTGTAGGTACCTGTCTGTGTGTGTGGGTTTTCTGTAGACCTTGTGTCCCCATAGGAGGTCAGGTTTGCATATGACCATGACATCTAATCACACATTGCCAGTACATTTACTGGATTTGGTGGGGCAGAAACATAGGAATAAGATTGTGATGTGTGTGCTTGAAAGAAAATGGTGCATATGTTTTAATACCCATAAAAGACTATCCAGTTTTCTTCCACTGGACAATGAAAATGCACAATAAGGTTTATAGGAGGGATTTTCTGTTATTTTTTTGTTTGTTTTTGTTTTAAGGCTCACACATGAGCAAACAACGGGTCTTATGACATTTCTTTGCAGGTAAGTCCTACACCTCTTTTTTAGGATTAAATTCCACTGTGCTCGGTGGGGCTTCCACTCTAAAGTAAGTCAATTTAGGATGCTGTGATGTACTTTTTAGTGCACCTAGTGGGTTTCAAAAAGAATATCTGAATTCTGTTTTTAGGTTTGAAGCCAGATGTTTTGATGCATAAACACAATCAAAAGGGATTTTAAAACAGTATTTTATTGTGCCTCAGATCCCAGCATCAATTTTGAAGGAAGAAGCAGATTAGGGGAACAATGGCTATGAAGAAGTGTTTTTAAAAAATCATGAAAAGAGTAAGAGAGAGGTTTTCGCATAACCTTTTGCCCATATAAAATAGCAGTGAGTTTGACATCATGAAAATTCAGCGTAGCACTGAATATACAGTATTTAAGGTGTAAAAACTTTAGTTTCCCAGTGAGAGACAGTATACTTCTGAAAACAAAATGGAGGAAATAAATAATGGGAGGGTCCATCTCCTTCATGCTCTGCCTTTCACTACTTAGAGGCTTCTTATGTGGCTACTTATAGGAATGAAATGGGGGATTAAATGGAACATGGTCTGATCTAGCAACTATCTTCTGAAATTGTTCCAGAACTTCTCCATGAAAAATCCTGGTAAGTGCCTTGTTCCATTTTAATTTTTCCTGCATGACGAACAGCTATACTTTGACTACTGAGAGTTCTCAGGCTGTCTTCTGATCAAAAAATAATGGAAAATATTTGATATAACACAACAATACTGACAAACACACTTCTATTTTTTGTGGTTGCATGTAGCTCATTCCCCTTACAAGTTCCCATTGCAATTGAGAGTGAGACAAAATAAAGTTAGCCAGACTGTGAAACAGAGCCATTGACTCCTCCCCTGTCAGTATGATATTAAGACAAATACTTCTCAACTTTTTGAGAGGTCACATTTAGAATTCAAAGTTTGTGTTGTGTTCTTGTGGTGAATTTACCCAGTCTTTGACTAGGCAAGTGGCTGTTTGCTTATTTCATTTTTCCAAGTACAAACAAAACATTTCAAAAGCTTTCCCCCCACCCCACTGAGCAAATCTATGAGAGTTTTTGTAGATGCTTTTTCCACTTCAGCACTTTGTTTATGGACAATTGACTGAAGGGGAGAGGATTGTATTTCATTTTAAAATTTGTGTTTTGCACAAGATGTCTATATTTTGTGCAAAATACAAGGTTTTCGCAACAAAGCTGACATTTGCCTAATGTTGCTGACATAAGAAGTGCCAATCTTTTCACTCTTGTGCAGGAGGAAAAAGCCGTATAGCAGTTAACAGTTTTGCAATGAGGTTTTTCAGTGTGTCAAGACTCCCTTTTTCATAGACGATTAGAACATTTATGAATAGTCATTATATACTTGTCTCTAACACAGGGAAGGATGGCTGCAATGGCCTGATATTGTCAACTCCATCTCCCATCAACCTGAGCCAGCACAGCCAATGCTGAGGGATGACAGGAAGGGCGATCCAGAATCTAGAGGTTGCCATTTCTCTACCCTTATTCCAGCTAGTATATCATTAAGACAGATTGTGGTGTAACTGATTAGAGTTCTACTCTCAGACTCCTTATCTTAGTGGTTAAACAATATACCTTTAAATTCAGAAGAGAGTGTTAAACTTGGACAAAGGAAACCTGTATTTGGCTGTGTGACCTGAGAGCCTAAAAGCATCCCCATCTTTCAGTGTAGGTTATTGGTAAGAAAAACCCTAAAGAAATTACTATTTTCTTGAACTTTTCAGGCTGTAGCCCTATATCAGCATGATAGGGAGTAAGCTCCCTTGACCTCAGCTTCCTTGTGCATATATATATATAGAGAGAGAGAGGACAGTGTTATTAATAATTCTGGTACTGGCTTTTTACTTCCTTTATGTATGCTGTCTTCCACTGTTGATTTTGTAAATAATTTATTGTGTAGCTCTATTGGATTGTTTTAAATGTTTGTTGTATGCCACTTTGGGAAAACTTGCTCTGCAAGGGCAGAGTGAGCATGGCTGAATACATGGCTTCTAAATACATAAATATGTGAATCAAATCAATATAATTCCCATGTCTCCCAGCCTGTGCACCTTAGAGGGAAGGTGAGATGAAAATGAGATAAATAACAATATTGCATCCCAATTGTGTTCTGTTTTGCCACCACAGTGACTGATCTTTGACCCACTTTGCTTTTTCACACTGCCTGTTGATCCCAAGACATTTTTCACCAGCTGGAGAACAGCAGATGTGGGGATGGAGGCCACTGAAGCTACAATTCCATACAAATATATTTGGCAGAGAATCCTGCTGTGATCAAGGGTGTATAAAAATCCATACCATTTTCTGTAAGACTGCTAGTGGACTCCCACTTAGCCAGTAATCTACTTCTCCAAAAGAGAATTACGTATTTAAATAGAAGAAACTTTTCCATCATGCTAAATTAGTTAAAACAGATTGTTTTAAAAAATGAATGAAAGGAGAATTATTTGATTGAATCAAAAGGGTGTCCTTTTCAGTGCTTGTCTCTTGGAATTCCTAACATCAGTCATAGAACTTGGAACTAACTAATCACAAATAGCTAAATCACAACTGAATGTTGGAGCATCTTCTGCTGGTTGACCTGGCTCAACTCAGAGATCTGGCTGGCAGAAGGACCTGCTGACACAACTGCTCAACTTGCTAAGACCTGCTGACACAACTGCTCAACTTGTTAAGATCAGCCAGCAAAGGAGTAAAACGAGTGGAGGAAAGGTGAGGAAGATGGGTTATGACAGATAATGCCTCTACCAGCATCACCAAATTAGGCCAACATGAGGGGAGTTCAACATCCCTAGTCTAGGAGACATTTGGATTAAGCCCAGTCTTCAGTTTAGCCACCTCAGGTAGTCAGGATAGTTCCCTTAGTCACTTTGAATTTCAAGGAACAGGGGAGTACAGAGCAACCTTTTAAAAATGGTAACTATGCTGTAAGCCAACTTCTTTTATAATCTCAGAACTGGAAGGTACCCTTTGGATCACTGAGTCCAGTCCCTGTCAGGCAGGCATAGTGGAGAATCAGATTCCCAACCTCTGGGTCCACAGCCAGATACCTAAACTATTGAGCTATTTTTGAGGCACTTAGAACTTGAACTGTGCAACTAACTACTTTTAAAAGGTAACTTACTAAACTCCAGACAAGATCTATACTGTCAAGCTTAAATTCCTATTTGATAAAGCCTAATCATTAAATCAGTGTTGAATATAGGAGTTGTATGCAATTTCATTCTGGTATTTCAACAAAACCTGGACAAAATTAGCACCACTGTTATCTGTTCAAATTATAAATAGGTTTCCTGGCAAGCCCGTATTTGATAAACATAATAGATGATGTGTGAGGGGAAAGGAATATGAAATGAAGCAGATGTTCATCTTCAAACAAATACATTCAGTATCACATTTGAAGCGGGCATTCATCATCTCTTTGTCAAGAAAAATCCCACTGGGGTTAAACAAATCTATAAGAGCTTAACAGTGATATCTATTTACAAGGCAACTACACATTCATAATAAGAAAAAGTTAAAAAAAACCCAGCTAGAACAGAGGTTTAGTGGACTTCCACTGATTGAAAAAGGAAATCATGACTCTACTTAGACAGGTTTTATTCTGCTATAATCAGGTTTGGCTGATCTGCTCCCCAGGGAATACAGTAATTATGGCTCACTAGAGTGAAGATAATTACTACATTCCGGGGGGATCGGCACCTGCTCTCCTCTTCCATGCTAAGTTGAAGAAGAGAAGAATTTAGCACTGGAACCACTTTTGGATGGATCCATAAGCTGCTCTGCTTGTGTTCCTTGCTACACTGTTAAACACTTGTGGCTGGGAAATGCATTAGAGAAACAGAAGCATTCTAGGCAGGTTTGCAAAAAGCTGAACAGAGAATACAGAAAATGAAGGCTGAGAGATCTATGGGCTTCTGTGGGCTAATGGACTCCTCTTCCCATCATGCCTCACAACTGGCCAGGCTACATAGACCTGAGTGCAGCAGGAACAACAACATGTGGCTGCCATGAGAGGTCATTTTATGAGACACTTAGCAGAACATGTGATTCAAGCTGAACTCAATTCATCCTACATGCATTTTGGCCTGTCAAGTGGTTGACTCCAATGAATGGTACTCTCAAAACCTGCTCTCAAGTCCTGTGGCTTTGTTCATAAACACTATGAACAGTTCTTTAGGATGCATATGAGAAGATCTATAGGTCAGAGACACTGGCTCCTTGTGCTATGGTGACTCTTGAACAGAGGACTGAAACGTATACCCCTGGGATGTCACTTTCAGCTTCTCCTGCAGGTCAGAACTTTAAAATCTCAATTTTATTCCATCAGTGTATAAAGAAATTTGCCAGCTTGGAATCCATATTCAATTCTCCTCATCTGTACCAGTCAATATAAGAATATGGGGAGGATCATGCATTTGTCTGCCATGCGTTTGTTAAAGACAACATTAAAAGAATGTCATTAGAAGAAGTAGCACTAGCAGTTCTAATTATCACTGCTTGAGAGTGCAGTAATGATACTACATGGCACAACAAATCAACATTCCAAAAGTCAACATTCCAAAAGGCAATTCTGAAAATGGTGGCAGCCCAAACAAAAACCTATAACTTTTAAACTTGGTTTCCCAAATCCCAAATTTGGTACTGTAAGAGCAGGCAGTCTGATGTTACTCCATGCCTAATTAGGTGATGCTTGGTCAAGTACTTTTAAGGTTATAACTTTTAAGTATAGAAGTTATTTACAAATGCTCACCCATTCAGACATGGGCAGCCATTTTCTCCAGGATAAAAAATTGCTGAAATATATTTCAAACCACCAAAATTTTATCTCAATATGCATTAATTACAGTGGTGCCTCGACTTACGAACGTCCCAACTTACGACCATTTCGAGTTACGACCAGCTCCAGCCGCAAAATTTTGCTTTGACTTGCGGCCGGAGCTTCCAGTTATGAACAGAAAAAGGCAGGGAAAAAAGGTGGGAAATTCAAATTGCTAACCATTGGTAGGTGAAGAGGCTGCTTCTTTGTAGCTCTTTCGCCCCAACGGTTAGAGTGAGTGCGATCGGAGGAGGCTTCGGACTGCCTGGTAAGGGAAGGTGCTGCTTTCTGCTTTTTAAAAACTGTTCTGGGTGGGTTTTGCAGCGTGGTTTTGGGCTGGGGGGTTATGTTTCTGTGCTGTGATGGGTCTTGGGGGGTTTGTTTGTTTGTTGGTAATTTTTTCCCCATTTCCGATGGGACTTGGGGGGTTTGTTTGTTTTTTGGTTGTTTTTTTTTACTATTTCCGATGGGTCTTGGGGGGTTTGTTTGTTTTTTGGGTTTTTCCCCCCATTTCCGATGTGTCTTGCATGCTTCGCTTGCTTTCTGCTTTGCTTTTCCCCCATTTCTGATGTGTCTTGCATGCTTCGCTTGCTTTCTGCTTTGCTTTTTCCAAATTTCTGATGTGTCTTGCACACTTGGCTTGCTTTTCTCCCCCCCCCCCCTTCGGCCAGAATGGATTGATTGTGTTTCCGATCGGTCTTGCAGTGGTTTTTGTGTGTGTGTGTGTGTGTGTGTGTGTGTGTGTGATTTTTTTCCTCGGCCAGAACGGATTAATTGCATTTCAATGCATTTCAATGAGAAATGGTGCTTAGACTTACGACCATTTCGAGTTACGACCATCTTCCAAAATGGATTAAGTTCATAAGTCGAGGTACCACTGTACCTTGGTATTTTTTTTTAATTTGCAGCAAATTTATCATATAGTCAAGGAAATAGTCAAAACTGAACCCACTCTTTTTTAACATAAAGTCCGCCATCTGCTCAACAGATGTTTGGCTGAAAGAGCAATAGTTCACTACCATGTGCTTGCCCTTACCTTTTGGTATAGGACTTCAGGGACTGAATGAAGAAGAAAAAGGAAGCCCTGGGCTTTGGTAGCTTTTTGCTCTTTAAGGGCCAGGCATTGTTTAACAGTCTCCAAAGTTGCCTCTCTCCCTTATTTTACACAGAAATTCAACCACAGCAGCTCTTGTTTTACCAAGCAGGGAGAGTGGCTTTTCCACCTGTGTTCTCTGGCTGACTTTTCATTTAAAAACAACCCATTCATTTATTTTGAAGCATTTCCTCCTTTCACTTCTTTCTTCTCACCCCCATCTCCTGATGATCACATTTAGAATTATACACTTCTGAACTGTGTGTGTATCAATGGCATTTTAAACTTTTAGAATGAATGATACTATATTTCTGGGCAGGCTTCCTCAAATGTGAGTGCATGGCAAAGACTATAGCACATGTGAAAAGGTAAGTCCAAGCAAAGCTTTCTAGTAAGCTATGAAATTAAAGGAACTCTGACAATGGTGAGCCATGGATGTCCTCCAAAGAATGAAATTACAACATAGTACTTGTTTTTACAAGTTCTCTAGTTATCACAACCAGTGAATCAGTGTCAGAAATGTGATGCCACCTCTTTAAAAAAGCATTATTTTCTCCCCTGTTCCATATGGCATGCATCACACTACAGAGGTACACTCAAGCCCTGCCACCCTAAACCACCCCCTGGCACACTGCTCCAAACATTAGGTGACTGGTCAATTTGGTCAAAAGACTCCTAGATATCACCAGTACCTAGGACAGTCACCCTATCACCACTGCTATATGTATGTCTCTGCTACCCCAATGACAAGGTGAAGAATTTGAGGCTTCTTTTGATTATATACAAATTAAAGAGTGGTTCGGGAATGGAAATACAGTTTCAAGCTGTAGATACCTAGTGAAAAAACAGCTACGACAATTCCTTTGTGTTTGGGTGAGAAGTGATTAACTGATGAAAAAAAGAGTCAGGTTCTGAAATTTTCCTGTTTATGAATGCTAGTGAGCAGATGGTATCCTGTAGACCAGTGGTTCTTGGAGTGCAGTTCCCAGAAGCCTTCACCATTTGCTGTGCAGGCCAGGATTTCTGAGTGTTGCAGTCCAAGAACATATGGTGACTCCAGTTTAAGAACCACTGCTGTATATCATAATTACTTTGAATGAGTTCAAATCCCCAGGATCAGATGAACTGCATCCAAGAATATTGAAGGAACTGTCTGAAAAAATCTCAGGAACCATTGTCTATTATTTTCTTGAAATCATGGATTATGGGTGAAATGCTAGATGACTGGAGCAGGGCTAATGATCCTATCTTCAAAAAAGGGCAAGAAGAGGAACCTGGGAACTATAGACCAGTCAGCCTGACATCAGTCCCAGGGAATATTCTGAAGCAGATTATAAAGCAGTCTCTCTGCGAGCACCTTGAAAACAATGCAGTGATAACTAGAAGCCAATACGGGTTTGTCAAGAACAAATCTTCCTAGACTAATTTTATCTCATCTTTTGATTGCGTAACCTCCGTGATAGACAGAGGGAATGCTGTAGACTTAGTATATCTTGCCTTTAGCAAAGCTTTTGACAAAGAGTCCCATGACATTCTGATTAGCAAGCTAACTATATGTGGGCTGGATAGAACAGTCAGGTGGCTACACAGTTGGCTACAGAGAGCTAATGTTGTCCCTGTCTTCAAAAAGGGCAAAAGGGAGGAACCTGGAGACTACAGACCAGCCAGCTTGACATCAATCCCAGGGAAAATTCTGGAACAAATTATAAAACAGTCACTATGCAAGCACCTAGAAAACAATACAGTAATAAAAAGAAGCCAACATGGATCTGTCAAGAACAAATCCTGCCAGACTAATCTGATCTCATTTTTTGATGGGGTAACCTCCCTGGTAGACAGAGAGAATGCTGAGGCATAGTATATTTTGACTTCACCAAAGCTTTTGACAAAGTGCCCCATGATATCTTGATTAGCAAGCTAACTAGGTGTGGGCTGGATAGAACAACTGTCAGGTGGAGACACAACTGGGTACAGAATCGTACTCAGACAATGATGATTAATGGCTCCTTTTCAAACTGGGTGGAAGGAACAAGTGGGGTACTCCAGGGCTCAGTCCTGGACCTTGTGCTCTTCAACATTTTCATTAATGACATGGATCAGGGTGTGCACGGAATGCTAATGAAATTTGCAGATAACACAAAATTGGGTAGAATACAGAAACAAAATTCAAAATGATCCAGATAGGCTTGAGCACTGGGCTGAAAGCAACAGAATGAAATTTAACAGGGATAAGTGCAAAGTTCTGCATCTAGGAAAAAGAAACCAAACACAGTTACAAGATGGGAGATACCTGGCTCAACAATAGTATGAGCAAGAAGGACCTAGGAATTGTCATAGATCACAAGCTGAATATGAGCGAACAGTGTGATGTGCCTACAAAAAAGGCGAATGGTATTTTAGGGTGCATTAACAGACATATAGTCTTCAAATCCCGGGAAGTACTAGTTCCCCTTGATTCAGCACTGGTTAGGCCTCATCTTGAGTACTGTGTCGGGTTCTGGATACTGAATTTAAAGAAGGATGTTAACAAATTGGAACAAGTTCAGAGGAGGGCAACAAGGATGATGACCTTAGCAAACCCTTTGACAAAGTACTTCATGATATTCTGATTAGCAAGATGACTAGGTATGGGCTATATAGAACACATGTCAGATGGATACACAGTTGGTTACAGAATCATATTCAGAGATGACTCATCAGTGGCTCCTTCTCAAACTGGGAGGATGTAACAAGTGGGGTACCCCAATGCTCAGTCCTGGACCCAGTGCTCTTCAACATTTTTATTAATGACTTGGATGAGGGAGTTCAGGGAATGCTTATCAGATTTGTGGATGACACAAAATTGGGTGGAATAGCTAATACCTTGGAAGATAGGAACAGCATTCATCTTGATAGGCTTGAGCATTGGGCTGAAACTGAACAGAGATAAGTACAAAGTTCTACACCTAGGTGGAGGAGGGAAACAAATACACTATTATAAGACACTTAACTCAGTAATATGACAAGTGAGAAGGATCTTGGATTGTTGTAGATTACAAGCTGAAAAGAGCCAACAGTGTGAAGTAGCTGCAAAAAAAGGCCAATGCTACTTTTGGTTGCATTAACAGAAGTATAGTCTCCAACTCCCCTGAAGTACTAGTCCCTCTCTATTTGGTGCTGGTTAGATCCTATCTAGAGTACCATCTCCAGTTCTGGACGTGGCACTTTAAGAAGCCACCGTGGGTCCTTTAAATAAGTAATGCAGAGAAAAAATATTTTAAGTAAATAAAAATAATAATGAACAATGCCAACAAATTGGAACAAGTTGAGAGGAGGGCAACAAGGATGATCAGGGGACTGGAAACCAAACCCTATGAGGAGCCTTGAGAAAAGAAGACTGAGGGAACATATAATTGTACTTTTTTAATACTTGAAAAATAATCATACAGAGGAGGGGCAGGATCTTCTCGATCATCCCAGAATGCAGGACACATAATAATGGGCTCAAGTTACAAGAAGCCAGATTTAGGCTGAATATCTAGAAACTGTTGGAGCAGTATGACAATGGAACCAATTACTTTGGGAGGTAGTGACTTCCCCAGTGCTAGAGGCATTCAAGAGAAAATTAGAAAGCCATCTGTCAGATATACTTTGATTTGGATTCCTGCACTGAGCAAGGGGTTGGACTCGATGGCCTTATAAACCCCTTCCAACTCAATTATTCTCTGATTCTCTGATTTTAGCTGCTGCCTTTGGTTTTGTCAACATTCAGGCTGCACTTTGCTATGTGAAGCTTGGAATCCTTTTTCCTGCTGGCAACGGTTCCAGCCGCCTGACGGCCGTTAAAAACAGCCTGGAATGGGCGCGCTGGTTTTTTGCCCGCCAGACCGGATGGCGCGAGGCGGGTGTTTAAAAGTTTTTTCTGTGAAATGGGCGGGAAGCGCAGGTATTTAAGGAAGCGCTTCCCCGCAGTGCGCCCGCTTTCCTTTTCGGGCACCGGCTAAGGAAGCTCCGCTGCAGACTCTGCTTTCGGTGCTGGCTGAGGGATCCGCGAAGTTGTTTGGTTTCGGGAAGGTGGCTCTGCCCCTTCCCTGGGTCTGTTTCTTTGATTTTCATACCCTATTCCTTGCTTTGTATAATTTAATTTTATTAAGGGGCAAGGGGACTGCTGGGTTCGGGCGGGCGTTCGCCCGTTCCGCAGGGGCGCGGGCACTGGTTGCTGGCTCACAGTGATTTCAAGTTACTTTTAATTTCGTTTACATCCCTTCTAATCTTTCTTAAATTACTCGTTTCTAACATAGACTTAGGGTTGCGATCGCTATTTTAGGTAATTGTTAGGAGCCCCGTTTGTGTGGAGAATAACTTACTTGGTTACGTTGGACGTTGTTTTAGCTTGATTGTTCTTTTTGGGGGTGTTTTGTTTTTTCAATTCCTCTATAGTTCCCTATTTTTTTTCCTTGCCACATTGGGTGTTTTATTTTACAACCGCACTTTGGTTCCTGTATTTCACCCTCTGCTTTTCTTCCTTCTGCCATTTGTTTATTTAGGCACTGAGTCAGCAATCCTCCTTCCCCCTCTTCTTTTCATCTATTCCTGGTTCTTCTCTCTTTGTTTACAATTTGGTGTATGGTTATTACTTACAGTTTAATTGATATATTTAACATTTAAATTATTATTACTGGTGGGATTAACCCCCTTCTATATTTGTGGGTCATCTCTTTGGGCTCAGTTTATTAGTTAGCCATTGGTTGTTAAGGGGGTTCGGGGTGTTAGTTAGGAGTTGAACAGTTCATTAAGCGTTAAAGAATAATTCATGCTATTTACAGTCTTTAGTTCAAATTTAGATTCTAATTGATAAATTAAAGTTAGTTATTTCTTATTACTTGTGGATTGCACATTCCATATTGGGTTTTATTCATATTGGCTTAGTTTATTAGATAACTGTTGGTCTGTTAGAAGGTTTATATATATAAATAAATAATTGATATTGAGACTAATATATATAAAGAATAATAATAGTGCACATAATAATTTGGCAGTTGGATTCAGGTATAGATAGGTTATTTTGTCCTGATAGTTTTGTACTTACCTCTACAGTTGTCCAGTTCTGTTGCAGGAGGAAAGCATATTGCGAGGCAGTTCAGATTTTCTAGACTCAGCTACTTGTCTAGAGCTCCACCTGCTGTTAATTTTTGGGATTGGTTGGCCTTGTTAAGTTAAAATAAAATAAAAAAAAAGTGTGTGCTAGGTCTGATAAGCTTTCTTGGGAGTTCCGTGCCACTACAGGTTAGGCATGGCCGCGCGTAAAGGGCGCGGTAATGACAAAGGCAAGGCCCCAGCGAAAAGGCGGCCAGCGCCACAACTTTCTCCTGAAAGTTCTTCTTCTGATGAGGAATCATGGCCAATATGGCAGGTACTGCAAGAAAAAATGTGAGCTTTTGAAGCACAAAGGTCAGCATCTCCGGCACCTCAACAAGAGGATGTGTCCTTGCGCCGTTCTGGTAGGGAGACTAAGGGGCGGAAAAAGACGAAATTGAGGGCTCTGGCACAGGATTTACTGACCCGATTTAATGCTTTGGAGTCTACCCAGGTTGCGGTTCGAGTGGAACAAACCAATACAGGGGCTTTAGCTGCGCCCAGCACAGTTCCGGTCCAGCTTGAGAACACTCGTCCGGATACCTTGGAAACAATGGAGGCAGCGGCGGCAGTTCGAGATGAACGTGAACTTTCACAGGAAGCTGGGCCAAGCTCGGTTGGTGGTAGCAATGTAACTCAGCCTTCTGTTGTGTCTGGCGGTGAGTCTTCTTTGTTACACACATCACACCCTCCCACTACATCTTGGCCTTGGGCCGGTGGGCCTCCTGTACAATACACAGTGGGCACACCATACCCTGCTATTCCTGCAGGGGGATTTGGCCTACCTTGGTATCCTACCAATGTTTCGCCATGGGGCTGGGGTGGGCCTTATCCGGCTATGCCTACAACCGGGGCTCCTAGTGCAGGTACTAGCGTAGGATCTTCTCAACTCCCGTCGGTGCCTAATACCGGGTACAACACGGTGCCCTACGCAGCTATGCCGTACGCGGATTATTCTACTCCGCTGGGGGATCATCTGACCCCCGCTACTAAAGAGAAGATCTGGAGAGGAGAATATTTAGATTTTTTCGACCTCTTGAACCGGGACACAGATATCAAGGACATTGACAAGGACGATGAAAAAGAGAAAGAAAAACATAGACGCAAAAAACCTGATCGGACTTGGGCCAATTGGGTCCCTGGTTTCGTCATTTATGCTGGGGTACTTGCACAGACCCAGCCCTGGCGTGTACGCTCACTCTTACAGTACTTTGACATCATATACCGAGCGTATACGGATTTTGCAGGGCAGGCATGGCTTTTGTATGACCAGGCCTTTAGGATGCGGAGCGCTATTCAGCCCAACCTGCGTTGGGATGAACCTCACCCGGGTTTATGGCTACAACACATGACTCCGGCTAGGCCCAACACGGGGGACAGATTCAATAGCGGCCATTTGAACAGGAAGCTGGCGGCAACCGCTATTCCCCGCCCTGGCGCGGGGCAGGCGGTTCAACCCCGCCTGCCTTGCTTTGACTTTAATTTCAAGGGTTCCTGTTCAAGGAACCCATGTAAGTTTAGCCACGAATGCCTTAACTGCGGGGGGGAAACACCCCAAGGCTACCTGTTTTAAAGGGGGGAACCAACGCCAAAACAAAGGCAATGGACCTGGAAAGAAGCCAGGAGGTGGCAGTAACACAGCTGGTAAGGGGACCCACACCAATTAAAATCGAAGTTTTACAGGCTTGGTTGCAGGATTATCACAGGAAGGATGAGGCACAATATTTACTTCAGGGTTTCCGCGATGGTTTTCGTATCCCTGCTTTAGGTGAACGGACGGCTTTTATCGCGCAGAACCTGAAGTCGGTCAGGAATATGGAAGACATTGTTTTGGATAAAATCAATAAGGAAGTTAAGGCAGGCAGAGTTCTTGGTCCCTTTCCTCATCTTCCTTTGGAGAACTTGCGAGTTTCACCATTGGGTATAGTGCCCAAAAAGGCCCAGGGTGAGTTTCGACTCATCCATCATTTGTCTTTTCCGGAAGGGGCATTGGTTAACGATGCCATACCTGCTGAATTGTGTACAGTCAGATATACATCCTTTGACCAGGCCGTGAGCATGGTTAGGACCTGCGGAGTGGGGGCAGAACTGGCGAAATGTGATATGAAATCAGCATTTCGTATTTTGCCTGTGCACCCACTCGACTTCAATCTTTTGGGTTTTCAATTCCAAGGATTGTTTTATATCGATAGGGCCTTGCCCATGGGATGCTCTATTTCCTGCGCGGCATTTGAGAAATTTAGCACATTCATTGAGTGGAAATTCAGACAAAGGGTTCGTTCTAAGGCAACGGCCCATTATTTGGATGATTTTCTGATATGTGGAGCGCATAATTCGGGGAAATGTGCATGGATGTTAGGAGAATTTCAGTCTTTGGCAAGTGAACTTGGTTTGCCATTGGCTGAAGAAAAGACGGAAGGCCCGGCCACGTCTTTAACTTTCCTAGGCATCGAGTTAGATACACTGCAGCAAACGTCCAGGCTACCACAGAGGAAATTGGATGACCTCAAGACTAGAGTTAGGGATTTCTTAGGTAAGAAAAAAGTGACTCTTCATGAACTGCAGGAACTGGTAGGACATCTGAATTTTGCATGCAGAGTAGTGGCTCCGGGCCGGGCTTTTGTTCGGCGCCTGTGCTCTGCTATGAAGGGACTGAAGTCCCCTAGGCATAGGACCAGGGTCACTAAGGGTATGAGGGAAGACCTGCACGTGTGGCAGCGATTCCTGGATGACTTTAATGGTGTTTCCTTTTGGAGAGCCGATATGTTCTTAAAATCTGAATTTCAGGTACATACTGACGCAGCTGGGTCACTAGGATTTGGAATCTACTTCAGAGGTAGATGGTGTGCTGACACCTGCCTGAGGAATGGCATACGCTAGGGATTACGAGGGACTTAACCTTCCTAGAGTTTTTCCCAATTGTTGGCGCTCTTTGGCTTTGGGCCAAAGAATGGGCCAATTCAGTGGTCCGCTTTTGGTGCGACAACCAGGCTGTGGTTTGCATCATAAACGAGCTATCTTCTCATTCTGATAGGGTTATGAATTTAGTTAGGGCCTTTGTCCTCCGGGCATTACGATTTAACGTTTTGGTGCATGCCCGTCACGTCCCGGGAGCTGACAATATGATAGCTGATGCTCTTTCACGCCAACAGATCAAACGGTTCAGGGAGCTAGCTCCAGATGCCAGCGAGCTGCCAGAAGTTCTTCCGCCCGAGGTCTGGCAGATTGGCGTGAGGAAGCATCACGAGCTATAGGTATGGCTTTGGCTCCTCGAACCAGAAAAGGTTACATGACCATAATTAGCGAGTTCAAGGAGTTCAGGGCTTCTTCAGCCCTGGAGCACTTATGGCCGGCCCCAGTTGAACACTTACAACAATTCATGGTCTCCTTATACAGAAAGGGGTTGGCACCGGGTACTATTCAGGGAAAATTGTCAGCTTTAGCTTTTTATGCTAGGCTTAATGGCCATAGAAACTTTACGACCGACTATAGGATAAAGAAAATGGTGGAAGGATGGTCTAAGGAACGGGGTAGGGTGTCTGATTCTAGGACACCTATTTCTCCTCGCCTTCTTGAACAGATTTGCGCCCTCTGGGATACGTTGTGCACTGACCGCTATGAGGTGGCCTTATTTAAGTCAGCTGCATTGATAGCATTTTTGGGGGTCCTTCGGGTCAGTGAGCTAGTAGCAAAGGGAAAGGCGGACGCTTCGCGATACGCATTACAGATGAGTGATGTTTTTATACAGGATAACAAATTAAAAATTGTAATCAGAAGATCGAAAGCGGATCAGAAAGGCAAGGGGAAGTTACTGGTTTTAAGCCAATGCAGTCTTAAGACAATTTGTCCCGTTGACGCTACACAGACCTACCTGGCATGTAGAGGCCAAGAACCAGGATATTTTTTACAGCATGCAGGTGGGTTACCATTGACTAGGTTCCAATTTTGGAAACTTACAGACATAGCCTTGCATAGGGTAGGCGTATCTGGCCTTCGATTTGGCACTCATTCTTTCAGAATAGGTGCAGCATCGACTGCAGCCGCTCTTGGATATACGACTGAACAAATTAAGCAATTGGGTCGATGGTCCTCTTCTAGCTACAAGCGTTATATCAGGACGTTCCCTAATGTGTAGGTAGTGGTTTTTTGTCATTTCAGGTGCAGCGGGGAACGACGGTCGGAGGCACGTGATGATCGCCGGCCATAGCTTTGTATATTGGGCAGAAAGTTGTGCTGCCGAGTCCTACTTGGGGACTAACTTGGGGCTTGGTGCCCATGCTCTTGTTTCTTGGCGCAGTAAGCGCGGCTTGCTTTGGGCCCAGCTGGGATGGCTGACAGCCTTTCATCAGTCCCCGCCGGACATCCTTCTTCTTCATTTGGGCGGCAATGATTTGCCTTTGGTTCCGGGCAAGGCCTTGATCTTGGACATTTTGCGGGATATCGGATGGCTACATGCCAGGTTTCCAGCTATGCGGATCGTGTGGTCCATGATAATTCCACGTTTGGAGTGGCGTGGCGCACGACACGTACGTGATGTTAACATGGCTCGGCGCCGTGTTAATCGCGAAGTGTGTCGATATGTCTGCAGTAATGGCTTTGGCTCTGTGGTGAGTCACCACAGAATTCTGCTGAGCAATCCTACTCTTTTTCGCGCCGATGGCGTTCATTTATCCAATGCTGGCTTGGTCATCTTTTTGGATGATATTAGAAGGGGCCTGCTTACCGAGCTCGGGAGGCTCTGTGGCGGGCATGGGACTTAGCTATGCTAGTCCCGATGCTGTGGCGGGTAGTGCGGAAAAACAGGTGTTTCGGTGTGTCCCATGTGTAATTCAGGTAAGCCAACAGCGCATCCGACCTCCCGGCTCTGCAGATCATGCGATTACAGGGCCGGTTCGGGAAGGATGCTCTGGGCCACTTCCGGACCACCAGTCATCAAATAAAGATGGCTTGGGGTCTGGGGGTGTTTATTAGTGGCAGGCCGGGTTCTTGCTGTCTGTGAGACAGCGGGAATCCGGGGCCAGGGACTCGCCCAATTGACAAGCAAGGGGTATTGGTTACCCCTACCTGTTACCATTTCCGCACTACTGCAGGCCCCTTTCCTTGAGACAATTGATGATTAATTTGAAATCTTGAAAATAAAGTGTGGCCCGTATTTTAATACCAATACTATTGACTCGCGTCTTCATTCCAGGCTTGGGTGGGCAAGGTTCCAGCCGCCTGACGGCCGTTAAAAACGGCCTGGAATGGGTGCGCTGATTTTTTGCCCGCCAGACCGGATGGCGCGAGGTGGGTGTTTAAAAGTTTTTTCTGTGAAATGGGCGGGAAGCGCAGGTATTTAAGGAAGCGCTTCCCCGCAGTGCGCCCGCTTTCCTTTTCGGGCACCCCACCCGCCCGCCCTAATTCTAGTGTGATTCTTTGGTCGCCAATTTGGGGCCGGATAGGAATTTTTGACCTCCATCCTGATTGGCTGTTGGATGAAGGGATTTTTCGCCTATCCCACACTAGAGCGGGGTTGTTGGCAAATTGGGTCTTTCTTGGTCACACTGGCGGGTAGTGCAGAAAAACAGGTGTTTCGGTGTGTCCCATGTGTAATTCAGGTAAGCCAACAGCACATCCGACCTCCCGGCTCTGCGGATCGTGCGATTACAGGGCCAGTTCGGGAAGGATGCTCTGGGCCACTTCCGGACCACCAGTCATCAAATAAAGATGGCTTGGGGTCTGGGGGTGTTTATTAGTGGCAGGCCGGGTTCTTGCTGTCTGTGAGACAGCGGGAATCCGGGGCCAGGGACTCGCCCAATTGACAAGCAAGGGGTATTGGTTACCCCTACCTGTTACCATTTCCGCACTACTGCAGGCCCCTTTCCTTGAGACAATTGATGATTAATTTGAAATCTTGAAAATAAAGTGTGGCCCGTATTTTAATACCAATACTATTGACTCGCATCTTCATTCCGGGCTTGGGTGGGCAAATGGCCAATATTGTGGGGCAATATTGGACCATCTCCTGCTGTTTTGAATTGTTATACAACTTCTCCTTCATTTAGTGCAGCAGATCATAGAACTGGTGAGGTTGTTGATGCTCTGAGTCTCTACCTCTCTTTCACTTCTCATTGCTTTGTCTTGTGAATTAAAGTAGTTTAGCTTAATCCTGTGTTTGCTTATTTCTTTATTGTATGTGCATTTGTGTACAGTTCAGCAGCAAATTTAATCTCCCTTCCTTCCTTTAGCCCCACTGGTTGTAATTATTATTAGGTGCCAGATTTGCCTTCTCTGCAGTATTCTTTTTAAGTGTTTCACCTTTTAGATCTTATTTGTGTCTACTGCACATGTGTGGACAAAAACAGTATGAATGCATATTGAACATGCTGACTTTGTTAGAGTGTACATGTAGAGCAAATTAACGTTCTTTTGTAAAGACAAAAAAGACTTTTGTTTCAGTCATTCGGTCTAAAGCTATACAATTTTTTTTTTAAAAAAAAGAAAATACAACCATAATGCTATTGCATTGTCTAGTAAAGTTTTTGAAGAGTTCAACACAGTTTTAAGGACAAAGACCAGTCTTCTAGTAGAAACTAGACTATTTTTGAGTAGCATCTTTATCATTAACCTTTGCCATGGTACTTCTGAAGAAGGACCAATAGCAAATCATTGTTTTTATGCATGATTGCAGATGTCCAGTATCAGCACCATGAACTAAAACAATAAATGAGAAGGAAAGTTTTAAGACAATAATTTGCCTTCTGAATATGCACAAGGCCTGAAAACAATGGATATTATGAAATCCTACTGCATTTACTGGAAATATCAGGAAATGATGTGTACTTTATTTGGTATGAAAAAAGCTGATTATTCTGTGAATATATTTGGATAGTTTGGGGATCTATCAGTTCTGTAAAAGATAATATTTCTGGGAAGAAATATGGCATTTAGTGCTGTGTAAAGGGTAGCAGTTGATATAAAATGGAATAGCTGCAATGTAGGCCAGCACTGGGGCCCTTGTTGAAGTCCACATACCAATAGGGACACATTCCTAACTCCCAGAATTTCATGACCCTTTCTCTCTCCCTTACTTCCCATTCCTCTGTCCCCTTAAAACAAGTAAGGAATGACAGGCACAAGAAGAAAGAGTCTCCCTCATCTTACTATCTCCTTGAATGTGGCTTTGAGGGTCACATCTGAAAGGGGAGG
Organism: Intellagama lesueurii; assembly: GCA_037013535.1. Classification (NCBI taxonomy): domain Eukaryota; kingdom Metazoa; phylum Chordata; class Lepidosauria; order Squamata; family Agamidae; genus Intellagama; species Intellagama lesueurii. The sequence continues at coordinate 130,584,387 of JBAJHW010000003.1, read as the reverse complement.
CCAAGGGGCCAGGCAGCGGTGACAGCACAGAAGAATTCTGATCTCACTTTTGCTTTTGTGAATATGAACATATGTAGATTGAGGAAGCTGAAGGATGACTACATGATTCCACTGTTTGTTTCACTGCAAAGACAGGCTCACTCCTACAGATGATGATCAGACAATGGCTTTGCTGGAGTGAACTAGCCCACCCCAGAGTGTTCCTACCTCCACCTTTCTGGCCCTGGTCAGGGGCAGGTAGAATCACTAAATTCTGGTTCATTTCCAACATGTGTATCACTAGAAATAAACCAACTGCAAGCCTTCCACAGTCAATTTGCCATATTGTGAAGTGGCTTAAGAAGAGAGCCACTTCAGGATATTGACAAATTAAACACTTCCTCAGATCCATGGAGGAGCCAAGGAACTGGGGAATTTTTTTAAAAAAACTATATTAGGGCAAAACATATGAACTGCATTACTTAAAAAATAAAAGACAAATGGAAAACGTCTTCCTAGAAGCAGGAGGAGACAGAAGGAACAACAAGGGGGATTTTTGTTTGCTTTTCTTTTAAGAATTCAGTTGAGAACCTGCCCAAATTAGTGGAATCAATGGCTAGGAGCTGGTGTACCTCAATAGATTAGAGCATCTGACTGTGGAGTCAAGGGCTGGAAGTTCAAATCTCCAGTGTTTCTCCTAGTAAAGGGGCCAGACAAGATTACCCAGAAAGTAAGTGTCTGATGTGGCTATGTTCCCTGCCACCTCTGCAGCCTTGGACTAACTGTATGGTCCAAGAGCACCATCAGAAGGAGGGACTGGTAAACTATTTCTGAATAGTTGACACTTAGAAAACCCTGGGGGTGGGTTCATCTCCCAGGAACATAGAAATAACAAAAGTCATTACACTGTGGTTTTTCCCCCCTTTCCTTGCCATTTTTAGTGACAAACCTATGAATGACATCACATTACCCATGAGAAAGGATGTATAGTTCAGTGGTAGTGCCTATACCTCATCTTCAGAAGGTCCACATTTTAGTTTCTAACATCTTCAGCTGAAAGGATCACAAAACAATTAACAGAAAGGACCTCTGTTTGAAAGTCACTGACAATGTGAAGGTGTGATAGATAATACTGGATCAATAATCTCACCTGATATATGATAGCTTTGTTTGTGTTCCACACTCAGTGCTGGGCCTCATACCATATCCTATGTTTATTTGCAGCTTTGTGGAGTAGTTGGAACATTTGAAGCCCTATTTATCATTCCTATCTACCAATAACATTAAATTGGCAGGCAAAAAGAGAAGGTGCAATATAGTGATACATGCATTGTTGACTTCATTTCAGCCTGCCTTCACAGCAGGATGATGCTTATTCATTGTTGAACTGAATGAGAAAACAATGTTGTACTGAATTAGAAAATCTGTACCTGACTTCTATTATATCAAGTTTTCAGCATGAAGACTATTTGACCTTTATAACAATAATGATGTACAAAGTGACTTGCAGAATCTATTGTTGTGATTTCTAGCCCTTGGTGCATAATTGATGTTGTTTGTTTTCTCTTTAATAATTTGTGTCACAGAAACAAAGGAGAAATGAAGTTCATTAAAAGTGAAGAGGCCTCCATTCAGATGGAATGGTAAATCACTTTAGTTTTGGGCTTCTAATGTTATAAAGGTTCATTCTGAAGTTTCCCAGAGTTTTCTATTGATTCAGAAGTTCAGTGCCAATTGGCCACAGCTGCTTGAAAAACAGTGTATATCCAGGCATGTCTCTAAGAACCTTTTTCTCCCAGCCTACAGTTTAGGTAACTGAGTTGCTGCAGTCATACCTAGAACCCTGTTTCTGGCATTTACTGATAAAGTAATTCAGCTGATGGATTTGTCCTATTGGTCTTCCTGGAAGAGAGTATTTCCTCTGAAGATGACCTCTTACTCTTGAGAAAAGTTATCTGCCAAGGAATGGTTCCCTGCTTTCAAATACCTTGGCTGTGGGCTTCTGGCCAGGATTATCTCTTCATCTTGTGATGTTTTTGTGGGCTGGGAGATGGTCCTGCCTCTTACTTCAACTTGGGCATAGGGATACCTTTGTCAGACTGAAGGTCCAGGTGGAGGCACTAGACCACCTTTGTCTGAGGGTTCAGTCTCCTGGATCTGCCAAGGGTTTAGGGCCTATAGGGCCCAGCAGGTCTTTGTGGCCTTAATATTTCTGACTCATCTTTGCTAGAGAACTCACCCAGCAGAATCATGACAGGGAACAGAAAACAAATTGAAGGAGAGGGGAGAAGTGGAATAGAACAGGAATGAATAAACTGTAGTCATACAGATATTGTTGGACTGGAGGGTCCTATCTTGTCCTCAGCCAGCATATCTAATGGGAGAGATGATGCGAATTGTAGTTTGTGACGTTTGCCCCTCGTTGCCCCTGGTTGTCTTCCAAACACAGAGCACATGAAGGCAAACCAAACACCTTTTCACACGCTGCCACCAGTTGATCACTAAATCAACGTACTTCACTTAGGAAAGATGAAGGTCCCTTCATTTTCACTTTTTCTTAAAACAGGTTTATTAATTACAGATGTTTCTTTAATAATTCATAAGTATTTACTTCAGGTTCATCAAGCATCAATCTTCTATTTAAATCTCACCAGTTACTATTCACTCTACAGACTACTCATACCTCAGATCTCCCAACTATCTCTCTCTCTCTCTCTAACTCTGACTGAACTCTGTTCTCTCCTGACTGACTCTTGACTCTCAGGCTCCGCCTTTTAATCTCTATCTCGGCTCCGCCTCTCAATGACATTAGCATACAACATGAATAATGCATGACTATTTTGCATAACAAGGGTGAATCCACATAGTTGTACATCTGGAGGACCACAAATTGTGCACTCCAGGAATAGCATATATAATTCAGTGAAACTAGGCTTTGAGCTAGTCATTGATGATTGTGTCCATTTGGTGTTCCTCCTATGAGAGAACACTAGAAGAAGTTTCCATTAGAGTAATCACCGTAGACTAGAGATTTTTTTTTACTTACTCCTCCTCCCTCTGTGCCTACATTTCACATTTTTTTTCTAAAAGGCTCTCTCAAAATCAGGAGAAGATACAAGTGATGAGAAAGAATCCATAAAAATCCCTTTTTTCCTGTTTCTGTCACAGAACATTGTGCTGAACAAAAGGGTTTCCTTTGTTGGAAGATATCCAGGCCTTAGAATAAAACCCTGAAAATTGCATGGTACATTCCTTTGATAGTCATAATATTCTTACAGAAAATTCCCCCAGTGTCCGAGGAATTAAAATCGTATCTCAAATTTGGACCTTTTAGGAGTGAAAAAGTATTCTATTTGTCTTGTTCGTTTCAGATGTGTCTCATAGGTTTCATGTTTCTCTCAGACTCTTGCCATCCTCAGAGACATAATGAAGGCAACATGATAAATGGCACTGGGAGAGACTTCCAGAACTCTAGAACTTCCTATGGACAGGGGCTAAGCTGCACCCTCCCTCTTGTCCTTCTTAAAGTTAACAAATGTATTTTTATTCAGGGAGATCTTCAATATTTAAGCTGGGTGGTGGTAAAAAGGGATTTGATTCCACATGAATGCCCCCCTCCAATTATGTTTTTTTGTAATTGCCTTTTTTCTTTTTTTTATGCTTTAATTAATCTACTTTATGTTTTTAAACATACTTGTTCTGTTTGATGCTATTATTATCCACATTGAGTCACAATTTGTGGGGAGGAGAGTGAGGTGTAACTCCTTAACAATCTCTCCTAGACTTCACTTTAAAAAAGTATAGTGCAAACTCTAATCTGGTGTGCATTTCAATGATTTGGAACTAGGGTACATGAGAAGCAAAGAAGCAATAGCTGTGTGCATAAGCAAATAAAGGTTTATAATTCCCTTTCTCGAGGGATGAAAATTATAATGAAGAAAAACTGCAATGTGTTTTACAGCCAGATGGAGATGGAGATTATGGCAATACATAATAATAGTAATAACAGTAAAATAGTAATAGTAGTAGCAATAAGAAATAGTTTTGTTGTTTTCTGGTTGCTGTTTGACATATCAGGTTTTTGGTAGCTTTTCTACTGAATGATAATGAGAATTCTAAGATTTCAAAAAAGTTAAAGTGTTTGTTCTCACAAATGTAGGGAAAAGAAAGTAAATGTTTTCATTAGAGAAACTCCATAGGGAGCTTCACTCCATCTTCTGATTGGATTCCATAGGTCTATAAATCTAGTAATGAACTTCTCACTCAAAAGGTTTCATGCTGAGAAATCACTGAAAGCAACACAATCGTTTGCTTTAATGAGAACGTGGTAACAAAGAGCCTGCAAAGATGATTCGCTAATCACCAAGGATACCACTGTATCTATACACATAAGAGAAAGGGTTAGAAGATTAAATTAGAATCGATTCACACCTCACATGGCAATAATGTTTGTCACATATACACCAACATTTGTTGTGGCAAGCACCAGAGATTGTAATGCAAAGAAATGTGTTTTGAAAAAGCACAGAGGTTTTGTGGCACACACAGCTTTTTCTTTTAGCCGTGGTTTCAGATCCTTACATTTGTCATCTGAGGCAGGAATCTCCTGCTGCCTAATGGAAGGGCCAGCCTTGACCCAATCTCATGTGACTGCCAGATATAGAGAGCCAACATCTACCATACTCCCTCCATCTAGATGGTTTTTTTTTTTACAGGATCATTCCAAAATGTCATCCTCCCCCCCCCCCCAAATTCAACAGAAAGAATTTGAGACTTTAAAAAATGTGACTGTGAAAAGAGGTGAAGCTCACAGATCTGCTCTAGAGAGAGAATTTTGGGTATTTAAGTTAATAACCCCTGTGAATTCAGCAGTTATTCTGTGGATGAATTTGGGTTTTCAGAAGTCAGATGGAAAGAACTCAAGTTTTTAGGGGTGAGAGGAGTAGGAAGAAAAGAAACTGACAGATTAGACCATCCTTAATCAAGGTGTCTGCTATCTTGCCAATTCTATTCCCTTTGTGTTATAAAACATTTTGAATTTGTCTGATTATCTTGATCTACAGGAGAGGCTCTCCTGAAGACACTGCTGTCTACAGAAAGCAAAAATATTTTTGGTAGATGTTCTCAGGCTGGGAGACTTCCTTCCAAGAGAGGCTAAGGTGACTACTATCCTGTTGTTTTGCCAATGGAAGGCAAAGGTGGGCTTTTGGAAATTTTCTGGATGCTGAGAAAGGCATCCAGCAATTTTTTTTCATGAAATCTTTTAAATTGCTTTTCCTCAACTATGTTTGAATATTTTTAATTTGTTTAATCATGTTTTAGCTTTAAAATGTCTTAATGGGCTTCCATGTACCTGGTTTTAATCTTGTCGTAAGCTGCCTTGTGTCCCTGTTTTGGAAATAAATCAAGCTAATCAATACGTCAATAATTTTTTTTCAAGCACATTCTCCTGCATTACTCCCAAACGTGGTACACTCTTCCTCCATAAATTATATAATAAGTCTCCATTGTCCTGGCTGTCATCTTTCAGCCAAAAGATAAAATACATCTCACCAGCACTGGGACCACTTCAACTGACAATATATTTCTATGTACCCTAGCCGAGTTCACAGGGCCAGTCCCACCATTGGACAGAATGAGGTGGCTGCCTCAGGTAACAGATTTTTGGTGTTGCCAAAGGGTGGCAAATGATTAGTTATTCTTCTTCATTTGTTTGTTTACTGCCAACAATGTACAGAAGTACTTGTGAGATTTTCTGCCTCTTATGCCAAAAAATCTTGGTTGGCTTTGAGAAATATACATCTTGACTTTCATGAGTGAGAAGTGCTATTTGCTGTTCCTTTCAGGCAGCAACATTTCTTTGGCTGGGGCTGTTGATTCAACATTACCTCAATATGATTTCAAGAACATTCTGATTCAGACATGAGAGAAGGTTTCATTCACATTCTTCCGGACATAAATAAAAACTAGAGTGTTTGTTGGCAGCAAGTGGAAGTAGAGGTCATCCTTTAGAGATCAAGCCCTTTTCATTCCCACATTATTTAGGCAAGTATCTCATAATAATGTTTGATACTATGTATTTTAAAACTTTTTTTCAGGCAGAAAATATTAATTTTATCCAACATGATACTTTATGTGCAGCAGCTGGGGCAAAATACTTTTGGAAAGCCTTACCTTACATTATTGATATCTACAGTCAAGAAGTACTTAGTGCTCATTAAACTTGTGGCTTTCATCCTATTAAGTGTGATCTATCTCTATCTCTATTTCTCTCTTAAAAATTCTAAAATTTAAGATGCTGTTCAGAATCATTCCTTCTTCAAAAAGTAAGAATACTGCAACATAAGATGTCTACACTGCATAGGCAGCAACCATTAGGGAAGGAGTGAGAATCTAAAGCTTGAGTGCTAAACTATGCAACCATTGCTACTTGGTTTATACTAAGCAACATATCTGAACTTGGAGAAGGAAGATGGGGGTGTCAGTGGGGAAAGGGCTCCAGTAGAGATGAGAAGAATTCAAAGCAAGGAAAATACATTCCTGGCATATTTTCATAATGGGCTCCATGGGCTAGGGTACAAGGTTTTTAGACCTTTGGAATTAAAAATAATCTTGACTGTCATTTCCATGCCATCTGGTAGGAGACAGTGAGATCCTCATTTCAGCTCTGGGTGACTCCTAGCAGTCCAGCCCCATCATCTACAGCAAGGTATTGTTTCCCACTGATCTTCTCCCAACACTGTCAGAGGCCCCAACTGTTGGCTTCCCCTTCTCAATCTGAATGTGAGAAAGGGTACTTCAAGAAGGCCTTCTGCTTAAAGAAGGATTCTATAGAAAAGGTCACTGCTTTTCTAGAGTCTTACAGTAAGATTAATAGAGAACTCTTAGAATTCATTCATTCATTCATTCATTTGGTTCAAAAATTGTCTTTCAGCCCAAAATGTGATTCAAGGTGACTCACTGAAAAAATACAACTAAAACACAAAGCAAGATTTAATATTAAAGCAGTTGAATTGAAACCATTACTGAAAAACATTCAGTCAAAATACAAATTAAATCTTTCTTTAACAGTAATGCTCAAGAGTGCAACTGATACACAGATCAGGCTCCCTTGTCCTCCAGCCATTCATATTGTAAAGTCCCACATTTTGTGCTCAGCTACAGTTTAACTTCCATGCACTGCATTAAACTTAGTCTTTCAGCCTAAATCCTCTTCTGTAGATTATAAGAACTTACAAATACAGAACCCTATGGCCCTCTTCTGGTGGGCAGGATAGGTTTTACAGGAATATGCTAGGAAAAGCACCAGCCTAGTGTTGCATCTTCCTTCTTGTGGGCAGCAATGGTCTGTTACATACATCTTTTATGTATGTAACATCTCCATGTGATTTGAAAGCCAATTTTTTCCAGGTACTATATCTCATTGAGAAACTTCACATGTAGCAAAGACTGTCCCCTTCTATTGTTCTCCTTGTGAAAAGAAGAATGCATGAGGATACAAATTAATCCTTATGCATTCAATTTAACTGTATTGTGAATGCCTAAATACGGTGTACAAGAACATTGAATATCTGGACTTACATTGGCCCAGGGAAAATGGCATATATTAACAAAATATGAATGGACTATATATTGACTGGAATATGCAAGTATTATTCTGATTCATATTCAAACATGGCCTAAATCAATTTGTTCTAAGGTTCATGCAAATATTTGTACATTTCTGGATTGGTGTTAAAAAGCAGCAGCAACCTGCAAATGGGGAAAACAAAGAGCTGTGACCTGGGAGTGGGGCTGCTTTGTAGCTCCATCAATTTTGGGAATGTAACAGATCTTAAATAGAGGTTTAACAGTTTGATGATATGGAACTACAACGGCTACCCTAAAAGCGATACAGAATCCTCCCTCTGCAAGAGGTGACCTCTCTTTGAGCCCTCCCTAGAGTCTCAGCAGTTGGACTGCCTAGGAAAGTTCTGAGGCTGTATTGATGATTCAGCTGCCAATTTCCTTCTCCTCTGTCAGGTACAAATACCCCAATTCCATCTGCAACTTTTCTCCAAGACACATCCTTAGTATGGAATGAACAAGAATAAACAAAGCTAATATATGAAGGATTCAGCAGAAAACAACCATAACAGAACAAAACAAAAAAGAAGACTGCAGGCAGATTGACTTTTCAGAAGTGCCTGAGGTAGGCAGCACAGAACTGGTCTTGAAGATCTGGCCACCCCGCTGCTGTACATACATGTGGTTACAGCAACCTTAAATGAATGACCAAAGTGACTTTGCTTGAACGCCTCCACAAAAGAGAGACCACTTTAACTCTCAATTAGGTCATACTATCAAGATGTTTTGCTAAATGTTCCATCAATTAGTTCTATTCCTGCCTCTAAAGCAACAGGGAACAAGTCTGTTCTACTTACTGCATGACAAACCTTCAGATATTTTTCCTCATGTCTATTTATGCTTTTATTTTTGTTTTGTTTACCACTGACTATAACCTACTGGCCATCATATAAATGCTTGAAAAAGTATTGCTAGACTATGATATCTAGGCTGACCAGGTTCAGTAAGGGTATCCTGGAGATTTTTCAAAAGTAACTTTCCAAAGCCCTGCACCAGACTATTAGGATGTTCTGGTTAATGTGAATCAGCTTCTCTATTGAAACCTCATTTCATTCAATGGTTCTAGACCCTGTCAAGTTACGAGAAAAGATGTAGAACAGCTTGGGAAAGGTTCTCAGCTATGCTAGGCTTCCCTGCATATAGCCAGAGGCATTTAGTTTAAGGATGGTGGGCCATATGAATAAAACCATCTGCTGTGGTGGGCCTTCTTAAATTATGGCTTAGTGTCCAACTGTTTTGTATTTTCACACATTCTAATGAGCAGGACAAAACAAAATGAGGGATATGTAAAATGATTAAATTAATGTACTGAGCATTTATATACTCAGAGAGCTTTTATAAATCTATTGAAGAACACAGCATTAACCTTTGTTAGGTTCTAAAAAGAATCATTAGAATTTTGCTGATGAATATTTAGCTGCCTTTAAGTCAACAATAAATTTGAAAAGTGCACATTACAGTACAGGAAAATAGGAGGCCACATAACTATAAAAGGAAATAAATACCCCACTGATTGCCTCCTTCCTTTTGGTGTGTAGTTATCACATTCTGTCTCTCTACATGCGGCAGGAAATAATGAAAGGGTTTATTTCTTGAGTGATTAAAGCCACAGCTGTTACTGCTTATTGAATTGCTTTAACCCACAAACTGAATTAAAAAGCATGATTCTTTGTTTTATATCACACAACCTAAGTTGCTCTCATGGATATTGAGGGCCAAACTGCACATTACACATGAATGGATTTGACAAAAAAACTCAGCACCCTTTTTGCTGTTGTTGTGAACACTGTTGAGAAGCAATGGTAGAAGTCAAAGAAATAGCTCGATCACCATCCAACCTCCCCTTTCCAGCTGATAGACAAAAATAGTGCAAAATGTAGTTTGGCTTTAAGAATGCAGGGAATGAGGCTGTGCAAGACTGTTTGGATTGCCATATAACTTAGCTAATGCTTGTCACTTTTACTAGTTTGCTTGAAGTAGGTGTCTCTTTCAAGGGATGGCTCCAAGTTCTTCCACTTCCTCATCATGGTCCATTTTCTTCTACTTGTCCACATTATTGATTTGATATAAAAATTCAACTTCATGAGATTTAAACAATTTGCTGTGGTACCCTAAAGACTAACTACTATATTTTGATGTGAGCTTTCATGGATCAAGTCCACTTCCTCAGGCATGACAGTGAAACTATATGACTGTTATGTTTATACACAGCCCCACAATGGGGTTGGGATACAGATAACGGACAGTGAGTTGATAGTGATAGAATAAGCTATCAGGCTATCTTCTCTGCCCCATTGCATCTGCACAGGATGATCCAGTGTAGCTCTTTCAAGTGGTCAAGGGCCTATTACAATATGGCCCGAAGGAAGAGAATGCAGACTGCATTGTAGCTCACTGTGAAGAATGTCACTTTGCAGGCCAAATTGCTTGAATCCACTCTGACTTGGATGCTGTAGTTGATACCATTCCTGTGAACGTAACTATGGCCCCTGCTAGTCCTGCGTTAATGGATATGTTTCAGTGTCTGCAGTCTGTGGATGTGAACAGGACTCTTGGAGAGGTGAAGGCTGCCATATGTCTGTTGGACCCTGGACCTTCCTGGCTTTGAAAGAGACCGAAAAGGAGGGGGAGCACAGCTATATACTGGGTTCCCCAAACCCCACCCCTTGGATGATGCAAGGCAAGATTTTTGTCTCAACTTATCCTGGAGGAAGGGGGCAAAAAAAGCTCCGCTTTGGTGACACTGCATGTGCCAGCAAAACTGCCATTGCCCACCCACCCCAGAATAAAGAGGCGAGACACAATAGCTGGATTAACTAGCGCCACTTTATTTAACATGTAACAACTCCTGCTGTTCCCAAGCAGGGGGGGCTGTGGTAGTGTGGGACTGGGTTTGAGGCCAAAGGTCTCACAGGACCTCCTCCCCAACCACATTTGGACAAGTCCTGCACCCGTTGTCACGTCATCCCTTGTACAGCACAACGCTGGCCAGCAGCTGATGCAACCACCCCAGGCCTATAAGCCCCCTTTCGTTGGCAACCCTCGGTCTGGGGAGGGCCCCAGCACATCCTCCCAACCGGCACTGTAACCTCATGATCCGCAGCACTGTGAGGTCAGAGGCAACCTGCACTTCAATTAATGCAGGTCTCTCAACCCATCCAGAATGATAGCCTTGCCACATCGATTTGAGTGGCAAATCATTGCCACTCAAATGGACTAGCAAAATATCTGGGGGAAAACTCAACATTCCAGGAGAGGTTACTGCTCGAAACTCCTCCCACATTATGCCCCTCCGTCCTTTCCATTCCAGCCAAGCGGAGTCTCCCAGGCCTAAATCTCGGCCCCGTGATGTCCTGGCAGCGTTCTTAGCTGCCCAAAAGATAAAACTGTGACCCACCATCTGGATCCTCCAATGCCTCTTGGGCCTTCCATGACCTGAAAGCAAAATATCACAAATAGCCAGACACCGGCCTAAAACTGTGGCATGTCATGAACATACAGACTGTACCATTTTGAGGACCACCTCCCCAGTTTTTTAATGGTTTCTGTGCTGTATCCCAGCATGAAGCCGCCCCAATGCAAAAAGAATGCATACCAAAACACAATCCCTGTATACCCATTTGCCCCAATGCCTGATTGGTGAGCTTTCAGAACTGATAACTGGTTAATGCGGAACCATCACTGTGGCAAAACAAGTATCCCTTTGATTGCCCTCTGCACCTCAACAAGCTCTCTAATGCCTGAACTGGGCAAATTTCCACAATGGAACAGGGACCCAAAGAAACATACAACCCTCTACCAAACTGGTCCAACTTGGACCGTCGTATGTGTAACTGAATTTTTACATTGAGGATGACCGCATCTGCAAATTGCAACGCTGTTTGCGAAATGTCAGTTTTAGCTGCTGCCACTACCTCACTGACTCTTAAGTCTCCAAAACTGCTATGAGCGTGACCTCATGAAAAAGTGCAGCCTCGTAATCATCCCAACAAATGGTGCACCATAACCTGGTAAATCTGACTAGTATGTCAGGTGTCATAGAAGTCCTATCATCTGGTACTCTTACGCGTTCCTTATTCCATCCTTCTATCATTTTCTTTATACTAAAATCCCCTGTGGAATCATGAACCCCAAGGGCCTTTCCCTGAGACACCAATGCCAATGTTTTCCCTTGAATTGGGTGCTAGACTCCTTCTATGAAGATAAACTGCAAATTGCTGCAGGTGTTCTACCAGCACTGGCCATACCTATTCCAATCCCTCAGCTTCCCGGAATAACCTAAACTCCTCACTCACTGCCGTGTACCCACGGCGAGTGCTCAGGGCAAGTGCCAACCCTATCGTTCTTGCCGCTTCCCTTCTCCAATCCACCATACCTCTGCTGGAGGAACCTCAGGCAACTTGCAAGCTCCCAGAGCTAACGCCCTGACCCGCTTGATGGGAAGGCATCAGCAATACTGTTATCTAGACCAGGAATATGTTGCACCTGTACAACGATGTTAAATTGTAAGGTGCATAACACAAACACCCTAATTAACCTCATAAGCCATTCGATGTCAGGTTGTTAATGATGTGAACCACTGCTAAATTGTCACACCAAAATCTCACCACGGAGTTGGCCCATTCCTTTGCCCACAAATAAAGGGTGCCCAATATAGGGAAGAATTCCAAAAATGTCAGATCCCTCGTCAGCCCCACTCTGTGCCACTCATTAGGCCATACTTGCACGCACCACCACCCATTAAAATAGATACCAAACCCCAAAGAGCCTGCTTCATCAGTCTGCGCCTGCAGTTCCACAGCCAAACAAATTTTTGTTCACCAAAAGGATACACTGTTAAAACTTTCCAAAAATTGAAGTCATACCTCTAAGTCTTGCCTTGTTCCCCGAGACATCCTTGTTCTATGAAAAGGTTTTTGGAGGCCACTCATGTCCTCGCATAACCTTATAATGAATGCTCTGCCGAGTGCTACTATCCTGCAGGCAAAATTGAGGTGCCCTACCACTTCCTGAATCTCTTTGAGGGTAACTTTTCTTTGGCCTCTTAGATGGTTCAGTCTCATCCTTAGATCATTTAACTTCCCTGTTGGCAACCTACAGGCCTGTTGCTGGGTACCTAATTCAATACCCAAGAAGGTTAAAATTCTGGCAGGCCCTTCTGTTTTCTCATTGGCCAATGGAAGCCCGAGCTTGCAATCCAAGGCCTCTAACAAAAACACAAAAAAGAAAATCATCTAAATAATGGGCAGAGCTACTTAATCCCATCCTGTGTCAAAGTTCCCATTCTAGAAAGGAACTAAAATGCTCAAAAGCTGTGCAAGAAACTGAACAACCCATCAGTAGGCCCCTGTCCATAAAGAACGTGCTGTCAAAAGCAAAGCCCAACAACTCAAAATTGTCGGGATGAACTGGGAGGAGGCGAAATGCTGATTTAACATTGCATTTTGCTAATTCAGCTCCTACACCGCAGGACTGTACCATGCACATGTCAAGGAAATTGCAGAGTGCATAGCTTCTCCAAGCTCTCCACGTTCTCCAGTTCTAGTGGAACAAAGACTCAGAGAACATAGTTCCCATTACCAAAGTCTATTTACAAATATAAATAGACAAACCAGCAGCATCCCTGCAATATAAATACAAGTCTCATTATCTTCATACACAGAAATTGGACATGTAACTGGTACCTTTAAACCTTTAAACAGCTGTGTGCACCATGTTATTTCTGTACACATCTCAGACAAAGCTGAAAATTCAGCTTGAGATGTAGAAATTGCAATGGAGCTTTGTTTTCTTGATTTCCATAAGACATAAGACATAAGAAATTTATTTGTCATTACACTCACAAGTGGGTGCAACGAAATGAGGTGCTCTTCCCAAGGTAAAAACTGGACAACACCACTACAAAAAAAAAAAAAAAAAAAAAAATTAAAATATACACCACACTCTCCATACAGATATGAATACCCCGTTACTCTCCGCAATTTAAATTTCCACCAGACACTTATGACCCTGCATTTAAACTCAGTACTGCACTTGGGTAAAAGCTGTTCTTGAATCTGCTTGTCCTTGCTTTCAATACCCTGAATCTCCTTCTCGATGGTAATAGTTCAAAGAGTTGATATCCCGGATGAGAGGAGTCACTCAGTATGTTAGATATCTTCCTCTTACATCTGTTCTTATACAATTCTTCCAAAGAGGGGAGTGAACAGCCAATGATGTTCTGGGCCGTCTTAATCACCCTCTGAATTGCCTTTTTTTCTGCCACTGTGCAGCTCGCGAACCATACACAGAGACAGTAGGATAATATGCTCTCAATCGAACTCCGATAGAAGGTGGTTAACAAACTCTCAGTCAATTGTTGTTTTCTAAGAGTCCTTAGAAAATACAACCGTTGTTGCGCCTTCTTGATTAACGCAGCAGTATTTGCACTCCAAGTCAGGTCATTTGTTAAGATGGTCCCAAGAAACTTACATTCAACCACCTGTTCCACACGGACTCCATCTATATACAGTGGCCGAATGTCTGCCCTTTTTTTCCTATAGTCCACTATAATTTCCTTGGTTTTTTGGATGTTAAATAGAAGATTGTTTTTTTTACACCAACAGGATAGTTGTAATACCTCATCCCGATACGCAGACTCATCCTCCCCGGAAATCAGTCCTACTAGTGTTGTATCGTCTGCAAATTTGATAATCCTATTACTGGGATGGTTATTGGTGCAATCCGATGAATAAATAGAGAACAGTAGTGGACTAAGGACACAGCCTTGTGGAGTGCCAGTGCTGAGTATCTTGTCAGTAGAGATGTAGTCATTCAGTTTAACCCTTTGTGGACGGTTTGTTAGAAAGTCCAAAATCCACAGACAGATAGAATCTGGAAAGTCTAGATCTTTAAGTTTGGCTATTAATCTGGGAGGTATAATGGTATTGAAAGCAGAGCTAAAATCCGCAAACAGCAATCTTACATAATTCCCTTGTGTTTCCAAGTGGGATAAAACCATATAAAGCACTGTATTAATCGCATCCTCAGTAGATCTATTTTCTTTATAAGCAAACTGAAGCCCATCAAAGGAATCCGGAAGGCAGGAGATAATATATTTCCGAACTAACTGTTCAAAGCACTTCATTAAAATTGAAGTTAGTGCCACCGGTCTATAATCATTTGGACTGTTTGTAGGCAACTTTTTAGGCAGTGGAATGATGATAGAGGCCTTGAGACAGACAGGAACTACACATAGTGTCAGGGCTCGGTTAAAAATTACAGTCCATATTCCGGCTAGCTGATCAGCACAGCCTTTTACCACCCGACCGGGAATTTAATCAGGTCCAGCTGCTTTTCTGGAGTTAACCACCTTCATAGTCTGTCTCACATCCTGCTCGTTCACAATGAAGGAAGGACTCTGCTGAGTAAATGATGGCAAACGAACAGTTTCAGTTTGATCGATCTCAAATCGAGCAAAAAAGTTGCTCAACTCCTCAGCCACCTCCACTCCTCCACCCGAGGAAACCTTTTTTGCTTTGTAGTTTGTTAGTTGTTGAACCCCCTGCCAAACTTGCCTCATGTTATTGCTGTGAAAGCAGTCTTCAATTCTCCTCTTATATTCGGCCTTAGCTTGCTTAATGCCTCTCCTCAGATTCGTTCTTGCTGCACTGTATTCTAGATCATCCCCAGACTTAAAAGCCTTGTTTCTGGCATACAACAGGCGTCTAACCTTCCCGGTCATCCAAGGTTTTTGATTGGGATAAACCCGGATACGTTTATCCACTGTAACAGTGTCAATGCAGTGTGCCATATACCCTAACACTGCAGCTGTATGTTCTTCCAAATCAGGATGGTCAAAAACTTCCCAGTTCGTCTGTTCAAAACAGTCCTTTAACTGCTCCATTGCTCCCTCCGGCCAGCTTTTCACTGTCTTAACTACTGGCCCTGACTGTTTTCTCAGAGGAATATACTCCGGAGCAAGAAACAGGGACATGTGATCAGACTGGCCCAAGTGTGGCAATTGTAATGTCCTGTATCCATTTGCAATATTCGTGTAGACCTTATCTAAGGTATTCGACCCCCTAGTAGCACACTTTACATGTTGATGGAATTTAGGGAGGATCGCACGTAGGTCTACATGATTGAAGTCTCCTGCAATAATATATACAGCATCCGGAAATTTACTTTGCAGGTTGCCAATTTCATCGCCCAGATGACCCAGCGCCAAATCCGTATTTGCATCCGGCGGAATGTAAACCACAAGAATAATAACAACACTGAATTCCCGTGGAAGATAGAAGGGCCTGCATTTGACAGACAGATATTCCAGCTCTAAAGAGCAATGACATGTTATAGTCTCTGAGTTTGTGCACCAGCTCTCTCTAACAAACACGCACAAACCTCCTCCTCTGCACTTCCCCACATTCCTGTCCCTGTCCAAACGATGTAATAAAAAACCTTCCATATCAATAACAGTGTTTGGAATAGTGGGGTTCAGCCAGGTTTCAGTGATCAACAACACGCAACAGTTTTTCACAAACTTACTTGAGGAGACTTGTAACCTTAAGTCATCCATCTTGTTTGCCACTGATCTGGCATTAGTCAGAAAGAGACTTGGGAGCGGTAACCGCTTCGTTTGTTTTTGTAGCCTGTTCAAAACACCAGCCCTGCAACCCCTTTTCTTCTTCCTTTCCTTTCGTTTTCTTTTCCTTCTCACTCTCATCTTTGCCGGAATTACAGTCCACAGAGGGCCGGGGAACCTTGCAATCTCTGATGGTATGCCATGTTTCCAAATAAACTTAGCTGTTATCTCTTGTTTACATTGCAGTCCTATCCTCATAAGTTCCCTTTTGCTGTAGAGTATGTTCATTCCACCGGAGATATTCACAACACGAGATAATACACACAAATACACACAAAAACATCCATAAGGAACGCCAAGTCGAAGAGCACTAAGCTGCAGCACCTGAATGCGCGGCCATCACCTTTAATTCCAACCAATTAAATTATTTGCAAACATTATTATCATGCCAGTAGTTGACTTTCTGCTTTGCAAATCACTTCCCCAGTCACTATCCACAAAGCATTCCAAAATTTGTCTCTCTGAGGGTTTCAGTCTAAGACGTAAGTCTTGTGTTCCCTTTAAGTACCTCAGTACTCTTTTAATACCCATCCAGTGCCTCTTTGTAGGCTTTGCAATACTTCTGCTTAAAATATTAACTGTGTTTGCAATATCTGGTCTGGTCCTTTGAGAAATGTACATTAGACTTCCAATAATTGACTGATATAACTCTGGATCTTCAAATTCATTATCATTATCTTCTGTCTTTTGGAAATCAGTCATCATGGGTGTTGCAACACTTTTGCAAATTTCCATACTATGCTGTATTAATAATTGCTCGATCTTATTATTTTGATTGAGACTCCCATAACTCCCATCCTGGGTTTTTCTAACTTCAACACCCAAATATTTTTTTTATTTATTCAAGATCCACCAATTAAAATCATTTCCTTAACTGTTAAGCAAATAAATCAATTTGTGCTTTCTTCTTTGCCATGTAACACAAGTCATCTACAAATACCAGCAAGATTTTTTTTACCATGTTCACTATCTTGCAAATACAAACAAGGATCAGCTAAACTGCTTTTGAAACCTAATTTCTTTAAAGCAGTATCCAAACACTTATTCCAAATTTTTGCTGACTGTTTCAGCCCATAAAGTGCCTTGTTTAGCCTGTAAACAATTTCTGGGCTGCTGGTTTCAAAACTTGGAAGTTGAACCATATACAGGTCCTCCTGTAAATCTGCATTCAGATATGCAGTAGCAATGTCAAAATGATTTACAATAGTTCAGTTCAGTTCAGGAACCTTTATTGGCATACTGCATAAATTAAAACACAATAAAATACAATAAAATACATCTAAAATGTTCAACGGCTAACAGGTGGCAGGGACCAGCCAAATGCATATTTAGGGCTTTACATTCTGCGAGAGCACGCTACGACGTCTCTGCATAATGGCATAGACGTATCTAGCAGTTGACAAGGTAAGTTCCTTTATATTGCCGCTTAAAAGATGTTGCATTTTCCTCAGATCATCCCATCCAGAATGGGAGGAGAGAAAAGTGCTCAAATGAGACAGGCGAATATCCTTGTACAGAATACAATAAAATAACATATGCTGCAAAGATTCAACCTCACCCTGACCACACGGGCAGACTCTCAGTTCTGTAGGTAAACCCAAATACCTGCCCTGCACTAAGCTCGATGGTACTATATTGCACCTGGCGAGGGTAAATGCCCATCGATCTTGTGGCTGTTCTAAATGATAAAGATAGATTGGTCTACTGCCATGGGTAAGGGGCAGCTGAAAATAAAGTGGTGAACAGACTCTTTGGGCAGCGCTATGCAAAGTTTGCCCCTCTATATCCAAAACCCTTTTTTTGATTGTTTGGAACACCCTGGAGGGGGGTATTGAGCCCAGTAAATCTGGTGACAGCCCCAGGGTCTTGATTTTCTTAAGAAATAGGGCCAAACCTTTTGGAAACAGACTGTCAGCAAGCAGCGCTTGGAATAAGGTGTCCTGAGGTGAGAAGAAACAGATTCTGATCCAATACTTCAAGAATCTGAGCCAGGCCTGGGTCTCAATCCTGTGTTGACCGCCTTCAAGGCATAGAGCAGCATAAGGCACACAGTGGGGGAGGCCAAAGATTTTATATAAAAATGTAGATTGGACTCTTTCCACTGAACTGTGTAATGCAGACATCCAGATGGGAACGCCATATAGAGATTTACAATATAATTATGTGATGCTGCTACAGTCAAGGCTAATTTTATAGTTTCACTTCTCACTGTTGGAGCAAACACCTGGTCATAATGATCAAATTTCTTTTGTGGTTCACAATATACATGGCATACTCTAACTTCATTTACAGTGAAACGTTCTGGAGGAATACCCTTGTTAGGTCTGGAAGACCTATGCAATGTAATTGCTTCCTCTACTTCTTCTGCTTCTCCCTCTTCTTCCTTCACTTGAAGGGTTAAATTGTTAGAAGAACTGTCCTCCATCTTTATCTCTACTTACATTCTACATTTCTGTTCATGGGCAGCAAAACCTCCGAGTTTCCATGAACTCGAGACCAGCTTCCATGTTCAGAAAAATTTGCTGATCTGGGAAGTATTGTATTTCCTTTCCCATCTGTGAATCTATAACAGTGTGAATCAGATTGGTAGCCTAAGAAAATTAACTTCCTCATTTGTTGCTGTCCTTTCCATCTAAAAGACTTTGGGATATGCACCCAAGCACTACAGTCAAAAACCTTTAAATGTTTTAGGAAGCGTTTTTTTGCCATACAAAACAAAGTAAGGTGTCTGGTCTATTGCTGTCCTAGGAGATAATTGGCAGTTTTTATGGCTTCTCCCCAGTATCACTTGTCTAAATTAGCATCACTTAACAAGCAATCAGTCACTGTCTGCAGAACTCCTGCAAGCCTTTCTGTCACTCCATTTTGACTTGGAGTATAAGGGCTAGTACTTTTTTTCAGATACCTCACCAGCCATTGACCCAGCACCTGAACCTTAATGGGGCTGGGTCCCCTTAGCAGTGGCAAAGGGGCCATCTGGCTTCCTGACTCCACCTGTTTCTTTGTTGCCCCTTTCTGTGGCCATCCTTTGAAACATCGCGAACTGGCATGGTATCCTCCACATATGGAGCATTCATGCCAGTAACGAGAAGCCCTTCTCTTGGTCCTACAACCCCCACAGGTGCATTTGGTGGGGACATGAGAGAGTGCTTTCTCTGTCATTGCTCCCAGAATCTGGAACTCTTTCCCACAGAAGGCCAGGCTGGCATCATCTTTGCTGTCCTTCTGCAATCAGCTGAAAACCTTTCTCTTCAGGCAAGCTTTCCCTTAGTGCCTAGTTGTCAGAGAGGACTAGTAGTATTTCATCTCCTCTCCCAACTTATCAGGTCACTATCATTCCAACAGATTTCTCCACAGAGCTCAGTGCAGATCAGGAAGTTGCTGCTCATTTTTCTCTTTCAGCTAGGTATACACTATAAATTGAGACCATGTCACTTCAAAGTAATTCAACACTCTTTGTTCCCTGACTCTTTAAACTTCTTGCATTAACCTCTCAGCAAGAGCCACACTCCAAATATATTTATACCAACTATTTACAAATAATTCTTTGCCATTTTTCCATTTTCTAGCCAGCTCTTGTCTTGCTGCTAGCAATAAGTCTTTATGTAATACTAGTACACTTTCTCCTGTGAAATATCTGTGAAGATTCGCAGTCATCCAGGTGAGGTTATCAGGAAGTTGAGTCATGGCAGCTACTGAAGAAGCTACTTGGATGAGTAGTGAAACATTTCAACTTCAAGGAAAGAAGTCCAGTTGCCATGACTCAACTTCTAGTTTCCACTGTGAACAAGTTAAATAGCATTCATGATGGATCGAAAGAAATACATTGATCCACATTTTTTTCTAATTTGGCATGTAGCAAGGACCAAAAGCTACCTACCAAAGGATATGACCCCCACATATGGTAATAAGTTCCAACATTACCACAGTATCTCTAACATAGATTTGAAGATTCCCCAGATATACATGCCAATTTAAGAGGGGTCTAATACCAGTGATACATAATTTTAACTGCAGTTTCATTCATACTAGAAGAGATGGATTTAAAAAAGAAGTGGAAAAATCATATAGTCTCAGCTGCACACAATTTTTTAACAATGCGTGAAATTCTACCTGCATAGCATGAAAACTGAACAAGTACTAGGGTAATAGAGATAGCCATTCCTTACCTCACTTGCTCTGTAGTGATGAGAGCAAGGAGTCCTTGGTGTAATTAAAATATTTCTTGCAACTACATAATCGGGGCAGAGTAATCCACTAGAATAGCTATTCTCAACCTTTTTTTGGCCACAGACATAAACATAATATGAAAGAAATATCGGCCAAATCAGGATTGCATCAGTCACATAATAAACCTTATAAGGTGGTATGTGAAGAATTGTTTCCAGTCTGTGCCTCCTTCAAATGTGCCAGTGCCCCTGATGAGAATGGCTACTCTAGAACACCACAGCTTTTCATAAACAGCTCTAGCACCTTTAAAAAAAGTTAGCCACAAGTCGCAAACTTTTCAGCTCCCCAAATAATAACAGACTAACATTCCGATTCCATATGATGCCACACTGAATTTCATGTGTGAGCTGTAACAAAATACAGAACCTAGTGACCTTAAAATCAAATCTAATTATTTCCTGGATAGCTCAGTGAGTTGAAGCATCTGACTATGGAGCCAGTGGTTAGGAATTTGATTCATAGAATAATAGAACAATGAAGTTGGAAGGGGCCTACAAGGCCATCAGTTCCAACCCCCTGCTCAATGCAGGAATACAAATCAAAGGATATCTGCCAGGGGGTTGTCTAAATTTCTCTTGAATGCCTCCAGTGTTGGAGCACTCACCACGTCTCAAGGTAATTGGTTCGTACTGCTCTAACAGTTAGGACGTTTTTCCTAATATTCAACCAAAATCTGGCTTCCCTTAACTTGAGCCTATTGTTATGTGTCCTGCACTCTGGGATGATCGAGAACAGATCCTGCCCCTCCTCTGTATGACATATTGACATTGAATATATTTAAAATATTTGAAAAATGTTAAAATATCATCCCTCTATCTTCTTTTCTCAAGGATAAACATGCCCAAGCATTCCCTGCACTCCCTCATCCAAGTCATTAAGGAAAATTTTGAAGAGCACTGGACCCAGGACTCTTGGAGTACCCCATTTGTTACTGATTCCCAGTTGGAGAATGAGCCATTAATTATCCCCCTCTAAACAGATCCTAAGATCTCCTAAGGCTCTAAGGAGGAAATCCATCCATAATGATTGCTGTTCTTTGATGTCTGCTGCCCATAATGGTGTGGAGTTGTGATGAATACTGGTTCATTCATTCATAACTATAGATTGGCATGAACTTGGAAAATGTCAGTTCATGATGGTTCATCACCATTCATGAACTATGGACCATGACCTTTCATGAACTTTCCAACAAAATGCATAGCAAGTTATCTGTGAAGATTCTCAGCCCATCCAGGTGTGGTCTGATAAAACAAGAAGTGGGATTATCCCTCACTCCCAGTCCTTTGTCCATCTAACGAGCCTATTCAGACCAGGGGGAAGTGAAACCTATCTGGAGAATATATCAAGGAACTCCTATCAACTCCCCTCAGTCTGAAGAAGCTACTTGGATGAGTAGCAAAACATTTCAACCTAATAAGAAAGAAGTCCAGTTGCCATGACCCAACTTCCAGACTGGGAAGGGTTATCATCTCATTCTTCACCTCTGACATGAAAATTCCAGGAGGCTGGCCCAGTGTGACAACAGTCTCCTCCATCCCCCTCCCATCCACCTTGTTCCATTTCCACTCGGCAGAGACTGTCAAGAGTTTTTATGGGAAAGCTTGTACACATACTGTAGGCTTTCCAGTCTCACAAACTTCTTCTCAAATGCAGTTTCATATTGACACTGAATACAGTGACTCAGTACTTTAAGTGTACATGTGTAAATGATAAAAATCTCTCTCTGGGAAAGAAAGAGGGAGGGAGAATCCTGCTGCTGAATCTTTCTTTTTTAAAAATTTAAAAAATCTGGCAGCCATCGCAAACCACTGGATTTTATTACACACAACACAGGACAAATGGATCAGAGGTTTAAAACCACCCATCTTCTCAGGTCATTTGCCATCTTTTATTGGGAATGGTTCAGAAATTTTGTCTGATGAAAACCCAGAAATAAATCATATCCTTTTCAGTGAGATAAAGGTAAAGGTAAAGGTTCCCCTTGACAATTTGTCCAGTCGTGTTCGACTCTAGGGGGCGGTGCTCATCCCCGTTTCCAAGCCATAGAGCCAGCGTTTGTCCGAAGACAATCTTCCATGGTCACATGGCCAGTGCGACTTAGACACGGAACGCTGTTACCTTCCCACCGAGGTGGTCCCTATTTATCTACTCGCATTTGCATGCTTTCGAACCGCTAGGTTGGCGGGAGCTGGGACAAGCGACGGGTGCTCACTCCGTCGCGTGGATTCGATCTTACAGCTGCAGATCTTACAGCACAGAGGCTTCTGCGGTTTAACCCACAGCGCCACCACGTCCCTTTGTCCCTTTCAGTAAGATAATCACCTCCAAAAAGAAGTTTGTATCTAAATGAACAGCAGCATTTCAGGTTTTCCTCCTTTCTCATAGAGAAAGAAAGGGAGATTAGACACTCTTATAGGACATTCTCATAGACAGAAGCACTGAGAAATTAATGGCAAGTCTACCAGGAAAAGAAGACAAGTACATGTAACTAACCTTTGTTGCTTTCCAGTGACTGTATTGTAACATTACTGTGATAACTGTCACACTTTTAATGAAAGAAATGGGACTCCCATCACATTTTCTAATCCACCAGCAATTCTAGAGTTCATTGTTCTCTAATGGTTATTGTTACATACAAGAATTTTTATTAAATCTAAATGAAATTTAATCTGAACTGCCATTAATAAAACCTAATCCCTCCATTAACTTTCACTTTATTGAGTCACAGGTAACTATGTGAAAAGCATGCACAGAATACTTCAGAAGGGTTGTTCAGTCAAGATACCTGTAGGAGTTTTCAGGAAAGTTAAAACATACAGTCAACCCTCGACTTACGAACGGCCCTATTTACGAACATTTTGACTTACGAACCACTCTGATAGGGAAATATTCCCTTGACTTGCGAACTTCCCTCAAGTTATGAACGGAAAAAAAAAGTGCGGGGAAGGCAGGGAAAGTGGGAAATTCAAACTTTCAGTTAGCGAAGAGGCTGCTTGTCTGCTTCCTCGCTCGTCCAAGCGGTTAGAGAGCTGGGAGAGAGACCTAGGACTGCCTGGGACTGCCTGGTATTGTCATTTTAAAATGTAAAATTTAGTTTAAAAGGTGCTTGTTTTGGGTTAAACCGTGCTTGGGTGAAAAGGTGCTCCATTTGAGTTGAAACCTGCCTGTGTAGAAATGTGCATGCTTGCTTTAAAAGCTGCTAGTTTTGCTTTAAAAGCTGCTTGTTTGGGGTTAAACCGTGCTTGGGTGAAAAGGTGCTCCGTTTGAGTTGAAACCTGCTTGTGTAGAAACATGCATGCTTGCTTTAAAAGCTGCTTGTTTTGCTTTAAAAGCTGCCTGGGAAGCCTTTCAGACCAGCACCAATCAGCTGTTAGGCGGGGAGAGGGAGGGGGAAGGAGCGGAGAAGAGCACAAAATGGCTGCCAGCTGCCTGCTGGGTGCCAGCTTTTAGCTGTTTGGTGCTCTTTTTTGGCTGTTCGGAGGGGCTACCAAGGCACTGTGAGGAGCCGGGCTCAGGTCTACAGTACCTGGTAAGTGACTTTCTTTTAATTTTTTTTAAGTTTCTGACCTTTTTCCCCCCCATAGGAACGCATTAATTAATTTTCAATGCATTCCTATGGGAAATTTGGATTCGACTTACAAACTTTTCGACTTACGAACGTCCTTCCGGAACGGATTAAGTTCGTAAGTCAAGGGTTGACTGTATTTTTGATGTTAGTGGCATTCATGAAGGGGGGGGTAAGCATGCACAATTGTAAGGTCTTATTTTGATGGCCATGTAGTGAATGTTGTTGCTTGCATGGGAGGGACATGGTGAAGCACATTGTTCAAAGGGTGATCTGTGTGCCCCAGAATTCACCCTCCCACATTCACCCATAAGCATTAATTAATTGATCTGCTTAATTATTGTTTACAATTAATTATTATGAATATGAAAATGTATGTAAAAATGGAACATTAGAGAAGTATGCATAGCTGCATATTTGTCCTTGAATGTGAAGACCAAATAAAAAGAAAGAGGGGAAAAATCCTGCCTTAACTCAGTAATGCTCCAAATAATGAGCTAAATAACAGTCACAGCCTGGTTCCCTCTTCGGTCATGACAAAACTATGCCAGTGGTGTAGTACAAAAGAAGATGACATAGACACGTGAAAAAAGTCTCCTCAAAGTGTCAGTGTGTGCATTCTAGTGGCACTCAATAATTTTTTTTAGTTGGTTTTTAATCAGAATTTACCAGAATTTACAAAATGGATGTGGGGAAAAGTAAACCTGAAAGATTTTCCTATCCATACTAGGGATGTGTGGAAATTTTGTTTCCCTTCATTTCAGTTAGGATCAGAATTATCAAAATTCACCAATTTTTCATTCTCTCTCTCTCTCTCTCTCTCTCTCTCTCTCTCTCTCTCTCTCTCTCTCTCTCTCTCTCTCTCTCTCTCTCTCTGTGTGTGTGTGTGTGTGTGTGTGTGTGTGTGTGTGTTTTGCTTGCACACATGCAACTGAGGCACATGTCCTCTCAGTTCAACTCTTCTGCTTTGTTTCTCAGCTGTGGGGAAGCAAGGCAGTCATACTCATGTTGATGACCTCTACAGATGTTCTACACTGAGTATGTTCTGTACTCCTGAATAATTCTGAAACGTGGTGCCTCTGTAACATATGGAAGTGGAACCTTAGCTTGTCCATCTGTCTTCTGAGGCAAAATGGGTGACTCATCATGAACGCACCACCTTGCTAATATAGAGGATAATATGCAAATTGGACTACCATGTTGAGAGTCAGTGTTCTTGATGCTAGACAGAGAGAAAGCAGCCTTTTCAACCCTCGTTTCCCAGTTGTTGTTATACTACATCAAATAGGTGTTTCACTAAC
This sequence comes from Intellagama lesueurii, assembly GCA_037013535.1. Classification (NCBI taxonomy): domain Eukaryota; kingdom Metazoa; phylum Chordata; class Lepidosauria; order Squamata; family Agamidae; genus Intellagama; species Intellagama lesueurii. Next base: position 130,559,063 of record JBAJHW010000003.1, on the reverse strand, counting down.
ATTTTTTTTAAAAAATAGCTATAAAAATCGAGTGCAGGAGAGGAAAATGTCATGTCATAGTTTTGAGAGTCAAAGAGTATTACTGTAAAACACTTTGTATCCAATTTCTGCACACTTTGCATCTAGATTACCTTCAAATTAGTTTTATTGACCAGTTTTATTCAGGCACTAAAATTAATCATTATTATTGGTCTTGTTTTTATGATCCCATGAGTTGTGTATAAAATATCACAATAAGAACATATTTGAAGACCAAAATGAAAATGGATGTTGACTACAGTTCTGCTGTTCTGACCATCCCTTTTCCCCAATAATATCCATATTAATGCCATTTCGGGGGGTTGTTGTTGTTGTTAAAAGGGGGAAATACTGAAGTGAGAAAGATGTCATTCTGCAGTTTTGCTTGAAAAAAAGGCTCTGTGCTGGAAATAAGATGAAGTCTGGGTGACATTAATAGAAATGTTACCTTTGACTATTTACATGCCAAACATTGCATTTCCTCACTGGGTTTTCATTTCCTTTAAAGTTCAAGTATTTTTTGGGGGGGGTGGAAAGAGCAAAGTGATTTCAAAGGAAAATAAGTGTTTGCAACCTACTTTAAGGGCTTTTGAGTGAGATTTTTCTTTTATTTTCTGTCAAATTTATTTGTTGCATAGGAGCTCTGTAAACTGGAAGCCTTCAGTAAATAATAAATTTTATCTTGAAAAAGGTGAAAGATGCTATATTTGTTCATCAAAGGTCTGATTCTTCACTTCCTTACACATTCTAAAGTTTTTGTAGTTGTAGTAAATGAGCACAGACTGCATTATCCTGCTGCCCCAGACAGGGAAATGCTTTACATTAATCTATTGGGAGGAAGCATAACTGCCAACTTGTATATAACGTTTGTTTGCAGTAAGAAACAGCACTTAAAAAATACTTGGGGGTATTTTTCACTGAAACTTTGAGGAAAGGAAAGTTAAACCTTTACTTTGCAGATGTGAATTCAATTTCCCCTTCATACAGCAATTAAATTTAAAAAGAAAGCTCCTAATAGGGCAGACACAAAATGTACAAAAGAGTAGCAAAAGCAAACAGTAACAGCAATAACAATTTCAACAGCAATAACAGTATTTCCATGCGGGATGGAAAATCTCACAACCTGATAAAAAACTGTGACAGGACAAAAATATCAGTGAGTTTCTGAGAAATGCCATGAAATTTGATTGACAGATTTTTCACATCACTAGTCCCATTCACAGTTTGCTGAGTTCACTAGGAGGCACTAGTGTTCACATAGTAGACACCTCTACTTGAGCAGCTTAGCAGTTCCTTTCACTGTGCTTCCACTCGATTGGCTGAATTTCTGGAGAGTTTACCTGCACCTTACATCTGTCTCCACATGTTCCCCTCACCTAGCAAGGATGTCACTTTCAATTGAACGCATGCTCATATATGTTGGGGGCTATGCTGTCCGCAGGTGTCTGCTGCTGTTTGTCACTGTTCACCTCAGCCCTCTGAGAATGTCAATTCCAGTAGAGAAGAAGCAAATATCTGCATGAAGGAAGGATTTGATATGATGGAGATGACAAAGAATGCTGTGGTTGGCATACATTTTGCTAAAGCTGCTCAAGGATTCCTGAACAGAAAGGCTTTTGGTTTTGTGTTTTGATGGATGTTTGAATGCAAAAGAATGCAGTGCAACAACAAAACACTCCAGTCTGGGCATCAGTCACATTACCCTCTCTTAGATAGTCATTTCACAATCCAAATTACCATACCAATTATGTTTAATAGACTGGGGCATCACTTTAACTGCTATTTAGAACTATGAATATTTATTTTACTGCTTCTTAATTTAATTTCTATCCTGTCCTTCTATCTAGAATGATCCTTACAATTGGAATCATTGTCCAACAACATCCAGACTACCACAGCTTCTCTACCCTGTATTGCTGGCATATGTAAAATAATAAAATAAAATGGTGAGAAAACTATGAGTTAGATCAGCAAAAGTGATGAACCCTGGGACGTATGAAAATAAATTCAGCCAGCCATATATCCATGCATGCAAGCATACATGCCTTTGATCCTGGGGCCAGCTGAAGTTATCTACCCCTGAGATATATGATTATAATACAAAGTACTGGAAAGTGTATATGAAGCACTTTATAAAAGTTTGTTCTTGTCATTACATGCCATCAAGTCACCTCAGACTTATGGCTAGTCAAAATATCCTCTCCTCAACTGCCCTGTTCAGCTGTTGTAAACTCAAGCCAATGGCTTCCTTTAGGGAGTCAGCTCATCTTGTACTTGATCTCCCTCTTTTCCTGCTGCCTCTCACCTTTCCTAGCATTATTATCTGCCTTCTCATGATGTGCCCAAAGCAGGACAGCCTGAGCTTCAACATTTTTGTTTCCCTAGATTTCTCATATATATCTTATATGATATATCAGAACTGCAGAACTGGAAGAGTCCCTACAGACCATCGAGTCCAGCCTCTATCAAGGAGGCACAATGGGGAATCAGATAGTTAAGGTTTGATTTAATCTAGGACCCACTTGTTTGTCTTTCTGGTATTCCAGTGTAACCACAAAGCTCTCCTCCAGCACCACATTTCAAACAAATCTTTTTTCTCCTGCCAGCTTTCTTTACTGTCCAACTTTCACACTCATACACGGTGACTGAAAATATAAGAGTATGAGTCATCTTGGTCTTGGTCTCCAGTGACACATCCTTACACTTGATGATCTTTTTCAATTTCTTCATTGCTGCCCCTTCCAAGTGTCAGTCTTTTTATGATTTATTGGCTGCAGTCTCCATTTGGATTGATGAACCAAGATACACAAAATCTCTAACTATTCTTTTGTGTTGGACATAAACAGTTCATGGTCAGTATCACAATCCACTCCTGATCCTTTTTTGGCAGAGAGAATACAGCTTCTCAATCTCTTGCTTCCAATTGCCTAGTCCATTTGATTTCTGCATTGACTGTCTGGTGATGTCCATGTGTACAATAATCTGTTTTGTTGCTTGAAGCATGTATTTGCAATCAATAGATTGTTGGCTTCACTGAACTGTGTGGGTCATTCTCCTGCTTTGATTTTGTCCCCTACACCAAATTTTCCAGCAAAATTTGATTCTGCTTTGTTTCCTACTTTTGTATTCCTATCACCTATGAATATAAGCATGCCCTTTTTTATGTGTGATCAATTTTCTTCTGGAGGCTTGCATAAAAGCTTTCAATTTCATCTTCTTCAGGATTTATAGACTTGAATGATGGTTATCTTGATAGGTTTTCCTCACAATCTTGTTGAAATCAGATCTTACATTAACTGCCTGTGCTGCATCATGCCTCAGAATTAGAGCCACTCAATTTCTTCTGAGTTTGTTATTTCCAGAGTAGAAAACTTTGTAGTTACCTGACTGAAAATATCCCACCTCAGTCCACTTGAACTCAGTGACATCAAGCAGTGTAATGTTTAAACATTCCACATTTTGCTGTATGGTTTCCAGTTTACCTTGATGTATACTTCTCATGTCCCATGTTACAATTGTGTGTTGTGCAGCATCAGGCTTTCCTTTCTCTTCTGTGCAATTCATCCACTAGATGTCCTTTCACTATTAATCAAATTGCTTCATTAGTGACAGTGCTATTATCACTTACCCTTTGCTCTTCCCTAGTAACTGATTGAATGCTTCCTGACCTGGAAGTCTCATCTTCCAGAACTATCTTTTGTTTCATTTTGGATTGTCTCATCCTAGGTTTTCAAGATAAGAAAAGTTCAACAGTGGTTTACCATTGCCACCTTCTGCATAGTACTAACAAAAGTTTGCTTCAGTTGCCTTCTCTACCTTGGTCACCTTTAGGAACCATTTCCACCCCCATAACCATTGAAACTGTCCATTCTCTTCTGCTAAGGAAGCTGTTCACCTTGAAATGGTTGGATGCTTCTTAGTCTGGTGTTTCAGCTGTGACCATTTGGTCTTGGGTGACTCTGCCATGAGTACAGGCTCATAGTGGAGTCTAGCCTCCTGATGGCATTGCTCTCAGCTTCACTGACACACTCAAACACCTTTACTACTTTAAGGTGTGTTTCCAAACAATGAGTTAAGAACGTACTTATTATTATTTTCATGGGGTATAAATAGTAATTCCCAAGTATGAATGGGCCTTTACTGATCATTGTTCATGGAAAGACCCTTGAGGTGTAATCATGTGCAAGGAGTAAAGTCTGACCTGGTGCATCTAGCTTCATGGCAGTGAAATCTTCCCTCCAATAAAAAGTCACTTGCTTTCTCCTCCTGGCTAAGAGGACGAAAAACTCATAGGAAGCAATAGCAACAATATTCCAGATACTTCCGTCCAATTGTCCCAGGATTCATCTATATTTGAACAACTTTTTACATACATACATACATACATACATACATACATACATACATACATACATACATACATACATTACATAGGCATCCTTCAGTCTCGAGAGACTATGGTAACGTGCTCTGTATGGGGGACTTGGAACAGCGTCTAGTGTTTCGACGCTGTATGCGAAGCTGGAGTGTCCTCTCCAGGGCACGAAGCCTGGGTAAAAAATATGGAGGATAGGCTGTTACCCAAGCAGCAAATCCCCCCTCTCCACGTCACTGAAATAGTCCAATGGAAAGGCAAGAGCCAATACAACTGGTTCCAGCGACGTCACAGGAGTTGACAGAATGACACGAACTGCCTCCGGGACTCTGGCTCTGGATTTTGCCTCGAGGTTAACTCCTGAAGCCTTTTCCATCGGTGGATATAGCCACAAGGCAGTGGAGGTTTGAAGTCAGAGTTTTCCTTCTCCTAGATGGGCTGCCTTCCAAGGCTGACGAGCCCCACCTACCCGGCCTGCTCCCCCACGGCATGGACAACGATGGCGGCGCCTCAGTGGGGGTTTGAAGTCGGAGTTTTCCTTCTCCTAGATGGGCTGCCTCCCAAGGCTGACGAGCCCCACCTACCCGGCCTGCTCCCCCATACATACATACATACATACATACATACATACATACATACATACATACATACATACATACATACATACATACATAATTGTTTTATAGCTGATCAGGCTGTATGCAAGAGCATAGATTAGATTAGTCTTAAAAACAGTATTTGAAATCTAATGTAAATGCATATAAACCATCTATATTCAAGGATTCCAATTTGCTTCAAAGGTGGGGTCGAGATATGGAGTCAAAGGCTGCTTGAAAGTCTACAAAAGCCAGAGAAAGTGAGTAGTGGGGAGGAGGTGTATATTTCCCCACTAGATGTTGCAATAAAAAGCAGTGGTCAATTGTTGACCTACCACAGCAGAATTCTGCTTGTTCCTCTGCCAAGAGGTTCTCTGAGGACACCGAGTTTTCTAATTTGTCCAAAAGATGTCTTGCATACAGTTTGCTGACTAAATCTAGGAGGCTTATAGGATAATTCCTGGGACCAAGCACCTTTCTTATAGATTGGTACTACAATGGCTTCAGCCCATTCTAAAGAGAATTTTCCCAGGTAAATAAGGCAGCTACCTTCAGGATCTACCAGTGTGAATCGTCAATCAGGAAGACAATCAGAATCCCATTCCTTCCTGGGGCCTAGTTTTTCAATCAGCATTACTACCTCATCACAACTGACTGGGGTCCAGTAAGGTGGTCCTTGATCATCCACTTGTGAAGATGTATAGACCTTCTCATCAAAGAACAGAGAGCAATAGTGTAGCTCGCATTCATGTGTGGAGATAGTTAGGTCAATATGGGGTTCATTGGTGTGCACCAATAAGATGCCAAAATTTAGACCTATCATTAATTTTGAGAGTATGTGCCAATTCAGCTCACTGTTGCATGGTATACTCAAGCTTCTTTTCTTGAATTAACTTGTTTATACTGTTTCTGCAACTTCAAATAGTGCTGTGGTAGAGGGTCATTTTTCCTTAAGAAACTATGTTGTCTTTTAATTTCCTTTTAAAATTGCCTGCAGTCATCATCAAACCAGGGGTTGCCCACCCTACTCCCAGGATGCCTTGGTCTGGCTACCTGGAAGAGAAAAGGTTGGAATGTTTTTTATAATCTGAGCAATCTAATGTTACTTTGGTATCCCTCAAAACATACATATCCTCAGATTGCCATAAACATTCTAAACCCTAAAAATTCACCTTTGACCAATAGAGCAAAAAGTAGATTGTTGTGTGTTTGTGCTCAACATTCCCGCTTTCTTCTGGATCTTGCCTGGGTAATCTATCTGCAGAATTAAAGGCTGATGATCGCTAGTTGGACAGGAGTCTACTCTGAAGGAGGTAATTAACTTAACCACAGATGAGGAGATTGCAATGTAATCGACCATGCTAGCATCTATGTGGTTGATGAAAGTGAACTCCCCCATTTGGTCTTCCTTCTGGGAGCCATTCAAAATGTAGAGATCAACTTGCAAAATAATTTGTATAAAGAGCTTCCCTTGAATATTTGTAGCATGGTCCTTAGGATGTCGATCCTTCATTTGTGGGAATTTTTCAAAACTAAGGTGTGTAGTAGTCCCAGTTTGGGCCAATACGATCATTAAATTCACCCATCATAATTACATGTGCTATTTAAAGTCTTCTTTACAGTTTGCATTTTTAAGCTACAATATTTATTTATTTGTTTGTTTGTTTAACTTGTATACCATCCCACAGTGTAAAGCACTCTCTGGGTGGTTTACAACAATAAATTCAGTCAAACAGTATCTAATACAACACAAACATACAACACAAACAAAAAATTAGTCCCCTGCCCCAAGCAAACCTGACTTTAAATAAAAATAAACAGTTAAACAACTTACCTTTTATTTTCACTTGAGAAGGACTTCCATTTTGCCCCAGAAGTACTCTTGATTTCTGTAATTTACATGACTGTGCTTATTAACTATATTGTCACTCTCCAAACCTCAGCTGCCTTTGTCATCAGTTCTCCAGATTAATTTCAGTTCAGTTCTCAATTGCCCCCAGAACTGACCAAAACATGCAATATTTGAATGTGGGAGAATTTTGTTTAAATTCACTTTTAATCAAAATTAACCAAATTCAGCACAGTTGACTGTAGAAGCTAGTGAAACTGGCATGTATTTCTTTTCCTAATCAGTATACAGTACTATCTAAGCATCTGTCTTCTAGTTTAGGGATTTTTTATATTCTCCAAACATATAGCCTTCAGGATTTTTCTTTGCAGCTTGGTTTTCTCATTTGTGAGAAGCTTCTTTTTCTTCCTGAAATTAAATGAGGCCACATTGAACTGCCTGAACATTTTTCAGTTTTTGCTTTATCTCACAGCAGTTCTCAGACTATGTTTTAGGCACCACTCAAGATTAAATCAAAGGTCACTTCCTCTCTAGTCATCTCTGATATTTGTTGCTTTGCCATGATCAGAATGTAGATTCACACACCCAGTCCATGAGGGGACTGCAGAAGTGGTCTGTTATTGTAGGATTTTCTCTTTGTTTTCAGGTTTAATAATTTTTAAATTATTTTAACATAAACTATTAGGAAATGAGAAAATATTTGAGAACAAATATCTGCAATTAAAAGAAATCTAATATAAATAATTTACATTTCTTAAAATATCCCTTATGTATGTTGTCAATTATGGATTTCAATAGAAATACAGTATATGGCAGGGGGAAGAAATGAAAAGGAATAAAGCATGTAATTGACATTCAAAATGTATTGTACTATCCAAATATGGTGTTAGGAAATGACATCACCTAGCAAATTGTACTTCAAAGGAGGGGTACTACAGAGCCCAGCTAACCTAGGGGATCACTTCCCCAGCTCATTGCTTAGATAGAGATTAGAACATGTTGATTTCCCTAAGCTAAAGTCCCACGTTGGATTGTTTTGGCTAAGCATAACATCAAAAAGTATATAAACAGATTTCTACCATGTTTATGGAACATCTCAAATGATACAGGAACCTTGTTTTGACAAATGAGGGGGGATATATCTCTGCTTGGAGTGGGTGAGAATTGTGTAATGTGATGTGATTTATTTACTATAGTTTTCCTATGCTTAACTTTGTTTTTACAAATGATCATAGAATCTTAGAATAGTGAAGTTAGAAGAGTCTTATAAGGCCATCAAGTCCAGCCCCTTGCTCAGTGCAGGAATACAGATCAAAGGATATCTGCCAGATGGTTGTCTAAGCTTCTCTTGAATGCCTCCAGTGTTGGAACACTCACCGCCTCTCGAGGTAATTGGTTCCACTGCCGTACTGCTCTAACAGTTAGAGCATATCAGGAATCATATCATATCATCTAATATCAGGAACTTTTTCCTGATATTCAGGAAAGCCCATTATTGTGTGCCCTGCATGCTGGAATGATCGAGAACCCTCCTCTGTATTTAAAAAGTACTTCAAGTATTTGAAAAGTGTTATCATGTCACCCCTCTGTCTTCTTTTCTCAGGGCTAAACATGCTCACTTCTTTCAGTCTTTCCTCATAGGGCTTGGTTTCCAGCCCCCTGATCATCCTTGTTGCCTTCCTCTGAACTTGTTTCAATATGTATTACAATAGAAATTTTTAAGTGACTTGTATGAGAGTTTATGTATTTTATTCTTTTTTATTAAGGAATAACCTTTATATTGTATCCTTAGAATTACTAAATTTAAGTTCTATGCTATTTGAACTGAAGTAACCTACGTTATGGAAGAAATACTATCTACATACATGAAGTAGAACGTTTTTGTGTTAGAAACCTGTGATTTTTCACAGTATATGCCCATTTAGCTTTTTATATACTCCGATGTATTTTACATTTTTGGACTCTTATTTACTTAATTACTTGCTTGCTAAATAAATCTTTTAAAGAAGAAAATGATCATTTTTGAACTTTTAAGACACAATTTTTAAAGGTATCCAGGAAGAAAGAATTGAATGAAAATAAAGTAAGGTAAAAAATCTTCTGTGACCACAATTAAATTCCTTGTCAGATGTGTATAAAATATTAATGTATAAGTCTCTCATAGGGAGTCTGTAGAACAGGAACTTGTTGGAGGCACTCAGATATTCCTCTGTGGAATCTGACAGTGTGTTAACAGGAGCCTCATGATGCAGTGCTTTAAAGTGTAGTACTGGAGTCAAGACTCTGCTTATGACCTGTGTTTGATCCTGATGGCTCAGGAAACTGGCTCAAGGTTGACTCACACTTCCATCCTTCTGAGGTTGGAAAATTAGGAACCCACAATTAATTTGTGAACCAACCATAGAGTACTTTAAGCACTATGAGGCAGGATATAAGAAGCACACTTTGCTTTATTCTAGTACAAGAAAATTCTCACATTTTCTCATATGTAGTGTCTATGTTCCTATACACTTGTTATTCTTCAGCAGTATACAGACCTTTTTTTAAAACTATATTTCAGAGTGCTTTATTTCAGTGTATTGTTAAAATGCATTAAAATATAAATCTTTTTTCCAAGTAGTGAAATACTATTGGATAGACATCTGTACCTATCTATCTGTATATACACACACTATGTATGTATATCTATACCTATATTCTTGCATCTGTAAAAGCTACATATCTAGTATTCTAAACAGATTAATTCAATTCTTTTACAAATCTCCAGTTTATGAATATGGGATGTTGTGCTTCTGTATCCATGATTCAAAACACCAGGAAATGACCCAATATTGCTACACAATATCATGCTAGCACTGCAAACAAGAAAAAAGGAGCCGAGCTTTGCATATCAATGGGCAGTCTGAATGTTAACAATACTCATGTCAGCAGTCAAGATACCTCTTGTCCTCACTACCATTCACAAAATGACACAACACAAGGGGAAATCTCAGAAAATAACTCATTTTTTCATCATTTAACTACTTCTCACCCAAACATCAATAAAAAAACACAAATTGTCAGGGCTGTTTTTCAACAAGTGTGAATGGCTTTCAGTGACAATCTTTGCTAACTCCAAGCCCTCTCCTCCCCCCTCCTTTTTTTTAAATTTCAAAAGACAAGAAGACATATTTTGGAAAACATGCAGGCAAATATGTTTGTAGGCCTTTTTGGACCAATATAGCTTTTGTTCTTCAGGTTGACTACCCCAAGGAAAGAGTTTGAAAATTGAAACATAGTCTGCATTTCTAGTCTGCATTTTATGGAGGACTGGCAACATTAGTTTACCTGAGAGGTTAAATGTTGTGTATGTTTCTGCATTGTACATGTTGTACCTACTCATACATTTGCTTCACCAATTCATTAAATCCAAAACACCTCTTCAAAATATTTTGGCACAGAGGGACTACAACCACCTGTTCTTAATCCTTTTTTCTCCAAGCAAACATAATACAGATCATGTGCTCATGTTCTGGGATCCTCTAGCACTGAATACTACATGTTGGAAGTTTCTGTTTTAAAGAAAAACAGGAAATTCAATTCTTTTTTTAAAAAAAACCTCTGGTTTATGAATGTGAGATATTGTGTTTCCTGTATCCATGATTGAAACACAAGGAAATGGCTTAATATTGCTATATAATATTGTGCCCATGTTGTGAGGAGGAAAAAGGATGCCAAGCAAAGGGCAGCCTAAATGTTGACAATACCAAAGACAGCAGTCAAGATGGTCTACAGGATAACCTCTACTGCTCACTACCATTCACACTTGTTCAAAAGGTAAGGGTAAGAACTGGTTAACTCTGTGTTTTTTGTTTTTTGTTTTCAAAGATTAAGCTTCTGGGATTTTCCCTTGTGTTTGTCAACGGTAGTGAGCAGAAGAGAATATCCTATAGACCAGTAGGTCCCAGAAATCCTGGTCAATGGTGAAGGCTTCTAGGTTTTTTAGTGCAATAACATCTGGGGATCCAAAATTGGGAATAACTGCTGTAGACCATCATGACTGTTGCCACTGGTGTTGTCAACATTCTGCCCTTTGCTATGGAAAGCTTGGCAACCTTTTTCCTGTTCGCAATGCAGATACCATATTGTGCAGCAATATTGGGCCAATTCCTGACATTTTGAATTGTGGATAAAGGAAACATGATATCTTACATTCATAAACCAGAGGGTTTTTAAAATAATTAAATACTGGATAATTCTGGATAATTCTGTAGAATTTGAAGCAGCAAAATATTACATACAGTAGGCAGAAACCTGTTCAGATGTAGATATTCTATGCTCTGCAGATTGCTTTTTTTTTTCTTCCACTGAGTATTTTGATACCTAAAATTACCTGTACTATCTGTTTCTCATTGGAAATTCTCTAGAAACTTGTGGAGATAATGGTCATTGGAAAACAAACACAAAACAGCATTCAAGAAGAAGATAAAACAAGAGACAACCAGATTAAATCATTTTGGCATACTACAGCTTAGAAATACAGATCCTCAGCTGTTTCACTTTAGTGTGTGAAAATGAGAAAGCACAATATTTCTTTTTCTTGCTTCCCAGACATCGATATTTTCTGCCTGTATCAATGATCCTTCGCACAACTGTAAGAGAACCTTGTTCCTTACTTCACTAAGTACCAAGATGTACAAATAGTACAATACTATCATAGCTGCAGTTTTTTTACATGAACTTTCAAAATGTAGACACACTGGATGGGTTGTTTGCATCTTTTTCATCAGTTGAGCATTTCTTCTGTGCTTCTCATGTATGTGCAGAGGCTTTGTTACATACCTTGAAAAAACAAAAGCAATATATATATACATTTTTACAATAAAATATGACTCATTTCACTTTTACACTGGAGGTGAGAAATGTCACAGCTCTTACTGATTTCTTCACAAGCTGTTGTTGTACCTACTCATACATTTGCTTCACCAATTCATTAAATCCAAAACACCTCTTCAAAATATTTTGGCACAGAGGGACTACAACCACCTCCCAGCTGTTCTTGCTCCTGTCTCACTGAAAATGAGGGTAATTCCCCAAGAATTACAATGACTTCTAATATTAGTTGACGAATAAAATTGGTGTAGTCATATGAATGATGCTACTTTACTATCAGAAGGACTACCACTACAATTATTCTTACTGATACTGGAGCTGCTGCTAAGCATTTATATGCCATATTTAAAGTGTTCAAAAGACATTACCTCATTAATCTATGTAATAAATTTTTCTAAAGGATACACATTTCTCCATATATTTTATAACAAAACACATATTTGCATTTTGGAATGCATCTTGAGCCACAAACTGAATCTGAAATTTGAGAAAAGCACACAGTCTGAAGGACAATAGTGTTCTACTGATTTAGTCCAGCTTATATGTATTGGATCAGGTCTTAGTGAAAGGATTCCTCATGAGTCTTTAGTATGTCCACTATAGTCACAACTGCAAATGGTCTGAATCAGTTTTAGACCCGTAGATATTTGGCTTATTTCCCCAACACAGGAATATAGTTTACAGAAGTCCTATATATTTCTGTCTCAGTCTGAAGCTTTCCTTTTGAGACCACCTCAAAGTAGAAATACACCACTGTGTCAATATAGTTCAACACATTGGTGTGTATTCTGTGTCTGACTGAAGTCTCATTTTCCAGCCCACAGCCATATAAAATTAATCTTAAATAAAAGCAAAAGGTCAGTGCAATTCTCACCACGTAATGAAACGGAGGAAACCACAGAGGAAAGAGCAGACCAGAATGATTCTGCTTTCTATTCCCACAGGCAATGCAGGTTAAATTAAGTATCCGCATGGGGCCTGAAGCCAGCTCTTCTTCTATATTTTAGTAGCATGTTGGCTAGCAAAATATCTTTCTAGGGGAAGCAGATTGCTATTACCTACGTGGTCGAAGGTTAAGCCAGAAGCACACAGAAGGCAGAGATAGGTAATGCCATTTATTATCCAACTGCCAATGTTCATGGAGTACAGCCCAATTATTGATGCATGAAATACTCAGCCACCAATTTCAGCTCATATTTAAACGAGACAAGAAACCATGGAGCAACTGGCCAAAGGAATGACACTAATCCTCAAAGCAAAAATATCATTTTGATGCTGTATTGACATGATAAAAAAGATATTTTTTTAAAAAAAGAATGAATCTCACAGGATCATGGTTCTCTCTGCCTCAGCTTGAGTCACATTGGTAACATCAGGAGAAGATAAACTATTGGAAAATGAGGATGAAGGGATGAACTTTCAACCTGAGTGCATCAGGGCTTTCTTCTTTCATTCCCATTTTCTATTAGAACAAGAACTGTGAGCCAAATGCCTTTTGAAATTCTCTGCATGATGTAGGAGATAATGTTATCCAATTTCTCCTGTTTTGTCCAATTAAGGAATTGTTCCTTCAGCTCTTATACCTGCTTTGTCTGTGGAAGTTAAGTAGTGACGTTCAGCAAAAACTTATATTTCATCTACACTGGACACCACAACATCTTTTTAAATAAAAGTTTGAAGAAGTTAACTAAATTCTGATATGTTAGGATGGGTAGATCCAGTCCGAAGTACCAAGGTCCCAAAACATTTAAGGCTTTATAGATTAGAACCATTGCTTTGAAGCTGAAATGAAACAGAAAAGTAACCAGTGTAAGGCAGCCAGAATTGGGGAGATATGTTGATATTTATTTTCTCTACTCAGTAACCTGACCACCATATTGTGTACCTGCTGGAGTCTCCATATCAGTCTCATGGATAGCCCCAAGTGGAGAGCATTACAGTAGTCTATTCTTGAGTCTACCAGTGCATGGACCAATGTGGTGAGGGACCTGGTGTCAAGATAGGTGTGCAGCTGAGCAGTCCACCTGAGATGAAAATAGGTGGACTGGACCATATATATTATCTGAATGTCCACTGATAGTGCTTGGTCCAGAAGGATGCCCATACTGCACATCTCATCCTTAGCAGAGACGGTAGTCACCCCCAAAAGAAAGGGAGGCACCCAATCCACAGACAGCAGGAACACCCACCTGAAGGATCTTTGTCTTGTCCAGGTTCATCCTCAATCTGTTATCCCCCATCCCCCAGTACAACAGCCAGGCAGCACTCAAGGGGCAGAACAGCATCCACTGTAGAAAGGTGGAATGAGAGATAGCATTGGGTGTCATCCACATATTGATGACATGAAACTCCAAATCTCCCCCCCCCCGAGCGGCCTCACATAGAAGTTAAATAACATAGGGGAGATGTTCAACCCCTGAGGGACTTCACAGTTGAGAGTCCAGGGGGTGGAAACCATCTCCCCTAGTTGCACTCTCTGAGGACAGTCATCAAGGAAGGACCAGAGCCAGGAAAATGCCAGGCCACTGATCCTTAACTGTGAAAGCCTCCCCAGGAGGATACTATGGTCAATGGTATCGAAAGCCACTGAGAGGTTGAGGAGGACCAGCAGTGACACTTTGCCCATGTCAATCTCCTTCAAAAAGTCATCTTGCAGGATGACCAATGCTGTCTCTGTGCCGTGATGCATCCTGAACCTGGACTGGATCGAGGGCATTGGTGTCCTCCAGGAGTGTCTGTAGCTGATCAGCCACCACCCTCTCAACTAGCTTGCTCAAAAAAGGAACATTGGTGACAGACTTATAGTTGGTACAGTTATCTACTGTCAAGTTCTTCTGGAAGGGCCTAATAAGTGTCTCCTTGAGGGCCTGAGGAACATAGCCTTCAAGGAAAGATGCATTGATAATTGAAGTGGCCTATTTCATTGTTATCAGCCTGACAGCTTTTATATGCCAGGCCAGACAAGGATCTGGGGATGTTTCAGCGGCACCTTGGCAACCTCAGATGACATCACAGGCTTAAACTGATATAGAATGGTCAGACAAACCGGTGCAGTGGACATCTCAACCTGATCTACTGAAAAAGTATGGTGGTCAAGGCCTCCACTTTGTTTTTTAAAATATGCCACAAACTGGTCACAGGTGATGCTACTAGGAGATCTACGTATTGTGATAAATTGCTCACAATATAGAATATACTTGATGGTTTTGAGCATTGCTTATTTGTTGAGTGTAGAAGGCTCTTCTAGCAGCCTTCACCCATGTTAGGTAGGTGTTAGACATGACTTTTGTGGCTGTTAGTTTTTATTCCATCAGGAACCACCCCCAAATGCTCTCTATGTTGCTTCATTACCCATAGTTCTTGAGTATACTGTGGGGTGGGATGGGCTTGGCAATGGAGAGGGCATTTGGGTGCAATCAGTTGCCTGAGTTGCCATCCAGAGACTTTGGCTTCAACAGAAATGTGAAACAGATCAGCCAGTATCCCATGCATCGCATCCTGGAAATCAATTAGATCTTAATGGGGCCCATCTCCCTGTGGAGGTGCAGGAAAAGTAAATGTCCATAAGTCTTTCAGTATCTAAATGCATGACATTTCCCCCCTTAAATGATGTTTGTACAGAAAATGAATTAAGTATATCACATACCTATGAACTCTAGAGTAGTGCTTCTGCTATCACCACAGGCAGCAAGACAGCTTGCACCAGCAGTAATAGCCATTTGTGAACAAGGGCAGCAGGGTAACAACCATTACCCACCCTGCATGCTCTAGCAACTGGCACCAACATGTTTATTTCCTCTGAATCTATGATAGAATTATTATTTTTGTGAGGGGTGTTTTGAAAAGAGGAGAAAGTACATGCATTCAGAGCCTGGGAAATCATGACTTGGAGTTTGTGAAAAGGAAGAATAGACAGGGGTAGAAGAAACAAGAGAGGGTGAGGCTGTGTCTGTGTAGCTTGAGGTCTATTGTTCATCTGACCAGTTTGTTTTGTGGTGTTTTGTTTGATTATACTGTGTGTTCTGCTCAAAACACATGGTGTGAGAGGGAGGGGCTACAGCCAAGATGTAATGTAATCCACTTGGTCTGAGGAGGAGTTAGCAGCTGCACTCAGATCTATGGCTGTAATCAGAGTCCCAGGGAGCTTGCGATCAGGAAGAGGAAAAAAGGAGGGGGGAATTTTTCATGGGCTTTTAGCAGAGAAATTTGAGGGGAAGGCCTGGAATGATTTTCCACTGCCCATATAGGACAAAAGGCATGGGTATCAAGGGGGCACTTGCAGTGACTTGCAACCTGTGGAATGCAGCTTAAGGCAAATGTCATCCTCATCTTCAAAAAGGAGAAAAAAAGATCAGGACAACTAGCAACCAATTGACTTCCAAGGAAAGGCTCTAGAACAGATTGTTAAACAGTTCATCTGTGAGCACTTAGAAAAAGATATTGTGATGCCTAAGATCCAGAATGTGACTCTTGTAAAAATGTCATTTTAGACTAATCTTACCTCTTTCTCTCTCTCTCTCTTTTTATAGACTCACAAGCTTGATAGATAAGGGGAATGGTTTGGATATAGTACATCTTGATTTCACTAAGGCTTTTGACAAGATCCCTCAGAATATTCTTGTAGCCAAGCTAATAAAATATGGACTAGACGATGCTACGGTTGCATGGATTTGTAGCTGGTTGACATGTGCCACACATTTCAGTCCTAGGCCTGGTATTGTTCATATCTTTATAAATGACTAGGATGAAGGTGTGGAGAGGATGCTCATTAAATTTGCTGATGACACGAAACCTGAAGGGATAGTTGATACATAAGAAAACAGAATCAAGATTCAGAATGACATTTACATGTGTAGAACTGGGCCAATACAGTTTGTTTCTACAATGAAAAATGCGAAGTGCTGCACTTAGGCAGAAAAATTCTAATGCACAAATAAGGGAGGGCAAAAGCTGGTTTGGAAGTAGTACATGTGGAAAGGATCTAGGGAACATAATCTAAAAAGGAGTCAAAAGTGTCATGCAGCAGCAAGATGATGATGATGACGACGACGACGACGACAATAATAATAATAATAATAATAATAATAATAATAATAATAATAATAATAATAATAATACAGTGGTGCCTCGGCTTACAAACGTCCCGACTTACGACCATTTCGAGTTACGACCAGCTCCGGCTGCAAAATTTTGCTTCGACTTGTGGCCGGAGCTTCCAGTTACAACCAAAAAAAAGACAGGGGAAAAAGGCGGGGAATTCAAATTGCTAACCATTGGTAGGCAAAGAGGCTGCTTCTTTGTAGCTCTTTTGCCCCAACAGGTAGAGTGAGTGTGATTGGAGGAGGCTTCGGGCTGCCTGGTAAGGTAAGGTGCTGCTTTCTGCTTTTTAAAAACTATTCTGGGTGGGTTTTGCAGCGTGGTTTTGGGCTGGGTGGTGGGATTATGTTTCTATGCTGTGATGGGTCTTGCAGGGTTTGTTTGTTTTTTGGGTTTTTTTTCCCATTTCCATTGGGTCTTGGGGGGTTTGTTTGCTTTTTGGGTTTTTTCCCCATTTCCGATGGGTCTTGAGGGGTTTGTTTGCTTTTTGGGGTTTTTTTTCCCCCATTTCCGATGGGTCTTGCAGGGTTTGCTTTTTGGGTTTTTTTCCCCATTTTCGATGGGTCTTGCGGGGTTTGGTTGCTTTCTGCTGTGCTTTTTTTGCATTTCTGATGGGTCTTGCGTGCTGTACTTGCTTTCTGCTTTGCTTTTTTTGCATTTCCGATGTGTCTTGCACGCTTTGCTTGCTTTCTGCTTTGCTTTTTTTGCATTTCCGATGGGTCTTGCACGCTTTGCTTGCTTTCTGCTTTGCTTTTTTTGCATTTCCAATGGGTCTTCCACGCTTTGCTTGCTTTCTGCTTTGCTTTTTTTGCATTTCAGATGGGTCTTGCACACTTTGCTTGCTTTCTGCTTTGCTTTTTTTGCATTTCCGATGGGTCTTGCATGCTTTGCTTGCTTTTCTTTTTTCCACCCCTTCGGCCGGAACGGATTAATCGCGTTTCCGATGGGTGTTGCAGTGGTTTTTGGTGGGGTTTTTTGGTGATTTTTTTCTTCGGTCGGAACAGATTAATTGCATTTCAATGCATTCCTATGGGAAATGGTGCTTCGACTTATGACAATTTCGAGTTATGACTGGAGTTCCGGAACCAATTAAGTTCGTAAGTCAAGGCACCACTGTAATAATAATAATAATAGCTAACAAAATACAGAGACCTGGCAATTGAAATATCTCGCTTGATGATGAAACATACAATATCAAGAAATTTGGGAACAATATCAAGAAATTTCACACAGCATTATAAGCAATTGCAGATCTCAGAAATAACCATCAGAGCTACAAAACCTGGCAATTTTAGGAACAGCATATACAGTATACTACGTCAATATGTAACTGATACTTAAGTCTTTGATTAAAACTTGTATCTGTTGTATAATACCAGTCAATGTTTTTATAATTTTGATTGACTGTGTCTGGTATTTTTGAAATAAGAATAAGAAAAGCAAGAGGAAGAGGAAGAGCAGCAGCAGCAGCAACAATGCTGAACTAAGATATTTCAACTGAAGTGTTCATATCAAGGGAAGCAATAATACCCCTCTATTCTCTATGATCATGTAGTTTTGTTTCAGGTGGGGCAAATTCTGGCCACCACTAGGAAGTCCATAGAAGCCTGTAGTGAAATGCTGCAATGAGGGGTATGGGCATTTCTGTACTATGTTGCAAACATAGCATAATGTCCCTGCCCCTGAAATTATCTCTCAAAAATCATCTCTCAGCAAAGAACTTGGCCAGGCAAACATGGTTCCAGCTTACATTTCTAGGAATCTTCCTGGCTGAAATCACCTGAAGGATTCAATTCAAAGTCCTCAAAGGCTGTTGATTGGATAGTTTTCATTGCATTCCCTGATAACTGCCTGGTACCCCCAGAAGATAATCACTGGTCCTAAAAGAGATGTTTTTTGTCTCAAAACACAATAACCAAGAGGGCTCATCAGCCAAGAAGTTATGCAAAGAGGCCTAGATATCTTCACCACTTCTAAGTTGCATGGATGAGTTATTCAATATTCAAATAATACTATTTAGGTCAGATACCATGAAATACATGGATATGGGTGGTAGCAGCATTTTTTGTTGCTCCTTGCTTTTATCTAACTCCCTTTTTATATAGTGTTTATAGCTCAATAGTTTTATCTAACTCCTTTCCACATAGTTTTTACACTATTTTTGATATAGTCTTTTAGCTAAGCTTACTTTTTATTTGCTGTTGTTTTTTCTCTCTCAACAGGCAGCGTCTCAAGGTCTCCACTGCTTGTAAGATTTTAAGTTTTTTAAGATTTTAAAGCTCCATTGGTGCTGGCTGCTGTCGGTCGTCGTGCCTGATACAACTTGGACTCCAACCAGCAAAGTCAGGGAGATTTTAGTATACTTTTAATTTGTTTTATTAAGAAACCACCTGCAAGATAAGGCATTTGGTCTTCCAAGGGAGTTGATGGCAGCTTATCCTGAAGACTGCACCTCTTAAAGGACCCATATGAGGAAGTAAAGCGAACACAATGATGACTGCTGGCTGGTAACCAACTCAAGCCCTATGCTCACTCTTCTGTTTTGAGCTTTTACCTTGAACTTACTTTATTTCACTTTGAACTTACTCCTTGATTTCCCTGACCTTATTTAACCCTATTGGGAAAGGAAAAAAAGACAACAAGCTCTCTCGGGACATTCCCCCTCACTTAAGCCCTCAAAACAGCTCTGCATTGAAGAGGCTTTCAAAAATATGAAGTTTGGCTCTTTGGCCAAAGACTCCAACCCATCAGACCTGTCCGTGGCAACCGGCCCGAAGCAGAGTCTGGATGGGTCCCTGGGTAGGTGCCTGGATAGGTCCCCAACACCTGGGGAACCTACCCTGCCGGACTCTCAACCAGTCACAGACCTACCTGATTCATTGGTGTGCAAGGATGGGCGTGTCCCAACAAACAATTTACCTGTTGGCCCTCTCAGAAGCACCATTGCAGGGTCTACATCACCACTGCCTCCAAACCCTCAGATGGAGGGTGATGTGCTTTCCTCTTTACAGGGCCCCCAGGATTGTCCGGGAGCATTTTCAGATACAGTATTCTCAACCCTAGAGCAAGATCACCTTCCCACTACTCAGCTTCTTGACCTCCTGGGTGAATATGCCGTGCTTACAGGCAAAGCAGTGATGGCAATATTCTCCATCTTGCTGATCAACTTGCACTAACTGGGCAGCCAACATTGTGTTCTGCAGATCATCATACTATTAGAGGTACCCCCAGTTCCAGCTCCAGCTCCGAAGCGATTCTAAGGGGCTCCCTCTTATACATCTTGGAAGTACTTCAATTAAAGTATATGAGTCGGTGACGCACACTCTTCAGCTGAGACAGCTCTTTCTAGAAATTGCAAATACTCCAGTGAACGAGGGGAGATGGTGGAGTAGAACATAGATTATACACTCTCTCAGCTGCCCTCTTCACATAGATCAGTGTATATTGACTTGCAGGAATATGAGAGGCTGCCTGCTCCCCGGGCACAAACAAGGCTGCTACTAAAATTCTCTAGCCCAGTAATCCTGATCGTGCTTTCCAGGATGACCAATTGCCTGTCTACCTTCCACATAAGAACTAAAAGAGTCTTTCATGAAGTGGCTCCTAAACCTCTTTTGCCTCCCTGTCCTTTTCGACCAGGGAAGTTGCCTTCACCTTCCACAGCCATTGATATTAATGTGAGTGACAATCACACCTTCTTAACAGCTTCCCCAGAATTGGCCAGCCTGTGCAGGCATACAAAATGTCCAGTGCCTAGTGACACCCGTATTCATCTCTCTTGGGATGTGGAATGATTTACCCAAATGTCAGCCCAGACTGCCAACTTGGAAAAAGAAAGCTCTCCTGTCCCATAAAAAGAGTGGTGAGGGCACCCTGGCCACACATCCAACAGATCAACATGAAGTGGGAATCATGCCTTGTCCCTCCCAACCAAGTAATTACCACAGCCCAAAGCCCCCCACATTTGGAGGTCCCTGCTGGAGAAACTCCAGCAGCAGCATGAGAACTTCCCATCTTGAACCAGGCTATACCCAAAGTCTTGTAATTAATTGGTTAGCAGCAGAAGAAGTGTCAGGGAGAAGGAGGTCTTAGACATGTAGAAAAGATTAATTATATTTTCTTAATAAAAATAATTATAAAAATTCTAACTGAGGACTAGTCTCTCGGATCAGCAAGGTTTGGCTAAATCCAGAAGGGTGGAAAAGGTCATTGATTAGCTACCATAGAGAAGTCCTATTTAAATGAGCTGTTGTGAGTTCTAAGGAATCACAAAGCCCATGTTGAGGTACTTGCAAAGTGCTGAGTAAAGTAAAGTGTTCTTTAAGGGTCAGGCTTGTTCAAGGCACAGATGCTATGCACTGCTAAAGGTTGAGGACTTGCCTCAGCATAAAGTGGTAGATTTGTGGTCTGTGGAACTCCCTGCCCAAATGCCATATGCTCCTTAGGGAGACTTCAGCATCACATGGTTTGCAGCGTCGGGATTCGAATGACCTCAGCTGATTGAGAGACTATCCTAATGGAAACAGTTTTGCATGTTCAAGGGGCTATAGAATAAAGCAGCTTTTCCCTAAGTTGTTATTTTGCTAAGGCAGAATGGCGCTCAGGAGAACTTTGTCCATGCCCAGGCTAGTACTAACGTGAAAAGCTTAGCAAGGAGCTCAGCCCACCAATGAGGGTTGGAGGTCAAGATCTCAGAAAGAAAATTATCTGGGCCCGGGGCCTTATCAGATTTTAAAGTATTGATGAGATCTAAAACTTGATCAATAGTGACAGGGGGCCAATCAGGGAGATTAAGGGGATTCAGTGGCAAAGAAGGAAGGAGGAGAGAGCTTGTAAATAGCTCTGTAAAATGATCAATCCAGGTTTTGGCTGGGATAGAGGTAAGTGGATTAGAAAGAGCTGGAGCAGTGGAGCAAGAAACTATAGACCAGAAAGACTTCTGGTTGTGGGAGATGATTGCCCAGGCTAGTATTGCCTGAAGGAATGGATTTACTTTGGTGAAAGAAATGGAGCATGTTGCCCTAGCGCATTCCTTGGCAGCGACTAGAGGTGCCAGACCCAAAATAACAGGGATATCCACGTTTAAGGAGATTGAACTGTTCCAGATGACCAACAGAGAGAGGCAATACATGGAGCGAGGAGCCCGAGAGACTGTCCGCACACAGATGACATGAGCTTCAGACATACCAGCCGGGGAAGAGGAAGAATTGGAGGAAGGGGATTCAAGTGGAGTTCCGAAAATGCCTAGCCTTACAGGATGAGACCGGTGCAGGCGCAGCTGATGGTGCCACTGCAGGAAGTGCTACAGACAGGACCCCAGACGCCGTACCATGACCCAATCAGACAAGTTGACTCTGATAATGGCTGATTTTCTGTCTGCTCAGAGGGAGCTAATTATCACCCAAACCCAGAGAGAGAAGCAAGGTGAGCAGGCATGGCTTTCTCAAATTCTGGAACATTACCAAAGTGTGTTTTCTGACAAACCTGGTTTTACTGACTTAGTCACCCATGCTATAGACACTGGGGACAGCCCACCTGTGAGGTCCAGTCCCTATAGAGCTATAGGATCTCACGCCATGCAAATTGAGAAAGAGATTCAAAAGATGCTAGAGTTGGGTGTTATCAAACCAAGCAATTCCGCATGGTCCAGTCCTATCGTCATTGTGCCAAAGAAAAACGCTTTAGGAAATTTTTTGGATGAGGTCAGATTTTGTGTGGACTACAGGAAGCTGAATAGCATAACAGTTCCTGATCTCTACCCTTTGCCTAGGATGGATGACATCATAGGACACCTAGCCTCCTCCCAGTTCATTAGCATAATAGATCTAAGTTCTGGATACTGGCAATTAAAATTAGAAGAATGTGCGAAGGACAAAACAACTTTCATGTTGGAGTCACGAAATGAGAAGGCTGATGGGCTTTGTGATGATCACCAGATAATTAGGATAGCAAATAGTCTCTTAGAGATAGACGTTAAAGAAGTCAGCCACACACGCAGGGATCTCTGCCAGCAGTGCTCCTGGTGGGCGACTAGTAGAAGAGGCAGAATAACACAGAATGGGTTCCCAATGAATTCTGCCCTGCCCCCAGGAGGACTGTGCTTTTATTAACCTTACAAGCTCACAGATAGTGACAGTATACAGATAGGTTACAGGGTTCAGATAGGGCAATGGTTACATCATGCCTTTAGGATTGGCCTAGGGAAAGGCAATTAAGCAAGCCCTCTATGATTGGCCTAAGGAAAGGCTTTTGGCAAGCTCTCTATTATAATGAGAAAGAGGAAGAATGGTGGGCCACGCCTCTCAGAAGCAGTCACATGTTGCTAGGAGAGTTTTCTCTCACTACAACACCCATGTGGCTTAGCAACCTTGGGAATGGCACCCCCACACTTTCATAAGCCACATAGGGACTTTCTGTTTTTTACGTCTCCCATTTGGATTGCAGAACGCAGCCTCAACCTTCCAGAGGATGATGGACAAACTGTTAGCTGACTGTAGCGTTCACCCTTTTGTTAGGTATAAGTCATGTATTATTCATGTTCTATGCTAATGTGGTTGAGAGGCGGAGCCGAGAGGTTAAAAGGCGAAGCCTGAGAGGAGGAGTCAGAGTGAGTCAGAGTGGTTAGTTAGAGTCAGAGAGTCAGAGAGAGAGAGAGTCAGAAGAGATAGAGAGAGAGTTAGAGACTGGTTAAGATAAATAGATAGAGAAGGAGGAAATTATATGGCAAGAGAATAGTATGTACATCTGAAGAACATCTGTGATTATTAAATTGGCTTCACTTTAATAAATAAGTTTTGTTTGCATTCACAATACAAGTGTCTGATCAAACGTCATTTATTTTGTGGATTGAGGTAATCCACTGGTGGCAGTGAGAGGAAAACACGACTGGAACCTTTGTGAGGGCACAAAACGTAGGTGCCTCAAGGAGGGGAACGTCACACTGACCTTCCATTTGCTTCAGTTTATTTGGATGATCTTGCTATATTTTGCATCTCACATGTCTCACATTGAAACTGTGTTGTGTAGATTGCAGAATGCTGGACTGACAGTCAAAGCCAGCAAGTGTCAGTGGGAAGGTTCTTTATTTGGGTCATTTGATTGGACAAGGGGAGATTCAACCGATTCAGGCTAAGGTGGACAGTGTCCTGCAGTGGCCTGTTCCTACTTCAAAGAAACAGGTTCAGTCATTTCTAGGCCTGGTTGGTTACTACAGGAAATTCATTCCTAATTTCAGTGACACAGCAGCTCCTTTGACAGAGCTCACCAAAAAACGCATGCCTGTCAAAATAATTTGGACACCTGGGTGTCAAAGAGCTTTTGATGCCTTGAAAACTAAAATTGTTTCTGCTCCTATTTTGAAATCACCTGATTTTGACAAACCTTTTGTGTTACAAACTGATGCTTCAGATTGGGGATTAGGAGCTGTGTTGTTGCAGCAAGGGGATGATGGGATTTGTTATCCTATCAGTTACTTCAGTAAGAAGTCAATCCCCCGTGAAAGGGCCTACTCTGTACCTGAAAAAGAGGCTTTTTTCTGTGGTATGGGCACTTCAACACCTCCGCCCATACTTATGGGGACGTAGATTTGTCCTGCAGACTGACTATCGTGCATTAGTCTGGTTGCAAAAGATGAAATCTCATAACCAAAAGCTTTTGCAATGGAGTTTAACTTTACAGGATTTCGATTTTGAGGTTCAACACATTCCTGGCAAGATGAACATCATGGCAGATAGCCTGTCCAGGATCCATTGTGGCATGGAAGATGGTTGAAGAAGTGATTCCTGATTTACTGGTTCCTGAGCATAACCAGAGTGTATTACTGTTTTAATACTAACATGACTATTTTCTATTTTTCAGACTTCTAGAATTGCTTAACACCAAAGTTCTATATTCAAATGCTGCTGTTAGAATTTTTTCTACCTCATCCTTTGCTAGTTAGAATGCATAATTAAAATTGCCATTTATTATTATTTTGTTGTATAACTTTAACATAGAGTTAGTAAGATTACTAGGCCAAATCATGTAACCTAGCTTTTGTTTAGCAAAAAATGCAGGCTTATTTGTAACTCTGGATTTTTGTATCTTAAGGGGTGGTGTGTCATGATATTGAAGGAGAGTGGGACTTGTAGTCAATGAGGAGGAGAGAAAATTGAGTCAGTTAGGTTTTCAAAGTGAAAGGAGTTGAAGACATGGGAATGTAGGAAAGGCAGAGAGGCTGTTTTTCCTAATTTATAGCCAGGCTGGTACAGAGTGAATCCTGATAAGAGTGCAAGGTTGAAGAGGCCCCAGTGCGAAGACCCAACAAATTCCTGTCAAATTGGAATGGAGACAACACACCTGCATCTCCATGAGAATTTGAGATGGAGTGAGCAGTTACGCCTCTTTGAGTTAATTGGTTTACAGCCATGAAGAAGGAGGTCCAAGGAATGTAGAAAAATGGACGATGGGTTATGTTTGAGAGACCATTTTGTGGAAAAGAACTTTTTTCCTAAGAGAAGTTCCTGATGGTTTGTGTTATGTAGCTGAATGGTACAGAATGTAGCATGGTAAGAAAAGAAGGAGGTGGAGTTAGCCCACCTTAGCTCAGCTTTGTAGTGTTTATTATTTTAATGGTAAGTAGTTGTGGTATTTAACTATGGTAATCCTTTGAACATGTCTTTATGCTATGCTTAAGCAAACAAACTGTTTCTATGAAACTATATTTTCTTAATAAAAAATAATTATAAAAATTCTAACTGAGGACTAGTCTCTTGGATCAGCAAGGTTTGGCTAAATCCAGAAGGGTGGAAAAGGTCATTGATTAGCTACCATAGAGAAGTCCTATTTAAATGAGCTGTTGTGAGTTCTAAGGAATCACAAAGCCCATGTTGAGGTACTTGCAAAGTGCTGAGTAAAGTAAAGTGTTCTTTAAGGGTCAGGCTTGTTCAAGGCACAGATGCTATGCACTGCTGAAGGTTGAGGACTTGCCTCAGCATAAAGTGGTAGATTTGTGGTCTGTGGAACTCCCTGCCCAAATGCCATATGCTCCTTAGGGAGACTTGAGCATCACAATGGGATATGTGAAAAGTTCTTTCTTCGTTCTTTGTTGGTTCGTGACATGTGATTGAATGATTGCAGGAGGTAGCAAAGGAAAAACAGTTTGTCTTTTTGAAACCAGAAGGAGGGGAGTTAATAGCCCAGCTAAGAAGCAAGATGATTACCTAGAGATTTTAGTGTTTCTTATTTTAATAAGAAATAGCAGCTTTATTTAACCATTGTAACTTTTGGATATGTTTATGCTAATGCTTTTGCAAACAACTGTTTCTATGAAACTTTATTTTCTTAATAAAAACAATTATAATCTTAATTGAGGACTGGTCTCTTGAAACAGCAAGGTTTACATCTAAATCCATTGGTGATTTGATAACTGGTCCAACATTGCAGAGCTGTTGTGTTATCTAAGGAAACACAAAGCCCATGCTCAAGTGTGGGGGTGCCATTCCCAAGGTTGCTAAGCTGTTGGCTTAATCTACAGTAGAGGGCAAACTCTCCTGGATGACGTCACAGCTGCTTCTGAGGGGCATGACTGCCCACCATTCTTCTTCTTTCTCATAGGTGCTAGAGAGCTTGCATAGAGCCTTTCCTTAGGCCAATCATAGAGGGCTTGATTAATTGCCTTTCCCTGGGCCAATCCTAATGGCATGATGTAACCATTGTCCTATCTGAACTCTGTAACCTATCTGTATACTGTCCACTATCTGTGAGCTTGTAAGGTTAATAAAAGCACAGTCCTCCTGGGGGCAGGGCAGAATTCATTGGGAACCCATTCTGTGTTATTCTGCCTCTTCTACTAGTCGCCCACCAGGAGCACTGACTTCTTTAACGTCTATCTCTAAGAGACTCTTTGCTATCCTAATTATCTGGTGATCACCACAAAGCCCATCAGCCTTCTCATTTCGTGACTCCAACACTTAAGTGCTTTGAAAGTACCTAAAGATTTCTTTTAAGGTCAGGCTTATCCATGGGGCTTATGCTATGCACTTCTGAGGCCTAGAGGACCAACGTCAGAGATAAAGGTGGTAGATTTGCACCCACAGTGACTCCCTGTTCAAACCTCATACTCTCTTTAGGAAGAGGTGAGCGTGACACTCCATCGCACATCGAATGAACAGGGTGCCACGATCTCAACTCCAGTGACGGGGACGACCCCTCTCAGTGAAGTGGTGGTTCCACCTCCTGATTCCACCTCTCAGTTGGTTTGACATCCAGCATATGCCTCCCTTCGAGAACAATTCCCACCCCTTAAGGTTTCTCTCTTGGAATGCAGCAGGATGGGCTAGGAATATTTATGACCCTGAGACCAGAGGGCTTTTATTGGAGCAAGAGATCCTCCTCCTCCAGGAAACTTGGTCAATTCACGATGTATCCTTGGAAGGGTTTAACTCTTTTTTCCCTTCCCACTACCAATGCAAAACTAAGGGCTGCCCTTCTGGTGGGCTAGCCACACTGATTGCATCGCACATTCCTTCTGAGCTAGTATTTATGTATGACAGCTATTGCAAACTCTTGATTAGTAGCATTAAGACCTCTACTCACAAGCTACTTATAGTAAATGTGTATATTCCCCCCTCCCAGAGGAAAGCTGATAGAGAATGACAGTGGCGCTATCTGTCTCAAATGCTGGAGATGGTTGAAATTAGGTTTCCCCAAGCCTGGAGGTTGGTGGCTGGGGATTTTAATGCCAGGGTGGGGTCAGGGCCTGAGGTCTTTAAGACAATGTATGACCCAGCAGATAGAGTCTTTGCCAGACCATTGTCTCTGGACAGGACTCTCAAAGGACAAACAAATCAGCCATGCAGGGCAACTACTTGCTAGTTTCAGTATTCTAAGTGGCCTTGTTTGGCTCAATGGCCTGGCTGACTTGAACTTCGACGGGGAGTTCACCTGTATCTCACCTCATGGAGCAAGTGTGATAGATTACATCTTAATACCTGCTCTGCTACTTCCTAATGTGCTTGAATTTAAGGTTGGGCCATTAACCCTCAGTGACTATCTACCCCTACTTTGCACTTTTGCTATTGAAACAAAACCCTGTGGAGCAATTAAAACAAGACCATGCTCATACTCCAAACCACTCCCCACAGTTAAAATAAAATGAGATTCAACTACAAAAATTATTTTTGAGGATAATATGCAGAGCGGCCAATTAAAGAGCCCATCCATAGATGCTGATGTCTGCAACCACAGGCATACATAAATAGAAACAAGATCTTTGTTGAAAGCCTAATAGTCTGTCTTGGACAGCCTCTTACCCCTCCAACTACATACCATGCAAGGGGCATTTCTGAGGGGCCTAACAGGGCCTGCCTGAAGCTGAAACAAGAGCTATGTCAAATCTACAGTGCCTTTCAGAAATCTAACTGTTCTATCCTGCCCATCAGCTATTTTAATGTTAGGCATCAACTTGCAGTGGCCTCTAAACTAAGTTTTCAACATCGTACAGCAGCCCACTGGGATATGCTATCTAAAGCTATTAAACGTGGGAAGTCCAAACGTTTTTGGGAAGTAGTCTCAGGGGTTTTTCAGTCGAAAACTCATCCAATCCCCTTAATTCCATCATTTACATGGGAACAGCATTTTTTGTCACTCTACTTCGATGACTGCAAGAACTTCCCCCTGTTTGATAATAACAACTTCAAGGGAATACCCAACTGGCCCCCTGTTTCCACCACAGAGATCAAGCAGCTATTAGATAGATTAAAATCTGGAAAGGCTCCTGACCCCAACCTATTGCCCCCAGATCTATTCAAAGCAAACGTTGGTGGGCACCAATTTTGGCTGAGCTCTTCACAATTGTGGATAGGTCTGGGATGATACCCAAGACCTGGACCCAGTCCATAATTTTACCTATATACAAAAAGGGCGACAGGAAACTACCAGACAATTATAGAGCAATTAGTCTGTTGTCGGTAGTGGGCAAGGTCTATGCTAATCACTTATTGAATCGGCTGACTGCCTGGATAAATGACAACAACATACTAAGCCCTGAGCAAGCAGGCTTTTGGGCGGACAAGTCCACCATGGACCACTGCTTGGCACTATCCCATCTTCTAGCCAAGCAGGCGGCACACACCAAGACCTACCTGTATGCTGCCTTCCTAGATCTCAAAGCCTCATTTGACTCAGTGGACCGAGAACTCCTTTGGAAAAAGCTACAGGATGCTGGCCTAGACAGGAGATTGCTTTTATTAATCCAGAAATTGTATATGGATAACACCTGCCATATTCAACTGTCCTGCCATGGCAATGTTTCTGAAGAGATCTCCATCAACAGAGGAGTCAAGCAGGGCTGTGTCCTTGCCCCTACTCTATTTAACCTGTAGATCAATGATCTTGCTCCTCTCCTCTCAGAAGTGAACAGCCATTGTCCTAGACTGGGACACCTGGCAGTCCCTATTCTTTTATATGTGGACGATACGATACTCCTGTCACGTACTAAGATAGGTCTAAGACACTTAATTGCAAAATCCATCAATTATTTTTCCAGTAACAAAATGGCCCTTAATTACGGCAAATCCAAAATTTTGGATTCAATAAGTCTTAGAAACCTCAACCCTGGATATTTTATGGGAAAGCTATCCAACAGGTGAAAGAATTCAAGTATTTAGGACTAAACTTCCACAGTCGCAACCCATGGGCCAGACATCGCTACACTATTACTAAAGCGGTAAGGCTGTCTATGCAAGCAATACTTCACTTTTTTTATGCATGGGGCAATGCAAACATCCCTGCCATCCTGAGGGTCTTCAAAGCTAAGGCTGTCTCCCAACTCTTGTATGGGAAAGACTCCAGGCCTCTTTCCTCTACAAAATCTTTGCTGTTCCCCACTGTGTGCCGTATGCAGCTTTGTGCTTGGAGGCCGGATTAACTAGACTGAACACACAAGCGTAGTTGAGACAATTTAAGTACTGCCTGAGAATTTGGGGTATCCTGTCTGACTACTTCCATTCTCCCTGCCTAAAACTGTTCATTCAAAAAGTTTAAACTCTGGGCATTTCACTAGACCATATGGGTGCTCTATCGTTGATGCAGTCATATAGACTGCTAAAAGTTAGGCTTTTGGACACTGAAAGGCAAGACCTTTTTGGGTCAGCCTGTAAAGTTTGTTCATCTTTAAACTTACAACTCCCTCTACACATTGACAAATTGGCCAGTTATCTGCACATTATAGAGAGCCCACATGCGGCATGCCTTCACCCTCGCAAGATGCAATGTACTTCCATCTAATGTTCTATATGGTAGATATAACTCCCAACCAATGGAAACACGACTCTGCCCTTGTAATTCTGGGGTCCTTGAGTCCCTGGCACATATGTTTCTTTACTGTACAGTATATAATGATATCCATGCATTTAATTTGGAGCGAATTCTTGCTAGTTTACCTGGTCAATCAGAGGAGGTAATTCTGTACACTCTCCTGCTAGGAGAGAACAAAATCTATACCAGGCAGATGGCCAAATATATCAATCTATTAATACAGCGACGCAGGTCACAATTTCCAACAAACTTCTTGTTCAGCCCTCATGGGATGTAATCAATAATTTCCCAGATTTGCCAAAGCCTCGCTGCTGATGTCTAGCTGTTCTTTCAAATGAATTATGTTCGTTTTGCTATGTTTCATCAGTATTTATGCCACTCATCCTCTTTGTTTCCTTTCTAACTGGGCATACACGCTCATCTGGGCAAGGACTGTTGCCTGTTGTGTTATAAGTTTCTTTTCAGATGCCAATAAAGGTTCTTGACTTGACTTGACTTGACTACATGGATATGCCTGGTATGAATCTAGAATCCTGGCTTTCTATGTTTGCTGGATATTTTGTCTTCTGCTGTTTAGACCATTGACCTATCAATTGACTACTGGGATCTTGAATTGGAGAATGTGAATTAGGCTAGCTGGATTGCTCAGTGACTTGATTACCTGGCTGTGCAGCCAGAAGTTGGATGTTCATTTCCCCATTATGCATCCTGGGAAATGAACCAGTCTGCGTATCCTTTGGCAAGCAGCACATTTCTAGAGCACTCACAGAAGAAAGTAATGGTCATCCGGTCCATCGGAATCACCTCCTTGGTCATCTCCTTGGCTACCGGAGTCCCAATCCAGCTGCTTAGCCACAGTTCGAGCTGCACGTTTCCTCTCCCTGTCAAGGACAGCATCCCAGGTTTGGCGTATTAAATCATCTGTAAATCTGGGGCCAGGCATCGTAGACAGTTCTGTTATCCTGGGCCTGGCACCTTCAATTTCCCAGGGTACTTCATCGAGTGGAAGGTCTCTAAGAGAGGGTAAAGAAGCCCTCCTTCTTGTCATCTTGCCTAGCAAAATAACAAAGGCAGAAAAGCAAGATTATTTCACTTCACAGTCTGGATATGCACAACTGTATCCAATTTTAGACTTAGTCTCCCAACAGCTCAGACCATTTGTATCTCACCGCTGCCACCATGTAACAATCCCGTCTCCCTAAAGAGACAATGATTGCAGTCAGGGAGTCCCTCTGGGTGCAAAACTACCACCTTTATTTCCTGAGGTAGGTCCTTTAGGCCTCAGAAGTGCGTAGTAAGCCCCATAGTCAAGCCTGAACCTTAAAAGTTACCTTGATTGCTTCCACAGCAATAAACCATAGACTATGTGTTTCCTTAGAATACACACCAGCCTTGTAAAGTAGGACAGTAGGACCTCTATTTACAGTAGCCACTATTAACCTTCTTTCATCCACACTGGATTTTGTTATAGCCCTGCTGTATCAAGAGACTATTCCTCTATTGAAGAATTATATTTGTTTTATTAAGAAAATAAAGTAGATTCATTAGCATACAGTTGTAGCTTTAAAACATAAGCATTGAGCATATCCATGTGTTACAATGTTTAAATAAACTTACAATTTCTAATTAAAATAAAAACAGCGAGATAAACATCTTTGCTCTATGTCCCTACATGTTGGCATCTAGAAGCTGGGCTATTCCCCCCCTTCTTCTTGAAAAGAAAAACAAGCCTCTGTGTCTCACATTCCACAGCATTCACCGACCATTCTTTTCACACACACACACCCTCTCATTTTACATATCTTTAGGACCTCCTTCCTAATTACTCTTTCAAGCTGTCAACCAATTAAGTCCAAGTAGGCGTAATTCAGAACACTCTGATCACTGCCCAAAGTTCTCATGATCCAGGCTCCAGGTGTCTTATCTTCTCCAAGTTAGTGGTTTTTGTGGTGTCTCTTCTCTCTGGACTGTTTGACCTTGTGACTTAGACAAACAACTCTGCATAACAAGTTCATGAAAAACATCTCTTTTTAAATCCATCTTACACAGAACCTAATAGACTCTATTTGGGTACAACTACAATTCCCAGTTTCCTTCCATTTCCTTACAACAGCTACTGAGAAAACCCTGGGAAAGGATTGCCAGAAGTCAGGATTGTTTTGATGGTAGGTAGTGATTATTACCATGGACTAAGGCATGATTATAAACAGTTCTGTCAGTGATGGCAAAATTCTAGTCGGTTTCTTGAATCAAGGGTAGCACAGTTAATACCTGGTAGATAAGGGGAATGCTGTAAATGTAGTGTATCATGATTTTACTAAGACTTTTCGCATGATATTCTTGTGGCCAAGATGGGCTAGATGACACTATACTTAGGTGGATTTATGACTAATTGACTGTCAAAATCCAAAAAGTGATAATCAATGGCTCATCATTATCCTGGAGGGGAATGACAAGTAGAGTGGCTCACGTTTTAGTCCTAAAAAAGAAAACGCATACATTCATAGGTGGGAGCTCTGATCAGATATTTAGCCAACTTTTTAAGAGCAGAAAGTGTGATGGGGGGCAAGAACACAAGCCTCGGCCCTAAGAGGCATGGGCATATATGCCAGTTAATGTTTGATGAAAGCCAGAAAATTCCAAACCAACCTTCTGTCTTTTCTGGATTCTTGCTTCTGTTAGGGTTTATAAGAGAATTTAGTTGAATGTACAAAGGCCTTTAGATGAGCCTGTGCAGTTGGCAATGTTGTCAGCATGGGTTCCTTCTGCATCTTACCTCCTTTAAAGTTTTATCCTTTGCTTGTGCAGCTGAACATGGGAATGAGGAGCTTTCAGTCCCTTTTAGGAATGATATTCAGATTCCTTTACTAAAGACTACAAAATGTATGCTGTGAAAAACAAATTTAGATTGATCAAATAGCTCTTTTCCATTTCAGCAGTTCAGCTTTGGTTACTTTTGCATTCCCCAGTGGGTTGCCTTTAGCAGACCTTTCCTCAACATCTTCCTCCACCTTTTAAATGAAGCTACAGATGGACTGGCAGCCTTTCTGATTGTGTTTGAAAAGTTAACCTAAGGCTTCCCATTCTTGACATAATAGTGAAAGGAAGGAAGGGAGAGAGAAAGAGAAAGAGCTACATTCTCAAATGTTGGATATTTAAAGTAGCGGGCTCAGATTTTGTATTAATATTTAAAGCAGGTAGAGTCTTAACTCAGATTGTAGATATAAAGAACTGTCAGCAAATATTTCATTGGCATGGTCCCCATCACATAAATGAGTATTATTCGAATAAAATTATTTTGTATTACTTCAATAAATTTATTTAATCCTCTTTCCCTACACAGTGGTCAAAATCCTATTGCATACCCTGTTTTCCCGAAAATAAGACCTAACCTGAAAAATAAGCCCTAGTATGATTTTTCAGGATTATCATAATATAAGCCCCACCCCCAAAATAAGCCCCAGTTAAGTGAAACCCCACCCTCCACCATTGTGCAGCAACCAGAAGAAGATGACATGACTGTATTTGAATAAACATAGATTGTTGTACATGAAAAAAATAAAACATCCCCTGAAAATAAGCCCTAATGCGTTTTTTGGAGCAAAAATTAATATAAGACCCTGTTTTATTTTCGGGGAAACACGGTAGCTGATCCTGTGTAAGTAGAGGTTGTGCAAGCTGTTCCAGAATTTGCACCAATGTAAAAGTTGTACACAGAAAGTAGTTCTGCAGGTTTAGCTGCACGGGTATTTGAGCAATCAGTTGTGTAACTAGTTGTGTGGTCATACACAGACTGCCTGGTCATAACTCCCTAGGTGTAACTTTGCCAAGTGCAATAGGATTTCAGCCAATGGGGGGTAGTTTTCCATTAGCTATTTCCTTTGTAATGAGAAACAGAATACTGGAGACCTATGGTACCTTGTTTTCAGTTCCCAAGAATATAATTTCCCCATTCACTCCCCAGGTCTTAAAATGACATGCTGCTGTTATGGTAGGAAGCACCTAAATTGATAGATTACTGTAGTTTGCAGCAATAACACCATGTTGCCAGTATAATGGAGAGATGCTATGTATTTCGGTTGGACCCAAATGTCCCCTGCAATGAGAAATGAAATGATGATAGACATTTGTGAAGGCTGCTAGCTCTGGACATCTGGAATCCCAATAGGGTTGGACTGTGGAGGGCTTGCAACTGGATCAGCCAGCAGCAAGACTAAGCTGAGCATAGACAATAGAAAATGTCAGGATGACACTATAGCCTCTTCCTTCTTGGGCTGAATCCTTGTCAGCAGAC
Organism: Intellagama lesueurii; assembly: GCA_037013535.1. Taxonomy (NCBI): domain Eukaryota; kingdom Metazoa; phylum Chordata; class Lepidosauria; order Squamata; family Agamidae; genus Intellagama; species Intellagama lesueurii. Next base: position 130,524,666 of record JBAJHW010000003.1, on the reverse strand, counting down.
ATTGAGAGGCACATATTCAGATGAAGTCACAAAACAGTGATGCCACCCATGACATCTCGGTGATAATCTGTTTAATTACATATTTATGGATATATATTTGGCAAGTACCAAGCAAGCAATTAAGCAAAAATGAGAACTGTGGTAAGTAAGTAGTAGGACTTCATTATTTTGGAATGGTTCTCATTCAGAAGTGTTCCTCATCATCCTGGCAATGAAAACACTAAGATTGGATTAGAATGGTGGATTATGTTACTCAAACACCACAAACAGAGGAGGTACTAAGACCTAAGTAAAATGTATCTACCTTGAAGAAAGGTTAGTTTCTTATTGAGAACAAACACTGTGTTTTCGAGTGCCGTCAACAGTGGCAACCAGCATTCCCTAACTGATCTACAACAAATATGTGTCATCAGCTTAAAGAAATATATTTATGCGTTACAAAACAGTAAGTTTCAGAACAAGTCTATCTATTTCTCAATCCAATTCTTGGAAGGAAACAATTCATTGTAATTAATTCAGTTTTCATATGAGAAAGATGTAATTATGTTACATTACAACTGTAACTTAATGGCTGGAATCCTGTTGCTTAGTGTAGTAAGTTTCACAAGAGAAGGAGAAGTGAATCAGTTGAATTTGATGAATCAACTCATCCATGAGTTCAATTGATTCTAATAGGTCTATTCTACTGCAATTTGTAATGGAACTTACATAAGAGTTCACTCACCAAATCCCTACTGATGCAATGGGTCTACTCTAATGCAACTTATTTCACTAAGCAACAGGATTTCCACCAATAAGAACTGTTTTACTTCTTTTGAAAGGGAACTTTAACTTTCTGATTCATTGCTTATATAATTACAGGTGTGTGGTGACAGTAGATAGTGGAGGAGAATATAAGTGGTGCCTTGACTTACGACCGTCTTGACTTGCGACCAATTCGAGTTATGACCAGCTCCGGTCGCAACATTTTGCTTTGACTTGTGACCAGTGCTTTGAGATACGACTGGAAAAATGTGGGGAATTTGAACTGCTTTCCCTCCTTTTCTCCTTCAGTTAACCATTGGTCAGCGAAGAGGGAAATGGGAAATGGTGCTTTGAGTTACGACCAACTTGAGTTACAACCATAATCCCGGAACGAATTAAGTTCGCAACTCAAGGCACCACTGTATAGTTCAAGTGTTGGCTCATACTTGGGTCTTGTGTTCTGTCAAATTGCAGGCGTGTGTCTTTTGTGTCATTGGACAGGATTTTCTGTCATTCAAATGTGTGCTGTTCTTAAAAATAATTCAAAAAGAGCTATTTTAGTGACTTCTAAAAATGGAAAAATTGTTACTACTTATAACTGCAACTTTAATGCTAATTAACTACTTGGGGAATTGCAAACTCTAACCATAACTAATCACTTAAAAAATAAATTTTGAAACTGTGGTTTCTAGAAGTTGGTAATAAAAGCAGTCAAAATCCAAAAGTATGGGCCACTGTTCTCCACAGTTTGGGGGTTTGGTGCCATCAGTATGCTGATGACACCCAACTCTATCTCTCCTTTCCATCTGATTCCAAAGAAACTATTATGTGCCTAGACCAGTGCCTGCTGTCAATAATGAATGAGGCCTAACAATCTGAAACTTAATCCATACAAGAAAGAGGTGCTCCTGGTCTGTTAAAAGGCAAATCAGGGGATAGGTAATCAGACTATAATGGACAGAAAAGTCAAGTTCGTAGTTTGAATTTGCTCCTGGGTTCAACCTTGAGCTTGGATACACAGGTTTCACAAGAGAAGGCCTTCTGAGTGGCTGCTCCCAGGCTCCCCTCCCTCTTGTCCTTCCATCATCACGCAAAGATCTTCCTTTTCAGTCAGGCTTTTAACTAGTAAGTGAGGGTCTCAGGAATACTATATATATTAAGCTCAGAGAATTTTAAATGTTTGTAAAAATAAATAAATCATAGAATCATAGAATAATAGAGTTGGAAGGGCCACAGTCAAACTTAATGCAGGAATCAAGAGCAAAGTATATCTGACAGATGGTAGTCACATTTTTTCTTAAAAGTCTCCAGCATTGGATCACCACCTCATGAGGTTATTGGATCCATTTTCATACTGCTGTAACACTTAATCTTTTTCTGATATCCAAATCAGGCTTTCTAACACTCAAGCTCATTATTACGTGCCCTGAAATCTGGGATGATTGAGAAGAGATCCTGCCCCTCATCTGTATGACTACCTTTCAAGGATTCAAAATGTGCTATCATATCTCCCCTCAGTCTTCTTTCCTCAATGCTAAACAGGTTTTCCTCATAGGGTATGGTTTCCAGGCCCTGATCATCCTTCTTGCCCTCCTCTGAACTTGTTCAAGTTTTTTGGCATTCTTCTTGAAGTGTGGTGTCCAGAACTGGACACAGTACTCAAGATTGGAGCCAGAGGTTGAGAATGTGATTCACCACTCTGCCTCCTTGAGAGGTGCTGGACTCAGTGACCCATCGGGTCCCTTCCAGCTCTGCAGTTCAAATATGATGATGATAACGATGAGGCCTAACTAGTGCCAAATAGAGGGAAACTTTTAAAATTTAATATGTATATATACAGACACTAACCTAGTCTGTATTAAATTATTTAACTTACATGCAGAATACATCATGCAAAAGGTAGGACTGGATGAATCCCAAGCCAGAATTAAGATTGCCGGAAGAAATATCAACAACCTCAGATATGCAGATGATACCACTCTGATGGCAGAAAGTGAGGAGGACTTAAAGAACCTCTTAATGAGGGTGAAAGAGGAGAGCACCAAAAATGGTCTGAAGCTCAACAACAACAAAAACTAAGATCATGGCCACTGGTCCCATCACCTCCTGGCAAATAGAAGGGGAAGATATGGAGGCAGTGACAGATTTTACTTTCTTGGGCTCCATGATCACTGCAGATGGTGACAGCAGCCACGAAATCAAAAGAGGCCTGCTTCTTGGGAGGAAAGCAATGACAAACCTAGACAGCATCTTAAAAAGCAGAGACATCACCTTGCGGACAAAGGTCCGTATAGTCAAAGCTATGGTTTTTCCAGTAGTGATGTATGGAAGTGAGAGCTGGACCATAAAGAAGGCCGACTGCTGAAGAATTGATGCTTTTGAATTGTGGTGCTGGAGGAGACTCTTGAGAGTGCCCTGGACTGAAAAGAGAACAAACCTATCCATTTTGAAGGACATCAACCCTGAGTGCTCACTGGAAGGACAGATCCTGAAACTGAGGCTCCAATACTTTGGCCATCTCATGAGAAGAGAAGACTCCCTGGAAAAGACCCTGATGTTGGGAAAATGTGAAGGCAAGAGGAGAAGGGGACGACAGAGAACAAGATGGTTGGACAGTGTCATCGAAGCTATGAATTTGACCAAACTCCGGGAGGCAGTGGAAGACAAGAGGGCCTGGTGTGTTCTGGTCCATGGGGTTATGAAGAGTTGGACATGACTTAATGACTAAACAACAACAACAACCTAGTCTGAAAAACATAAACACACAGTTTGATGATGTCTTTGTTTAGATACCACCTTTTGTAGAGAAAGGCTATGTTAATACGGCCCTAGCAGTTACTATAGCCAAGTGGGAGACCATTTAGGAGTCTCAAATTCACCATTTTACAGTATGAAATGTTTCCATTTAGATCCTGCATTCATCCGTAGCCCAACAGCCATTTGTAGTGCTGCACAATATATTAAATTTCAAAATAAAAACAATGATCAATGAAGCAATAAAATAGCAACACAGAGGCTGCAGGTCTATCAGAATGTGTGTAAGCACCTGTTTCATTTTGACTTGAATGGCCCAAACATCTTCCTGAACAATAATGTTGTTGCTGTTTAAAAAAAAACAAACATAAGGGAACTGGTCCGTCAGGCCACCACATACAGAGATATTTCTGTGATCTAACCATCCTTGTCTGTACTTTCATAAAAGAGGGAGCAGAAAGCAGTATCTACACCCAAAATTTTAGAGCAGAAGAGTATCGCATGGGATGAAAGGTACTCCTTCACGTACCTAAATCCTGGTCACTTATGCACCATATTATCTGATCTTTTGCTTCATTATCCATAGACTGATGTTCTTAGTCTTGATTATGCTTCCTTACACTTATTTCTTTTTCTCTCTCTTAGTCATATAGCTATTGGTCCATCTTTTCACTCAGCCAGCATGTCAGCATAAAACTTCTTTTTCACTGAATATGTTCTTTAATTGAGAATATAAACAACTTATCTGCTAACTATGATTTTTTGGATACCATGACAGGGGATAATTATTCAGAAGTAGAGTTGGAGATGTTCTCAACACTGTGGCTACTGTATTCTCTGCTATCAGCTACCCACCATGGATGCTTTCTTTATGCGTAACAGTTCCACTGGATTTGTGGAAAGAGTGGCAAAAGGAACCAGGCCACTGGTTCAGAATTGCAGAACATAAAACTGATCAAGCTGAATGAAATTCTCTAGCTACATAATGGCCAAAACCCTATTGCTTAGTGAAGCCAATTGGACTAGAGTAGGCCTATTGAATCAATGGGGATTTGATGACCCTTTCATGAGTTCCATTGATTCAAAGGGGCCTACTTCATCTGTAGCTTACCATGCTAAAGCAACTTGTAGTTAGAGTAACCCCTTTGAATTAATGGAACTTAAGCAGGAATTGACTCACCATTGATTCAATGGGCCTACCCTAATGCCGGCTCCGCTGCCAAGCATGCTTTGGCAGTGCAGAGCTGCATTGCTTCCCTCCCGGGATATTGAGAGACATGGGAATCTCGCAGACGTGACCTGGGAGGGGAGGAGGAAGGAGTGCCCTATTTAAGGGGCACTCCCTCCTCCCATCAGCCTCTTTCACTGCTTGCAAAGAAAGAGACTGGAGCTACGCTGCGAGAGGCTGCTTTTATTTTGCTGCGTAGCTACAATCATTTTGGTTTGGAAGGGGGTTTGCATCTGCACCATCACGCCCACAGTTTGGAAGCAGGGAGTTTCAGGTCCCTAGCTATAGGGGTTTAATTCAGCAAGTGGGGGGAAGAAAAACATTTCATTATTGATTTATTTTTTAAAAAAAGAAAGAAAGGAAAGAAGGCCCGCACCTTGAGGGGCGGCTGCCTGGGCCTGGCAACGGCCTGCTCATTTGGGGTTAACAAAAACAAAATAGAGTGAGTGAGGGAAAATAATAATATTAAATAAATAATTATATATAGAAATAAAATAAATAAATAAATTTAAATATAAAATAAAATAAAATAAATAAGACAAGGCTAAGTGGAGGAGTGGAGCAGTGTGGTACTGCTTCACGCATAGGGTGGGCGGCGCCCTCAGGCCAGTAAGGTACGGTGAGCCTTTTTCAGGGGCAATATAAATATTTAAATAATTATAAAACACACACACATATATATATATATATGCACACACACACACATCAATTGGGAACTGGTGGATAGCTCACTGGCTTAGGTTTCTGGCTGTGGAGCCAGAGGTTGGGAGTATGTTTCCCCCACTGGGTCTCCTTGAGAGTTGCTGGACTCGGGATCCATAGGGTCCCTTTCAGCTCTACAGATTGAAGTTGGGTACAAGGTTTGTTAACCCACCAGGTGTTCAAGGAAGATATACATAAATATATATAATTGCTATTACTCGATTAATTCATTAATTGATTACTACTAATTTTAGATACACATACATATATACATCTAGCAAGCAAAGTTATTTAGGGAGGTTAATTTGACACAGCCCAGAAGAAGGTGTGCTTCGCAGGCTGAGACCGAGTTGAGATAATGGCTCCTAAGAAGAGCCAGGGAGAAAGTAAAGACAAACAGCCTGCCAAGAAGCACCCAGCCCCTCAGGTCTTGCCACCATAGTCATCCTCAGATGAGGAGAGCTGGCCTGTATAGGAGCAACTGTAGGCTAAGATTGCAGCCCTTGAAGCCGAGTGAGCTTCGTAGGGTGGATCAAATTCTAGTGATCAGCAGCCGCGTTGCTCAGCTAGAGAGTCTAAGAGCCATAAGCATGCAAAATTTAAGGCTCTGGCAGAAAATCTAATGTCTCACTTTGCCGCTTTAGAAGCCCAGCAGGCATTGGGGGCATCACGATGCACTTCTGATCACTTGATGACAACACCTCAACGTCAAAGCGAGGATGAGGCCCAGGGGACAGAGATGATGGAGGTTGCCGGGCCATCTGCAGCAGTCAGGGGATGTCAGGAAGGTGCCACTGACATGAACACAGGTTATCAGCCAACTAGGGCAGCGCAAGACATGACTCCAGTTGCGACATCAGGTGAGCTGGCGGTGGCACCAGACACCTGTCGGACCTTGGCTGCCTGGCCTTGGCCTGGCAGTGGGCTGGGAGGTACACATTATAGCGTGGTACAGGAGTTACAAGGGTTTAGGTCCCCAGCTAACCAGTGGCCTAATCCAGGGACACTGTCTGGAAGCTGGATGGTTCCCTACCCACAAGTTACATTCCAGCACCACTGGGTGCAACAACTGTGGTAGGGGTTTGGCCCTACCCATCAGTGCCCAGCACAGGATACAATTCAGTTCCCTTAAAGGCTGAGAAAATAAGGAGAAAATATGGAGGGGGAACTACGTAGATTTATTTAAGCTCCTTAACATGAACATGGACAACAAGGAGTTGGAAAAAGAGGATGAGAATGAGAAAGAGAGGCGTAGGAAATGCAGACCTGAGAGGACCTGGGCCAATTGGCTCCCGGTTTTTCTAATTTATTTTGGGGTAGTAGTAAAGGCATAGCCTTGGAGGGCACAGTCATTGGTTCAATACATTGACTTGATTTATACAGCATACATGGATTTTGCCGGGCATGCATGGCTTCTTTACGACGAATTGTTTTGTATGAGAAGTGCAATACAATCAAATTTGCACTGGGATGAGCCCCAACCAGGCCTTTGGCTATAGTTTATGATGCCTGCCAGACCAAATTTGGGTGATAGGTTCAACAGTGGGCACCTTATTCACAGGGCGGGCCAGAATTGGAATCCCCTTGTAGGCATAAGGCAGGTGGTACAACCCCGCCTGCTGTGCTGGGACTTCAATTCCAAAGGCACGTTTGCGTAAAGCCTGCAAATACAGGCACGCGTGCTTAGTGTGTGGGGGTCAGCACCCCAGCACATCGTGTTTTAGACCCCGAACAGAGAGGACTGGTAATAAAAAGACCAGTGGTAACAGGAAGGCAAATGGAGGTGGCGGCCACCTTGCTAAAGGGACCCAGCCCAATTAAGATCCAGGTGCTAGAGACTTGGCTGCGGGATTATCCAAGACAGGTGGATGCAACTTACTTCTTAGATGGTTTTAGGGATGGCTTTGGGATCCTGGCTGTTGGTGAGCATAGGGGGTTATTTGCCAAGAACCTGAAGTGAAAGGGATGGAAGGTATAGTTAAGGAAACAATTGACAAGGAAGTCAGGGAGGGCCAAGTGCTGGGTCCTTTCGAGCAACCCCGATGGACAATTTGCGGGTTTCACCACTCAGAGTGGTACCCAGAAAGAATCAAGGTGAGTTCAGGCTTATCCACCATTTGTCGTATCCGGAGGGAGAGTAAGTAAATAACACCATTCGCCCTGAATTATGCACAGTGAGGTATACCTCATTTGATGAGGCAGTGTGCATGGTTCATAGGTGTGGCATAGGGGAGGAGCTTGCAAAATGTGACATTAAATCAGATTTTTGTATTCTCCCGGTCCGTCCCCAAGGCTTTGACTTTTTGGGATTTTATTTCCAAGGCTCTTCCTACATAGATAGGGCACTGCCCATGGGTTGTTCCATCTCATGCACCACATTTGAGTATTTTAGCTCATTCTTGGTGTGGAAACTCAGATGTAGGGTAGGACCCAGGAGCATGGCCCATTATTTAGATGATTATCTTTTTTGTGGGGAACGCAACTCTGGGCAATGTCGATTCATATTAGAGTCATTTCAGGCAATGGCAGGCGAGCTGGGGTTGGCTTTAGCAGAGGAAAAAATCGAAGGCTCCTCCACTTCTCTCACCTTCTTGGGATAGAACTGGACACTCGGATGCAGGCTTCCAGACTACCAGGGAAGAAACTGGGTGAGTTTAAGACTAGGCTTAGCTGTATGTTAGGGAAGAAAAAAGTTTCACTCAACGAGCTGCAGGAAATTGTAGGGCACCTGAACTTTGCATGCAGGGTAGTGGCGCCTGGCCATGCTTTCTTGAAAAGATTATGTGATGCCATGTGGGGGCTCTGTCACCCATTCCACAGGACTCAGGTGACAGCAGGCATGCAGCAGGATTTGCAGGTTTGGACCCAGTTTTTAGAGGTGTTTAACAGAGTCTCCTTTTGGAGATCTGAGATGAACCTCAGGGCCGATTTCCAGGTCCAAACTGACGCAGCAGGCTCCTTGGGCTTTGGAATTTATTTTATGGGTAGGTGGTGCGCAAAAGTGTGGCCAGAAGAATGGCACCAGGAAGGGATCACCCAGGACCTAACGTTCCTGGAATTTTTCCCTATAGTAGGTGCCTTGTGGTTGTGGGCGCACAAATGGGCAAACACAGTAGTGCGCTTTTGGTGTGACAACCTGGCAGTAGTTTACATCATAAACAATCTCACTTTGCATTCTGAATGTGTAATGACCCTAGTACGTGTATTTACATTGTGCGCCTTAAGATTCAACGTTCTAGTGCAAGCAAAGCATATCCCTGGCCTTGACAATAGCTTAGCAGATGCCCTATCCTGCCAACAGATTGATCAGTTCAGGGAATTAGATCTGGGAGCCAACAAATATCCAGAGACACTCCTCCCAGAGGTTTGGCTAATTGGCAGGATGACGCAGAAAGAGCGATAGGTTTGGCATTGGCCTCAAGGATGCGGAGGGGGTATGCAGCAGTGAGTATAGAATTCAGGAAGTTTAGAAACCTAGTAGGTTTGGAGCTCATATGGCCTGCTCCAGTTGAACACCTGCAGCAGTTCATAATTTATCTGCACAGGAAAGGGCTGTCAACTGGCTCCATCCAGGGTAGAATGTCTGCATTAGCTTTTCACACCAAAGTTCAGGGATATCAGGACTATACCTCTGACTTCCGCATTCAGAAGATGATTGAGGGATGGAGTAAAGAAAGGGGCCAGGTTTAAGATACAAGGGCATCCATTTTCTCAGCATTGTTGGAAAAAAATGCCAACAATGGCAGCTTCTGTGTAAGGATGAGTATAAGGCAACATTATTTAGGATGGCGTCTTTACTGACATTTTTTGGGGCTCTGAGAGTAAGCGAAGTGGTGGCATGATATAAGGTTAGTTGACAATAACGTTAGGATCCATATTCGTAGATCCAAGGCTGATCAGCGTGGCAGGGGAGCTGACATTACATTAGCTCCATGCACTATAGGGAGTTTATGCCCAGTAAAAAGCAGTGGAAAGCTTCTTGGGCATTAGGGGAGAGGAACAAGGTTACCTTTTTGTTCACAAAGATGATTTCCCCCTAATGAAATACCAGTTCTGGAAACTGACAGACCTGGCATTGCAAAAGGTGGGAATACAAGATTTAAGGTTTGGCACACATTCCTTTTGGATTGGTGCGGCTTCAACCACAGCCTCCCTAGGCTATGACCCCGAGTACATTAAGAGGTTGGGATAGTGATCTTCTAACAGTTACCGTAAATATGTACGAACTCTTCATCATGTCTAGGCAGGTGCCTGGTTCTTTTATTTTGTTACAGGTATGGCAGTGGTGATGAGGTGGTTGCATATCCTGATAATCGGCCATATTTATATATTTTGGGTGGCACGTTATGCTGCAAACTTGGCTTGGGGAAGCAATCTGGGCCTTGGAGAAAGAACCCAGATCGAATGGAAATGGCATAGAGGAATGCTATGGGGCCAATTTTGCAGGGCGACTGCATTTGGCATGTGGCCTCCAGATGTGTTGCTAATACATCTTGGGGGGAATGATTTGGCCAAGTATAGTGATAAGGCCTTGATATTGGACACAACACGGGACCTCAGATGGCTGAGGGCAGCATACCTGGTGATGCGGATCGTATGGTCCACGATTATCCCTCGGATTGAGGGGAGAGTGGACTGCCAGGCACAGAGGGTTAACACAGCAAGGAGGAATGATAACAGAGAAGTGTGTCGGGCTGTATATAATGGCCTGGGATCGGTGATTGGTCACCAAGAGATCCGTATAGATAAGCCTGAGCTCTTTAGGAGCGATGGAGTGCACCTCTTGGATACGGGCCTGGAGATATTCCTTAAGGACATCCAGGGAGGGCTGCTTTTGGAGTTGGACAGGATGGTTGGCGGGCATGGGACTTAGCGCAGCTGGTCTCTATGCTATGGCAGATAGTGCAGATGGAACAGGTTTCGGTGAGTTTTTTAACTCTATTGTTGCTGTTCTATGGAAAGGCTGCTTGATAATAAAATATGTTCCATCTGACTATGAAAGCAGGGGAGGAGAACAGCTACTCTCCATAGTATAGGTACATGTTTTGATTCCTTTAAAAGTCAGACTTAACAGTACTCTGAGTAATTAAAGAGTAACATCAAAACACATTTGAAAACACGGATCATATCCATTAAATAAGCATCATCTCTATTTAGTTTGGTGGTGGCTGCATAGCTTAATGGTTGTGGCTGTGTATCTGCTTGTGGAACCAGAGGTTGGGAGTTTGATTCCCTACTGTGCCTCCAGAGAGAAGGGTCACCTTTTGTAGTTATGGGCAAGCTGCACAGTCCCAGGATGCTCCCAGAAGAAGGGAAGTGTAAACCACTTCTGTGTATTCTCTACATAGAAAACCTTGGAAAAGGTTGCATAAGTCTGAATTGAGTTGGCAGCACACAATCATAATGATTTTTAAGGGATTTGGGAAATGATGTTTCTAACCACTTGCAACAATCTATCGGGGTCATTTATACTTGAAGCCAACTTTTTGGTTCCACAAACCAAGTGTAGATTGTTGTTATACATTCAATGGGCTGATGTCCTATGCTAGATGCACATATCCTTTTCATTTTTTAAAAATGGGGAAACCAGAAAGGTTGAGCAACCACACTGTAGTAATACTGATGAAAGATTTTTTATTAAAATATGTTTTTATATAACAAAATACACAGGACTTGGAATGAGACAAAATTGATTGAATTATTTCCTACTGTGATCCATGTGTCTCAAATTAATCCAAGGACTAATGTTTCCCAAAGATTTTAGTGGGATCAAAGTATAACTCACTAAGTCTGAATCCAACGGAAAGTGTTTTCAACAACAGTCCTGTAAACCTTCTTGTGATTTATGTCCTGTGACGGGAAGATAAATACAGTCAACCCTCAACTTACGAACTTAATCCGTTCCGGAAGGACGTTCGTACATCGAAAAGTTCGTAAGTCGAAGTACCATTTCCCATTGAAATGCATGGGAATGGAATTAATCCATTCCAGCATTTCAAAAAAATACCAAAATAAAAATAAAAAGAGCAAGTCCCACGCTGGGACTGCAAACACACACACACACACACACACACACACACACACACACACACACACACACACACAAACCACAGAAACATAACCCCCCAGTCCAAACCCACCCTCCAAAACCCACACAGAAAAGTTTTTTTAAAAGGACTTACCAGTCCGAAGCCTGCCAGTGCTCCGCTGCCTCCGCCGCAGCCGGGGCGAGCGGCCAAGCGCCCGGCCAGCTCTAGCCTCCCGGCGCTGGGTGAGCGCTGCCTCCAATCGCGGCGGCGGGGGACCCCAGGGAGGTCTCCCATGGTGGCAGAGAAGCCCTGGGAGACCTCCCTGGGGGTCCCCGCCACTGCGATCGGTGCCTTCGGAGGTCTCAAAGGGCTTTCCCCCCAACATCGGAGGAAGCCGTTTGAGCGCTCTGAAGGCAAAAAGGCAGGGCGAAAGGGCTGGAAAATTCGAATTTCCAGCCCTTTCGCCCTGCCTTTTTGCCTTTGGAGCTCTCAAACTGCTTCCTCCAATGTCGGGGGGAAAGCCCTTTGAGACCTCCGAAGGTGCCGATCGCGGCGCCGGGGACCCCCAGGGAGGTCTCCCAGGGCTTCTCTGCCACCATGGGAGACCTCCCTGGGGGTCCCCGCCGCCGCGATCGGTGCCTTCGGAGGTCTCAAAGGGCTTTCCCCCCGACATTGGAGGAAGCCGTTTGAGAGCTCCGAAGGCAAAAAGGCAGGGAGAAAGGGTGGGAAATTCGAATTTCCAGCCCTTTCGCCCTGCCTTTTTGGCTTCGGAGGTCTCAAACTGCTTCCTACGATGTTGGGGGGAAAGCCCTTTGAGACCTCCGAAGGCGCTGATCGCTCAGTTGGCATTGACTTGCGAAAGGAGCCTCGTTCGTAGGTCGAGGCTCCGTTCGCAAGTCGATGCCAATTTTTTCCAACGGAGCCGTTCGTAAGTCAAAATGTTCGTAACTTAGGGCCGTTCGTAAGTCGAGGGTTGACTGTAGTATTTTAGAGGATGAATACTGAAGGCAGATGTCTCTAAATGTAAAGACCCTGGAAAAAAACACATTGTGACATTTCTCCCTGCTCCTACAATGGCAGGGGGCAAATACTGTTGATTCACCCTCAGCACTGCACCAAATGAATTCTGCAAAAAAAGTTTTGCATGAAAGACAATAGACAATTTGCTACATTTTCACAAAAAAGTACTAAAATGCAAAATTCATGTTTTAGTGCATTGCTCTTGTTATCATGCCCAGTGGTGAGAAATCCTCTGAAAAGTTTCATTCTCATCTGCAACAACAACAACGAAGTGAAGACTTTTACACTTATTAGATGAAGGTGAATAAATCTTCACTTACTTTATTCTCACAGGTGAGGATGAAACAGTAGTTTCTCACCACTAGGCTTGATAATAAGAGCAATGCACTAACACATGTATTTATATCAACCGGGTGAAGGTGATACTGGCTGAGTAGCTTAGTGAGTTGGGTATTTGGCTGCAGGGCCAGAGAGGTTGGGAATTCAGTTTCCCTAAATTTCAGAAGTGCTAACCTTTGTGGCCTCGGGCAAGCTGCACAGTCCCAGGATGCCCCCGAGAAAAAAGTAAACCATTTCTGAGTCCTCTCTTTCTAGAAAAATCTAGAAAGAGTTGTAACAAATCAGAATTGATTTGATGGTACATTATCATCATCATCATCATAGATGAAGGTGAACAAATACATTTTCAATTAGGCTTCTGTTTTTTGGGTTGAACTCCCTAAAATTGAAAATGATCAGGCACTTAGCGAGACAGAAGAACAGAAGCCCTGTTGCCAAAGATAGTCCCACTTCACCTCATTAAAGAGCCATTTTTCATTGAGATTTAGGACTTCTGTCTGTGCTCTCTCTCTCTCCTCAGGTGGGGGCTTCCATGGTTTAATGCAGGGGTCAGGGAACTTTTTTATCTTTTACCCCCCAAAAAATTTATATACGTCGACATTACCCCCTTGATTTGAAAGGAAGGAAATCATACATTATTTGAATTCAAAATATTATTGAATCTACACAGGCTGTGTACCGAACTAGCAGGATATATCATCAGTATCAATGGCTGCCAGGCTATGTACCGAACTAGCAAAATGCACCAAATTCAATAAAGATGTGCACTATTTTTGCTGGAACACATTGCACTCCAGCCATGGGGTCGTATATGAAGTAGTAAGGTGTCCAACGTGCCTAGCAAGTTGCATTAAATTTTTGCTAGCTCGCAGAGGATTTAATCATCATCAATGGCTGCCAGAGTGGTGCTAGCAATGACATGCTTGCTAGAGACAGCCAAGGCAGAGTTGGGGGGGGGGGCTTTCCTACCACTTTAATCATTCTGTGTGTGGTGTGCAAAAAGGAACAAACCAGGCTAAAGGTCATGTCACCCACCCTGGTGCCACAGCCCAATATCAAAGGACCAGTGCGCTATTTTTTTTATCATCATCAATGGAAAACTCAGCAGTGGCCAGAGGATTGGAAAAGAACAGTCTACATCCCAATCCCAAAGAAGGGCAGTGCCAAAGAATGCTCCAACTACTGTACAATTGCACTCATTTCACACGCTAGCAAGGTTATGCTCAAAATCCTCCAAGGCAGGCTTCAGCAGTATGTGGACCGAGAACTCCCAGAAGTGCAAGCTGGATTTCGAAGGGGCAGAGGAACTAGAGACCAAATTGCTAACATGCACTGTATTATGGAGAAAGCCAGAGAGTTCCAGAAAAACATCTACTTCTGCTTCATTGACTACGCAAAAGCATAGCAGAAAGTGAGGAGGAATTAAAGAACCTCATAATGAGGGTGAAAGAGAAGAGCACAAAAAATGGTCTGAAGCTCAACATATAAAAAACTAAGATCATGGCCACTGGCCCCATCACCTCCTGGCAAATGGAAGGGGAAGATATGGAGGCAGTGACAGATTTTACTTTCTTGGGCTCAATGATCACTGCAGATGGTGACAGCAGCCACGAAATTAAAAGACGCCTGCTTCTTGGGAGGAAAGCAATGACAAACCTAGACAGCATCTTAAAAAGCCACCCTTTTTCCCCCCGCCTTAATTCAAGCCTTCTGTTTTGCTTGCCTGTTCCTTTTTTCAGTTTTGAGTCAGTCTCTCTCTCTCTCTCTCTCATACACACACACATCCATCCACCCTCCCTCCCTCCATCCCTCCATCCATTTTCTACATACATTTAAACAAGCTTGATGAAACCATCGGTCTCTCGCACCTTCCTTCCCTCGTTAACTGGAGCCTTTCCCTCCTCCTGCTTGCTTGCAGTCATCTCCGGCGGAAGCAGTCATTCACAAGCCCCGGATTGATTGACTGCCCGGGGCTATTCTACAGCTGTAACCAATCAAGGAGGCTTATCTCCGATCTCTGAAAGAACGGATTTACAAGTGCCCTGCCGCAACCAAGGAAGTAACAGGGAGAGGTGGGTTACAATTTGAGGTTTGGTTGCAGGGGGTGGGGGTGGGGGTGGGGGGGATGGGGGGTAGCGCTCTGCTCATTACCCCCAGGATTTTCACTTTTAACCCATTTGGGGTAAATTATCCCTGTTCCCCGACCACTGGTTTAATGCTTCTACTCATTGAATATTCCCCACAGATGGGGGAGGGGAAGCATATCAATGAGAAGAGTTCAGCTTAGCCTTCTGTCTGACATGAATTTTTCTCCTTAAATGTTCTCTTTTTGGGTAGAATATTCCTATCCAAAAAACAAAACAAATAAAATTTCCCTGTGAATAGAAAACAGGTATGAAAAGGAAAAGGGCTCTGACCTAGGCTTCTATCTGATATCCATTGTTTCTTTATGCCACAAACCTTTTTGCCTATAAACACCATTAAGCCATAGGACCTTCGTGTTGGCAATCTAAAGTAATATATGAAGACATAGATTACCACCTCATTGATGTTTAGGTGTTCCTCAACTACCTCTTCTCTCATGTGCATGCAGTGCCAGTGGATTGCTGTCCTGTCACAAAACTTTGTGACTTGTTGAGCAACAGTATGCTCTTGCATAACTTCTGTGTAATTCTACATGAAGATATTTAATGGTGCATGACTGCCCACAAGGACACAGGCCTTCTACTTTTACATCCCTCCTTTTGCATAATAAATATTGAATAATACATTCTCCAACACATTACATGCATATTATATGGTCCAGGGCATCATTAAAACAAAGCATTTTTTTTTTAAAAAATCTGATTTTAAAGAAACAATATTAGAGTTAGCGGCTAATGCACTACATTATTAAGATGCCACCATCTTTTGTATTAGCTGTTTTTATACATAGTAGATATTTGGTTTTCTTTTTTGCTTGATGCTTTAATTTGGTTTTTATTATAGTTTTGTTTCATGTCTATGTTGTAATATTGTAAACTGCTCAGAGTAGTGGCCTGGTCACCAGATGGGTGGGGTAAAAAAAATAAAGTAAATAAATACAATTAAATAAATTATTTTGTCTGTTATACTTAATTGATTAATATAAAGCATGAGTATTGTCTTATCTTTATAAGTAACTATATCATTCAGGAAACCTGCTATTCCATCACTTTCACTTGAGATAATGAATTATAAAAGCTAATAATGCGTTAAGCAAAATTAATGCCTCTCATCTAGATTATGTGGGGAAAGGTTGTGTTTTTTTAAAAAAATCTATATTTGTCTTTCTTTTCTTTTTTACGACATGGGTTTAAAAAAATTAAACAGACCATTTTTCCCCAGTACCTTCCAAAGGCTCATTTGAATTTGGCTGATTCTAAATATAATTATTTCTGCTGAAATCTAAAAAAAAACAACAACAACTACGGAGAGCCAGTTATTGCTTCAGATATACAGTACATGAAGCCTATAGTGAATTTAGACTTTTGTGGAAAAGAGGATGTGTAGATTGAATATCTTTTTTATATTTCATAGTGTTTCAAAAAGATTCAAGTCTGAGGAAAGGTTCTGTAAGCTGAGTAATGTTAATACAAATCTCTACACATTTTAATATGTACTGCTAGTTTATTAAATGATACATCTGATTTTCACATCACATGCTGATGAAGTAATATCTCAGGAAGCCTGTAGTAAATTTGGATTTTCCAGCAGCAGACATTTTCTTTCCAGAAGCTGTGACAAAGCATAAACTGCAGAGTTTTTGAGACTGTAGCAGACATGGCAGAGGGAGCAAGGTAACCTTCATGCCAGAGATTACTACAATCTGATGAAATATCTCCTTATGCTCAGTGGGTAAAAACCTTATTTTGACTTTAATCTGGCACAACTAGATATTTCTATCTGGTGAATAACATAAATTATAACCCAAATTATAACCCCTAACTTTTGCTAGAGGTGCCTATGTCTTTGTGTTGTTTCCCGCAAACCACAGCCAAAAAGAAACTGAAGGTTCAAAAGAAGGAAATGTGAGGGGGGGGGGACACAGAGTAATTGGGAGCCTTTTGGTCTTAAGAGAGAGGTGTAAAAATTCCAGACCATGCTACAAAGAGGCTTGAGATCACAGCCTCAGAGGAATTACATCAGCTCTCACAGACATGTACCAACCATTTTTTAACCCTTATGTACATTTTTTCTGCACCATGAAGGGGTTGTGCTAAATTCCTGGAGAAGTGGAATTTCTCCATGAAAGCTTGCAATCTTCTTGATCTTTAGTGGTGCAAAAAAAAAAAAGTAGCACCCATTTTTACATTGGTTAACCTTCATGTGATATCATATTGTTTCAGAAGAGGAGAGGGGGGTGCTGACCCTCATGCCTACAGTTTGCATTGCAAAATAAGACCATCTAATTTAAATAAAAACTTCCTTTTGTGATACAAATGGAGACTCACCAAGATGGCGCAGTGTGCAGTGAGCAGACACATCTCCGTACTGCTCCAGTGCAACCTCTATTATTTTGGTAAACTTGTGAAACCAAACAGAAGTTTCTCTCCCATCTTTCTGTTCTCCATCTGGAAAAAGCTTATCCGAAACCATGGGGAAGAGGAGAAGACCCAAACACCCTTCTAGCCAAGATAATACGTCGATTAAGACATCAAAACAGAGGCATCTGGAAGACTGTCCGGCGTGGTCGGACACAGCAGACTTAGAGGGTGAGTTTACCAGACCTGGCTCTCTAAGTTTCCAAATTAGAGATTTCTCAGACGATCAGCTGTTACCCTCCCTGTCTTCACAAGACAAACATCCCTCACAGAATGAGAATGTTTTTAGCAATTATTTTTTAACTCTGCTTGGAGAACACTGTGTAGTTACAGGAAACACAGTAGTACATATGTGTCAACAGCTCAACTCTATTCTATCTCAGCTGGACAAGCTCAATAAGGCTATTTTGCACCTATCTTTATGTCCCAAACAAGATACAGGATCTTACTCTAATTGCCCAGCGAGTACCAGAAATATAACCTTACCAGATACTGGGGTGTGTGCAGAAGATCCCAGGGGGATGAGCCGCTGCCTAATGAGAAATCAAGTGCTGATAGAGGTCTGGGACACCCCTCTAAACAAGGGTAGATGGACAAACAAGCAATATGTGCTTAATTCATTAGGTAGCTTGCTATACCTGGATAGCTACAAGATAGACCTACTAGAAATGACTCATCTTCCATGGTGCTCCCGATTACAACACTGCTCCCGAGTGCTACTGAAGTTCAAAAGTTTTAGAATTCCCCGTCTACTTTATGAGAGAAAACATCTCCTTGAATCTTACAATATATTTTTGCGAAGAGTGTTCAGCGACATGCCTATTAAACCACTGTTACCGAAGAACAAGCCGAAACGGCCCTTATCAGTTCCCCTCGAAGTCCCAAGGACGACAAGTCTTGGACAGCTGCCTAGCTTTCAGCTAAGAAATAACGGCTTCCAGAATGCAAGCAACAGAGCTGACTCTATTACAAGCCTAGGTGTCCCATCATTGATATCTGAACTAAAAGCAGCAACTGACACCATCGGAAGCTCCTTATTAAAGCTAAAATCTTCTCATCCTGAGCTTCGTGTGGAAGCTCACTCGTCCCGTCCCAGTTCAAGCAGTACCCAGGGCATCAAAAAAGACAAAGGAAAAAGGAAAAGTAAGGAACTTTGTAACGACTCTCCTCTTGACCTCCCAGTACAAGTCTACATCTGGTGCACTGGGAAATCTACTCCCGGGGTCTATGGCACCTAGCCTTCCAACCGGACAAAAGACCCCCTCAAGGGGTCAGACCACTCCTGAACCAGACACATCGGTAGATCTGATGTCTCTAGTATCACCAGCCAGACTCTTAATTGAAACACTGGAACAACTGGAAACAATTGGTACTCCCACTGAAGAAGTTGGACTAAGGGAGACACTGCCTATGGAGAACACTGAGGACACCCTGATCTCGGAGCCCCTTCCTTGGAAGCACACTGTTGAGTGCCCCCAGACTGTGCCAATGTCCCTATTACCTCCTATATGTTCCAGTTCCAGTTCCACCAATGGTCCTGACCCAGGGGAACTGCTACTACAGTTTGATATTGATATTGACAGCGAGGCTCTGCCTAATGAGGCCACTGATGGATTCAAAGTGCTTCCATGGAAGAATCAGATCCTGATGCTTAAGAAAGTAGAGGCACTAAGGCAGGAGTTACTGGCCTTAGTTGAACCCTCTCAGCCCAAGAGTACCCTTGAAGGTCACTTACTCCCTCAGGGGACGAATATACCCACCATATCTAACCCCAATGAGCCCTCTATAAGGATGAACGCT
Source organism: Intellagama lesueurii (assembly GCA_037013535.1). NCBI lineage: Eukaryota > Metazoa > Chordata > Lepidosauria > Squamata > Agamidae > Intellagama > Intellagama lesueurii. The sequence goes on along the minus strand of JBAJHW010000003.1, from coordinate 130,505,488 downwards.
TGCAAGGGTAGGATCTCCCCACAAAAGAAACATACCCAGGCAGAGCCGCCTCCAGAGCAGGTATTGCACCCTGACATCTCATCTACTTACACCCCAGCGAGCCTCCTGTCGCCAACCTCTCCACTGTCTACTGGTGCCCAGTTCGTTGGAGCAGCTCAAAGATTGCAGGATGACCAGTCAGGACATGGCAGCAGGGGCTCCAGCAAATCCTCTCAGTCCTCAATCCCCCCTCAACGGCATAACATCAAAGAGTCTAAGCAGAGCAAGGAACCACTGGCACCACTACAAACATCCCGCCCCACTTCAAAGTCAATCAATGTGAGCGTGGACATTCACAACTGCGTGAAGCTCAGTGGCTGCCCCATGGACCCACAGGTACTGCTAGAACCCTTGGCTACCCCTGCCGTAGACAACCTATCCGGGGTGGACCCTCATGCAGACAGTCTGCCGCTGAACCCGATGGTGTGTGCCCCATCGTTGTCTGCCAACTGACACACTGTCCACTCGCCCATCGATGGCCCCTCTGATGCCCTCAGATTGATCTCTTGGAATGTGGCTGGGTGGTACAGGAAGCTGCAGGACCCTGAGTTTATCGATCTTCTCCGAGGCTTTAACATTATCCTACTTCAAGAAACGCGGGCAGTTCATTTTGTACTACTAGCAGGATATGACTCATATTCCCTTCCAGCACAGAGGCTCAAGGCAAAGGGCCGCCCGTCTGTGGGCCTGGCAATACTGGTTGCCGACTGCTTATCTTCAGACTATGTTCTCACATTTGATGGTAGCTGCAAAATCCAGGCTATAAAACTTAAAACTAGGAACCAAGAAATATTGATAGCCAATGTTTACATGCCCCCAGCCTCCTCTAAGTCACATAGGGTCTGTCAATGGGAAGCCTTGAGCCATGCCTTAGATGATCTTGATCTTAGGTTTCTAGGGATCCCTCTTCTGCTAGCAGGAGATTTCAATGCTAGAGTAGGTCAGGGTGAGGCCATATTCGATCGTGTATTGGATACATCTAGTGATGCCTCCCTGTTACATCTTTATGTCCCAGAGAGGCAGTCCAAAGACCATCAAATCAACGATGCGGGGACTCGTTTGTCAAAACTCTGTCTACTTAGAGGCTTAATTTGGCTAAATGGCCTTACAGAGCTCGACAACGATGGTGAGTTCACGTACATTTTTCCCCATGGATCCAGCACGATTGACTATATCCTGATCCCTGTTTCCCTACTACCATGTGTGGCCGAGTTCTGGGTGGGTGAGCCCCTTGCTAGCAACCATTTCCACTTATGTTGCAGTCTTTCTCTTGATACAGACTCTATAGTTTTGCCCAATACAGCACTTCATGAGTGCCCATTGATCCTGCCCAGAATTAAATGGAACCACAGAGCAAAGTATCTCTTCGAAAAAGCAATTAAGCAAGATACTACACCTCAAGGCTCCCTCAACTGGCTATCTTCAGTAAACCCTGAAGATCACATCAAAGGCTTTGAGAACCTAACAGACACTATAATAGCTAGCCTTGGCCAGTTCCCTCAACAATCTCAGAACAGACAGGCCCCAGACATGTGTCCTAGGCTAGACAAGGAATGTCTTGCCTTGAAGCTGGATATGCAGAGGGTCTATAATAACTACAGAACCTCAAGGGCCTCCAGGCTCCCTCTACAGTATTGTGTGCTGGAAAACCACCTCAGAATAGCCATTAAGAAGCTCCATCATCATTTTATTCTGGACCGCTGGTCTCATCTAGCCCAGGCTATCAATACAGGCAACAACAAAAAAATTTGGGAGGTGGTTTCAGGTTCTTCCATCTTCAATAAGAATTCACAGGACCTTCCCTATATACCAGCTGGGACATGGGAACAGCACTTCTTGGCCACTTTTTATGATAGCTGCAAGCCCACAGTGCCAACCGATCTGCTCCTATCCAGAGATCTCCCGGAATGGTCCCCAGTCACAACTAGCGAAATTAAAAAACTCATAGGACACCTTAGAACTGGAAAGGCACCAGGTCCTGATGCCCTTCCTCCGGAACTGCTAAAGGCTTACCCCGATTGGTGGGCGCCTGTTCTTGCTGCTCTATTTACTTCTGTCAATCGATCTGGTATCATGCCCAAAGCATGGATACAGGCCATAGTGATTCCCATCCATAAGAAGGGTGATAAGAAATTGCCTGCAAATTATAGACCAATAAGCCTTCTTGCTATCACTGGAAAGTTGTACACCAGCTACTTACTCCAAAAATTACAAGACTGGCTTCTAGACCAAGATATCCTGGGCCCTGAACAAGCGGGTTTTAAGGCAGGAAAGTGTACACTAGACCATTGTATGATCTTATCCCATCTGATCTCCAAATACGCTTCACAGCGTAACACTCGTCTGTTTGCAGCTTTCTTAGACCTAAAAGGGGCCTTTGATTCCATAGACAGAGATATCTTATGGCTAAAGCTCTCTAGGCTGGGCATTGGTAGGAGGCTCTTTTCTAATCCAAAAACTCCATGCGGGCTCTACCTGTCGCATAAAAATGTTGACGCAGGGGGCCCTTTCTAATCAGATTTTCTCCAACAGAGGAGTGAAGCAAGGCTGTGTTCTGGCGCCAACTCTGTTTAACTTATTTATTAATGATCTTGCCCCACTCCTACATAGTATCAATGGCCATAGCCCCAAACTAGGCCCTATACAGATTCAAATCCTATTATATGCGGATGACATGGTTCTCCTGTCCCACACAAGGGTCAGCCTAAAGCGGCTAGTTAGCGGTTGCCATGACTACCTGATACGCAATAAGCTCCAACTAAATTTTGAGAAATCTAAAATTATAGTCTTTGGCAAAGCATGGAAACCCTTTTCTTGGTCTTTCAATGGCAACTCTATCCAGCAGGTCAGAGAGTTTAAGTATTTGAGTGTCTTTTTTCATTACAGACACACTTGGTCGACTCACCGGCAGACAGCGATTAAGTCAGCAAAGCTTTCAGCACAGACCTGAGAAAAATTCGACACCTCCTAAGTGGCACTATTAAGGAACTTACCCTGATAACAGCCAGATACATCTGCTCCATCATGCAGAGGTGACGCAGCGTGCTGTCACAGAATGCTGAGCCCTAAATACGCATTTGGCTGTTCCCTGCCACATGTCAGCTGTTGAATGTTTTATCTGCATTTTAGTGTGTTTTAATTTTGTACAGTATGCCAATAAAGGTTTCTGTCTGTCTGTCTGTCAATGATGAAGCATTGGCAATATGCACACTTGCATATTTGCCTGTACTGTATCCAGAAAAGGAAAAAATAAATAAGGTTTAAAGCTGCAATTCTCTATCTGGGTGTAAACTCTATTGAATTCCGTAGGACATGTTCTATTGCTAGTGCAATAAAACTTGTCTGTACAATTTGAAAGTATAATTTATGGTAAAAATGTTGTCATTTTGTGACTTCTTTATTAGAATTTGTGGGAGCCATTGGAGCCTAATCAATTCCGTAAGGGCAGAGTTGGATTTGCAGGTTGGCTGCTAGCTGGTCATTCTTGAGTTTTAATTAATTCAACTGTAAATACATTTTTGGAATTAACGATAAAGTCAGAGTATTAAAATGAGCAACTTGGTGTAAAGTATTTATCCATAAAGATTTTGAAAATATAATCCTAAAAGGTAACATTGTTGCAATCTGTTGATTTATTTGAACCAAGTGCTCTCCTGAATTTTTAAAATGATTATATTGTTTTTAGTATCCTTTGTGAAATAATAAAGTGCAAGCACAATTTGTCAGATCCATACTTTATTTTCAGGACCACAGATGTGATTTCTAGCTCAACATCTGCTTGTTTTTCTCTTTTAGTGCTTGTTCTATATTATTTCATTTTTAAAAAACGGGGAAGATGTCTTAAAAAAATTAGTGGTTTTTTTTCACCCGAAGTAAGGTTAAACTATATTTTATATTGTCATTAAATTAAAATGTAGAGGTTAGATCTAGACAAATTTAAGCACTTTTATTTGGATGGAAGAGATATACATATGTTTAACACTCTTCTTTAACTCTCTGGGTGCAGTCCCACTGACAATAAGAACTATAGTTATATTGATTTTAGTATTATTTAAATTGATTTATAAATTCCTGGGCACATAACACAAAGGTAAAATCAATTTATATGGGCTGCAAAGTGAGGTTTTTTTTTCAACTGGCCATGAGGCTCTTCTTAAAATACCTTGCTTCTAAATTGATTCAAATCAATGCAGTTTTGTGTATGTTCCATATGTGTTGTCTCCAACGAATTTTTGGTATCACCTGGCAGGACAAAGTTCCAAATAGTGTAGTCCTGGAACAAGCTGGAATTGTTAGCATGTATACTTTACTGAAACAGCGACATCTACGTTGGCTTGGGCATGTCATGAGAATGGCTGACGGTCGGATTCCAAAAGATCTCCTGTATGCAGAATTAGTGCAGGGAAAGTGCCCCAGAGGGAAACCACAGCTGCAATACAAGGATATCTGCAAGCGGGATCTGAAGGCCTTAGGAATGGACCTCAACAGATGGGAAACCTTGACATCTGAACGCTCAGCCTGGAGGCAGGCGGTGCAGCATGGCCTCTCCCAATTTGAAGAGACACTTGTTCAGCAGGCTGAGGCAAAGAGGCAGTCCAGAAACCAGCAAAATCAGGGAGCTGGACAGGGGACAGATTGTATTTGTCTTCAGTGTGGAAGGGATTGTCACTCTCGAATTGGCCTTCTCAGCCACACTAGATGCTGTTCCAAGACCTCTATTCAGAGCACGTTACCATAGTCTCTCAAGACTGAAGGATGCCTAATCTATCTAAGTCCAACATAGCTCAAATGATCTGCACCTGTTGAATTGCTGCATCTATCAAAGTCAGAAATGGCTGGTGGGCTATGTTTGGTCTGTTGCTTTGCCCACATTGTGCAGGCCTTCTCCAGTGCTTTATACAGTTATCAAAGAGCAAAAGCACTTCTACGGTGTGCTTTTCCATTTTCTTTGAATGGACATGTTTTCCTTTCTTTGATCATATTGAAGAAGCATACTGCCTGAGGGGATACATTAGTACCCCAGAAGACATGACAGAAACTGGAGTAACAAAGTCCTTGATTCTTTTTCTTAAGGGAAAAAAATTGACATTTTTAAAAGCAAAAATATATGTAGTCAGAAGACTTGTATGCAGAAGAAACAAAATGTCTGTCCCATGTTTTTAACATTCTGTATTATAATATTTGTATATGCATTTCTCTCTCTGTTCAACATTAGCTCTGGTTTAGTGCTAACATGTTTCAAATTCTGAATTACAACTAGGGATGAAGCACATATTCACTAAATTCTTTCCTCCCATTAACTAGGGTTGTTTTGCTATAACAAAACAACAAAGCAAGAAATTTAAATGGCTTCTGAGATTCCTTCCCTCTAACCAAAAGCAAGTCAAAAAACTCTCGGCTCTCAACTTACAAGGTTTTCATAAATTTGTATAAAGTGTCTCTGGTGTCCTTTTCTTTTGAGAAGCAGAACATGTCCATAGAGACACCCTGCACAGAAGAACGTGCTGACTAAAGCAACCGTCATCCTACTTTGGGGCAATTCACACCAATTGCCCAAAGTGCAATAGGCAATTTTGCATGATGATTGCCCATTTTTGGAAAAGCTGCAATTCTTGTCAATTCAAGAACTCTTTCAGTTGAACCAGAAAATTCCTCACCATCCTTGAGACCCAGTAGAAGAATTTTGCATTCCCATGTACTTGCCTGAATGGATAAGACAAGTAAGGATTGACATTCTGATTTACAATTAGCCAACAATATTTTGTATTATGGCAATGCTGAAGAAGAAAGGGAAGGAATATTTATTTTAAGAAAAGTGCCAAGCAATCCTGGGAGGTGCTCTATTTAACTTTTTTTAAAATGTCAAATGTTGCACATGAACCAGTTTTAAAAATTACTAATGACTTCTATGAATGCCCCAGTCAAGGTCAAATGTATGATTCTGAGACAAAGAGCACCATAAGCACTCTTTCATTGTTTGAATTTTTGGGGGCCATCACTGCCGACCCTTTTCCCTTATAGGGTTAATTTCAGCATGACATTCACACTGATAGCCATTGACAATCATGTCAACCATATCACTATTTACCTGATAGTGAAGTAAATCTTTTTCTAGACATCCATATACACAACATCAGCTTGCCTAATTACATGTTTTACTCATCTAATTGCTTCCATGTTATGTATGCATAAAAATATAATTTCACAAATCCAAAGTTATTCAAAACACCTAACTTGGAACTGACAGGCACTCTTACTTTATCTTACAAAAATCATTATTACAGCTATGAAAAAAGCTGTAGGTGTAAATGCTTAAAAAGAAATCAATTCTTGCAACTTGTGAAAAGCTGCAGGTATGATTGTCATCCAAAATTCTTACAACTATGAAAAGTTGCAAATGGAAGTACATTTAAAATCATATTCGATTCAAAAATGCAGGATCATAAAAGTGTGGTAGAATTATACTTTAAGAATCAAAAAAATCATGGAGAATGTTTATATCTAGACATGGGTGCTTCCTATTAGTATCCAGGGGATATGAATATGAAATGCAACACCACAAGTGCCATGGCAGTGCATCCCAGCCCCCCAGAACCAGGCTCCACTTGGCATGTGTGTCTATCAGCATCGTTGTCACATCAATCATGGAAGTAGCCCTGCGGCGCTTCCCCACCTTTCCCCACAGCCGACCACTCAGCAGCTGAGTGGGGAGACCCATCTTCCCACCTCCTCACTGGAGTGGTCAGCTGTGGGGAGATGCAGGGAAGCGCCAGCTGGACTACTTCTGTGCTTGGCGCAATGATGATTCTGATGGACATACACACCGTATGGAGCCTGTTGAGTCGACCGGGCTGGTTCTGTGAGGCAGGAATGGACCAACATGGCACCTGTGGTGCAGAGTTACAAAGCACCAATGTCTACTTACAACTCGAAAAATCACAATGAAAACACAGAGAGTAGATCTCTTATAATACTAAAGTTCTTAAAAATAATATATAAAAGTTAAACACATATTACTTAGTATAGTAATTTAAAATTTAGGTAATTTAAATTTCAGCAGGTTCATTTAGTTATAAATGTAGAAAGCCACACACACTCAGGGCTGGCAGCTACCATGCCAGTTAAAATGGAAATTCCAATGGAACTGGCCTGTACTACAAAAAATGTTGATAAGGTAGTTTGTAAACAAGAAGACTAATTTTCCTACTGAAGCAGAGATACAGTATTTTTCTATGGGTTTCACTCTGGTAGAAAACCATATGTGGGTTGTTTTTTCAGTACCTTGTTGTTCAAATGTCCTTTTTATGATCACATCTCATATTTATAGGGTTACAATTCTTACCCCCACAATTATTCTAGTACTTTATACAAAATATAACACCTTAGCCTTAAGTCAGCATTTGTACAACAACAAAGATCAACCCTTTTATATAATCTTTTGCATTGTTTGACTAATTGCTGCTCACAATAGTAAAACAACCCTTAAAGTGTCAATCTGTTGGCTCTTAGAAACACAGCTAACTACATGTTTGGACAATGAGTCTACGTTACTGAGAGAAAATTATCTGATATATTTATTAATTGGACGTTGGTGCATCTGACACAAATAAGGGAAGAAAGTCTGCAACAATGTCCAAACAGTATTTAGATCTACAGCCTAACATGGGAGTGAACCTCAAAATTAACTCAGTTCCTCTGCGCAGATGTAGCCAACAATACCTTCTAATGTGATCTGTGTAGGTGATGTGGTATGAATTTTGAGGACAGGAATATAAGGAGTCCTGTAGAAAAAACTTTTCTTTGGAATATTTTATTTATTTATGTTTGTTTTCAAGGCTTTTAATTATTGTGATATTTTTCTTTAGCCAAATACATGCCAAAATACCAAGCACCCTCAAGGAACTAGAACAGCAACACTAATTAAAGCAATTAATTGCTACCATACTGTGTTTTCATAGTCAGTAATTTTAAATGTATGAGATGGGTTTTTAAGAGAAACAAACAGTTTAACATGTGAAGGGAGATAACCTTAGCTGTTGTGTTCCTCAAATGAGTTTACGTGAGTGGCTTAGCTTTTTGAATTTAATTTTGCATCAGTGTTTTCTCCTTTTCTTCCTTTTACCTCCTTCTAAAATTCTTATTTTCTTATTTAATTTTAAATCTTTATTTGGGAATTAAATTGTACATATCAATTTAGCAATTATATTACTGTAAACTGTGTGGGATCATTACATTATTAATAAAATACTGGATTGTAAACATTATTAAAATGCATATATTCTATCCACTCAAGATATTCTAGGTTGCAAAACCTAACTGTTTCTAATTAGTTGTGAGCACTCATCAGTGGGTGGCCCCTTTTCCAATCCCAAATCCATGGAGTCTACAACAGTGTCAGTAACAATAACAGGGTTTATTAAACATAGCGAAGAGAAACCAACATTAGTTAACAGATCTCCTTTTGCAGTGCTGCTGGGTCAAAGTTGGTTCTCCCTCAGCAACCCTGTGAAATGATTGGTGACTCTGCCTGTAACATCTTAAAGCTGAAGACCCATCTCTTCAGGCAGGCTTTTAACAATTACAACTGAATTCCCTGAACCCCATTTTAGCAGAGAATTTTAATCTTTTCCATGTTTTAATCTTTTAATTTAGTTTTAAATCATATATTGTTTAATTTGTCTTTTAATATTTAACTTGTGTTTTTAATTGTGTGAATTTTAATGTTGTGAGCTGCTTTGGGTACCTTGTCGGGAGAAATGTGGCATATAAATAAAACTACTACTACTAATAATAATCTTACCCCCCCCCCCGTAATGGACTTGGGGAGGAGAATGAGAGTACTGAGTACTGTTGTGTGGGTTCCTCTCTTTAAGGATCCTAAATTCAACCAGCTCCTCAGTCTAGGGGTCTTCTTTAACCACATACTCCTGTTTCCCAGGGGGCTTTAATTGATCCTTATCCACCTCATCTGCCTGAAGAGCTTCCTCCAACTTCTTTTTATCATCTCCTCAGGTCCCTTTCTCCTCCATCTTTACTAGGTCTGGCAACTCTCTTCCACCTCCTTCTCTCTTTAGCTGCTCTCTCACTTCCTCCAATGTCTCCTTTGTATCCTCTAGTTTTCAACCCCCTTTGTCTCCTTCCACTCTTGTAGATGGTGCTTGATTGGGACAGGGGATGCATGTATACACCAGAACCTATTTTCTTGCCTCCTGTAGGAAAGCCTTGGTTTGTGCTCCTGTGTCCTATAACTTGGGTTTGTTTTGCACAATCTCTCCTAATAAAGTGAGTAATAAAGTGAGAACTGGACCCTGCTGGAGGCATCTCTGCAAACCTCCTCGCAATTTTTTTTTTACTTCAGACCCAGTTTAGGAGTCAACACTGCCCTGCTTACCTGGTGAATGATCTATGCTGGAAGGGAAGTGACTCCGCAGCCGTGAGTAACTTTCAATACCAATTAGAATTTCTATTATTATCCCGTGCACAAGCCATGTGCACCCCAAAATTCATGCAGGAACTGTTCAATTAACACCAATCTGCCACTGCTGGTGATGTCATCCTAGCTGCAAAGGTGGAGCTCCCAATCCCTCCAGGTTTGGTGAAGAGTGTGTTTCCCCAAGCCACCTGCTAAAGGGCACTTTCCTGGGGTGATCCAATTTGTGGATGTATATCGTGGATGTCTGAATCTCAAACTTCACCAAACATGCAGGGCCTGTAGTCAAGAGCCAATGGAAGCTTCCCTATGAATTTGGTGTCTCTAGGTGATTGGGGTGCCATTGTATAGGGTTTTAAATAAAAAACTAAATTGATTAATTGATTTGTTGATTCATCAGAAAAAATTATTCATAAATTCATAACTTGTGATTCATGGACCTTGATGAATTATGAATCAAAACAAATCACCATTTTTCTGATTCATGCCCATTTCTACTGTGGGCATTCTGGAGATGATATTAGGCTGGATATGGGCCAAAATTTAAACAATCTCGATCAGGATGGACAACTCTGACAGGTTGTAGGGTCATTTTTCAGATTGACTTAACAACCCAAGGGTTATTTCTTCGTTGATTTGTTAATTATAAAAAGCACACATGATATCAGTTAAGAAATTTATATAAAATAGTGTTAATTCACAGACAAATCATTATTAAATGATTAGATGGAATCACATCATTTAGAAGTACCAACAACATTAAAGAATCCCAGCTCTGTGACCGTCTGATGCAAAACTAGTCCTAACCAGTGAGATATGGACAAAGGAAACTAACCAGTTTTGCAGGCAGGTGATCTCAGTCCAAGAAGTACAACAGGGACACTAAAGACTTCCTAAGAATTAAGGTGATTAACTCATTTTTCATGCAGTTTATTTTTTTCCCTAAAAAAGCAGTCAACTCCTGATGTTGCATGTGACATTGTTGAGGGTCATAATGGTGCTGCCAAAGTAAATGTGAGGACACAGTCAGCATCCAGTTTGTAACAGCATCTTAACCCTGTCACTGTAATCATTTTTTTTCTCCTTCTTTTATATTAACATCTCTTTCTTTTTTGCTTTGGTGGTGGTGGTGATGGGGGTCCTGTCTATAAGAAAGCACAAGTCTACATTGCCAACAAGCAGCTAGTTTGCTCACACATTATCTAATGTGATTTGTGGCATCCTTTGCTAGCAAATATCCCTCTGCATTCTACACTGGGCAAAGGGGACAATGTCTATACAAGAGGAAAAAAATGAACACAAAGACTTCAGGGATGGCAACACTTGGCAGCATAAAAGCAAGTTTCAAAGCACTTGAACTTCCCAGGATACTCTGCTACAGATCTCTAAGTGTTTTGAGGTGAAATTGTATTACAAAGATGAGATTTGAAAGGAATTCCACTGGGTATGCTATATCCATAAATTCCATTGTGTTTAAAGACTGAAAAAAGCTAAAGGTTTTTAGGACACTGCAGTTGTCCTTACATTCTTATTGTTTACTGCAGCCCTAGAACTGGATGTTGATTATAAGTAGAGATGGGGGTATTCGTACACGAATACAAATATCCCCGCACAGCTGGAGTTAACGAGGGTCCGGCCCCTGGGGCTGGACCATCCACTCACGTGTCCGGAGGAGGTGGCACCCTCACTCATCCTTCCAATTGCTCCTGAGTGCCATTCTCTTCCCAGTTGCCTAGCCACTCCTGGCAGAGGGAGGGAGGACGAGTCTCCCTGCAAGGCTGCTGAGTGGCTAGCTGAGCAGCACTCTGGAGCAACTGGAAGGAAGAAAAGGGCTGCTGCTGCTACCGAACACGTGAGTGGACTGTCCAGCCCCAGAGGCCGGACCCTCATTAACTCTACCTGTGCGGGGATATTCGTATTCATATACGAATACAAATATCCCTATCTCTAATTATCAGTAAGCCACTTCTGAATTAGTATCTTTGCACTTCAAAGGCAAGCCTATTCTTATCTAGTAGACAGTTAATCTCATGCAATCTATACTCTCAGAGTTAATTACTTTCTTAAGTATGCCCCCACAACACATATTGTATATGAATTTGTGCCTATGTATTTCACTCTGTGTGTCTGAGGAAGTGGTTTCTCATCCATGAAAGCTAACACTGAAATAAATCTATTAACCTTTAAGCTGCTTGTTTTTTCTTTCTGTCGATGTTCTGTTTTTGTTATGCATGCTGCTGCTCTACATCAGAAGGTCAAGAGGTCAGACAATCAGCTGATTGCCTTGGCAACAGGGGAACTCTTTCCTGGCTTGTACTAGGTGGTTGTAGAGAAATCAGCTTTTAAATACTTCATGGGAAGTTTCTGGATATGCTTTGCAAAGGAGGAACCTCACCCCCAGAGATGAAAGAGAACATAGGGAGTGTGATGATTATCTCTGTACTTTCTGTTTCATCTGATTCTATTTAATGCTAAAGCGAAAGACTGCCGGTTTGGGTAAGCCAATGAAAGAGATTTCATTTAAACACTGACAGAACTTAACAGGACACAGCAGGAGGCTATCACAAGGAAAGACTTTGTTACCATTTATTTTCCTACTCCATATCCCCAGTGTCTATGGAACTGCTTGTTATCTCTGGATGCACATTTCCCCCCTAAAATGTCATCTTGATATGGAACTACACATTACCTCTTCGATCCGTGCATTGTGAATTTAGGGGAAGAAGAGACTATTGTAATGGAGATGGTGCTACCTCTTTATATTCCTCTACAAATGCAATTACAGCTACTTTCTCCCATTTGGGTCCATTCCTTGTCTTATATTCAGTTTCTCAAAACAACAAACAAAAAATAAAAATAAATATGGCAGGCTAAAAAAAAAAAGACAGAGGTTAACTGGTAGAAGAGCCCTTTTAACCAATTCATCCCTAAAAATCATCTTTCTCACATAATCTTGCCTCAGGGCAAAACAAAATTTAAAAAAACATCCAGTTCTGGGAGTGTGCCATTTCTTCTTCCTTAAAGGTTGTACCATGTAGACTGCTTTACTAGTTATTATGCATGTAATCTTGTCCCAAATGACATATCACACTTCAAAGCAACCCTGCTTAGCATGATCAAGACCAAACTAGACCAGTATAATTTGCTCATTTAGTTTTACTCTGAATAGAACTAATCTTTTCAAACATACCTCACTACATTGATATAATGCTTTGAATCAGCAAGTGAAAAACATTTTAGAGGCTGGTGTGCACATGCCCTGTTCTCTCATAGTACCATTTAAATATTGTCACTAAACATGTACAGTAGTCCTCTTAATGTTATCCTCATCTATGACTGATATCTCTGTGACTCTTCAGGTTTCTATGCTCTCAGGATACTTATAAGTGAAACCCCTGAATTTGATAGAGTGATGAATCTGGATTGTATTGTGCAGACACATAAAACATACACATGAATACACTATCCTGACAACAATCCATCCAAATAGTTAATGTTGTTGAAGGTTTTTGAGAGGCAGCAGTTCTGCATTAAATATAATCAAATCCCCTGTGAGATCTGGTATGCAACATGATTTCCTTTTTAATTGCCCACCCAGCCCAAAATAAAGAGGCAAGATGCAGCTGATGGAGTAAAACTAGGGCACTTGATCTTGATATGGAACTTAACCTTTTGTGACTAAAGAAGGGGCTGATAATCTCAGCATGCAGGTCGCTTTGCAAATCGCCCACAAATATATCCAGGCTCAACTTGGATAAGTGAGCCCCATCACCTCTATATAGTTCTGGCCTGTCCAATTGGATGTTTGGATGCATCCAAACCATTGAGAATGACTCTGCTAACTTCCCTATTAATGCACCATCAGGCATGATTGATGCAACATTGGTCACAATCTACCCACTAAACATGTTGAGAAATGATTGTGAACCAAACAATTCTGGATGTCAGATACCTGGCCTTCCAGGTCCACAGGTCCTGCAAAATATCCAATATGAGAGACTTGACAGTACATGCAGCCAAATTGTTCCCACCAAGGTGAATGACCCAGAAGTTGAGGGGGGGGGGAAACACAGAGTGCCCAAGGACACTGTTTGTAAAAACTCACCCCAGAGCATGCCTCTCCATCCAAAAGGCCCCAAGTTCCAAGGCCCAAGTTCTGTTCCAAGGCTGAACTGGTAGTACATTTGGCTGCCCAATAAACAAAGCTGAACAAACACCAGCAGAATCAGAATTCACATCCTGGGAATCAGGAAACTTGGGAAGAAAAAAGAAACATGGCCAGAACCAGGCCAAGAACTGGGGAACTGGGTGCACATATGAGCAATACCTCTGAGAGGACCACTTTCCCACTCTCATAAAGGATTCAGAATTATACCCTAATGCAGTCACAATTGAGATGGCTCCAATTTGAAATGAATGGAAGCCTGCTGTATTTGAAGTAATCCATGGCCTCAATTTTTTCATGGTAAATATAATCTGTCCACATCACTTTTTGGATGTAGTGTGCAATGCATGTTCATTAGTTTCCATGTTTTTTTTATCCAATTCTTCTAATTCATTTTGAGTCCAATCTATTATTCCAGATGGGTATCTAATCACTGGGACTGCCCATGTGTTTATGGCTTTGACTGTATTTCCACAATTTAATTTTGATTTTAAGATTTTCTGCATTTTTTTGGATCTTGCCATAGTATATAGACAGAGCTGCACATTTATCAATTCCGAATTTCATTTGGATATCCTCACTAAATATTTGCACTGTGTTTAGCAGTGATTCTATCTCTGTGGAACTTTTTGCATATAGTTTTAGGTTTTTCCTGTTTGTTTTGAAATATAGTTGCCCAGTTTTATTTAAAATTATTGACATGGGCATTAGTGAGACGTTAAAAAGCAGTGGTGACAAAGAATCCCCCTGAAATACTCCTCTTTTGACGTTAACTTCCCCAATTTCTTCACCATGGGCCATTAAGACAGTTTTCTATTTTTCCATGTTTTTCTTGAGGAACTTCTGAATGTTTTTACTAATCTCAAATATTTTCAGGCAGATGTTATTCCAGCTGTGTGGCAATGAGTCAAATGCCTTTTTATAGTCTATCCAGGTCACACTAAGTTTTGTTTTTTGTCTTTTTGCATTCTTCAGTATCATTTTATCAGTAAGCAGCAGATCTTTCCTGCCTCTTGACTTTTTAAAGTTCCCTTTCTGTTCAATTGGGCATATGGAGTTTTCAGTTAAGTAATTATATATTAATCTTGCAAGTGCTCCTGTGAGGAGCTTGAAAATTGTTGGAAGGCATGTAATTGGTGAATAATTACTGGGTTCATTGCCTTTTTGTTGATATTTTATCATCAGAAATGTGCGGCCTGTTGTCATCCAGTCTTCAGTTGTAGAATTTTGAAATAAGTGGTTAAATTGCACTGCTATACATTGATGGAGACATATTAGATGATTTAACCAAAATCTGTGCAGCTCATCTGGACCAGGTGGTTATTTCAAAATTGCATGTTTTCTTTATATTGTTTCAAGCATCCGCCATATCTTTCATTTTTCTTTGCTGTACCTGTTACCTGCTGTTTTAATTCTTCCATTGTTTCAACAATTGTTTTCCTTTCTTGGTCATATATTTTGCATAGTCTGGCTTTTATTTTTTTCATTTTTAAGTTTTGAATCTTTCAAGTGTTTTAAGTTGCTAATGTCTGCATGTAATTTGTTTATTTTTCTTTCCCGTCGAATTTTCCATTTTGGAGTGCCAGGAGTTTTCTGGGTGTTTTGTAGCTTGTAACCAAGTTCCATGGTTATTTTGGTAGCTGTGCTATACATGAGCTGATTTGTTTCCTTTAGCGTGTTGGTTGGGATTGTTCTGCTGAATACATTTACATCATTCAGTAGATCTTTTACTGGTTTACTTCGTAATTGGTGCAAATTGAGCAGCCTTTGTCTTTCTGTGTTCTGGCTAATGTGGTTACTATTTTTCCCTCTGTGATGTCTGCCGTTCTGTCAACTCCTAATTTCTGGGTTGCTCCATAAGTTGTTCCTCTATTGATACATTTTCTTCCACTACTGTGTCTACTTCTACCCTCCATTTGTCCTCCGTATTATGGTCATTGTTCGGTGTTTATTTTTCTTTTGCCACCTTTTCTAGATCCTATAATTCCAGTTCTGAAAACACTTTACTCTGGATGATAAATCTTCTCTGGTCCATTAATCGTTGTTCAGTTATGTCACTACTTGGGTGTTTCCTTTTCTAAATTTCCAGCAATTTTTTTTGAAAACCACGGGCTGTTGGGTTTGCCTTGCAATAACTTTTCATAATTTCTCAATTTTCAGCAAGAGCCCAAGTTTTGTGTTTACATTGTTCCATTAGCTGTGCAGCAGCCTATTCTGGTTCTTCAACAGGGTCTGCTGAGCCCTGTAGCCAATTTGTCAACAGATGCCCAGGGGCTATAGCATCTGACACAGTCTTTATTGACCCGGGTGACAACTGATCCGGCATCTGTGTACTTCCTCTCATCATAATTAATGGTTGGTGGACACAGTTTGTCTGGCTTCTCAGCTGAAATCTGTCTGCCTTCGGGGATCCTTTAGCATAGCTCTCAACTTCACTGAAGCATACAAGGCCCTCTACCTCAACAAGGCCTGTGCCCATGGAGGGGATGATGATGATGATGATATAACTGGTGGGGAACAGCCCCAATGGAGTGTGCTATGCCCCCTGCAAAGCAACTAAAAGGGGGGCTAACCTCAATGCGGGGGCCCTCAAACTGTAGGACAGCACTGATGTGCTGCCCTGTCCAGGCCTTAAAAGGCCAACCACTGCCAGAGCACAGGCTGTGCTCCTCAAAAATCAAGCTGCTGCACCACATAGCAGCAGAGCTTGGGCTCCAGAAGCTCTCTTCTTTGCTTGTGAGTCTCAAAAGAGGCCAAATGCAGGAAGGAGTGCCTTTACATAAGGCACTCCTGCTCTGCCCCCCCCCCCCAGGTTACATGGGATATTAACATGGTGGAGCAGAACCTTTTGCTTCTGAACTAAATTTTATGACCCACTTATAGTATAGACAAACACTGCTTCAGAAATTATCGGAGCAGAAGAGACTATTGTACAGTAACTGAAAAATGTATGGAAAATAATTTGCATCTCAATAGGCATGGGATGAGTCAGGAAGTAACTATGATGAGCAATTGGGGTCCTACACAAATATAAAGGAATCTCCCTCTTTTCATCTCTGAAATGTGTCTGAGTGTGATGCACAATGAAAGTTCTCTATACAACAAGAGTTTTGAAATCTGTTATCTTCCTCTGTCTCTCTCCCTCTCTTTCCCATTTAATGAATTTGGGAAGATTTAGTGTCTAGCTTTCCAGAATAAGAATTTCAGTTTTTACCAGCTTCTCAATTTTATGAATAGAACTCCAAAAAGGTATGTGAAAAGGTTAATCTCCTTATCATTGTTATTTCTTAAAAGAGACATACAAACTTATCATAGAATCATAGAATGATGGGAAAATGGAGTTGAAAGGGGCCTATAAGGCCACTGAGTCCAACCCCTTGCTCACTGCAGGAATCCAAATCAAAATATATCTAAAAGAGGGTTGTCTAATTTTTTCTTGAATGCTCCCCACATTAGAGTGTTCACTAGCTCCCAAGGTAATTGGTTCCATTACCATACTCATCTTACAGGAGGTTTTTCCTGATATTGAGCCTATAGTTATGTGTCCTGCGCTCTGGGATGATTGAGAACAGATCCTGCCCCTCCTCTGTATGATTGATTACCTTTCAAGTATTTAAAAAGTGCTATCATATCTCCCCTCAGTCTTATTTTCTCAAGGCTAAACATGCTCAGTTCTTTCAGTCTTTCCTTATAGGGCTTGGTTTCCAGCCCCCAATCATCCTTGTTGCCCTCTTCTGAACAAGAATGATCAGAGGACTGAAAAC
The DNA here is from genome assembly GCA_037013535.1 of Intellagama lesueurii. Lineage (NCBI taxonomy): Eukaryota > Metazoa > Chordata > Lepidosauria > Squamata > Agamidae > Intellagama > Intellagama lesueurii. Next base: position 130,488,090 of record JBAJHW010000003.1, on the reverse strand, counting down.
AAGGACAGATTTTTATTGTATCACATAAACATGGGTTTATGTTTTTGCAGTGATGGAACTGTGTCTTACCTTCAATAGTATTGTAATAACAGGCACTTTATGGATAAAACATGATCATGTGGTTATGCTAAGTTGAGGTTTTTAAATGGCTGAAAAATAGGAGGTGGAAAAATATTGCCTAAAGTCTGTGGTTTGCGGGGAGGCATACTGAGCTATTTTTTTCATCAAAATTGAAGTACCCTAATAATTGTCTGTCTTTCTTTGCAAAAGAAGCTTTGTGGTTTGAGAAAGTAAAACTTGCGATGGAGAAACATAGAAGGTCAAAAGGTTAATTCCACTGACTGCAATATATATTTGAGAGGTGACTCACCGGTGTAGCCAGCAGTACTTTTTCTTAAGAAGAGCACTAAATGAAAAGAAAAGAGGCTTTATGCTGTGTAGATCCAGACCTTTGAGAAATGATTTTGGAAATACAAACAAAGAAAAGGAGAAATATTTCCCATATATTCTCCCCAAACTTATTCATAACCTTACTGTTCAGGGAGCAAAACAGGATGTGTATGTGCAAAAAATAAAAATAAAAATAAAAATATGAAAGACTCCTGTGTGCCACACAAATATCATACAGAACCAAGCTACCACTATAATGTTGAGATTAAAAACTCACACCAGTTACCAATACCTTATTGAGCTTCTGCTAAATGGAAAGTCTTGCTACTGTGATAATGTAGGTGCACACTGCTTGTGCAAGCTTTGGGCAAGCAATCTCCATGAATATCTCCATGAAGAAAACTGCCCTTCATTTGTTCAACAGCAGTCCTTGTACAAGTAGCACAAACCTGCATCACCAAGTTGACTGTTCAGCAGAAGCTCAGCAGAATACTGGCCCAAGTTTTTAAAAATACCTCCTTATTATCAACCTAAGAAGCAGCCTAAACGTCTTTCAAAAATTCTTTAATACATTATCTGATATAATGTTAACTCCCATATAATGTTAACCTCATGGCTTACCCTTTTTAACTTTAGGCAACTTGGTTTAGACACAGCACAAAACACAACAGAAGTCCCAATTCCAAAAACAAACAAAAAGCACTATAGTCAAAATCGTATTTGACTTATACCCATGGGTAAGGGTAATCACACCCTCTGTTTACTCCCTCTGACACACTTCTCTTTGCATAATCTGTCATGCAATTTATAGTGTGACTGATTTCACAACCACTGCTTGTCCATTCATGCAATTAAGAACCTGATGGTGAGGGAGACGTGCTTACACAATTGCCTAGTAAGTAGAAATGTGATATGCAGAATGAAACAACACCTCCAAACAAGAGCTAATGACTGGAGTAATCAATTGTCTTAACCCAACTATTTAAAAAGTGGTCTTTCTTTCTTTCTTTCTTTCTTTCAGAGCATTGTGCAATTTAAAATTATGGATGAATATGAAATATAGGTAAAATTAAGAACAAATTAAAATGTTAAGAGTGTCTTTGACTAGAAGTGGGCTACTTTAATAGCATCATCTCGGCTATTTGCTCAATCTTCTTTTATACATATGATGAGGCACACATTGCATGCACATTAATGCTGCATGGATTGAATTTCTCCACAGTCACAGAAAATTTCTCCTGTATCCAAGTAGTCCCACTTTACTTGATTATTCTCTGATCTTCCTACTTCACTTGCCCTCCCAGTCCCGGAATAAAGACGCGAGACAGTGTTATGGATTAAATACGGGCCACACTTTATTAAATCAAATCCAAATTGTATATCGCCGACATCGTCAATTGAGGGGGCCTGCGGTAGTGCAGAAACAGGTAAAGGCAGGGTATCCAAAATACCCCTAGATCAGTCAATGGGCGAGTCCCAGGCCCCAGGTTCCAGCGGTCTTGAAGACAGCAGGAACCCAGCCGGCCGCTAATAAACACCCCAGACCTCCAGACATCTTTACTTGATGACTGTTGGTCCGGAAGTGGCCCAGCGCATCTTCCCACCACCGGCCCTGTAATCGCACAATCCACAGAGCCGGGAGGTCGGATGCGCTGTTGGCTTACCTGAATTACAAATGGGACACACCGAGATGACCTGTTTTTTCCGTACTACCTGCCACAGCATAGGGACTAGCCTGGCTAAGTCCCATGCCCGCCACCGAGCTCTCCAAGCTCAGAGAGCAGGCCCCCTTTGATGTCTTCTAGAAAGATGTCCAAACCTGCATCAGACAGGTGGACGCCATCACTACGAAAATATTCAGTATTACAAATTTGGATCCTATGGTGACTAACCACCAATCCGAAGTTGCCGCTGCAGACACCTCTGCATACTTCCCTGTTAACCCGCCGCCGGGCCCTGTTAACATTGCTAATGCTCCGGGCACCTCGCCAGGCCAACCGCGGGATAATTGTGGACCATACAATCCGCATTGCAGGATACCTTTCATTCAACCTCTTCAGGTCTCTTAGAATGTCCAATATCACTGCTTTACCATGCGATCTAGGTAGATCGTTACCTCCCAAATGGATTACCAAAATATCAGGTGGAGTTTGGTCGAAGGGCCGTCATTCTGCCAAGCTGGATCCACTGCATGCCACGCATGCCTCTCCAAGTAATAAACACATGGGCACCAAGCCCCAAATTATTCCCCCACGGGGAAGAAGCAGCATAACGCGCTGCCCAGTAAACAAAACTGTGGGCCGACGATCATCACGTGCCTTCGACCTTCGGAACCCTTGGCACCTGAAACGACATAAACGGCCCCTGCCTACACGTTAGGTAAAGGTCTAATGTACTTGTGATAGCTAGTCGACGACCAACGCCCCAACTGCTTGATTTGGTCTGTATTATAACCCAGGGTTGCTGCCGTCGATGCCGCTCCTATTCTGAAGGAATGTGTGCCAAATCTCATATCCTTCACTCCGATACTACATAGCGCCCTGTCTGTAAGTTTCCAAAACTGATATTTGGTCAGTGGCGACCCATCAGCATGCTGGAAAAAATACCCTGAGCCCTGGTCCCTAATCTTCATAAATTCCTGAACGGTCTTTACAGGACAAATGCGCTTAATGCTGCATTGTCCCAACACTAATTGCTTGCCTTTACCCATCTGATCTGCCTTGGACCGCCTGACTGTAATCTTCAATTGCCCATCCTGGACTAAAACATCTCCTTGTCGCAAAGCCCTATGAGAGGTGTCTGTCCTTCCCATAGCCACTAGCTCACTAATTCTCAGGGCCCCAAAAAATGCTACCAGGGCAGCCGCTTTAAATAATATCACGTCATATGGGTCCCTACACAACGTCGCCCATTGTTCACACAATTGTCCCAAAAGAGTTGGAGATATGGGTGTCCTGGCATCAGACACCTTCCCCCTCTCCCTGGACCATCCTTCCAACATTTTCCTAACCCGAAAGTCACTGGAAAAATCTTTGTATCCATTCGCTTTGGCATAAAAAGCCAGAGCCGCTAGTTTACCCTGAATGGTGCCTGGCGCTAAACCTTTCCTATGTAAGAATATGATAAATTGTTGGAGGTGTTCCACAGGAGCCGGCCACACCTGATCCATTTCCATCGTCCTCCTAAATTCATGAAACTCGGTACCTGCAGCTAAGTAACCCTTTCTTGTCCTCGGAGCCAACGCAAGGCCTATTGCTCTCGATGCCTCTTCATGCCAATCTGCCAGACCTCCGCTGGAAGAACCTCTGGCAAGTCCCTGGCCTCCGGAGCTAGCTCCCTGAAACGCTCGATCTGTTGGCGCGAGAGAGCGTCAGCTATCCTGTTGTCGATACCAGGGACGTGTCGGGCATGCACCAGTATGTTAAAATGCAGTGCCCGCAGGGTAAAAGCTCTAACCAATTCCATTACCCTATCTGAATGAGATGTAAGGTTGTTAACAATGTAGACAACCGCTTGGTTGTCACACCAAAAACGGACTACAGTATTGGACCATTCTTCCGCCCAGAGCCAAAGGGCTCCTACAATCGGAAAAAAACTCCAAAAATGTTACGTCTCTTGTGATGCCCATCTGATGCCACTCTTTGGGCCATGTACCTGCACACCATCTGCCGCGGAAGTAAATCCCAAATCCAAATGCCCCGGCGGCATCGGAATTCACCTGGACATCTGCTCTTAGACTCATTTCAGATCTCCAAAAAGAGATCCCATTGAATTGCTCTAGAAATTGCTTCCAGACCATAAGATCCTCCCTCATACCCCTGGTTACTCTAGTCTTATGCGTTGGCTTTTTTAAACCTGACATGGCACCGCAGAGTTGCCTTAAAAAGGCACGCCCCGGTGCTACTACCCTGCAAGCAAAGTTTAAATGTCCTACTACTTCTTGCAACTCCTTAAGGGTCACTTTTTTCCTCCCTAACAAATCACTAACTCTAGTCCTAATGTTTGTCAATTTACTATGAGGCAGTTTTGAAGTCTGTCGTATCGTATCTAACTCAATCCCAAGAAAAATGAGGGATGTGGCCGGTCCTTCTGTTCTCTCCTCTGCTAAAGGCAAACCCATCTCACGTGCCATGTCCCGGAAATTGTCCAGAATCATTCTGCACCTTCCTGAATTCGCTTTTCCACAAAAAAGAAAATCATCAAGGTAATGGGCTGTGGAATTACAGCCCACCCTTTGCCTGATTTTCCATTTGATGAAGGTGATAATTTCTCAAAAGCGGCGCATGAAATCGAGTACCCCATTGGCAGAGCCCTATCAATGTAATAGGACCCTTGAAACTGAAAACCTAACAAATTAAAATCCAGGGGGTGAACTGGCAAAATTCTAAATGCTGATTTAACATCAGCCTTCGCCAGCTCCGCCCCCACTCCACAGGCCCTGACCATCTGAACAGCCTCATCAAAGGAGGTGTATCGTACCGAACACAGTTCCGGGGGAATGGCGTCGTTGACCGACGCCCCCTCCGGGAATGACAGGTGGTGTATCAAACGAAACTCACCCGGAGTCTTCTTGGGTACGATCCCTAAAGGGGAAACCCTCAAATTTGGTATGGGTGGCTCTTTGAAGGGCCCTAGCACCCTACCTTCTCTGACTTCTTTGTTTATTTTATTTAGCACAATGGCCTCCATACCATTTACAGAACGAAGGTTTTTTGCTACAAATGCCTTTCTCACACCTAACGCTGGGATTCGGAAGCCATATCTAAACCCATGGCATAAGTACTCTGCATCTCCTCTCCTTGGATAATCTAACAACCCAGCCTCTAAAATCTCAATTTTTATTGGAGAGGGTCCCTTTGCCAAGAGAACCGCCGCCCCATCGGGCTTTTTACCACTTCCGGCACCTTTGTTTTGGCGCTGCGCTCCCGCCTTAAAGCAGGTGGTGTTTGGGTGTTTTCCTCCACACGTAATACATTCGTGCCTATACCTACATGGGGTCCTTGAACAGAAACCCTTGGAATTGTATTCGTAGCAGGGCAGACGGGGTTGAACCACCTGCCCCACCCCGGGACGGGTAATCGTACTGCTAACCAGTTTCCTATTCGGGTGGCCACTATCGAATCTATCACCTGAGTTAGGTCTAGCAGGTGTCATATACTGAAGCCGGAGACCTGACTGTGGCTCATCCCAATGCAGGTTGGGCTGTATGGCACTCTTCATTCTAAAGGCTTGATCGTATAGAAGCCAAGCTTGACCCGCAAAATCAGAATTCGTCCTACATATTATGTCAAAATATTGCAGGAGCGAGGAGGCCCTCCATGGTTGAACCTTAACCAAGACCCCAGCATATATAATAAAGCCGGTGATCCAATTGGGCCAAGTTCTATCTGGCTTCTTCTTTCTACGTTTCTCCTTTTCTTTCTCATTGTCTTTGTCAATCTCTTTAATGTCTACCTCGTGGTTCAGAAGATCAAAAAAGTCCACATACTTTCCCCTTCATATTTTTTCCTTGGTGGCCGGGGTCAAATGATCTCCCAGCGGCATCGAATAATCCCCACAAGGCAAAGCCGCCAGCGGGACCGTATTGTACCCGGTGTTGGGCACTGAAGGGTGTTGCCAGCTTCCTGCACCGGTTCCGGCACTAGATGTTCCGGCCACGGAGGGAGTCGCATAAGGCATACCCCAGCCATAACAATGTGTGTTAACCGGAGGCCCAATCCAATTGGGCCACCCCATGGGTGGTGCACCGTAGGGTGTAGGTGTGGTGTGAGGATACTGCAGACCACCGGCCCAAGGCCAGGCAGCCTGAGTTGGCTGGGTGTTGTGTATAGCGGCAAACTCACCGGATGAAGACGCCGATGCCTCAGGGGCATCTATAACCCGAGGTGTACTAGTGCAGGGCTCTTCCATGATGTCATGAACTGCCTGTGAACAATCTGCAGTATCTTGCATCCCGGACACGCCCGTCCTTCTGCGCTTTCTACCACCTGACACCCTGTGCATCTCCGAAGATCCTTCCTCCACGGCCTGGTCCTCGTCATCAGAAACCTGCTTGGATTCTAAAGCAACAAATCGCTCCATGAGGTCCTGCGCCAAAGCTTTTAAGTTGGCTTTGCGCTGGCCCTTAGTATCCCTAACTGATCTGTGAGGAGATGCCTCTTGCTGTAAGGAAACCTCGCATTGTAAAGGGGCTTTTTTGGACAGCTTTTGCGCCTCCAAGGCCGAAATTTTTTCTTGCAGGTCCCTCCAGATCGGCCAAGATTCCTCATCAGAAGAGGACTGTTGAGGTGAAACCTGCGGCACGGTTCTCTTTTTAGCCGGGGTTTTTCCTTTGTTTGTACCACGCCCCTTTTTAGAAGACATTATGACCCTGCTAACCAGAGGTAGCGCTCACCGTATTCACACTCAGCAAGCACCTAGCCTGCCCACTAACAACTCTTAACACCTTTGAACTAACCTCTATTGACCAGCAGATGGCGCCCTGTCCAACCTATCCCTATCCTTATACAATGAACTAACCTTTATAATTAACTTTTATTCTGCTGGTGACACAAGTGCCCAAACCTCAAGGAATTATGAGTTGTACAAATACAATAATTCAAAATATATACTTTTATGTATTTATTTATTTATTTATTTATTTATTTTTATTTTTATTATTTTTTTAAAAAAAACATATATCTATATATATGTATGTATGTATGTATGTATGTATGTATGTATGTATGTATATATATATATATGTATATATATATATATAATTATTATTCAAAATTAGTTAAGCCTAAGGCTGACCCTTCCCAATGCTCCTAGCAGCTACTTATATTTAAAGTTATACCTACTTTATTTTATTCTGATCTAAATTATTCTGATTACAATAATAAATCAAATTATTCAGTCAATAAATTAAATAGCAAATAATCTAATTAAATGAATTTTTTAGAAACAAAATAGAACCACAATCAGCTTATGCCTGGTATCGATGACTCCAAATGCTTATCGCCTACAGACGTTAACACAAAATGGCGGGTGAGGGGGAAAAGGGCGCGAAATTACAGAAACAAAATGGCGTCATCAAAACTGGCTACCCCCTATAAAGTTAGTAAAGCCAAACTTAATACAAATCAACTCCTCAAAGAGTGCACCCTACCCAGAGTTCAAGCAACCCAGCTAAACAAATAGATCCCCAGTAATTCAACAGGATCAGTGCGCCCCGCTGCTTCCCTCTTCCCTCGCCCGACCTCCAAACAATAAATCAATTTCAAACTTTAATCAGTCCCCAGTTAAATATAGCTTCAATGAAATAATGCTGAAAATAAAATGTATAACCCGGGGAGGGCGCGGAAAGCAGCCCTCCCGTCCACAGCTTTGCCGGCTCTTGCCTCAGCAGCGCTCAGCCCGCTGCTCGCAAAACCGCTCGTCAGCTGTTCCACCAAGACTCTTTCTGTGCTGATGCCTGAACAGGAAAGAGGGCGCAATGGGGGCAAACGCGTCTTTAAATAGACGCTCGCCCTCCCTCCCAGCACACGTGACCCGGAGCAGTCTCGTGTCCTTCCGGGAAGGTAAGGCAAAAGCCAGCCACGCCGTTCCAGGACGTTGAAACGTCCGTCCGGCGGCTGGAACCTTTGAAGTCTATTAAGTGACTTTCAGATGGTCATGCAAGAGTCTTGTCTTGGTGGGAGACATTCTTCAGCATTCAATTTGGCAAGGGTCTCTCTCTCTCTCTCTCTCTCTCTCTCTGTCTGTGTGTGTGTGTGTGTGTTTCTCCATAGTTTTAGCCTAGCCTCTTCTGGTTTAATAGTTAGAGCTTGAGATGTGTGCAGAAAACATTTTCTTTATTTTAGCCATTTAGCACCAACACTTTAGGTGTTGGTGCCCATAAAGTGGATGGGTTTGGTGCTGTATTACCTTGTTTTGTTCATTATTTGTTAGGGTCTCATTATACTTCTGGAGAGGCAATGCCAGTCAAATAATGGACTTTTTCAATGAGGTAGGTTACAGGCAGTCAGTAATAATCCTACATGATTCATTAAGAACTACATCCACTTGTTTGACATGTAGTAATTTGTACCATAAGACACTAGAATATTTTGCTTTGGAGTGGTACCTCTGAACAGCGCGCAGCCTCCGTGAAGGGGTTTCTTTGCCTGCCTGTCCGGAGAGTCGTTGTAGGGAATCCTGGGAGGCTGCAGGCAGGGCTAGGGGCGAGCCTTTAAGAAGGCTGCCCTTGCCTGCGCAGCCCTCTTTCCCTGCCTTCAGTCACTTTGTGGAGGCTCGCTGCTTCAGAGTCAAGCAGTTTCGCTTTTGCCATTTGACCTGACCAGTGTTTATTTTGGAAGGAGCTTCATTGGACTTGGGCTGTGCTGATGCACAGCCTTAAGGTTTTTGGACACAATCAGGAGGAGCCTTGGCAGTCTTGCCAGGCTGTTGTTTAAATGTTATTAAATTTAAATATTTTAAAAAAATAAAATAAAAATAAAAATGAAATAAAATAATAATAATAATAATAATAATTAATTAATCAGCATTTGATACGGATTGGGGTTGGGGGATAAGGGTCTATTGGGGTCCCAAGGCTAGGCTTTAGGCCGGCCTTCGATGTGTATGGCCGAGAGGGTGCTGAGATGGAAAACAGCGGCCTCCCTTTCGGCTTAGGATTCCGCTGGGAAAAGGTCTGGACCAGTCAAGTAAGATTGACAGTGGTCTCAGACCTGCTTTGCACTATGGCAGCCCCCCTTAAAGAATTAGGAATTAAAAGCATTAATAATTTAATAAAGTTGTGGCCCTAGTTTAACCCACTTTATTGTGTCTCGACTCATTATTCCAGGCTGGGCAGGCAAAGCACAGGAACAAAGCTGTTGTTCTTGTTGTTTGTGAGTGTGCACCCTAGTCTGACCAGATCAGTTTCCTAAGTATGTTATTTCTGGTGACAACTTTCTGTTTGGTGTTTAGACAATGCTTTTTGTAGGTTAGGGTTTGATCCAGAGTGACAACCAAATACTTCAGGGTAGGGCAGTGTTCCAAAATCTTACCTTGCCAGATAACTCAGAACTTCCTTTCTGCTTTTTCATTCTTTAAGAACAAAAAAAAGCCACATACCTATGTTTAAAAGGTTTGGTTTCAGCTGGACAGGTCTTCTAATGCAGAGGTTAGCTGGTGCTCAATAGCCTCAAAGGTTTTCCCCTGGATTGTCAAGGCAAGATCATCAGCATAGATGAAACTCTAGCAAAGGAAAGTGCCCAATTGCATCCCATCAAATTGCTGAGAGTAGAAAAATGTCTTTACTCGACACTGCAAAGATGATAACATCACTGAATTCCACAGACCAAGGATCACAAACAAAATGACTGTCTGTATTGGCATCAGCCTCCAAACTTCTCTTGGTAAAGGCAGGACTAAGATTTGCTCCCTGAGGCAGGCTTTTGGAATTGAATTGCTTCAAATTATAAGCTTCCACCCTATGTGCTGGTGCTTTTTAAAAGGTGACTAAAGTTAGTATTTTTATAAGAATTATAATGTGTTTTAATTTTAATTTTATAATCAATTTAATCCTATTTTAATATTTTAAATTCTGTTGTATTTTAATATTCTCTCCTTTTTAATTGTTTTGCAAGCCACTTTGAGTCCCAGTTCAGGGAGAAAGTGGCATATAAATGCAATCAATTGATCAATCAATCAATCAATCAGGGAGAATTGCTTTTTCAGTTAAGAAGTTGATCAACATTATCCAGAGTATCTAATGGGCTGCTAGAATGTAGGCTGAGAACATGTCTTTATATTTTTAAATATATTTCCAAACCTTGAAATCAAAGGGGGAAAGTAAGAGGTATGTAGTTGGCTAAATATTCATCAGAAATAGTCTAAATGCAGAATGTAGGCCACAACTCTCATGAAAAATAGACTCTGAAATTTCTTTCATTTTAACAACCTATATTTTATTACTATTGCAATCATCATGTAAGGTCTGACAGTGCAAACATGTCACTATCTTTACCCTCTAGGGAAAAAAATGATATAGTGTCATATTCTTACAGAAACAAAATTTATTCACTCCATTAGAAATAAGAAACAGGCTTTCAGTAGATTGCTGTAAAAGATATATAACCAGTCCAGTTAAAAATTTGTTCACCCATATAGCCAGCAAGAAGTTCCATAGCCTCCGACCTAATTGTAATTTTTCTAAGCAAAATATACAAATCCAGCAGAATTCAAGATAGTGCTTTCCTTGCCAGCTGAAATGAACTGTGCCGAAGGAACCTGCTCCAAGTTCTTAGGAATATTACTGAGAGTGAGAAGATTAGCCTTTCTTTTCAGCAGCAGCAGCATTAGCAAAATAAAAACAATAAGCAAACCTAATTTTCACAAAAACCTTGTGTTTTGCATGAAAAATGTGACTTATGTAAAAGCTTACTTTTGTGTAAAAAGTTTATTTTGCACAAAATTTAAGGTTTTTTATGCAAAATGCAACGAATTTGCACATTTTAGCATTTTTGTAAAATGTGAATGATTCACAGAAACCCTGATAATCATGCAGAGTAATGGAGAAAACATTTTTTAAAATTCTTACCCACAAGGAAAAAATAAGGAAACATTCTTCAAGAGCAAAGTGAAATGATAAGACCCACATGTGTGGCACTTCCTTAGGTTTCGCTTACTTTGGAGAGATGTAACTGGAGGCTTATTGATGTTTATGTAATATATGAGTTTAGAGACAAATTGTGTCTAGGTAGGGTTGCCAGATACATGGGTACCAAAAGGAGGACATAGAAAGACAAAAAAAGAGGACAGAGGAGGACGTATTGAATGCTTCATTTGAATTGTTCCGGATTAAACCCGCAATCAATACAATTTTATTACAATAGCTGCCAATAAATGTCTCTTAGTGAACCGACCAAGAAACAGTCATGATAAAAAAATTTAAAAAAATTCAATGGAGGCTTTTTTTCAAAATACCAAAAAACATTATTTTAAACAGCCAATTGTACAATTATTACCTTATAATCTTTATTAATTACACAACATATCCCGGCGCCTGCTGTTGTTGCTCCTTCACTTGTGCCAAGGCGAGCTCTGCGAGAAGGTTCCCCTTTCTTTCCTGCCTCCTTTTGTTGCAGCAGCGGCGGCTGCCACTCTTCTCCCTCTCCCTCTTTCTCTGGCAGGCGCCTGGTGTGGAGCCCCGCTCTTGCTCTGGCTCCCCTTCACTGCAGCTTCACTTCTTCTCCGCCAGCCTTCCTCAATCTTTTCTAGCCACCGCCGCTGTCTCTCCTTTCTCGACTCCTGCTGCTCACTCGAATACCTCTGGGCAAACCCACAAACTTTTTTTTCCCTTAAAGAAAAAAGATCCTGCCCTTCTCTGGCCGCTGCTCTCTCTCGACTCTCTCCTTTTGTTTTGCCCATTCCCTCTCACTCGTGGTGTGTGTGTATATATAAGTATGTATATATCTTGCTCTCCTTTCCTTGCTAATCTTTATGTGCAGCTTGCTCAAAACGGAGCAGGAAGTCACCTCCAGAAGCAAAGGCTAAACGTGGGCGTGGCTGATTTGCAGCCCAAAGTGGTGTCTTAGATTGTGACTCCATCAGAGACTGCTTTCCACCTTCCACCTCTCCCCCTCCCATCCAAAATTATAACATAAAATATTACAAAAGCCGGACATTTTAAAGGTTTTTAGCTTTGCCTGCTGGACGGAGGACATTAGGCTAAAAAGGAGGACATGTCCTCCTTTTGTCGGACGTCTGGCAACCCTATGTCTAGGTGAAGGCACACTTATACTCTGCAATAAAAGCTGAAATCTACACTTCCACATCACAGACAGCCCACAGACACTGCAGAGCACTGTTACCCTAGAACAGGGGACCCCAACCTTGGGTCCCAGGTGTTCTTAGACTACAACTCTCAAAAATCCTGGTCAGCACAGCTAGTGGTTTGAGAGAATACCTGGGCTACCCAAGGTTGGGCTACCCAAGGTTGCACTAGAGCCTAGATACTTTGACTCTTTCTATCTCTTTTTCCTCTCCCCATTCCAATTTGTCTTCTATTGTTCTTTTCACAAAGACACAACTTTCCGCTCTGCCTAGTGGGGAGAATCCAAATGATTCAACTTTTCCAACCCTAACCTAGCTTTTGGGGAGATATGTTAGTACCCATGGAAGCACATCTGAAAATTTGCTCATCAAAACAATGTTGCCAGTGCTGATGAGGGCAGTTCACACTGGTAACTCTATTCACAGAACTCTAATAGGAAATTTATAATAATAGGTATTTGTTCCAACTCAGCAAGACACAGCAATAATCATTAACAATCTCCTGTCCTTGAAAACTTCTGATGGTGCTTGCATATTTGTTTCTCTCTACCTCCCTCAGAAGTTTTCAAGGACGGGAGGCTGTGGTCATTTAAAAAATTTACTGAGAGAGGAACCTCTGTCTGTCTTTCATGGGCTGCAGGAAACATCTGTTTTGTTTTAATTTTTATCTGTAATATTGATATATCAATATGTCAGTGTGAGGGTGGGCAGATGCCAGAGAAAGCTTCAACAATTTTAAAAGCCTGTGTTGCCCCCTCTACTGATATACAACACAGTTTAAAAACAGATTAAAAATTTTCTCAAGAGGACACACACACCAACCCAAATGCCACATGACTACCACGTGACTAATCAGATTTCAAAAAACCCAATCCATCTCCCAATGTGTTTTCATATTGTAGCTACATTCTCAGCTTTACAAAAATCATGTGATGTGATGTGTTATTTGATGTTGTGCATGACTAGCAGGGTCATGAGAAGCAGTGCATTGGGTCCTTTTATGGAGAAAGGTGGGGGTGGGTAAATCGATCAATCAATCAATCAATCAATCAATCAATCAATCAATCAATCAATCAATCAATCAAAGCTTGGAAAAGCTACATGCCATTCTGAGTGGCAGATTCTGGCCAAACAAGTAATTTTTCCAAGCTGTGAAATGTGTAAAATGTGTTTATGACTTATCACTCGAGTAGAATGTTACGAGCTTTTTGCCTGTCCTGTCAGGGCTCAGGAGCTCATCCAAAAATAAAGTAGAGAGATACTGAGATTTCACCTATGTTTCACTGCCTAATCTGAAGGAGTTCACCTCCAAGCACTCAGGGCACATTTTGTTAGCCAAAATGCTGTGCAAGGTATCTTTGACAGACTATAAAACATGTCAGCTGGGGCACAATGTAAGCACAGAGCTAGAGGAGAAAGAGAAATCCAAATACATTATCTCATGGTAAACCAAGCAAATTATGCAAAGTGGGAATAGAATAACTTTTGATGTGAGGGATGTAGAATCCATGTCTTGAAATACAATAACAACGTTTCATCATTCATAAAACATGAAAATGTATTGTAATCAAATTAAGGTTTGCCACCGGCAAGGGAAGAAACAGAAGTAGAGATTATTCACTGATGTCACATGGTAAGGATACAAGAACTTGATATCAAGGGATGGGACAGAGAACAGAATCATTTTAGTGCCATCATCTGGCTGCCAAGATACCACTGCATGAGTTCTCTAGTGATCCACTCAATTGAACTTCACCCTATGCCAGATTTCTGAACTCTTTTTTCCCCATGGCTCTTTGTGAGGGTTCGCATTTAGAAGAATTTGGAGAGGGGAAAAACAAAAAACAAAACAAATGAACAAAAAACATTCACTTTTCACCTGCAGCAAACCTGCTTGCATATTTGATCTCTGAAAGGAAGAAGGAAAAAGTCTGTCTTAACACCCATGCCCTCATATTCTAGTGATGCTGATGATGTCATTATCTTTTTGTTTATTCAACTTAAAAAAAAATCTCAAATCAATTAGCTCCAGCTGTTGCTGAAGTTTAGTTTCAAGTCATTTTTCAGCTCCTCCATTCCTCAGATCAGTTTTTCTTCATTTGGTGAGCTTAGTCAGTTACTACCTTTTTCTCTGCATGTGACACCCACACACACATTCTTCAGGTAACTACCTATTTGAAAGGGATTCTCTAAGGAAGATTATAGCTACAGTCAACCCTCGACTTACGAACTTAATCCGTTCCGGAAGGACGTTCGTACATCGAAAAGTTCGTAAGTCGAAGTACCATTTCCCATTGAAATGCATGGGAACGGAATTAATCCGTTCCAGCATTTCAAAAAAATACCAAAATAAAAATAAAAAGAGCAAGTCCCACGCTGGGACTGCAAAAAAAACCACACACACATACAAAAAAACCACAGAAACATAACCCCCCAGTCCAAACCCACCCTCCAAAACCCACACAGAAAAGTTTTTTAAAAAGGACTTACCAGTCCGAAGCCTGCCGGTGCTCCGCTGCCTCCTCCGCGGCCGGGGCGAGCGGCCAAGCACCCAGCCAGCTCTAGCCTCCCGGCGCTGGGTGAGCGCTGCCTCCAATCGCCGTGGCGGGCGACCCCAGGGAGGTCTCCGATGGCGGCGGGGAAGCTCCCAGGGCTTCTCCGCCACCATCGGAGAACTCCCGGGGGGCCCCCGCCAAAGGGCTTCCTCCGATGTCGGGGGAAAGCCCTTTGAGACCTCTGAAGCCAAAAAGGCAGGGAGAAAGGGTGGGAAATTCGAATTTCCCGCCCTTTCTCCCTGCCTTTTTGGCTTCAGAGGTCTCAAAGGGCTTTCCGCCCGACATCGGAGGAAGCCCTTTCAGAGCTCTGAAGGTGCCGATCGCGGCGGCAGGGACCCCCAGGGAGGTCTCCCATGGTGGCAGAGAAGCCCTTGGAGACCTCCCTGGGGGTCCCCACCGCCACGATCGGCACCTTCGGAGGTCTCAAAGGGCTTTCCCCCCCGACATCGGAGGAAGCCGTTTGAGAGCTCCGAAGGCATGAAGGCAGGGCGAAAGGGCTGGAAATTCGAATTTCCCGCCCTTTCTCCCTGCCTTTTTGGCTTTGGAGGTCTCAAACGGCTTCCTCCGATGTCGGGGGGAAAGCCCTTTGAGACCTCCGAAGGCGCCGATCGCTCCGTTGGCATTGACTTGCGAACGGAGCCTCGTTCGTAGGTCGAGGCTCAGTTCGCAAGTCGATGTCAATTTTTTCCAACAGAGCCGTTCGTAAGTCGAAATGTTCGTAACTAGGGCCGTTCATAAGTCGAGGGTTGACTGTATCTCCACATGAATTCATAGAAAAAACATCTAAAATAAGTTTTGTGGTCAATATGCCAGTCCCTCCCCATTCTGATAATCCCACCCTCTACTTGTCCATGAATCCTATTGTTTGGAATTCACATAAACAAATGTGAAGACATACCGTGTTCCCCTGAAAATAAGACAGGGTCTTATATTAATTTTTGCTCCAAAAACGCACTAGGGCTTATTTTCAGGATATTTTATTTTTTTTCACATACAACAATCTACATTTATTCAAATACAGTCATGTCATCTTCTTCTGGTTGCTGCACAATGGCGGAGGGTGGGGTTTCACTTAACTGGGGCTTATTTTTGGGGTAGGGCTTTTATTACGAGCACCCGGAAATTCAGGTTAGGTCTTATTTTCGGGAAAACAGGGTAGGCTCATGCCAAGATACAGGTATTATGGTCTTTCATGTACAGGGGACATTGGCCTGATCAACCCCTCCCCACTTGCCCATCCATCTTTATAACTGCTGAATGTGTTGATGTCGCAGTTAAAGCCACCAGATAGGCTCCTGATGTGGAGATGACCAGCCCATGTGACCTCACAACACACCAGACACGTTATTTCAATGACTGAGAATGTTTCTGTTACTACAGCTGCTGCCTATGTTGTAATGCCATCATGTGTGCCTCTGCCCCCTGTTCTAACCTCTCTATCAATAGGATAGAGTCCCATCATTAAGATAACAGTGAACAGAATAATCTTGTCTATAGCCTGATGGAGGGTCATCAGGGTGCATTGCAGCCTGGATCAGGCTGAACATAATTCACAGAAAAATACCCAAATACAAAAAGGGAAGTAGCAGTTAGCTTTCAGTATTGCATTACAATAGGAAAAAAAAACCCTCTTTAGCAAAGCAGGTTTTGCAACAAAGAAATGATTCCAAGTTATAGCCACAGATGGATGCTATTACTTGATCTGAAAACAATATCCTGTCCTAACCAGAGGTTATCTGGCAGACAAAATACATCAGCATGAGCTGTGAAGTCCAGCAAGATATCTGACAGTGAAGTATTCATTGCTTAGAGGACCCAAGCTGAGAGCTTCTTGTTAACGACACTATGGTAGCTTTGACCTTGCCTCCAGGTATCCAGAGTTTGACATGGATTTTGTCTCTCATATTCACATCTAGCTTCCATAGGTTTTCTTGGTCTACTGCTGGGTCCTCGTGTCTTTCCAAGAGCGTGGTTTTTCATTTTTTATTTAAAAAATAAGGTGATCACACAGCACAGATGCAAGCATCTTGCTCAGTCCTCAGGGCCATATCATCTCCTGTAATAAAGTTTTATTTGTCTGTGAGCATGTGCATCTGTCTGCCAGCCTGCTTCACCTGAACCAGAAAAGTAGAGGAATGAGAAGATGATAGACTGTGTTTAGGGCAGCTGTAATCTTTCACTGGAGAAAGAGCTCCCATATTGCTCCCCTCTACTGAAAGAACATAGGGGAATAAAACTGGTTTCCTCTGCTTTAATAGAAATGGGGATGATGACTGCAGCAGCCAGTACACAAATCCCCTGCATTCAGTTCAGAATTCTTGGTGTGCCTACAGCATCACTGAGAGCTTAGAAAAACAAACTGTTGCACAGTGTAAGCTATGAATGTTGAAGTATCTGGTTCCAAACTTATCTTAGAGATGTGGAAAGAAGAAAGACAAAAATGACAGGATACAAAAATGGCATGTGTGTGTGTGTGTGTGTGTGTGTGTAAGAGAGACAGAGAAAGGAGAGAGAGAGAGAGAGACAGAGAGAAATCTCAAGTGTTATAAAAATTTAAAGGCTTTATTGCCCCAATATATTTCAAAATATACAGCTTCCGGAATACTTAATGAACACATAACTTATAACACTGGTGTGAATAATATACCTTTTCAAACATAGTCATATAATTACTATGAGGAAAAGCAAACCCTGCTCCTGCCATCACATCTCCTGTGGGCTCCTTATTCTGCTGCCCATGTATTTTTAGTTGGAGGTTTAGAGGGAGGAACTTACTGTACATTCATAAGCTCCCCATGTGGTCAGAATGAAAATTTACACATATAGTGGAGACTCCTTACTTCTCTCCCAATGAATGGAGTACAGCACAGTTGTCTAATGAGGGTGTGATGGAAAAGATGAAGCCACCAAGCATAGCACTGTTCTTTCCCCCCATATGATCTTACTGTATGGGAGACTAAATACTTCAGCAGGACTGAATAGAGTATATTAGCCTTAATTACAGTGTAGTTCTATACATTGACCACATGAGAGCCAATAAATTGATATTCAGTGCAAGTAAGACAGAGCCCCTAACCCTGGTTTCTCTGTCCAGATGAGAAGCTGTAACCCATTCTGCATAGTGTCACACAGGTGCATATGTGGCACATATATCTAGATCCATCATCGTCATTGGATATTCAGGTAGTTTCTACTAGCTTTAACTGGTAACTGTCTAGATGGGGATAGCCTGGCATCAGTGGTTTATGCTCAAGTGACATCTAGCATAGATCAATGCAATATTGAGCTATCTTTGGAAAGTGCAGTTGTCCAGAATTTCATAGCCAGGCATTGACTGGGAAGGGGTGGTACAATACATTCCAGGTCTAAGTGACAATTTTTGAAAGGTCTAAATTCAGTTTTGGTTTTGACCTATCAAATCATTGCTCAGGACCTCAATACTTGAAGTACTGCTTCTCCCCACATGAATATGCCACAACCCTTCAGTTAATATCTGAGATATTTCCATTCCTGCATCTCTGTGGGAGTGGTCAGGGTAATGGCAATTCTGAAATAGGCATTTTCAGTCCATGTCATATATTGACCTTCCTCTCAAAGTAAGGTCACCGGGCATAGATGTAACTGGTTTATGTATAATTGGGACAGCAGAAAATGTATTTTGCCATTAGAGTGCTCAGTTTCATCTTGGTGAGTGATAGGATGGATGAAAAATGTATTTCATTTTCCTTTTAGTAAAAATTTACCAAATTTGCATTTTAATATTTAGAGTGGAAATAATTTGATTTTGAAAGTTCAAACCTGGCAGAAGCAAAAACAGAGAGATTGATTTAGCCAAGCCCAGAGATTTGAATGTTTAACATTTACAATGATATAGTGCTGAATCAAAGAGTCTTAATGCTGCATCAGCATTTTCTTCTGATAGGCTCCTCATCTTTAGCATAACTTAATGGCAGATAGATACTGCATGGTCCTTTCCATAAGAAGAACAGAGCTTGGAAAGAGTTTGTTTGAACTAATCTGTTAACATTAAATGTATTACTTTTTTGAACCAACATGAGAAAATGGGTCTAAAAATAGAATTTTATAAAATAACACTGGAAAGTAATGTTCAAAGGGGTTTTTCTTGTAAAATTTTTAGTTGGTATCACTCCATCTCCTCAGATGAGGAGTGGAGAAATTTCACTAACACCTATAGAAGAAATAGTGATCCTCACGTCTGTATTTTTTTTTCAAAATACTGAGTGCTGACTAATGAAATGACCAGGACAAATATACACTCGGGTTTTTGGAAACACAGATATTCTTTTGAAAACTTCAACCTGAGAAACAGCTAAAATCCACAGGGAGAAAAAACAAATGAAGAATTCTAACAAGAACATCTGTCTTGGCTCTGGGGTGCCATTGTGGCATGTGCCACATGTCACCTTCAGTGACAGTGTCCCACAAACACAGAAAATTAGGAGGACTGAAAGAAAGTCATGTTGGCTAAATGGAAATGGACAGTCTTTAAGCAACTGCTGTAATTTAATCAATTGTTTTAAGCAACAGTTGGAATTGTAAAATAGAAGATCAGCTTGTCCTTCACATACAATAGCATGAGTGGGTGGGGGAAATAGTTTCCACCACTCTGGGAATAATTCTAAAGTGCAGGGGGAAGCAAATGAGAAGCAGACATCCCAGAAAACCATTTTTAAAAAAAAAATCCATTCTGCTTCAATTAATGATTTCATTCTTTATCGGTTAAGCTTTTGTGTCAAATCATAAAATGAGAAAAATATAACTGGTGTATGTTTCCCAGTACTACTGCTTGTACATATTCCTTCTATGGGTTATCTCATATTTTAAACATTATAGGGTTTTAGGGTTACACAAGTTGGAACCAACCAAGCCAAACACAACTTTTCAACCCTACCCCATATTTAGTAGCCAACAAGGAGATTCATAAACTCTTAGTTTTGAGGCTTGTTTGTGTCCTAATTCCCACACAGATGTCCACATGTCCTTCACTGTTTGGTGTTCTTGTTTCTTCACACTTCTTATCAACATGATCTCTGCTCATTAGATATTTGCACAATACCTATTACTTGTATATGTAGATGAGCTAACTGCTTTCCTCAAGTGTTCTTTATAAACTTATCTTCTGTCTATATATGACCCACTGCCTCCACTGTGAGCACAAACTATGACCCAATAAGCTACCACCCAAATATTTTCAGATGCTGTCTCTCCACCATTCATCATCACCATCATCAGCATCCCCTCCATGGGCACAGGGTCTTGCATGCTTCAATGAGGTTGAGAATTATGCTGAAGGGTCTTCCAAGCCAGAAAGGTCTCAGCTGAGAAGCCAGATCAACTGTGTCCACCAACCATCAATTATGATAGGAGGAAATAAATAGAAATCCATACTGGATCAGTTGTTACCCGGGTCAACAAGGACTGCATCAGATGCTAGAGCCCCTCGGGATCAGGTGACAAAAGGACTACAGGGCTCAGAAGACCCTGTTGAAGAACCAGGACAGGCTGCTGCACAGCTACTGGAACAATATAAATGCAAAACTTGGACTCTCACCGAAAATTGAGAAATTATGAAATGTTATTACGAGGCAAACCCAACAGCCCGTGGTTTTCAAAAAAGAATAATGGAAATTTGGAAAAGGAAACACCCAAGTAGTGACATAACTGAACAACCATTAATGGACCAGAGAAGGTTTATCATTCGGAGTAAAATGTTTTCAGAACTGGAATTGCAAGAACTAGAAAATGTGGCAAAACCAACACAGAACAATGACCATAATACAGAAGACAAATGGAGGGTAGAAGTAGACACAATAGTGGAAGAAAATGTATCAATAGAGGAACAACTTATGGAACAACCCAGAAATTAGGAGTTGACAGAATGGCAGACATCACTGAGGGGAAAAATAGTAACCCATATTAGTCAAAACACAGAAAGACAAAGGCTCCCCAATTTGCACCAATTACAAAGTAAACCAGATCTACTGAATGATGAAAATTTAGTCATCAGTACAATCCCAACCAACACGCTAATGGAAACAAACCAGTTCATGTATAGCACAGCTACCATAAAACCATGTAACTTGGTTGCAATATGCTAAAACCCCAGAAAACCCATGGAACTCCAAAATGGGAAATTCATTTGGAAAGAAAAATAAACAAATTATGTGCAGACATTTGCAACTTAAGACACTTGAAATATTCAGAACTTAAAAATGAAAAAGTAAAAGCCAGACTATGCAAAATATATGACCTAGAAAGGAGAACAATTGTTGAAACTATGGAAGAATTAAAACAGCAGGTAACAGGTACAGGAAAGAATATTGAAAGATATGATGGACGCTTGAAACAATATAAAGAAAACACGCGATTTTGAAATAACCAACAGTTATTCTATACATCACTAGGGGAAAATGCAGAGCAAAAGAAATTAGTTCCATGTAAAGATGTTGCTCTAAAATTTTGGAAAGAAATGTGGGAAAGCCCAACCAGACATAACAAAAATGCCTCATGGTTAAAGACATTTGTAAAGAAACTCAAGGAAAACAAATGGATAATATTGTAATAACAGCTGAAATGATTAAGAGGCAAGTAAAGACTGAAAGGTTGGAGTGCAACTGGTCCAGATGAGCTCCACGAATTTTGGTTAAAGCATCTAACAAGTCTCCATTAATGTATAGCAGTGCAATCTAATCACTTACTTCAAAATTCTACAACTGAAGATTGGATGACAACAGGCCGCACATTTCTGATAATAAAAGATCAACAAAAGGGCAATGAACCCAGTAATTATCAACCAATTACATGCCTTCCAACAATTTTCAACCTCCTCACAGGAGCACTTGCAAGATTAATATATAATTACTTAACTGAAAACTCCCTATGCCCAGTTGAACAGAAAGAGAACTTTAAAAAGTCAAGAAGCAGGAAAGAACAGTTGCTTATTGATAAAATGATACTGCAGAATGCAAAAAGACAAAAAACAAACCTTAACGGGGCTTGGATAGACTATAAAAAGGCATTAGACTCATTACAACACAGCTGGATTAACTCCTGCCTAAAAATTTTTGGGATTAGTAAAAACATTCAGAAGTTCCTCAAGAAAAACATGGAAAAATAGGAAACTGTCTTAATGGCCCATGTTGAAGAAATTGGGAAAGTTAGCATCAAAAGAGCAGTATTTCAGGGTGATTCTTTGTCACCACTGCTGTTTGACATCTCACTATTCCCCCTGTCAATAATTTTAAATAAAACCGGATTGGGCTACAATATTTCAGAAGAAGTAGGAAAAAATCAATCACCTCTTATACATGGATGACCTACAACTACATGCAAAAAGTTCCATGGATATAGAATTGCTGTTAAACACAGTGCAAATATTTAGTGAAGATATTCAAATGAAATCTGGAATTGACAAATTTGCAGCTCTGTTTATACACCATGGCAAGATCCAAAAACTAGATGGAATAGAGTTTTAAAAATGGCAATATTATAAAACCACTATCAAGTAATGAAAATTATAAATACTTTGGAATAGTAGAAGGAGATAACATTGTGCATACAAAAGTTAAAGAACTGACAGAAAGGGAATATATCAAAAGACTGTGAAAAACCTTATATCAAAATTAAATGGGGAAGATACAATCAAAGCCATAAACACATAGATAGTTCCAGTAATTAGATCCCCAGCTGGAATAATAGGTTGGACTCAAAACAAATTAGAAGAATTGGACTAGAAAACACGGAAACTAATGAACATGCATCACACACTACATCCAAAAAGTGATGTGGACAGATTATCTTTACCATGAAAAATTGGAGGCCATGGAATACTGGAAATACAGCAGGTAGTAGAGGAGGAAAAAAGAAGCCTGAATGATTATATCAGTACAAGCCGAGGAAATTACTTAAAACAGTGAAAATGGAGAATATTTTGAAAACAGCAGAAACAAAGTCTCAATATAAGAAACAACAATTTATAAATAAATTAAACAGCTGGAAAAATAAACCATTTTATGCATAACACCTGAGAAATATTGATGGAAAGCATGATAACAAGTCAACATGGGCATGACTAAAACTGGGGACCATAAAGAAATAACTGAAGGCTTGATTTTTGCTGCACAAGAACAAACCAGTGTGATGAAAGCCAAGATTCAAGTAATTAGTGCTAACAGCAAATGTCAACTCTGCCAAGAAAAAGCTGAAACTGTGTCACACCTCATCTGTGAATGTCCAAAGACTGCACAAACAGATCACAAAAATTAAACATGATAGAGTGGCCAAATTAGTCCACTGGTCATTATGTAAAAAAACATAACTTGCCAGCCTCCAAAAAACCCATGGGAAGATCGGGTAGAAAAGGTGTCAGAAAATGAAGAAGTTAAGATCTTGTGGGATTTCCGGATCCAAACAGATAGAAACCTTGAACATAAAACACCAGACATAGTAGTAATAGAATGAAGAAATGTCTGGATCATTGACATTGCAATTCCAGGGTATGCTAGAGTTGAAAATAAAGAATTGGAATAACTAACAAAGTACAGAGACCTGGGAATTAAAACATCTCACCTCTGGAAGAAACACACTTCAGTGGTCCCCGTAGCCATTGGGGCTTTGGGAACAATATCAAGAAATTTTACACAGTACTATAAGCAGTTGCAGATTTCTGAAATCACACCATCAGGTCTAAAAAAAACCCATCAACAGCATCCATACTGCATCCATACAGCATACATACAGTATACATACTGCACCAATATTTAACAGATGCTTAGGTTTTTGTTTAAAACTTGTATCTGTTATATAATACAAGTCTTTTTATAAATATAATTTTGACTGTGTCTGGTGTTGAAGAAGAAGAAGAAGAAGAAGAAGAAGAAGAAGAAGAATAGCAGCAGCAGCAGCAACTTTAGTGGAGTCCCAATGTACAATCCTATTCTCCATGAAGAAATCTAGATGTCACAAATAAAGCTTCCATGGGTTTGTTTGGGTTTTGTTTTTGTTTTTTGTTTTGGTACAGACATGTTCTATATGCAGGATTTTGACTGACTGACTCATTGAGTGAGTAGATAAACATTCAGTTATATTAGCCTGCATCTGCACTTTTGAAATGATATAATTAATGTTACCATCTGAGCAGAAAATAAGCCACAATGTCATGGATGCTTGAATTAACACACTTTTTTGAAGTTCAAAGATCTATATTTTGTTCTTTTTGTTCATTTCCTTTCTTGGATTTTACAGGGATAATTTAAGAAATTATGTCACTGCTGCATGTTTCATCAAAGCCAAAAAAAGAGAAAAAAATGTGACAATACCACACTGTCTGATATGTGGATCCAATTCTTGTTAAAATAAAACCACATCCACACCATCTGGATGTTCTCTTAATTAAATATAACCTTGAATCAACTTAGTTTATTTTAAACACCCAATAATTATTGCTGCACAGGAGTACAGCAATACATATTGTGCAGTAGAGCAAATCAGCATTCCACAAGGCTATTCAAAAAATGGGGTCAACACCCATGAAATTATAACTTTGAAACTGAACTTCAGATCAGCACCAGATTCATCACAGATGTAGCAGACTGTCTGTTCTTGCTCTGTGCCATGTTTGGGGACCTTTGGGCATGCAGGTTTTGAGTTATGATTTTTAAATGTAAAACTTTTCTCCCACACACACACACACACACACCTGGAACAGACACCAGCAACCTTTTTTGTCTCAAAATTTAAAGCAGATCAAATGTATTGAAAAGACTGAACCTAATTATTTTGAAAAATAATAGTTAGTCCCAGTCACTTTTATTATTTGGAAGGAATTGAAGATTCAAGAAATGAAATACTGTCTCTGAAATACTCCTTTTAAAAGGGGATAAAACTCTGACTTTCTTATAAACTGGTTATCAGCAGAAACATTCTGAACAGTTAGAAACATTGTTTCAGCTGTAGAACCAGGAAGGGAGGTCTGAACTTTTGACTTTGCCAGACAGAATCAAATTAAATTCTCAGGAGGACTTTCTAACTTTTTCCTGCCCAAAAAGACATTTAAAAGATTCTGTTTCTGGTGTAAAATTATTTATATTATTTTTGAAAGAATAGAAAAGAAATATTCAGAAATTCACTCCTCTGAATTGTGAAATTACTGTTTTTTGCTTTATAGTTGGGGATGGTCTTACTCAATGTTAGCAGAGCTTTGGTACCTATTATACCTAGCTTTTCACTGTAAATTGTTTGTTAATTTAAAAAAAAAACCTCAAAGATGCTGTGTTCCATCAAGTCACTTTTGATGTGTGGTGACTGGAGTTACTGACTTTTAAAATGTCCAGTAATTAACAGCTCACTCAGATCTTGAAAACCAACAGCATCTCATATTAGATTGTTCTCTCTTCCTGCTGCCTCTCCCTTCCTAGCAATATTGTCTTTTCCACTACATTCAAAATATTTTGTCACAAAGGGACTACAGCCACATTCCAACTGTCTTTGCTTCTGTTCTCTCCTAGGAACCATAATACAGATCATGTGTTCATATTCTGGAATCCTCTAGTACTGGGCAATTCTATGAGGGACATTTCTGTTGGAATTTGTTTTTATTGTATGTACATTTAAACTTCTATTTCAAAAAGCCAGGAAATTCAGTTCTTCAAAAAACCTCTGGTTTATTTATGTGGGATATCATGCTTCTGTACCCACAATAATGTCCCTGTGTTGCCAGCAGGAAAAAGGCTGCCAAGCTTTACATAGAAAAGGGTGGCCTTCTGTGTATATCAAAGTTTGCGATGCTTTCCTTCATTTTTTGTGTGTTGTGCTATAAAAATAGAAGATAGTCACAATTCAGCACATAGTTACATGTGTATTATTGTCCCATTTCCCTGAATGCAAGTCTGTGTTGGAGTGCAAACCCCATGATCCCTCACCACTGACTATGCAGTTAGGTCTAGTCTATGTAGCTGTATGTCTAAGAGCTGCATGCTGAGACTGTGTGTCTAGGAAGTGTAGGGCAACAATCTCTTGGAAGTCACAGTTCCCACATTCTGCTCTAAAGCAATGACTGAATGTTAAGTATTATCATTTTGATACAGAGTCACAACAGTGACATTACCAAGAACTGGACGTCCCTGCAAAAGTAATGAAAAGACTAGAAGAAAATTGGTCAGGGAGGCTGCCAAGAGGCCTACAGCAACATTAAAGGAGCTGCAGGAATATCTGGCAAGTACTGGCTGTGTGGTACATGTAACAACAATCTCCCATATTCTTCATAGGTCTGGGCTATGGGGTAGAGTGGCAAGACAGAAGCCTTTTCTTACAAAGAAAAACATCCAAGCCCGGCTAAATTTTGCAATAACACATCTGAAGTCTCCCAAAAGCATGTGGGAAAAAGTGTTATGGTCTGATGAAACCAAGGTTGAACTTTTCGACCATAATTCCAAAAGATCTGTTTGGCGCAAAAACAACACTGCACATCACCAAAAGAACACCATACCCACAGTGAAGCATGGTGGGGGCAGCATCATGCTTTGGGGCTATTTTTCTTCAGCTGGGACAGGGACCTTAGTCAAGCTAGAGGGAATTATGAACAGTTCCAAATACCAGTCAATATTGGCACAAAACCTTCAGGCTTCTGCTAGAAAGCTGAACATGAGGAGGAACTTCATCTTTCAGCATGACAACGACCCAAAGCATACATCCAAATCAACAAAGGAATGGCTTCACCAGAAGAAGATTAATGTTTTGGAATGGCCCAGCCAGAGCCCAGACCTGAATCCGATTGAATATCTGTGGGGTGATCTGAAGAGGGCTGTGCACAGGAGACGTCCTTGCAATCTGACAGATTTGGAGCGTTTTTGCAAAGAAGAGTGGGCAAATATTGCCAGGTCAAGATGTGCCATACTGATAGATTCATACCCAAAAAGGCTGAGTGCTGTAATAAAATCAAAAGGTGCTTCGGCAAAGTATTAGTTTAAGGGTGTGCACACAGATGCAACCATGTTATTTCAGTTTTTTATTTTTATTTCCCTCCAACTAAAAGATTTCAGTTTGTTGTTCAACTGAGTTGTACAGTTCATAGGTCTCATTAAAGGTGGGAAAAGTTCTGAAATAATTTATCTTTGTCTCATTTTTTTACATCACAGACACTTGACATTTTAACAGGGGTATGTAAACTTTTTATGTCCACTGTAAGTTTCAAGCAACTGGATGGCACATTACAGTGGATGTTTATTTTCCATATATATCATGGACAAACATTATTCAGTAATTGAAAGCCTTGTTTTTGACAGTTTATCACAACTTTATTTTTCATCCACTTTTATGTAGGACTGTGTCTGTGTTCATTGTAATGTGATTTCAAATATTTAAGACAAGACCAAAACCCCACCTACAGAAGCCTCCACGGCTTCAAGACACCACCACCAGCAGCAGAGGATTGTAAGAAAACACAGCAAAACCATTCCAGATATCAAGCTTTCTTCCAAAGACCTCGGACCTCAGCTATCGTTTTGTTTCTCAAAACTACCAGCATTAAGTAGGAACACAACATGTGTATGGTGCTGCATGTGGGGCACAAAGGGAGACTGGAAATTGAACATCCCGAATGCATCTCTGCAGTAAGAGAACACGAAGCAATGGCAAATGGAGTCCTGAACTACATTATTAGACAGGAAAGAATTTCCTGTTTCGCATTGGCCTGACATGCAAAAATGCCATAACTATAGGAGCGAAACAACCCTACTCCCAGCTGATATTTTAAACATCCTTTCTCACGGATATGAAAATAGCTCTGTCTACATACTGTATAGCTGGACAGGGGTCTGTTCTTTATGGTGGGGGTCTCAAGTCTCAAGTCATCCCCACCATAAAGAACAAGGTGGGCTCTGAAATGTAGTGATGCAAAAATCTTCTGCTCATTCTTGTTTCCCTTGGGACAATTACCAAAAGCAAAGTGCCCCTCTTTGTGAGATGCTGGGCTACAGATTTAACCCTGTCAAACTGAAGATATCTAAGCCAGTTTGCCCAGTGAAGACTTTTCTTATACTAATGGACGTAAGGGGCTGTAAAAGAGCAAAACCTTCTGTGAAGCACAGCAAAGGCATGCTACTTTTATGAATAAACTGGAGTAGAAAAGTGTCTGAATCGCAGTGCCCCAGCTTCTAATAACAGAAGCACAAGTAGGGATTCAAATCACAGAGATCTAAGAGACCAGAATAAAACCCTTGCCAGACAGACTGAGAAAAAGTTCCTGAAATCAAGAAACTAAAAGTGAGTATCTAAAAGTGAGTAGTACAGTGGGCAATGAACTGAGGAACAGAAGGTGGCTGGGGAAAAAAAGGGAGGCTGGAACTGCATCAACACAATATTCTGCCAACATCTGGGGTGTGCTCCTGGATTCATCTCTGAGCCTGGATGCCCAAATTTTAAACTGCCTTGATTTCTTTCTTTAGGAGAAAGGCAGGGTAAAAATATTTAAATAAATAACCCTCAAAAATATTTTAAATAAATTACCCTTAGCCATATTAAATAAATAAGCCAGTATAATTAACATTCATGTTATTCTATCATTGATATTTTATGACAGAGGTTCTCACATCACTTGCAGCACAAGCTTCAATGAGAAACTCGCACATCAAAGGTGTTGTCACCGCAACCTTAAACTACCAACCAACCACAATCTCTGTATTTTGGTCTCTCTTATTTTAATGCCATGTATAAATATTTGCCGTGCTATATCATTTTCCCTTATGTCTGAGGAAGTGGGCTTGTCTGGATGGCTCAGTGTATCCAGCTGTGGATCCAGAGGTTGGGAGTTTGATTCCCCCACTGGGCCTCCTTGGCAGGGGCTGGACTTGATGATCCCTAGGGCCCCTTCCAGCTGTGCCATTCCAAGATTATTCTTGTCCACAAAAGCTCACATTAAAGAAATATAAGGTGCCACCACATTTTTGTCTTCTTTACTAGTTCTTTTAATTTTTTGGATCTTTTATTTTTCCCTATAAGAATTGCATACGTAAACAAAGCACGTGTTTACTGTCGATGAGAGGAAAGGCCACTGCAGGGGTGCTTCAAAGAAGTGCTTTCCATGCCACGGACCCCCCACACACACACACATTAAAGCCCAGTTTCTCCAGTTTGTAAGAAAGAAAGAAAAGAAAAGACCCCCGGCTCGAGTGGTTGGAGAACAGCTGGCATCAGGCAACAAGGGCCTGAGGGGGAGCCCCTGTGGTCCCTGAAGCCGGCAAGGCGGTGTGGCCGGTTTGGCCCACGGACCATCACGGCCCCCAAAAGCCCGGCTCACGAGTGGACCTAAGGAGCCAGGCCTCGGCTGGCGGGTGCCTGAGTACCCGGAAGAGGGCCGAGAGGGCCTCCCGCCTCCTGGCACCAGAGGAGCCCCAGCGGCTGCCCGGCTCTCCCTTCGTCCATGGCCTTCCCCTTTGCTCACCCGGGGCCGGTCCTTGGAGATCGGGAAGAAGAGGCGGTTGAAGCTTTCGGCCAACAGCACAGCCTGGAGCTGAGGCGGAGGCTCCTTTTGGGGATTGGGTCTGTAGCGTTCTCCTTTAAATGTGGTCATGGCTCAGGTTTAGTTAGAGTGAGTCATGCATATTTATGTTGCTGAGAGGCGGAGCCAAGAGGCAGAGTATAAGAGGCAGAGCCTGAGGGGGAGAAGGGGAGATCAGAGTTTTGGAAGGAGTTTGATTAGAGAGTTCAGAGATTTATGTGATTGTGATTAGACTGATGAAAATATAGTAGGAGATCTGAGAAGTGATTGACCAGTGACTGGAAGGGAGAAGGAATAGAACTGAATATTAAAATACTGAAACAAATAAGCAAATAAACTAAAGATCTTTCTATTTCATTAAAGAGTGGACCTGATTCTTTCTAAAGGAGTTATGGGGATCTAGGGATCTCCTGGTGGCAGCAGTGGAAGAAAGGAAAGAGATCAGTTTTGCCCTGGTGTGCTCTGAGGTCTGAGTCTAGGTGGACAGACCAAGGCACGAGTGGGTCCAACGCCACATAGGTTCCAGAGGTGTGGGATCCAAAAAGGGTCAAATCGCGACATTGGTGTCCAGCGGTGGGATACGAAGTAATCCAGTGAAGCCTATTGAAATAATCCAGTGAAACCTGATTATAAAAAGACTTTATTGAGTCAAGGGTACCTTTTAGACAGGATCTGTGGCAATGAGGTTTGGTTCCTGCTAGAGCTTTTGGGAAAAGCTTAGTAGCGGGGCCTCAGAACCCAGATCAGGGGGGTCTAAGATAGGGAACGACTCTGTGAGGAAATTTCTGAGTTTTACCTCAGGATCTGAGGATCAGAGGGCTTGCTGTGAAATCCCAGGCTCTGAGATAGGAGAGCGCTGTGGATAGGGCAGAAGCCAGGTCATAGCAGATCTGAGGGAGAGAAACTAAGGAAAAGGCTTGGATTCTCTGAGAGGGAATTTCTGAGTTTATCTCAGGATCTGAGGATCAGAGGGCTTACTGTAAGTAAAATCCCAGGCTCTGAGATAGGAGAGCGCTGTGGATAAGGCAGAAGCCAGGTCATAGCAGATCTGAGGGAAAGTACTAAAAGAAAAGGCTTGAAATAAATTTATATCAGTAACTGGAAGTAAGATAAGAAAAAAAAACAGGTCCTTTAAAAAAAATTTGTGAACGCTGCTCTAATCACCTCAGAGAAAGAAAAAAAACAAAAAGGAAAAGATGCCTCCCAAACACGCCACAAGGGGGAGTCCTGAGTCTGAAGAGTTACCTCAGGAATTGGAGGGAAATAAGGAATTAAGCCCTCAAGAATTTGAGAAATGGAAACTGGAACGGGAATTTAAATTTAAGGAACTACAGCTCAAAGCTGAGCAGGAGGCCAGACAATTTGAGCAGGAGGAGAGAAGGAGGGAACAGGAAAGCAAAGAAAGAGCTGAGCAGGAGGCCAGACAATTTGAGCAGGAGGGCAGACAATTTGAGCAGGAGGAGAGAAGGAGGGAACAGGAAAGCAAAGAAAGAGCTGAGCAGGAGGCCAGACAATTTGAGCAGGAGGAGAGAAGGAGGGAACAGGAAAGCAAAGAAAGAGCTGAACAGGAGGCCAGACAATTTGAGCAGGAGGAGAGAAGAAGGGAACTAGAATTAAGGCAAAAAGAAATGGATTTTCAACTACAGATGAGACAGCTAGAGATTTCTGCTCTAAACAATAATCTTAATAATAACAACAGTGGGGGAGGTGGAATCCTGTCAAAGATAGATTTGAAGAAGTTTCCCCAGTACAAAAGAGGGGACTGTCCTGAATCCTTCCTCATTGCTTTTGAACGCACCTGCAATGACTTTGAAATCAGAAATGAAGATAGAATGATGGTTTTAAGAGCGCAGGTTAGTGGAGATCTGGCAGAAATATATGCCCAGATGAATCCCGAGAAGGCAAGAGATTTTGAGGCATATAAAAAGATGGTTTATTCAAGATTTTGTCTGAACTCTGAACATCTGAGGCGGAAATTTCGCTCTCTCTCTAAAAAGCAGGATGAATCGTACTCTCAGTTGGGAGCTAGATTGGCGCAGACTCTGGATAAGTGGATTGAAAGAGAGGAGATCACTTCTTTAGAACAGTTGAAGGATTTAATTGGTCTAGAACAGTTTTACTCCCTATTACCTGGAGAACTTCGGTATTTAGTAAGGGACAAGAATCCTAAAAATTTATGGGAAGCGGGAGAACAAACTGATTTGATTAATGCTTACAGGAACCCTAGATTTTCAGAGCTGAGAGTAAATAAACCAAACTGGGACAATAACTATAAAAAGCCTTTTAATAAAAATTACCTCAGCAGGAATCCTGAGAGAGAAGGTCAGGGCGGGACTTCCCCAAAGTTGCCAAGGGCTAGCCCGCCAAAAACATCAAACCCTGAGGCACGGTTTGCCAAAGTACCTCAGAATGACAAAAGGAATTTTAAATGTTTTAACTGTGGGCAACCAGGCCACTTACAATTCCAGTGTAGGCAACCATATCCCAACTTGCAGAGAAATGATTCTCTAACCAAAAAGGTGTATTGTGTCAAGCAAGTGGAATCAGGGGAGGAAAATAGTAGACAGAGACCTGATCCCATAACCACCACCACTTCTACTGACCGTGAGGAGGAAGATATTCCTATAGCCCAAGTAGTCCATTGTTTCTATATCAGCAATGACCAGACCCTTCTTAGAAACGCAGGTGAAGAGATAGTTGTGAAAGGAAAGAAGTACATTGCAATAAGAGATACAGGATCTCAAATCTCCATTGTCCATTCCGATTTAGTAGCCCAGGATGACATTATTCCTGGCAAAGAAATGTCTTTAAAGGGAATTGGGAAGGAAACCGTGGTTTTAAAAGTGGCTGAGATACCAGTAGAATACCAGAATTGGTCTGGAAAGTGGCAAGTAGCTGTGTCAGATGAAATACCAGCAGCTTTTCTCCTTGGTTGGGATTTAATAGAGCATGTCAAGAGTGCGTTAGTGCTTACCTGCTCAAAAGGGGGTCAAAACTCACCCTCTGCAGCTCAAACCGATACTGTAGCAGGTGGAGCGGTTACCGTGGCAACCCAGCTTGATGATAGGGCTGAGGCAGAACTCATGCTACTACAGAATCCCAAAACAAATAACAATTTTGCCCAGGAGCAGAAGGAGGACATTAGCTTGGGAGTTTGCTTTGAAGCTGCCAGGACTCCCACTGTACTGTCTCCTGAGTGCCCTGAGAGCTTTAGCTTAACCAAAGACCTTCTGTACAGGGAAACGTTAGCTACTCCATACCGAGGAAAAGGGGAACCCCGAAAGCAATTAGTGGTCTCTAGTAAATACAGGGAGAAAATCATTAATCAAGCTCACAGCAGTTTATTTGGAGCTCACATGGGGATCACCAGAACCAAAAGACGGGTTGGCCAGAACTTCTTTTGGCCAGGTATGGGCAAACAGATTACTTGTTTCTGTAAAACGTGTGATGTCTGTCAGAGACGAGGGACTGGGCAGGACAGGACCAAAGCCAGAAAGAACTTAAGGGCTGCCCAGACTAAGCAGAAGACCTGGTATGACAAGAAAGCCCGTGAAAGAACTTTTGGGCCTGAAGATGAAGTTCTTTTGCTTAGGCCAGTCAAAGGTCACAAGCTACAATTAGCTTGGGAGGATCCCTATAAAGTAGTGACAAAATTGAACAATGTCAATTATGTGATACAGAAGGAGGAAGGCCCTGATGCCTTAAAGAGGGATGCATCTAAAGATGTTCGGGAGGAGAAGAGGGAACTGCCTACCCTTTCCCTAGCTGAGCAAGTGAAGCCCCGAGCCAGACTTAAAGATGACGTCACTATAAAACGACCAGCAGATGACATCCTGTGGACAACCGAGTGGCCGATGACCGCCAGTCGACGGAAAAGGGTGCGGAGAAAGGAGCCAGTGGTCAACAGAGGGACTCCTGAGTACCAGCAGAGGTGTGTCCAGCTGAAGGAGATGACCACAACCGGACCAGTCCATGGTGCACCAGACTACGACGGGAAAGTGAGAGACTTGGACTTTGCAAATTTTGCCTTTGCAACAGAGACTCAGTTCTTGCCTCGAAAGCCCACAACGTTGTCGCAGATGTGCTTTCCAGGAGGCTAGATGAATGATACCAGGACTTTTATTATAAACTGAAATGGACTATAATTCACAGTTAATTATTTATGTAAAAGTTCATGGTCGTGATTTCTGTATGGTTGTAAATTCTGTAAAATGATAAGGTAAGGTATATTATTGATTAGTAGATGATAAGGTAAAGTATTGTATTGATTATTAAATGATAAGGTAATGTATATTATTGATTAGTAGATGAAAAGGTAAAGTATGGTATTGATTATTAAATGATAAGGTAAGGTATTTGGTTGATATTTAGTAAAATGTGAAAGGTAAAATGTTATGAGGAAAAAAAAAGTTTAAGCTATTGCAGCTGTTTGTTCAGGAGGAAAAATGTGTTTCCCCTCCCAAACAAACCTAAGTAAGGGGGGAGGTCTGTAGCGTTCTCCTTTAAATGTGGTCATGGCTCAGGTTTAGTTAGAGTGAGTCATGCATATTTATGTTGCTGAGAGGCGGAGCCAAGAGGCAGAGTATAAGAGGCAGAGCCTGAGGGGGAGAAGGGGAGATCAGAGTTTTGGAAGGAGTTTGATTAGAGAGTTCAGAGATTTATGTGATTGTGATTAGACTGATGAAAATATAGTAGGAGATCTGAGAAGTGATTGACCAGTGACTGGAAGGGAGAAGGAATAGAACTGAATATTAAAATACTGAAACAAATAAGCAAATAAACTAAAGATCTTTCTATTTCATTAAAGAGTGGACCTGATTCTTTCTAAAGGAGTTATGGGGATCTAGGGATCTCCTGGTGGCAGCAGTGGAAGAAAGGAAAGAGATCAGTTTTGCCCTGGTGTGCTCTGAGGTCTGAGTCTAGGTGGACAGACCAAGGCACGAGTGGGTCCAACGCCACATAGGTTCCAGAGGTGTGGGATCCAAAAAGGGTCAAATCGCGACAGGGTCCTTGAGAAGCTCCGGCTCCGGCCCCGCCACGCTTCCCAGAGGCACCTCGAGCCACCATGACAACACTCGGCCGCCTTCACGTGCTCCCTCTCGGGCTCGCCTCTTCCGCTTCCGCTGGGGGAGCGCAGGAAGAGACGGGGACGCGGAGCGGACAAAACACCAGTGGAGCGCGAAGCCAGCAGCGGCAAGATGGGAAAGGAGTGTGCATGCGCTCATGCCCAGCGAAGTCCCGGTGTGGTTCAGTGTTCAAAGGCTGGGATCGCGCCAGGAGGTGCTTAATGTCCGGGTCCAATGGCTATTCATCGTGCGGGGGGTGGGGCGGGAGGTCTGTCTCCGCGGCCCGGTCCAGCTCGGGCCATGGACCGACACTGGGCCACGGACCGGGGGTTGGGGACCTCTGCTTTAAATAATGTTGAGTAACTAGTATTCTATACTTCTTCTCTTGCCCCTCCTTGATTTTGGACAAAATGCAGTGAGATATAAATAGAAGGTTGGATGTAGATGTAGCCATGCTTAGACACAGTGTGGGATAGTGGACAGAGTGATAGATCAGTACTGAGGAGACCTGGGTTTAAATTCCCTCTCAGCCATGGAAACTTAATAGAAGGGAGTGGAACTGGTAAAATAACTCCTTAAATATAATACTTAACTTGAAAGCCCTATTAGGGTTTCTATACAGTGATTCTGACTTGATGGCACATAACACAGACTTAGAATAGATGAACTGAACTTAATGGGTCTTAAATTAGTAATGACCAGCCTACGTCAAATTGATTTCAGTGGACCCCTAATTGCGGATCCAATGTAGATAATCAAATAGATCTCTAAAATAATTCAGACAAATTCCATATCATCATGACACAATATCCTTCTGCTTTCACCTAGAGGACATTGCCTCTCTTACACAGCAGGTTAGTGTGTGGTTGCAAATGATGAAGTGGTTGTACAGCCAAGCCATCTCTATATCCTACAACTGACTAACTTCCAATTGTATACTTGCTGACTAGAAGCTAGTCTGCAGGCCAATTAGAACTGAGAAAATTAAACATGTTGATGTTGCACTCTGTGCTGCATAACTTAAGTTGAATTAAATATGACCTTTGGAGTACCACATGAGTTTGTCTCTGTAACTGGAAGGTATGAAATGTGCTGTAGAAACTGAGCATGCAGCATGCAGCATGCTTCTGTTCAGCTATCTACTTCAGCTATTTGGTAACAAGAGATACATAGTGGGACTTCATGCTGTTTCAATATACCATGTACTTCAGGGCAGAACACCTACATAGGTAGAAAGGGTAACATATAAATTCCTTAAGTAAATAAGTAAATTAAATAGGTAAATAGGACCTGAGTGTAATCAAATGTCATTTATCAAAGTCCTGCTTCTCTAATGTAAAGAAACAATAGAGAATACAAGGGATTTGTAGATGAGTCGAGCTCCTCATTGTGAGGAAAAGGAGGTTCATATGACTGCTGTTCCATACCTCTATTTCAGATATGTTTGCTTACCACTGGCCAATCTTCATGTATGATGTGAAGAACTGAAGTTTTGTATGTTTCTTAGACCAGAAATACCTGGCACGGTGAGTAATGTGCTATTGTTTAATAATGACTTTTCAGACTCAGGTATATTACTACATATAAGAAAATGGCAACTTGTTATCTAATTAGAACACCTTAAAGGCATTAGTTCCTTAAAAGGAGATGGAAGTCAAAATACATCTTAGGTAAAGGTAAAGGTTCCCCTTGACATTTAGTCCAGTCGTGTCCGACTCTAGGGCACGGTGCTCATCCCCGTCTCCAAGCCGTAGAGCCAGCGTTTGGCCATAGACAGTTTCCGTGGTCACGTGGCCAGCGCAACTAGACACGGAACACTGTTACCTTCCCACCGTGGTGGTACCTATTTATCTACTCGCATTTACATGCTTTTGAACTTCCAAATACATTTTACCTTGTGCCATATTCATAGGCATTTTATTTGTCCATCCTTTTATTTAGCATCCAATGTAATGTAGAGTGATGGACTTGGACTCGGGAGACCTGGGTTCAAATCACTGTGGAAACTTAAGAGTGAAGTGGAACATATCTCGAGCCAGTGCTATAAATCAGTTCCGATGTGACAGCACCTAACACACGCAGCCTTTCATTTCTCCATTTCTCCTCCCACTCCATCTCTTCCAAGGGACAACTTTCTAAAAAATGAAACTCATTCTCAACAGCATATAACAACCGCATCCAAAGATCACTAGTCTTTCTTTTCTCTATAAAATATGTTTCCACTCCCAGAAGGGAGGGACTGAAGAGTGGGGAGAAGAAGGAAAACCTGAAGCCACAGACAGTGATGGGATGGAAATGGTCACAACTTCAAAGCTTCTAAATGGCATAGCATAGGGAAACCTGGTCATGGGTTTCCTGCGCAATGGTGAGCTGGACTGTACTTGTACTGAAACTATAATGCGTAATCATGATTATGTTTGTGTTAACTGATCTTAATTAGCATATGCAAATTTAATATAAAAATGTAGCCACCTTTTTGGTGATCTTTCTCAGATATCCTCCTCTTTACTGGTGGATCAATTGCCACTCTAATTGCAGAAGCAAAGCTTTCTACCAGTGGTTGAGGAAAGACTTTTAAAGTGGGCCTTTACTTCTGACCCTGAGAGTAAATGATGGTCTGTGGTATTCTATGGTTTTGGTATGCCTTCCCGGGGACCATAAATGGGCATCCTTACTTCTGGCAGACATGTGTAGGACTCTATTGCACGTCAGACCATTCAGCCTAAAGGAATAAAAGAGCAGCTGACGAAGAAGGAAAAAACCTCCACCGTCACCTCAGATTCTGAAAGCAATGGCTCTGTTAAGAGCAGCTATGACAAAACAGGGTTTATCTTTGCAGCAAGGATTTGACAGTACATATGGACTGTATTTTCCTGGCATGTTAAGCTGCCAACCTTTGATTAGGAAAGCTTCAAAAAAAATATTCAGGGGAGAAAAAACAATACACATCTTTAAAAGAAAAGAAACATGTTTCAGCACTTTGCATATTGCTGCAGGTTATTTGTATTTTTAACCTAATTCAGTTCTGAAGTCAAAATATCAAAAGAGACAATGCAATCTTTTCTTATTAGACTCCTGTTTTCCAAGATGCTATCTGGAAGTTCGTGTGCTCAGTGACATATATAATGAATGTAAGAGAGTTTGTTCAAAGTAGTTTTTTCACAGCTGTTTTCATTTTTACAAAAAGGAAAAAGAACAAGTATGGTCTATAAATATTAATGAGAGACACAAACTACAAAGAGCTAAATGCCATTCTGTGGTATTTTTCTGCCATACATAGAGTACATTGCCTAAATATGAGAGTTAGATTATTTGGAGTTTGAAGATTGTTCCTTTCTTTCTCTTGAACATAGAAAGAAAGAAGCTTCAACTTTATTTTACATCTGGGAATTCTTAAGCAAAAAAGAAAAAAGAAAAGAAACCACCTTAATATTAAAAATGTGCTACAGTTCTGTGCAACTTTCCATCAATTATTTTCATGTTTTAAACATAGATGTGGAATGCATTAATACTGCAAAGATTCACAATAGTCCCTTTTTCCATTTTAAACATTTGCAATATAACCAACACTGCTTCTTACCTCTTAGCTTATCTGTAGTGTGAGCTTCAGGTCATAATATTACATTGCAGTGTAAGAGGTCACTTCTTTCATCAACACAAGCAGTTCTTTGTCAAACAGAAGAATCCAGATAAGCAACAGTTTCAGTTATCACCAGAAAGAAAGAAAAATCAGCCTCCCACAGAGGTATATGGAAAAAAAACTACTACCACTTGAACCGTGGGATGTGGGGATGACTGGGGTGTGCAACTTGTTTTGATGTGTTTGTTCGCTTGTTTCTTTCCTTGTTTTTGGATTCCACATCCCAGAATTCTCCAAGAATTTCCTAGGCAAAAGGAATTCCAGCCCTCAAATGCATGCCTGTGCCAACTAAACTAATATGAAGCATTCTGAAACATGCTACCTTCATAGTGTGTGCAGAGGGTTGCCATAATCCATTTGTTCAAATATGGGCATGCTAAATTCATATTATAAAAATAAGGTAGTCCAATTTTCATACTGTCCAAATTTGCATACTATGATAATGTGGATTATTTTATATTATAAATGGAACACATTCATTTTTGTCTAATTTTTCTACCAATGTATTTTAGTCTGAGAATCGTTTATATAGTAAACAGTGAATTGAGGGAGCCAGTATTGTGTAATCATTAGACTGGGGGACACAGAAGGAGTCTCCCCAAAAAATGTGAGGACTTTGAACACATTCAGGCATCTCTGGGCAACAAAAGTGCCCTGTTGGCTAATCCTTCCACTCTAGAAGCACCACTGGATAGCTTTTGATATGAAAAAAGAAGAAGCAGTGTTGGACTTGAAATACGAAGATGCAAATTCAGATTCTTGCTCAATCACAAAGCCTGCATGGTATCCTTGGGTCATTCAGTACAATAGGAGCCCCTTATCCATGGAATCAGTATCCACTGATTCACGTATCCATGGTCTGAAAATATTATAAATATTTTTTTAAAATCCAGAAAAAAATATCATTTTCACATGTATTACCAGAACCGGTCACCAGACAGAGACTGTGATACGAATTCATGTTAGTGAAGAATACATAGCATGGTCTCTGGCAGTCCCTAAGCTTGGATGCCCAGGTCTCGGCAGTGGCCAGGAGTGCATTTGCCCAGCTAAAGCTGGTGCATCAGCTGTGCCCATTCCTCAAGATGTCGGATTTTGCTACAGGGATATATACCTTAGTTACATCCCTTTTGGATTACTGTAACACGCTCTATGTGGGGCTGCCTTTAAAGATGCTTCGGAAACTTCAGCTGGTGCAAAACTCTGCAGCCAGAATACTGACTGGGGCCAGCCACAGGGAGCATATAACGCACCTGTTACAACAACTGCACTGGCTACCAGTCCATTTATGGGCCCAATTCAAAGTGCTGGTCATTACCTATAAAGCCCTATACAGTTTGGGTCCAGGCTACCTGAAGGACCGTATCTCCCTATTTGCGCCTTCTCGGCGATTAAGATCAGCAGAGGAGGCCCTTCTCCTCGGTCCCATTGCCAGCACAAGCACAGCTGATGGGGACACGGGAGAGGACCTTCTCTGTGGTAGCTCCCAGGCTATGGAACGCTCTCCCTCGGGAGATCAGGATGGCCCCTTCCCTGGTATCCTTCTGAAAAAAGCTAAAGACCCATCTCTTCAGGCAGGCTTTTAACAATTACAACTGAATCCCTGAACCCCATTTTAGCAGATAATTTTAATCTTTTCCATGTTTTAATGTTTTAATATTTTAATTTAATTTTAAATCATATATTGTTTAATTTGTCTTTTAATATTTAACTTATTGTGTTTTTAACTGTGTGAATTTTAATGTTGTGAGCTGCTTTGGGTCCCTTGTTGGGAGAAATGCGGCATACTAATATGTTGTTGTTTAGTCGTTAAGTCGTGTCCGACTCTTCGTGACCCCATGGACCAGAGCACGCCAGGCCCTCCTGTCTTCCACTGCCTCCCAGA
Organism: Intellagama lesueurii; assembly: GCA_037013535.1. Taxonomy (NCBI): domain Eukaryota; kingdom Metazoa; phylum Chordata; class Lepidosauria; order Squamata; family Agamidae; genus Intellagama; species Intellagama lesueurii. The sequence continues at coordinate 130,448,237 of JBAJHW010000003.1, read as the reverse complement.
CTTGGGTCAAATTAATCTTGGTAGCTTCAGTGACACTGTCCAACCATCTTGTCCTCTGTCGTCCCCTTCTCCTCTTGCCTTCACACTTTCCCAACATCAGGGTCTTTTCCAGGGAGTCTTCTCTTCTCATGAGATGGCCAAAGTATTGGAGCCTCAGCTTCAGGATCTGTCCTTCCAGTGAGCACTCAGGGTTGATTTCCTTCAGAATGGATAGGTTTGTTCTTTTTGCAGTCCAGGGGACTCTCAAGAGTCTCCTCCAGCACCACAATTCAAAAGCATCAATTCTTCAGCGGTCAGCCTTCTTCATGGTCCAACTCTCACTTCCATACATCGCTACTGGAAACACCATAGCTTTGACTATGCGGACCTTTGTCGGCAAGGTGATGTCTCTGCTTTTTAAGATGCTGTCTAGGTTTGTCATCGCTTTCCTCCCAAGAAGCAGGCATCTTTTAATTTCGTGGCTGCTGTCACCATCTGCAGTGATCATGGAGCCCAAGAAATACTAATACTAGACAATATATATATTGCTATTATCTGCAGTTTTCAGTATACGCAAGGGGCTTGGAACCAATCCAATGGGTGTCCTACTGTATATCTCAACCAGACCTACCTCACATGATAGCTTCCAGATTAAAATGGAGAAACAACAACTATGTAAAACATTCATGAATGTAGCTGGTGCATAGAAATAAATAATGAAATTGTGCCACACACATTGGACTTCTGATCATATTCTCACAAAATGCATCACTTTTTTACTCATGGCAAAAGCACAAACAAACAAAAAACCCTTCAGATACATGAAATTACCACCAGTATCCCCCCACAAGCAATACACTGTTACCTGAGTTGCAGAGAAATACAGAAAGTGAGGGCAAGCTGCAGAAATCATATGGTGAAAAAATTGTGAATTCTTTCCAGAGGGTGGATGTAATATAAGTTGTGGCAGCAAATTGCAGCTAATTCCCAGGTTCTTGGTTGCATGCCTGATTATGTCGTTAGCATAGCTGCAGAAATCATATGGTGAAAAAATTGTGAATTCTTTCCAGAGGGTGGATGTAATAGAAGTTGTGGCAGCAAATTGCAGCTAATTCCCAGGTTCTTGGTTGCATGCCTGATTATGTCGTTAGCATACAATCAAGCACATGACATGCACCTTGTTAACCGAACCAATAAAGTCTTGGCTTCTTTCTTTTCTGGGGAAGTCTCAGGTATTCTTGCAGGGCAGAAAAGGCACAGAACAAGCTTGCTTGCTCTCTTTTTCTTAAGAAGTTTAGTTTCATTACACAGTAAGGAAAAAAGTACAATGTATTCTTTTTTTAAAAAAAAGAGCAATGTAAAGGCAGAATAATAATGCAAGGCCTCTTCCCTGAGACCAACTTAATTGAACAAACACCTGGAAGTATTTCTGAAATGCCAATATAGCAATGAATGAAAACAAAAGTCACCCACATATCCATCTAACCAGTCACTCAGTTACACAAAGAACAATACTCTAGTTTCTCTTCAGATGGTATAAATCTTTCACCTTTTGCAAACACGAAGCTCTCTTGGCTCCTTGACTGCTGCCATAGTTTTAATAGAAACTCAGCTGCCTGAAGAGTCCTGTCTACTTTGTTTTCATTTCATTTATATTATTTTTACCCTGCCTTTCTTCCCAAGAGGGCCCAAAGTGCATTAAAACAAACAATATTAAAAGCTAAAAAATACAATAAATTATTCCAACACTAAAAAGCAATTAAACCAGTATCTTCAGTAAATCTAGTAAATAAAAAAGGTTTAGAAGAATTTAAAAAGCACATTAAAAAAGACTTGACAGCCCCATTTTTAAAGCCTTTTCATAGGCAGCCAGTTACTAAAAGAAAATCCTGCCTGAAGACAAAGATCTTTGGCTACTGGTTGAAAGCAAAGCAAAGTGGGGGCTGTCCTGACAAGCTTTATATAGCAAACGACAGTCTGAATGGAGGAGGCAGGACAGGCAAACCTATGCTTCTGCCAGAGACTGGTTGAACAGCTGAAGAGGAGGAGGAGAGGAGTACGTGCTGGCTGGTGAGTGGGTCATTGGCCAGGGAGGCAGGGGAAGGGAACATGTGGTATTTGTGCTGCCATGTGTATGAACTGGCATGAACCTCTGGACCAAGGTCCGTGCCCATCTCTACCCAGAGATAGTGGCTCCTGGAAGATGAGCACATGATCCGTACTATGTTTGCTGGGAGAGAACAGAAGTAATTTGGGATGTGCTGCACTCCCTCCATTTCAAAAATACTTTGAAGAGCTGTTTTGGACTTAATGAAATGGTGAAGCAAAGTTGTGAGTAGATGCAACATGTACATTGGAGAAACATATACAGACATTAATGTCCCAGGTGAACTAATGTAGCCATGCCTGCTCCACAGATGCAGAATTTAAAGCAATGTTCCAATTTCCAACCTCTTTCCATGGGGTAGGCAACCTGATAAAGAAAAGCTATATTGGACCAAAAGCTCTAAGGACATGTTGTGTGCATGTTTTCCAAAAGATGGAAAACATGCACACTTCACCATCTGATTTTTTTTTTAAAAAAAGGGGGGGGGAGCTGGAAGTTGGCAAAGATTGTCAGTGGAAGCCAAGGTCAAAATCATCCATACTAGATGAAAGAAAAACAGTGAAGAAAGACAGGGAGAAGAATCAACACATTTGAAATGTGAAAGGCAGAAAAATGGAAGCTCAATCAAATCAAGTCTGAACTCTTAATAGAGCAAAACTGAGTAGACTGAGGGTATCCTACCATTCGCATATAATGAAAAAACAGAACTGACCAGAAAAGTCTGGAAAAATGGGGGGGGGGGGGGAGGCAGAGGCTGATTGTCTCATTAAAGGAAACCACAGCTGTTAGTTTGCAAGACCTGAGCAGAACTAACTGGAAAAGACAATATTGCTAGGAAAAGGGGTGGGGAGTGAGAAGAGAGAACCAATCTAACATGAGATACTGTTGGTCTGCAAGATCTGAGCAGAGTTGTTGATAATAGGACACTTGGTTGGTCATTAACTCATATAGCCACCACACACCAGAAGTGACCTGATGGCACATAAGGTACTTGAATTTTTTTTGGTCTTAATTACCAAATAATTGTGTAGTGACAAGATGACTGGAATGGTTGAGACTATGGCAGGATATAGACATCAAAGCTCTGCTATCATTGAGTAAGCCCATCCCGAGCCACAAAACAAAGAGCAGTAATTTCACAGCTTAAACTAATGAGCTTCTGAATATTTGTTCTTCATCTTTTAAATCTTCATCTTTTAAATATATATATAAATCTTATTTAAATCTTCATCTTTTAAATATATATTTCCCAGCACCAATGCCTGTTTGGCTGGGAACAAGTTAAAAAGTTATCCACCTGAGAGTCAGTTAATTGGGTCCTGACTGACAGGGTCAACACTTCATATGCCCCTGAATCAACTCCCTGGAGCTGATTTTCCCTTTGAAGACTCATGTCAGGAGACTGGTTTCAGAACTATTTACTGAAAGTGCATGGCAAAATGTCCCTTTCTGGACCACTGTCACTGCATTACTTTATTTCAAGCAAGCCTGTATCATTTTGGGTTTTTTTTATTCTTCAGAGAAAACATGTCTTTTGACTGTTTCTGTGACCTTTCTTTGCCCTCCTAACTTCTCCCTCCCTGGACCATGAAGCTGCAACAATTTATGTACTTTGGAATGTGTCACAGTACAAGATATCACAGGCAGCCTTTCACCATGATAAGGGCACCAGGACCCAGTCTGCCACACAGGGTATTTTGAGTCCAAAGACCCTCACCATGCAGCTGGCCGTGACCAAGCGGGACTGGGAGCGGAGAGCCGGAACAAGGCACCGAGATGCAGGAGACCAGCAGAAGCAAGCAGGGACCAAGGCAGGTGCAGGAACACTGGAGTCCAGATGTAGAGATGCAGGGGCCAAGGCAGGAACACTGGAATGCAGGGACTTCGGCACTCAAGAGTGGCACAACACCACTAAAGACCTTTGTTGCTGAGGCAAGTTCCTGGAGGGAGAACCACTCCTTAAATAGGCCTCCCTCCAGGTTTCCAGGTGAGCCTCATGAGTGGCCCAGCAGCTGCTACCCAGGCCAGGGCCTGAACCTGCAAACACCAGGCCATTCCTGGGTCAGGATGGCCCTGGTCCTGCAGCTGCCAGGGTGGCATGGGCCAAAACCTGACAGAATGGTCTTGGGGGTAACTGTGTCCCACATATGCTTTTGAACAGTTTTTTTGAAGATCAGTGTTTAAGCCCCTGCAGCCTGGATTCGTTCCAAATAAAAAAGTGAGTGGGCCAATCATTTTCTTTCAATATAACCAAGATAGGTGTTTTCAATTTATTTGATCTGTTTTAAATCTGGGAATGCTTTAGGTTGCTTTTTTCTGCATGGGATATGGAAAAACAGTTTTCCATTTAAAAAATCATAACTCAAAAACCCTTTGCCCATACTTCTCCAAATGTGGCACCAAGCAAGAGCATATTGTCAAATGGCACACAAATGTGCCAAATTTGGTTCTGATTCAAAGTCCAATTTTAAAGTCATACTGTTTTGTTTGGTCTGCTCCAGTCTGAGAATTACCTTGTAGAATGTTCATTTTCTCTGCCAGCACAATAAAATTACTTCACTCTTGTGCACTAATAATTAATACTATATCCTTGGCATGCCTTTCTGTAACCTCTGTTCAAGAAGTATAAAATATGTATTTATTTATTTATTCAACTTGTATGCCGCCCACACTCTGCAAAAGACTCCAGGCAGCTTCCAACATCAATTAAAACAGTTCACTTAAAAACAGACGCTCTACAAAAGCAAAAATAAAAACACATCCACTCTACAAAAGCAAAAATAAAAACAAAAACAAAAAAAATCTACAAAAATAATCTAGATACATGACTCTATTAATTAAAATTAAACCTTCAATTAAAAACTTTAATTAAAAAACTTCTGGAACAGGAAGGTTTTAACCTGGCGCCAAAATGTCAGTAATGTCGGTGCCAGTCGGATGTTGTTTGGGAGGGCATTCCAAAGACTGGGGGCAGCTGCCGAAAAGGCCCTCCACCTACAGGCCATCCCTCTCACCTCACTGAGGGACGGCTCTTCCAGGAGGGCCTTCTGGCTAGATCTCAGTTGCCGGGTAGGTTCGTATGGAAGGAGGAGGTCCTTCAGGTATCCAGGGCCCAAGCCATTTAGGGCTTTATATATCAAAACAAGCACTTTGAATTGGGCCCGGGCAACAACTGGTAGCCAGTATAACCTGGCCAGAATCGGCTGAATATGTTATCTCGCAGCTCCTCCACTCACCAGTCATGCAGCTCGATTCTGAACCAGTTGTAGTCACCGGATCGTCTTCAAAGGCAGCCCCATGTAAAGCGCATTGCAGTAGTCTAAATGGGTTGTTACCAGTGTATGTGTGCCTGTCATGAGGCTCTGTTCATCCAGGTAGGGCCGCAGCTGGAACAATTTCCGCAGTTGCAGGAAGGCATCCCTGGCCACCAAGTCCACCTGGGCCTCCAGGGCCCAGCGAGGCAGTCTGGGGGTCCAGGAGCACCCCCAGACTGCGGACCCTGTCCCTCAGGGGGAGTGCAACCCCATTCAGGGCAGGGAAATGGCCCTTTAACCTGTCCGACAAACCACTCACTAACAGCACTTCCGTCTTGTACATAAATACATAATCCTCTTCTAACTGGGACAACATGGGGTGGAAATTGTGTGAACAGTCTATATATTTCATCCCACATGGCAGTTTCTAAGGCCATTACATGTGAACATATTTTCCTAAAGAAGAAACTGTAATTGGTTCACTACATAATAATATACATTGGCTATATATTTTTATTCCTTTCCACACAGAGAAGAGTGTCTCAAAACATTTTTTTTTGCTCACACAGTACTAATCAGTGTTTTGTTGTTATTGTTTTATTATTATTATTTTGGTTTATACAGGATAGCAATTGGACACAGAGGGAGTAATAAATTCAACATCCAAAACTGGGTACACTAATGTGATCAAATTATGGCATCTTTTGTCCTCTACTAATATTGTATATCAAAAACAGAAAATGTTCCCAGTAGTAGCACTCGTAAGATGTTTGAAAATACAGTATGAAACATGTTTGCTTACAAAACAAACCTAGCTGGTTTTACAGTCAATCTGCATCTGGTGGGAACTTTGGAACTATAACTCTGTATGGCTATGAATCTCCAGCCAAGATTTGTCATCTCTGTTACAAAGCTCAGGGTGTGAAAAGCTTCCAGCATTTCCATGAATCCCACCTGTGCTTCCATCTTGTCCATTTCTTGTATCATGTGAGAATTCTTCCTCCATGAAAGAAATTTGTGCACTTTCTCTAAACTTACCACAAGATAGTGAACTGATTTATGTAGTTTTCCTAGTGCATAAACTTTTGCACACAGCTTCCTTCTTCACATGATAAAACAGATTTCTATTTGTTGTTTAAATTTATTCATTTTAGCAATTCAGGTTTTCAAAATGTATACATTCTTTTTTGTGTGCTGCACCTGCATTTGAAGATGCACTGTTCCTGACAATGTATCTTGGAAAAGTATCAAATGGGTATGTTCAGTAAGAATCTTGAAACAACCAAAATGTGTTTCCATCCCTACACAAACCCATTTTCTGAAATTATCTGGGGAAGCCATTTCAGGTAAACTGCTGCAAACAAGTCTGTCTCTAACAAGTAATTTCTTAAAAATAATTCCTTGTGCTCCACCAGTCACAAGGACAGCCCCCAGAGTGACTCCTCAGAAAGCTCATGGTTCTTTACAAATTCAGGAAGAGTTCTGCAAATGCCTCCATTTCATTCTTTTTTCTTAAAGCAGTTTTTCATTCAACGTTAAATTTGATAAGAAGGGCACTGATGCTAGTAAAAATTGAACATATGAGAACGTGCTGCTGTAATTCTGAACTCAAAGGTGCGTTAGCCCTTACAGCATTTGTGCTGGTAGAAGCCCTGCCAACTTCAAACAGAAATGAAGCAAAGAACGTGTAACACCTTCGGGCTGTTTGGAAAGAGAAAAGGCAACATAAATATGAATTATAAGGACACAGATATTTTCTTCAAAAAAGAAAAGAAAAATCCTTTATATTTATTAAGGCTTCTCTTGATACCACTCCTTTGAAGAGTTGACCTTGCAGAATAAGCATACTGGGAACAATAGCTGTCTTAGGGTGTTATTAAATGTGGATTTATCCCACTGTTTAGGGAGCTTTGGGGACAGGCTGGTTTGCTCCTTTCCCAGGCAACCACATGGCGTAAGTGACAGCATGAACCAGCCCATCTTCAGAATGTTCCTACTCATATCTTTGGGGCATCCTTTGAAGCTATTGTTTTGCAGATGTAGATAGGATCTGCTTAAGCAGACAGTTTTGCTGCTTAATGATATTGGGAAATTAAAAACTTCTCTGTGCAGGGGGAGAAGGAGGAAGCAAAGGATTTTTTTAAGCCAATTAGGGCAGTGCTGATGTACTGTACCTGTAAGAAAAAAAGAAAAGAAAATTGAAAGCTTCCTCCTGAAAGGAGGAGGAGACAGGAGAGCATGAGAGAGAATTTTGTTTTTTTGTTTTCTCTCTCTTTTTTTTTTTCATTCAAAGGGAGGCAGGCCAAATCAGAGGTGCATATGCAATGTGAATGCAAGGATTGCACTAAATGGCATACCACAACTCTACAGGATTTTGTGATCTTTTTTGCTGATCCAGACTGCTCCAATTTAGCTATCTAGCCAAGCCCTGAGTTTGTCCAGGATGTCTTTTCTGAGAAACCACTTGAGAAGCTGTGAGAAGTTTCCAGAAAAAGTATTAAATTCTGCATAACACCATTGCTAGTGTAGAGTGTTAGATAACCCAAATCACAAAAACAAGTAATGAGCCATAAAACAAATAACGTAATGAGATATTTTACGAAACTGAAACAAATCAGTTACTTCTCAGATACAGTAGTCAGTGACATGAACTAATTACTTCTACTAAGTAATTTTTCAATTTTGATTGGACCAGCTTAAAATACAGATATGCAGTTCAATGGGGTAAATGTATATGTTTTCATCAGAAAATAATTATTTCAAATAAATATCTAGTTTGTTTTATTACATTATGATTCAAATCCTTATTACTAATGTAGGCAAAGTCAGTGCTGGCTCAGAACTGGCTGTACATTCCATATACAGAAGTGAACTGGACTGATAGCTGAATCTGACTTCAGTACTGCTGACTGAACAGTGTAATCTGCTGCAGATGAAGGCAGCAGAATATTTTAGCAGATTCATAACAAGCTATGAGGAACCCATTGTTGTTTAGTCGTTAAGTCGTGTCCGACTCTTCGTGACCCCATGGACCAGAGCACGCCAGGCCCTCCTGTTTTCCACTGCCTCCCGGAGTTTGGTCAAATTCATGTTGGTCGCTTCGATGACACTGTCCAACCATCTTGTCCTCTGTCGTCCCCTTCTCCTCTTGCCTTCACACTTTCCCAACATCAGGGTCTTTTCCAGGGAGTCTTCTCTTCTCATGAGATGGCCAAAGTATTGGAGCCTCAGTTTCAGGATCTGTCCTTCCAGTGAGCACTCAGGGTTGATGTCCTTCAAAATGGATAGGTTTGTTCTCTTTGGAGTCCAGGGGACTCTCAAGACTCTCCTCCAGCACCACAATTCAAAAGCATCAATTCTTCAGCGGTCAGCCTTCTTTATGGTCCAGCTCTCACTTCCATACATCACTACTGGAAAAACCATAGCTTTGACTATGCGGACCTTTGTCGGCAAGGTGATGTTTCTGCTTTTTAAGATGCTGTCTAGGTTTGTCATCGCTTTCCTCCCAAGAAGCAGGTATCTTTTAATTTTGTGGCTGCTGTCACCATCTGCAGTGATCATGGAGCCCAAGAAAGTAAAATCTGTCACTGCCTCCATATCTTCCCCTTCTATTTGCCAGGACGTGATGGGACCAGTGGCCATGATCTTCGTTTTTTTGATATTGAGCTTCAGACCATTTTTTGTGCTCTCCTCTTTCACCCTCATTAAGAGGTTCTTTAATTCCTCCTCACTTTCTGCCATCAGAGTGGGATCATCTGCACATCTGAGGTTGTTGATATTTCTTCCGGCAATCTTAATTCCGGCTTGGGATTCCTCCAGTCCAGCCTTTTGCATGATGTATTCTGCAAATAAGTTAAATGAGCAGGGAGACAATATACAGCCTTGTCATACTCCTTTCCCAGTTTTGAACCAATCAGTTGTTCCATATCCAGTTCTAACTGTTGCTTCCTGTCCCACATATAGATTTCTCAGGAGATAGATAAGGTGGTCAGGCACTCCAATTTCTTTAAGGACTTGCCATAGTTTGCTGTCCTCCACACAGTCAAAGGCTTTTGTGTAGTCAATGAAGCAGAAGTAGATGTTTTTCTGGAACTCTTTGGCTTTCTCCATAATCCATCGCATGTTAGCACATGTTCTGAGTCATTCAGTGCAGTTTTTGTAAAATGTTAGATCTCTTCATGCTTAAACAATGACACAAGTAAACATTATGAGGCACCCATAGGTTTCTCTAAAAAAAAAAAAAAAAGACGGCTGGGATCTTAAGGGGAAGGCAACTAGTACTGTCTTCAATGTCTGTTGCTTGAAGCAATTGTCTTCTGTTGAATGTATAAAGTTGTTAGCACCATGTTGAATTCAATTGCCAAAATCCTGTTGCTTACTGCAGTAAAACACACTAGGGTAGACCCGTTGAATCAAAAGTTATTTGGTGAGTCAACCTCTCCATAAGTTCCATTGATTCAAATGGGTGTACTGTAATTGTGGTTTTCTATGTTAAAGTAAGTTGCAACTAGGTAGACCCATTTGACTCAATAGAAGTTATGGAGGAGCTGACCCCTCAGTGAATCAAATAGACTCCTCATCAAATCAATTACCCATTGATTCAATTAGCCAACTCTAATGTGATTTACTATATTAAGCAACAAGATTTTGCCTGGTGTATACATATACCAGTTGAGAATACCATGTGTTTCTTGTGTGAATTAAATGGAGGAGGAAAAGCTGTTTAATCAAACATTCTGAGAACCTTATCACAAGTTAATGGTATTTTACTTGTGTCATTGTTTAAGCATGAAGAGATCTAACATTTTACAAAAATTGCACTGAATGACTCAGAACATTAATTAGCAGAAGCACGTCAGAAGACTGTCATTTTCAACAATAGCATCTGTATGGGTGAATTCAGGAAGTGTCAGACATAAAAGATGAATTTAAATGATGATCCAGTAAATGTTATATCTCAATAATTAATGGTTTCATTTTTGGCATTTTTCCCCTCAGTGTTTTATCTGCTTTTATTACATTGAGCTTTTTCTTTCTTTCTGAGAACTAAGAATAATTTTGGGATTTTGGGTGAATCTCCTGTGAAGATTAGGAATTTTTGCATAATTTTAGTCCAGCCTCCCTTTGGAAAGCAGTAACATTGATCTTCAGAAGTTTGGAGCTTAAAAATACCCAACATTTCAGATCATAGCTCAAGTGGAAACCAGGGCTGGCCTTAATTTGAAACAATGTTAAGTGTATTTCTCTGGGAAGAACTGGACTGAAAAGGCTGCTACTATGAAGTCCTTGATAGCTTAAAAAATGGTTAGTGTCAAGTTCTTTTATGACCAGCAACATCAGACATTGAGGTTAAAACTTCAATATGCAACATGTAGGTTTTTTTTTCCTTGCTCAAAAGAAAGCATGGGGAATGCAATTCAAATAATAAAACTAATGTTAAGATGGAGATGGGTGTGGCTATAAATCTACCACTGAAGGAAATCCAAGCTGAAATTTTAGGGTGAAATTCCTATTTCAAATTGGTTCCACCACTTAATAGACATAATGCAATTATTTGTATTGAAAGCAGTTTACTTTGTTCCCAATAAATTCAGAATAAAGATAATCTGTAATGGAGGAAAGCTTCTTTTTCTTAAGGTGTCTTCATAATTGCAGGAAACTGCTGAACTTTGGCTGACCTGGAGTAAACTCCTAGCCACTGTCATTAGAAATAGCCTGAGAACATATTCACATATCTTGTGCAAATGGCTCCTCAGCACTTAGTCTGTCAGTTTGATCTATTAACACAGACATTTTAGCATCTGGGAAGCATGATCTTCTCCTTGTCCAACTAATATGAAGCCCAAATGAGGATTTGTGGTGGAAGAGGGAGTTAAAAACAGTCTGAAAATCAGAAACTGCCACTTCACAGTATCTTCTGAACAAGCAACACATTTCGTTCAGGGCAAAAAGGGAGATGAGTAGATCAGTTTGAAGCCCAAGTCACATCCTCACACAACTACCCATTTCTTTGTCGTTGTGGGTTAAACTGACAATAGTTATTAAACTCTACTAAATATATGGGACGAGAGAGGTAAGGGAGGTCCCCGGAGGTCCCAGAAATGAATCTCTAAAACTATTTCAAATAAGATATTGTGAAAGAAGGGGAGGGTGCCTGCTAAAATTCCTAAAGACAATGTTGCACGTCCTTTCGAAGAAAGGATAACAAAAATTGTAGTCTAAAAAAAATATTGCAGCTTCAAGCCTGTTATAAACATGAATATGTAATGGGTGAAGTAGATCTTAACTTTAGTATATATCTCTTTTTCTTCTTCTTTTTAATCACATCTTCTGGGAAATGATCATACCATTATTTCGTTTCTGCTGCTTTCAAAGGAGATATGCTCCTGAATCAAACTCTCAGATCAGAACGTGGACAGCAAGGACGTTTTGCCAACACGGCGATCTACCCCCACACAATTAAAAAAAAGGGGGGAAGTGGGGCAGAGAAAGGCACAAAAAAAGGAAGGGCATATGTCCCGCTCAAGTGGTGCTGATGAACATATCACATCTAATTCACTCAAAAAAAGCAGAATGTTTAAAAAATGTATGAACAACTATCACAGGATATATGCTACATGACCACTATACAGAAACCTGAAGACGTGAGAAAGAATGGGAGCATTTATTTTGTGTGACCGTAGCCTAGGAAAATGAACTATGGAAGCAGCAACAACTAAGGAAAGCTGGCCCTCTCACAGATAGCCCTGACATGTGCAATTTTGAAATATAACCATATACCTGTATATTAGGATTTGGTAATTATATAAAGATAGCCAGTGTAATGTCCCCAAAGAAAACATATTGAAAACAAAACAGGTGGGGTTGAACTACCTGCCCTGCACCCAGGCGGGGAGTCTGAATATTAGTCACCTTCCTATTCAAGTGTCCGCTATCAAACCTTTCTCCTGCGTGTGGCCTAGCCGGTGTCATGTGTTGGAGCCACAGACCTGGCTGAGGCTCATCCCACCGCAGGTTAGGCTGAATGGCGCTCCTCATATGAAACGCCTGGTCATACATCAGCCACATCTGGCCAGCAAAGTCAGTATATGCCCTATAAATAATGTCTATGTATTGAAAGAGGGCTTGAGCCCTCCAAGGTTGGGCTTTCACAAGGACACCTGCATAGATGAGGAACCCCGGGAGCCAACTGGCCCAAGTCCTCTCCGGTTTTTTCCTCCTGCGTTTCTCTTTCTCCATCTCATCATCTTTGTCTATGTCCTTCTTATCGACTTCTCTATTAAGAAGGTCGAATACTTCCACGTATTTTCCTTTCAATTCTTCTCCTTTGTGGCACTGGTCAAATGATCCCCCAAAGGCATCGAATAATCCCCATAAGGCAGTGCAACTAGAGGAACCGTGTTGTATCCCGTGTTTGGGACTGCGGGATAAGGCCAGGACCCCACGTAAGGTGCCTTCTCAGACTGGACCTGTGCTGAAGGAGCAAAAGGAGGCAGACCCCAACCACCCAATTGTGGCTTGGCGTATGGCCAAGCCACGTTGGGCGGCCCTATGTTAATTGCGGTGTGGGGTGTGCATGCAGGGTAACTGCCTAAAATACCGCCGGCCCAAAGCCATGCAGCTATAGATGCCTGGGTGTCAGGTGTAAGTACTGACTCACCCGCAGATGTTGAAGCCCGGCCTGAATCCTCGAAATGCTGCAACGTGCAAGGGCTGATTTCCTCTATTTCTTCACTCCCTTCTTGAGAAAGGAAAGAAGGTTCAGGCGCTACTGGCATAGAAGACCTTCTTTTCCCCAAACTCAGCTGTTTTGGAACCGTAGCTGATCTTTCCTCAGCAGCTTCTGGAACCTGTGCAGCATCAAGAGCAAGACAACTCACCATTAGGTCCTGAGCAACAGATTTTAGCTGTGCCTTTTTGAAACTCGTGGCCTCCCTGGCTGATCTGCGCGGCTGAACATCACTTTTTTGAGGAACCTGCGCAGCCACCCTGTGTGCTTCCAAGGCCGATAATTTTTGCTGTAACTCCTCCCAAATGGGCCATGATTCCTCATCCGAGGAAGATTGAGGTGGAGATACTTGGGGCACCTGCCTCTTTGGTGCAGGTTGCTTTCCTTTCTTGTTGCCACGCCCCTTCTTTGAAGCCATATTTCCCAAGACTAAACCTGCTTAATTAGAAAACACCGCTATTCACTTGCACAACCTTTCCAGAGGCCGAATATCCCACCAATGACTAACCAGTCTCCCTCTCTCTCTTTATTTTATATGTTGTTGTTGTTGTTGTTGTTGTTGTTGTTATTTTTAAACTGGTCTTCCACTAAGTTAACCAACAATACAGAAAAAAAAACCCTTTCAAGGAGTTAGCTAAAGCTTATCTCTAGCCTAAAGTAAATTTCTTCTCTCCTTTTTTTAAAATAAATCAAAAAATTATCACAGAATTAAATAAACAGATCCAGTTATAGTATTACCTATTATTTATTGAGGCTTTACTTCCTTTGATTAAAAATATTTATGAATTTACCTCCAATATTGTATTTATTTATTTATTTTATTCCAATCAATTTGCCTCCTCAAAATCTCCTTCCTGATAAGAATCCTCCACTTACAATTCCCCTCTCACTCGCTGAACCTATTTATTTGTAAATATTAAGTAATTAACTAATTAACTTGCTAAATTTTTAAACACTTATAATCAATATAAAATGGTGGGTGCGAGCCACGAGGGAGAAACAAAATGGCCACCCGGTCAAACTTAAAGCAAAAAGGACAATTATACCTCAACTATTGGCTGGTACACCCCACCAAATCAATTATCCGCCCAAAGGACGTGAGTAAACCAGCCACCACCTTGTTATAAAAAGGAAGCAATGTAAATAAAGGAATAAAAACCCACGCGCCACTGCGCGGCGGCGCGCAAACGCGCCGCTGCTTCTCCCCTTAAATTAACTTCAATACCAACAAATAACAATATAAGAGTATGTAAAAATGATAATTAAACAAAAGAATAACACTCAATCCTAGGAGGGAGCGGAAGCTGCCCCCCTTTCAATCAACGTTCACCCGTTAACACTGCCGGCACTCGCAGAGACACAGGATCTCCTTCCAGCTCAGCTGCCTGAAAACGGAGAGAGCGATGTGAGGGTGGAAAGCCCTTAAATAACCTGGGCTCTCCACCCTCACCACCAAACATCGCGGTTCTGTGAACGAGGTCTCGGTCCCTTCCGGGGTGCCTGGCAAAGAGCGCTTGTGCCTTCTTAAGTCCGGAGGGCCTTTTCAGCGATCGCTACAACTGCTGGCTTTATGGCTGACAGAACACTGACTGGAAAAACAGGGGAAAGAAATCCTGGCTTTTTTCAAAATCTGAGGCAGAGGGGAAACAATTGGTTGCTACTGGACTGATTGACAGTCACTCCAGCCTAGAAAGTTCCCTCCCAGCCAAAAAGTCTTAAAGGCAGCATGCAAAGGTTGCTAAATTCCAACATCATTAACAAATTGGTGTTTTATTTGTCTACTGATCACAAATCTTGGCTGCTTTCCTGATGCAACCCTTTGCTTCTATTTACATGTATGTCAATGTGCAGTGTCAATACATTGGACAATCTTGCTATCATGTCAGATAGTTCTCTTTACAACATGAGCTAAACTCCACAGAGTTCAGTAACCTGCACAATATCTTCCAACTCTTTGTTCAGTCTCTTCTGAAGCTCTAACATTCTCCCTTTTGAAATAAACTGCCTGATATTCACGTTTTGCTTTGTTTTGCTTTAGTTTGGCTTGTTTCAGTATGTTTAAAATGGCAGTACTTGCATCACCAAGAAAGCAAATGCAAAAAAGCTAGTTTCTCATGTACTTGAATGAGATTTGGGGAAGCTATTTGCATTGGAGCAATAAATGAATTAATTAAAGAGATGAAATCATAAAAGGTTATTGCATCTCCAGTACCTGTAGTGAAACTATGTCACTGCCCATGGAAATGACTTTCATCTCTCTCCTCTTTCTCTTTCATTTGTTTCACTCTCTGCTCCATAAAAATACCACCTGCCATGCTCCAGAGTATTTACAGATCTATAATAAATACAGCCTCTTTCCCTAAATTTGTTAGCAGATGCTGAACTATTCTGGAATTAACTGATTCTTTGTGCTTACTTTAAGCAATTATATGTGTGGCAGTTTTCTGAAGTGTTGAAAGATCTAATTTTTCATTTGCATAATTGTTTCTTCTAGTTAGACAGCAGTTTAAAATCAGATGCAGCAGAAACAAAAATACGTAGTAAACGGTAGAGCAATAAATAAATATCTAGTTGAAGTATGACTAGTTAGAGCTATTTACGTACAATCTAAACTCAAAAAGAAATTCATAGATACTTCCAAAGGGGGGGGGATAAGCTCATAATGCATTCAAAGCATTTTCAATCTTTTTTTAAAAAAATCAAGTTCTCTGTTTTCCTGGGCTTCAGATTTCAGAAGGTATGAGGATTGTAACTCAAAACTACCATGCAACCAAAACCAATAGTAAATGCCTACATTGCCTTTGTGCCTAATGATCCAGCTGGCACTGTTGCATATAGTAGTTCAGAATGGCGGAGCACCAAGGTCCTTGTAAGTAGCTTCAACCTTTCATTTATGCCATTTATATGCTGCCTATAAATACATAAATAAATTAAATAAAAAAATCTAGATGTCTTAGGATGCTAAACTCCTCACTCTAAGAATAAGGCATATGGGAGTCACATGGGAGGCCATTGTAGCCTTCTTCTCCCTTATCAAGGCACCTCAGTCAACGTGAAATGCAGCAAAGAATATGTGAGCTTTCAAGGAAGCTTCTCTTCCTCAAACAGGATGTTATGAAAGTAAGCAGAAGGAAGCAGAATATGGGAGAAGCTTGGTCTTAAATCCTCTTATTCTGCATGGTGTCTTGAGCCAGGATAAGGAAGGTGAAGATGCAGAGATAGACTGGGGAAACAAATCAATCAGTTCCTTAAAACTGCCACAAATGACTCAAAGGAACTACAAAGAGGACAAGCAAAGGAAGGAGATGCTTGAGAAAAAACAGAGGCCATAAATGTTCAAAATGTAGCAGGAGGCAAAACATTCAAAATGACCATGTGTTTGGCCTGTGAATGTAAAATTGGAGGAATCTGCCTCGAATAAGCACAGAAAAAAATCAAGGAAGAACTAGATTCTAGAAGAGTACAAAAAGAAGCACAATCAGCAAGGTGCAAGCTATATGGGTAGAAAACAGAGCAGCCACAAGAAAAATCACAACACCAGTACCCCTACCCCACCCCATAGAAACAAACTTGAATGTCACCTAAAGAGGAAGTTGCAGCTAGGAAGGTGGGAAGACTGGGCTGCTGAAAATCACAATATAGGAAAGCAGGAAACCTAACCTGCTCACATTGCTGGTTCAATGTGGAAAGAAGACCAAGCGATCACAGCCAGATATTTGCAGGGCCAACTGTTCTGGTGGAAGAATTTCACAAGATTAAGCAATCTTATAAGACTTCAGGATTGAATGTGTCAGTTGCATTGCAATATCCAGGCCCACCCCTTTTCTCCAATGTGACACCAAGGCAGCTGATGGCCCTGCATGACACCATTGCCTCTCCTGGCTCCCTGCAACTATCAACAATCAGGAGGTGCCTAGGAGAGGAAGGACAAAGAGGAGGAAGGCTGCTGTAAGTGGGTTCCACATAATTTCCCAAGGCAGCGCCAAGCTCCAGACTTACAGATGGAGACATTTCAAGCCTAATATTAACTTTTTTTATTTAACTCAACTTTCAGTGTATCAACAATAACTTCAACAGACCCTCGCTTCACTTCACTGGGCATTCTTCAGGTTACAATGTCACTATAGCCCAACTGGGTCTTAATGGCATGGCAGCTTGCCACAATGTTCCATGTTGGGGTGGTAAGGTTGGAAATGGTGAGGTTCTGAGCATATCCCCCAATTCTGTAACCCCTCCTGCCATGATGTTATTCAGATCCCTCCAAACCTTTTCCCTATAGGGTTCTGCCATTTACCTTGCTCTTGTTGGCACCTTTGGTGCCTTTTCTATTCCCTCACAATAGCCTTTTTGGCTCTCTCTTCCATTTCCCCCTCAATAGGAGGGTTTTGCTGAAGGCTGATATCTCCTACATCTTTCTGCCTCTTCTGGCGGGATCATTAATTTCTCCCACTCTCCTGTCCAGGGGTTTTCCAGATTAACCCATTCCCATCCTTCAGGTCACTTTCTTTTCTTTCAAGCTCCTTCTTCTCCTTAACCTGAATGCCTTCTCCTCCTCCTCTTTCTGACTCTGCCCCTTTTATGCCTGCTCCCTTTTCTGACCCCTGCTTTTCCACCCTCTTCTCCCACCCTGGGTCTTTTCCCCACACCTTTTCAAACGGTCTGTCTTGTATCTCCTCTCCTGCCTCTTTTCCCACCTCCAGACTATCTGCGGTCTGGCTATCTTCTATACTAATTTTCTTGAGCCCAATATGCACTAGACAGCTGCTAGTTTTGAATATCTTTTATTCTCTTAAGAGTGAGGATGGCACACTGTCTTTGGGATGTTCTTGTTCTTCTCCACTTTCACAGCTGAATCTTAAGTCTTTTGTAGTTTGCATGAAATTTCAAGATGAAGTGGAGGACCAAGGTTGTACGTACAATCAGATGGGACTATACACCACAATCAGATGTGGTGGTGTGACATTTCACCCAGACAACCTGTTGACATACTGGGAGGTAGCAAGTTAGAAAAGTTTGGTTTTCCTCACAAGTTCCCACAGTATACTCAGAGTTATTTCCATTCTTTCTGAGTTCATGAGTTCCGTAACCCATGGAAAACAGATACCAACCAGGCAGTTCTGGATGTAATTGTAAATTATATGTTATGTAAAACAAATCTGTATGACACATTGAGAAGCTTTAGCCTATTGTGTTATTGAAGAGATTTTGATTTAAATCCTCTATTTTTAACGCTCATCCTTAAAAACCAAGATTCCCTTTTTGCATTAGTTTGCATCAGCTGCAAAAAGATGAAAATGAGTTTTCACTACATAGTTCTTGTCAACAGGGGATGATCAGGTGAATCCAATATACTCCACAGAGCCATGTTTCCAATCAGATTTGATGATGTGATGACAGCACTGAGAGCAAATAAATGGTGCCCTCATGGTTAATGAAGGAATTCATACTTCTTTTCCTGCTACGCAGGTAGAGTCATTGCCTGCTTGATACAACTGTATTGCCTTTTAGTCTCAAATGACTAACTAGAGTTGCAGATTGAGATTCAAAAGCACATTCCATAGACACTAGCACAAAGATGTTTCTTTGGATCTGGTAGATACCATACTCTCAGAAGATCAACAACTAAAGCAAATAAAGTATAGATAATGGCATGGTGTTGACTGGGAGATAAACAAGATCCTGCTGCTGCCCAGATAGTACAAACATTTGGATCTGTGTGAACAGAAATGAAATGTTCTATTAACCCATGTGAACTGCACTTTCTCCTCTCCAGTCTACAAATCAATAAGAAGGATAAGCTTTGATGGCTGCAGCTCAAGCATCTCTCTAGAGCTGTAACTGACTTAACCTGAGATATGCTCTACATTTCCACCAGTTTCTTAAGTCTATTTTATGCATTCAAAGTATCAAGTGATAATTTGTCTGTTTGTGTGTGTGTGTGTTTGTGTTAATCTGGGCTGCAAGCCAGTGCACGGAAGAATGACAACAATTATTTACGTAGAAAGATTCCTTGAACATCAGCATAAACAAATTCTAGCATGTCAGGGAGGAGACTTTACCCTAGTTGTACTCCTGCCACAGCAGCAATCCAGTTTCTACTCTGAATCTGATTTAGAAAGTTGCCACTGAAATGTTATGGAAACTAAACTCAAAATTACACTGAGGACCCATCAAGTGTAACACCTATGAAACAACCAGGAGACACCAAAAAACTGTGATCTAGGCCAAATCTTTCTGTGGGGTCTTACACATCAGTACATTGCCTCTGGATTGTGTGTGTATTTCATGATTCACCTCCTTCTTTTAAAATACTCAGTTATCTTTGTTATTCTTCTACTTTTCAGAGTTTCAAGGATGCACTTCCTCATTTACCCACAATTCTGTTCAGCCTTTTCTGCCATCCTTGTCACCTGTCCAAGGTGTTCTTTATTTCCAAAGAGTTTTTGCTATCTTTTTCTTGCCTACCCTTCACAGAGACTGCAAGCCTTGCTTCTCAGTCAGCAAGAGCAATTTCTGCTTACAATGAAATACAGTATTCTCCTCCTTTTATTAAGTGTCTGCCTAGGGCAGAGCTCCAGACAACTGTTCCCCTTTGCAGTATGGCCCTAATGGCTTTTCAGCATCCAGCAGCTAAAAGTGCAAAAGACAGAAAATTAACCTTTTCCCAACCAGACAACCCTGCAAACCCAGTAGCTAAATTAAAAAGTATGTTGAAGCCCATATAAAGCAAGTTTGATGTCAATATGTAGCAAGTTTGAGCAGTATGTCTACTCCATGACAAAGTACTGGATACTTTTCAGTAGATAAACAACAAGTGTTGTTGCAGCTTAAAGCATAATTATCCACCTGAATTTGACATAATGCTTTAGGAAGTAAGAAAAACACCAATAAAATTACACAGGGATGTTTCTGGGCAACTCTGCTCTGTTGTTGTTGCATGGACTTTCAAACATTAGAGATATTAGCTATGTTGATTGCATCTTGGCTAGCAACCAGCCCATCTTTTCACCCTTAAAGACAAATAAATTGTTACAGGTATTTTTCAATAAGTTCTCCAGCCATTAACCTGAAAGATTTGCTGCAGTATTCATATAATTGCTTTATCTGCATGCCTGAGAAAGCAAAACGTAAATGGAGGCAAGGGACCACAAACTATTCTAGATAAATACTCTCATGGTCTCCATGCCCCCTCCCTCTTTCTTTCTACCTCTGGTACCTCTCCCTGTCTCTCTCCTCTCTGTTTTATATATATACAGTATGTATGCAAACCTATATATATATAGCCAAAAATAAAGCCAAAATGGAGAAGCCATGTGCGAAAAACTTTGCCCACCCAGCTCGGAATAAAGAGGCGAGACACATAGGCTGCCTTAAACTAGGACCGCAACTTTATTAATTATTCAACTATTAATTCTCCTTTCATAAGGGGCCCTACCATAGTGCAAAGCTTATCTGTACCTTTTATCCAGATCAGACCACCCAGGGGCGAGTTTTCTGGCCCTGAAGAATGCTGTCATTTGCCCAGCACCTCTTTGGCTGCCCAATTGTAGGAATACCCCCAAAGCTTACTGCCTGGGAGATCCCCTTAAATTCCACCTCCCTTTACATGAACTTGTGGCCCTAAATTCCAGGAGGTGGGCTGTCTGGCACCCTCCTTGGGTGCCCCTGTAACTCGCTTCCCTCTCTCACCTTCGCACTACCCGCTGTTGTGACCTAATTAACATGGTTTCCTATTTATTATGCCCTTCTGTAATCCCTAGAGAGTAAGAATGGGGTGGGCGAAAATGCACCTGCTCTCTATACAGCCAATCTTGGGTGCAGGTCAAAAATTCCCATCAAGCCCCTAAGTGACCAGCTAATATCATTCTTAGTACTCAAGGGTGGGCGGGCGGGCCGTGCGATCGATGGCAGGAGAGAGGCCAAGGCTGGGAGGCTCAGCCGTAAGAAGGCTGGCTTGCTCTCCCCCTCCCTTGGCGTTTGCATCATCAGCCTGCACTTGCCACTTCTGAGTGGGCAGGCAAAGAGTCTCCATTTCGGGAGCTCCGCGCCTTCCAGAGCAGCCAAGTACACCTTATGCTTCAATAGCCTGTAGAACTACCTTTAGCAGCAATAACTTGAAGTCATCATTTTCTGTACAACTTTATCAGTTTCTTACATCATTTTGGAGGAATTTTGTTGTACTCTTCTTTACAACATTGCTTCAGTTCATTGAAGTTTATGGGCATTTGTTAATGCATAGCTCTCTTAAGGTTCCAGCACAGCATTTCAATCAGGTTGAGGCCTGGACTTTGACTGGGTCATTGCAACATCTTGATTCTTTCTTTTTCAGCCATTCTGTTGTAGATTTGCTGATGTGTTTGGGATCGTTGTCCTATTGCATGACCCAATTTCAGCCAAGCTTTAGCTGCCAAACAGATGGCCTCAGATTGGACTCTAGAATGCTTTGGTATACAGATGAATTCATGGTCGACTCAATGACTGCAAGGTTCCCAGGTCCTGTGGCTGCAAAACAAGCCCAAATAATCCCCCCTCCACGATTGTGCAGTTCGTATGAAGGGTTTGTGCAGATATGCTGTGTTTGGTTTTTGCCAATGTCCCAAGGACATTGCTCCAGAAGTCTTGTAGTTTGTCCAGATGCAACTTTGCAAACCTAAGCTGTGCTGCCATGTTCTTTTTAGAGAGAAGAGGCTTTCTCCTGGCAATCCTTCCAAACAAACCAGAATTGTTCAATCTTTTTCTAATTGCACTGTCATGAACTTTAACATTTAACAGGCTAATTGAGGCCTGTAGAGTCTGAGATTTAACTCTTGTGTTTTTTGCAGCTTCTCTGAGCAGTGCACAGTCTGACCTTGGGATCAATTAGCTTGGATGTCCACTCCTGAAAAGATTGGCAACTGTCTTGAATGTTTTCCACTTGTGAATAATCTTCCTTGCTGTAGAATGATTGACTTTAAATTCTTTGGAAATGGACTTCTAATCCTTCTCAGATTGATGGGCAGCAACAACTGTTTTTCTACGATCATTTCTGATGTGTTTCCTCCTTGGCATTGTGTTAGCACACACCCGAATGCTCCAGACCAGGAAACTGCTAAAACTTTGGCTATTATAGAGGTGGTCACACTTGTTGACATTTGGTCAGTGGCACCTGGCTGCTACTTAGCCTCTGAATTCCTATGGAAGCAGTAAAGGTGTACTTAGTTTTTCACACATGTCTTCTCCATTTTGGCTTTATTTTATTTTTTAAAATAATATGTCATGTGTTGTTGTTTATCTGAGGTTGTCTTCACCTAATTTTCAGACCTGCTAAGGACCAGATGATTTTTATTATGTCCTGATATGTAAAACCATAAAATGCATGGCTGTACTTTCCTTTTCACATTACTGTAATATACCATATTGTTCCGAGTATAGGCCGCTTCTGATTATAAGCCACACCCTTAAAGCTTGATGCTATTTTTTAAAAAAATAACTTTTTTTAACTTAAATATACACATTAGTATAATAGTAAAACTGTATTTTATTTAATGAATAGGAAGACATGTACCAGTATTTTTAACACTTTTAACATTTTGTTCTCACCCTCTCCCCTGCACAACAATCAACAACATTAGGAAATATTCTTAAGTCATTCCTCTGATAAATTTTAGTCACTTTCACTGCCTGTCTCTCCATCAATACCAGTATCTGCTCAGGTTTTCATCACTACTTCCAATGCTTTCTACATCACTCTCACTGTTTTCTTCATCATTCTCCTTATCCAGTTCTTTCTGATCTTCCCACAATACATCGTTTTCACTACCATCTAATGCATTTTACAGGCAACATTTTTTGAATCTTTTGATGATTGATTCTGAAGATATCATTGCCCACACATTGCCCCCCTACCCTGGAATAATGACGTGAGACAAGTATTATGGGATAAACATGGGCCACACTTTATTGAATAATCAATCTTGCCCTCCATGTGAAAGGGGGGGTCCTACAGTAGTGCGGAATCAGGTTTTGCACAGGGGTCTCAATGGACCCCTTACCAAATAAATGGGTGAGTCCCTAGCCCCAAGTTTTCACGGTCATGAAGACAGCGAGAACCTGGCCGGCCTCAATTTCACCATCCCCAGACCTCGAGCCACATTCTCCTTCTTAACTGTTGGTCCAGGTGTGGCCCCAGCGCATCTTTCCCCCCAAGCACTGTAATCGCACGATCCACATCACTGGGAGGTCAGATGAGCTATAGCTTACCTGTGATTGTGAGGGGACTCACCGAAACCTGTTCTATCCTCACTACCCGCCACAGCATAGGGACTAGCAACACTAATTCCCATGCCCGCCATCCAGCTTCTCAAGCTCCTGAAGCAGGCCCCCTTGGATGTCTTTAAGAAAGACATTCAAACCCATATCAGAGAGGTGCACTCCATCCTGCCTAAAGAGCTCAGGCCTGTCCGCACAGATCTCTTGGTGACCAACCACCGATCCAAGGCCACCACCAACAGCTCTACATACTTCCCTGTTAACACTCCTCTGAGCAATGTTAACTCGCTGAACTTGCCTTGCGGCCCTCCACACCAGTCGAGGGATGATCATGGACCACATAATGCTCATATCAGGGTACGTTGACCTCTGAGGTCATGTATTACGTCCAAATTCAAGGCCTTTCCACCATGTATGGCCAGATCATTGCCGCCCAAGTGTATTAACAACATATCTGGGGCGTGCCTTCCAAAGGAGGCCACTCTGCAAAACTGACACCATTGCATTCCTCGGCGTCCCTTCCATTCAATCTGGGCTCTGGCTCTGAGGCCCAGATTACTTCTCCATGCTGATGTAGCTGCATAATGTGCTGCGCAGAAAACATACCTGTGACCAATTATGATGTGTCGCCGCCTCACCATCACCTCTGGACCTGAAAAACAGAACAGAACCAGGCCCCTGCCTAGACATGAGGAGGTTTTCTGACATAACTGTGGTAAGCTGAAGAAGACCACCACCCAATCTGTTTAATATCATCTGGATAATAACCCAAATTAGCTGCAGTAGAGGCAGCGCCAATTCTAAAAGAATGTGTACCAAATTTCAAGCCCTGAATTCCAACTTTCTGCAATGCTAAGTCCGTCAACTTCCAAAACTGGTGCTTCGTTAAGGGGGAACCATCCTTGTGTATAAAGAAATATTCCAGTTCCATCCCCCGGACACCTAAATATGCTTGCACAGCCTTTACTGGACATAACTCTTCCATATAGCAGGGTGCCAATGTGAGGTGAGCTCCTGTACCGCGTTGGTCGGCCTTGGATCTACAAATGTGAATCCTTACCGTCTTGTCCACTATCCTAACGTCTTGCCACTGCAATGCTACATTAGTCACATCGCCCTTGCCAGCAGCCACCACTTCACTAATCCTTAACGGTCCAAAAAATGTTAACAATGACGCTGCCCAAAACAATACCGCCTCATAATCATCTGTGGGAAACTTCTGCTTAAAGGTTGTAGCTACATTCTGTTCCAGTGACGTGCATAAACTCCTGGCAGGAAGTAGCAGCTGCCAGCAGGTGGGGTAACCCCTTATCTGCCCTTTCGCTTAGAGGTAGAGCAGAAGATCAAAGAGTTTCTTCAGCCAATCCTAGTGGCGATTAGGTAACTAGTATCCTATCTGAATTCTCACAACATACTATGTAACTCATGCTAAGTCAATAAAGGGAGCTCTCAGGGCATTGCCTTTAGACTCCGCTGGCTCGGACATCTGTTGTTGACTCCTTTGTACTTTCTCTAAGGCAATTAGTCTTCCTTTGTTCTGTGATCACCCACAATCGTCCCTGTAAATAACTACCCATTGTTTACAGATTTTATCTAACAATGCTGGGGATATGGGTGCCCTTGCATCTTTCACCCGACCCCTTTCCTTAGACCAGCCCTCTATCATCTTCCGTATACGAAAATCAGAGGTATAATCCTGATACCCCTGAATCCTAGCATGAAAAGATAGTGCCAACATCCTACTCTGAATAGATCCTGGTGCAAGTCCTTTCCTGTGCAAGTATACAATAAACTGTTGAAGATGCTCCACCGGGGCGGGCCACACATGCTCCAAACCTACTAGGTTTCTAAACTCTTGAAATTCTATACTCACTGCCGAGTACCCTTTCCAAGTCCTTGGGGCCAGGGCCAAACCTATTGCCCTTTCCGCATCATCACGCCAATTTGCCAGACCTCTGGGGGGAGAGTCTCTGGGAATTCGTTGGCTCCTGGATCTAACTCCTTTAACCAGCTGGTCTGTTGGCGTGATAATGCCTCAGCTAGGCTGTTGTCTAGGCCAGGAACATGTTGGGCCTGATCTAAAATGTTGTATCTCGGGGTTCGCAGTGTAAATGCCCGCACCAATGCCATAACTCATTCAGAGTGCGAGGTGAGGTTATTTATTATATAAACCACGGTCTGATTGTTGCACCAAAAATGTATGACTGAATTGGCCCATTTGTGAGCCCAGAGCCACAAAGCACCAACTATTGGAAAGAATTCCTGGAATGTCAGGTCCCTGGTGACTCCCATCTGGTGCCACTCCTCCAGCCATTTTTCTGCACATCATCTGCCCTTATAATAAATTCCGAAGCCCAGGGAACCTGCAGCGTCTGTCTGAACTTGGAATTCAGCCCTAAGCATCGTCTCTAATCTCCAAAAAGAAATCCCGTTAAATTCAGCCAGGAACTGACTCCACACTTGTAAGTCCTGTCTCATCCCCTGAGTCACTCTTGTTCTATAGAAAGGGTGATGAAGACCTTTCATCGCATTGCATAGTCTACGCAAAAAAGCGTGACCGGGCACCACTACACAACAAGCAAAGTTCAGATGACCTACAATCTCCTGTAACTCCCTCAAGGACACTTTTCTTTTCTGCAATAACAGATTAATTAGTACTTTAAGCTCACTTAATTTGCTTGCTGGCAGACTGGACGTCTGCTGCTCAGTGTCTAATTCTATGCCCAAAAACGTAAGGGATGTGGTTGGTCCCTCTGTCTTTTCCTCAGCTAAAGGCAGACCCAACTCATTCGCCATTGATTGAAAGGCTTCAAGGATGAATTTACACTTCCCTGTGTTCATTTCCCCACAAAAAAGATAGTCATCTAAATAATGGGCCGTGTTCCTACAACCTACTCTACATCTGAGCTTCCATTCCAAGAATGAGCCAAAATGTTCAAAAGCCGTGCATGAAATTGAACAGCCCATAGGCAAGGCCCTATCTATGTAGAAAGAGCCTTGAAAATGAAAACCCAACAGGTCAAAATCCTGTGGATGAACTGGAAGAATATGAAAGGCTGATTTTATGTCACATTTTGCAAGCTCCGCCCCTATGCTGCACTTACGGACCATATGAACCACCTCATCAAATGAGGTGTATCGCACCATGCAGAACTCCTGAGGGATGGCATTGTTAACCAACTCACCCTCTGGGTAAGACAAATGATGTAATAGTCTAAATTCTCCCTGGGTCTTTTTAGGAACCACTCCCAATGGTGAAACCCTTACATTCACCAAAAGAGTGTTCAAAAAAGGTCCCAAAACTCTACCTTCGTGTACCTCCTTTGCAATTTTTTTCCTGAACTATGCTTTCCATTCCTACCACAGACTTCAGGTTTTGGGCAAAGAACGGCTTACGCTCCCCAACCACCAGTATCCTGAAACCATACTGGAAACCCTCTAAGAGGTAACCAGCCTCTTCCCTCCTAGGGTACTCTTGCAGCCATGACTCTAAAACAGCAACTTTAATTGGGCTGGGGCCCTTTACCAAGGGTGCCCCCTCCACTATTCGATTTTTTGCTACCTCCAGTGTCCTTGCTATTTCTTTGGGATCTGGCTCAAAAACATGATGAGCTGGGGTGCTGACCCTCGCAGACTGAACATTCATGTCTAAAACAGCACGCTTTTCTAGAGCATGCACCCTTTGCCTTATAGTCCCAACAGAGCAGGCAGAGTTGAACCACCTGCCCCGTGCCTACACAGGGGTTCTGATTCTGCCCGAGCTTACGAATGAGATTCTGCTGTCAAACCTATCACCTGGATTGGGCCTAGCTGGCATCATATATTGCAGCCAGAGGCCCGGCAGAGGCTCATCCCAAAGCAAATTTGGGTGAATTGCACTTCTCATACGGAATGATTCATTATAAAGTAACCATGCATGCCCCACAAAGTCTACGTACGCCCTATAAATCACATCTAGGTACTGGAACAGAGACTGAGCTCTCCACGGCTGAGCCTTCACTACTACGCATAGATCAAGAAGCCAGGAAGCCAATTAGCACATGTCTGATCCGGCTTGCACCTTCTACGCTTCTCCTTATCTCTATCATCCTCTTTGTCCAGATCCTTCTTCTCAACATCTCTGTTCAATAGCTCAAACAAATCAACATATTTACCCCTTCATATTTTCTCCATAGTTGCTGGGGTGAGGTGATCACCCAGGGGCATAGCGTGGTCACCAAAAGGCAACACCTTTAAAGGGACCGAGTTGTACCCAGTGTCTGGTACTGATTGATATGGCCACACCCCCACACCTGCGGTCAAGCTCATCAGAACCAGGAATGAAACTTGCAGATATGGCGCTGCCCAGCCACCTATCTGTGTACTTCTACTGGGCCAAGGGGTGCTTGGGGCCCTAAACCCCTGCATGTCATATGCTGTGTTGAATAGTGAGTTGCCTGGGCCATAGCCAGGCCATGGCCATGCAGGAAATGTTGTGTCTGGTGCCACCGCAAGCTCACCTGACAACAAGGGCGGTGTTGCATCAAACTCCTCCCTGCCACTCTGAAAGCCTGCTGCCTCATCGACCACTTCCCGCCGGCACCTATCTGCCACTAAAGAACCAGATGCCTCCGGAGTTTGCACACCTCTCCCTTCATCCTTGCTCAGATGCTGTGGTGTTACTATCAACACTTCTGATTCCCTCCTGGATGGTCCAGACTCCTGCTGGTCCACCTCTAGAGCAGCAAATCGAAACATAAGATTATCTGCCATGGCCTTGAGCTTAGCCCTTTTATGGCTTTCAGCATCCCTATTAGAACGGCGTGGTTGCACTTCACTAAGCTGCTGAGCCTTTTGCACTGCTCTCTCCGCTTCTAGAGCTGAAATATTTTCCTGAAGCTGATGCCAAATAGGCCAGGACTCTTCATCAGAAGATGCCTGAGGTGGCATAACTTGAGGAACTGCCCACTTCTTAGCAGGCTGTTTACCTTTCTTATTAGCCTGGCCCTTTCGGGAAGCCATTGTTTGTTAAAGCTCAAGTCAAGCTTCTATCCACTCCACTTCCACTAAATTATAATCTAGACCCAGCAAATACCTTAATAATACAGAACACTAATAAATTAGTGCAAGGCTGTAGGCAGAAAGGATGGGTCCCAATGCCTGTATCACAATATTTAATGGGTTATTTATCTTACTTATTATTTATTTATTTATTTATTTATTGTATTTATATCCTGCCCATCTGATCAATTGACCACTCTGGGTGGTCAATTAATAATTAATAAGTAAAATAAATAAATAACTTATTTATTTATTTATTTTACTACTACTACTATTTATTATTATTATTATTATTATTATTATTATTATTATTATTATTATTATTATTATTATTATTATTATTATTATTATATAATTAATATATATAAGTATATATATAAACTTCACATCTTTATATATATATTTCAATTTGAGTGTGTATTGATTTAATTGTATAACCACTTATTAATTAAATTTATGAATCTGATATAATTTATTTACTCTATTCTAGATAAATAAAATTTTAAATTTATCGCTGCAATATTATTAATTAATTTGTCTATCAAATAATGGATTCCAATGCTGAATTTAATTTATAAAATTAATCTACACCATGCTAAATGGCTGTACCCCATAGCTGGGGCCAACTTAGTTGGCTACCACTCCTGAAGCCAGGTAATCTTTGAATATAAGGCTTCCTCCCTTCCTATTTATTTATTTATTTATTTATTTATTTATTTATTTATTTATTTATTTATTTATTTATTTAATATAAAATGCTAATTGTAAGTGATGATGCCAAATTTAATAATTCAAGAAAATACTGATTTAATCCACAATGATGACAATGAGTTAGGCCAAGGTGCGGCACTGACCCAAAATTCTAATGACCAGGCAGGCGGAATATTCACGAGCCCACTGGCTGCAGCCAAGCCAGTGGCTTACGCCTATTTGTTATAAGTATTTTTATCCCCCCTTTTAAATAGATATTAACCAATTAACTTCACATCAATTCAGTCAAATGGCTCAGCCTATCTTCCTGCTTAGAATACTAGCCTAATCACTTAACTTTCTTTACCAGTAAATTAATTTTTGATTAAGAAAGTAACCAAATCTAAAGGAATTAATTGCCAGCTAAAGTAAAATATCCCCACTTTGTAAAATTAATGGGCGCCCAGGTCCCCGCCCAGCCAGGCCCAAGGTGCCACGCCTTTTGCCTCAATGCGCTCTGAAACAATTTTTCCCACCAAACGCAAAAAGATTAAAAAACTAAATTTAAATTCCTATATCCAGGCAGCTCTGAAATTCCAGAGCTGAAAGGCAAATCAAACCAGGGGGGTGGTGCCGATGCAACCCCCCCTTCCAAGCAGCAAACTTGCCAATGTATGCTCGATTGGAGTGACAGCTTAAAATTAAACCAGGCAGCAGAACTCCATCCTCGTCTATTGCCAGCAAGGAAGAGGATGGAGGGAGGGGGGAACACCCTTTAAATAGCTCACTCATTTCCCCCCTCCCCTCCAAGTGTCTTGCTCCATCCAGGGAGGAAGGCAAAGGTGATCCGCGCTGACGAAGGTAAGCTCGTCAGCAGATCCAACATAAATAATCCACTGACACAGCAAAGCCACTGATGGTTTCTTAATTTTGTCTCTTGGTGTGAGGGCATGATCTCCAGCCACAAGTCATTCAGAATACTGCTGCCGTAGATGGTCTTTAAATGGCTTGTTGACAACAACATCAAGCATTTGGAGTTGGGATATCATACCCCCTGGTATTACTACCAGATCTGATTTCAAGGATGCAATCTTACATTTTATATCAGGTGATAGATAGATAAAACTTTATTATGGTCAAAGACCAGCCACAAATAAAACATCGAAATATATAAATATACAAAGGTATACAAAAATATTGGGATCAAATGCAAATACTCGGTTCTGAGGTGAACAACAACAGCATCAAAACATCTCCCCTAAAGCAATTCCAGAATTTCTAGCAAACCATGCTCTAACTACAGAGGCTCATCCGCTTTTATGGTCCTTTTTCTAATGCCCATTGCAGCAGTAAGAAATTTGACAACCCTATGTGTAAGAATGGGATTGGAGTCAGACAGCAGCACATGCATACATTGTTGCTCTGTAAAACCGGGAAATCGGCCAATCAGAGGGGAAACAAGTTCTTCACGTACATCCTTGTAAAATGTGCACTGCAACAGGACGTGTTCAATTGTTTCCATCTGCTCCATCCCACATGGGCAAAGGCGCTCTGCCCAGGGGATCTTTTTATACCGTCCCTCCTGCACTGCTGAAGGTAGTGCGTTAAGCCGGGCCAGAGTAAACGCCCTTCTATGCCTGGGCTGCTCCAACTGGGCAAAATAAGGTGCTGCTGTAACCTTGTATAAATTGTCCTCCCTAAGGTAGAATTCTGGGGCACTGCTTAAATCATTTTGTCTCTCAATGTCCTCAATACGCTGCTTGATTATTTTCTTTGCCTGTTCCATTCCCATGGTTAACAGAGTCAACCTAGAGAGACCCAAAGAGGCTATTTTTTGCTCAATTAACTGAACCCATTTTGACTTTAAGGTGTCTTGCAGGATCAATGGTGCAAGACCAATAGGGAGATAAGACAGTCTGAGCCAGTACATGAGAGTTGCAATCCATATCCTGGCTTCGATTTTAATTTGACCAGTTTCCAATCTTAGTTTTATGTTGGCGACATCTCTGGGGACTCCTAACATTGCCCTCAGGAATTTTGATTGTACACGTTCTAAGGTTGCAATATTTGGGAAGGGGCCCAATTGGGAGCCATACAGAACAATTTAATGGCCGAGGGAATGTAATGCCCCCCCCCTTTGTTCTCATAAACTGTAATATTGCAGCAGAACTTCTCTGGGCATTTAATGCCACATAATCACCGTGTGCTTTCCTAGAGCCGTTAGATTGGAAAACGACACCTAAATATTTAAATTGGTGGATCTGATCAATTCTATGCTGATTTATCATCCATGTTCGCATTATTGGCCTTTTGGCAAAAGACATGATTTTTGTTTTTTGAAAATTAATTATCAGATCTTCCTGCTCACAATATATAGACAACCTTTGCAAAGCTCTTCTAAGCCCAATTGTGGTCCTAGAGATGATAGCTGCATCATCGGCATATAGTAATGTTGTTATATGCCTCCCTGCGATTTTAGGGGATGAAAGTCAATATTTTTTAGCTGGTCCACCATAGAATCAATGCAAAAGTTAAACTAAAGTGGAGCCAGAAGGCAGCCTTGTTTGACTCCTTTTGGGGTTTGAATGGCATTAGTAAGATGGCCGTGAGCACTACATCTTACCTAAAGTGAGGTATTTCTATAGAGAGCCTGAATAAGTTGAAGCAGACACCTGTCAATATTAGAAGCCTCTAGTTTTCTCCATAATTTGACCCTTGATATTGAGTCAAAAGCTGCCTTGAGATCTATAAAAGCTACATGGAGTGAGGTTGCTTTATCAGAGGTATATTTTTCAATAAGATGTTGTAATATCAAGCATTGGTCAATGGTAGATCGACCTTCCCTGAAGCCCGCCTGCTCTTCTGCAAGTATCTTATCCTGCTCCAGCCAATCTTTGAATTTCCAATATAAGTGCCTGGTATATAATTTACAGATTGTGCTAAGGAGACTAATAGGCCTGTAATTTGCAGGGTCATCTCTCTTTCCCTTTATATCAGGTGTTAAATGTCCTTTAAATGCAATCAATACCAGCATTGCTTTTTTTTTGCAAGAAGAGCACCAGGCCTACTCTTCCAAACAACTCAAAGCCAATCATTCATCAGCTCCTTGCTCATCCATCCCTTTTCATGACATCTAACAATTTAGCTTCTTGGAAGACTTTCCTTCGTCATAGTTTTCCTTTTAAGTCTCACATAAGGTGTCAGCTTATGACCACCAGCTGTAACAGCTAACATTGCTGTGATATGTAATTTTTCATTGCTTGTGGTTCTCATAAGAATGGATTTTGCTCCTTTTTGATCCACTGTTGTATTACTTGGCATATCAAAGAAAATGGGAGTTCCATCGGCATTTCCAATTTGGCTCAATGGATAGTTGTGCTTTTCCCTGAGCTCTATGACATACCGTCGGAATGCAAGCAGCTTTTCATTGAAGTCAACAGGTAGTCTTTGTGCAAGTGTTGTCCTGCGTCTTAGAGAGGGGTCATTTCTGAGCATAACTCTATGGCACCATCCAAGGCTTGCTTTAAATTCATGCCTGGGATTTTTTAATTCACTGGCAATTTCTAATGCCTTCAATTGTATGATTTTTCAGGTGACAGCCATTCCATTTTTTCTTTGCTCTTGAATGAAGGGAAGCACTGCTGCATCAACTTCACAATACCTGCCTTTCTTATGCCCTCTGAATGATTTCCTCGTAGAAGCCGAGTTTTCTAGTTTCTTCTGCATCAGCTTCCATCTACGTACATTTTTCTCATCTACGTTGTATTTTCTGGCAGCTTCCCTATTGCTTGTTTGTTCAGTGTATTTTAAGACTTTTATCTTAAAGTTTGAATTGTAACTTCGCCTTTTCCCTTGGCTGGTTGAATTTCAAATCTCCACATGATCAGCCATATTTGTATTTTAAGTTAGCCCCTGTACAAAAAACAACCTCATCCTCAACTCTCAGCCCCCTCACCCTCTTAGCCCCCTCTCCTTTACATGGCCCTTCCTTACCCTCTTAGCCACCTCCTTATTCTCTCAGCCTACCTCTCCCTCTCCCTCACACAGTGCCCACTACTCACCCTATTAACAACCTCCCCTCAGCCCCCTTCTTCATCACATAACCCCTCCTCACCACTTATCTCATGTTGTGTCACAGCCGATAACCTGCTCTCAATGTAAGCCCCTCCCACTCCCTTTATTCACCCTCACAGTGAACTGCTCACAAGTATGGTAAATACTGGTACTGTAAATACAAGAATCATAAAAACCAAAGACTCATATAGAATCATTGTAGGGTTGGACGGGACCTTGGAGGTCTTCTAGTCCAACCCCCTGCCCAAGACAGGAGACCTCATACCATCCTGGACATATGGCTGTTGAATCTTTTCTTGAAAACCTCCAGCAATGGGGCACCCACAACATTGGGAAGCAAGCTGTTCCACTGCTTAATGATTCTCACCGTCAGGAAATTCCTCCTTATTTCCAGGTTGGATCTCCCTCTGACAAGTTTCCACCCATTGGTTCTTGTCCTAACATCAGGTGTAATGGAGAATAAATTGAAGCCCTCTTGCCTGTGGCAACCCTTCAGATATTGGAAGACTACTATCATGTCTCCCCTTAGTCTTCTCTTCGTTAAGCTAAACATACCTAGTTCTTTTAGTCGTTCTTCATAGGATTTAGCCTCCAGTCTCCTTATCATTTTTGTTGCTCTTCTCTGCACCCCTTCCAGGGCCTCAGCATCTTTTTTGTATTGTGGTGAGCAGAACTGGACACAGCACCCCAAGTGCAGCCTCACCAGCATGGTATAGAGTGGTACTATCACTTCCCATGATCTTGATACTATCCCCCTGTTGATGCAGCCTAGGACTGTGTTGGTGTTCTTGGCAGCTGCAGCACACTGCTGACTCATTTTTAGGTGGTGGTCCACCAGGACACCTAAGTCCCTCTCACAGGTACTACTGTTGAGCCAGGTACCACTTATCCTGTACCTGTGCATCTGGTTTCTCCTGCCTAAGTGCAGGACTTTACTTTTCCCGCCCCTGAACGACAACTTATTGGATAGGGCCCAGTGTTCAAGTCTGTCTAGATCCTTCTGAAGGTTGAGTCTATCTTCCAAAGTATTAGCAATTCCCCCCAGCTTTGTGTCATCAGCAAATTTGAGGAGGGCTCCTTCAATCCCCTCCTCCAGGTTATTTATGAAGATGTTGAAGAGCACTGGGCCCAAGACAGAACCTTGAGGGACCCCACTGCACACTTCCCTCCACGTAGATGTGGTTCCATTGAGGACCACACATTGAGTGCTGTTGATCAGCCAGCTGCAAATCCATCTGGTAGTTGTGCTGTCTATCCCTCTTTGTTCTATCTCATGCAGAAGTAGGTTGTCAAATGCCTTACTGAAGTCTAAGTATACTATATCCAATGTGTTTCCTTGGTCTACTAATTTAGTCACTTTATCAAAGAAGGCAATAAAATTCGTTTGGCATGACCTGTTCTTAACAAACCCATGCTGGCTTCTAGTAATCACCTTGTTATTTTCTAGGTGCTCACAAATCTGCTGCTTGATTATTTTTTCCAGGATTTTTCCAGGTATTGATGTCAAGCTGATTGGTCTGTAGTTTCCTGGATCCACTTTTTCCCCCTTTTTGAAGACTGGAACCACATCAGCTCTTTTCCAGTCCTCTGGCAGTTTTCCCGTGCTCCAGGACCTCTCAAAGATTGCATTCAGTGGTTCCGAGATCACATCTGCCAGTTCTTTTAGTACCCTGGGATGTAAACCATCCGGTCCAGGAGACTTGAACTCATTCAAAGCAGCTAGGTGTTCTTTTACCACTTCCTTACCTATTTTGACCTGCTTCCCTCTCCTGTTTCCCATGGTGCTGCTTTTGACAGGGTGGACCAATTTTTCCTTTTCCGTAAATACAGATGCAAAAAAAAAAAAAAAGAATTAAGCAGTTCCGCTTTCTCCCTGTTGCCTGTCACCTTCTTGTCATCTTCCCCACTAGTGGACCAACTATTTCCTTGATTTTCCTCTTACTCTGTACATGTTGAAAGAAACTTTTTTTGTGTTATTTTTGGCATTTGTTGCAAGTCTTAGCTCATTCTGAACCTTAGCCTTCCTGACTCCATCCTTGCAGATTCGAGCTATTTGCTGGTATTCTGTTCTAGTTATGAGCCCCTTTTTCAGTTTTTAATATTTATCCTTTTTGTCCCTTAGCTTGTCAGAGAGCTCTGTGTGCATCCACACCGGTCTTGTCAGACATCTCTTGTTTTTCTTTCCCTGCGGTATAGTTTTGGTTTGGGCCTTTATTATTTCACCTTTCTGGGTTTCTCAAGCATCTTGAACTGTTTTTTCCTTTAGGATTTCCATCCATGGAATCCTTCCTATTACATCTCTTAGTTTGTTAAAGTCATCTCCCTTCAAATCTAGAACATTAGTCTGACTTGGTACAGTTACTCTTGCCTGTATGTTGGTGATTTCGAATATGACATGGTTGCTTTCTCCTAAAGTTCTGACAGTTTCCACTCCCTCAACCATTTCCTCCCTATCAGTAAGTATTAAGCCCATTATGGCTGACCCTCTTTTCTTTTTTTTTTAATTTTTTAAAAATTATTTTCCAAAACAAATACATCAATACAAAACAATAGAAAATACTGACTAACAATTTAAAACCCAGTGCACCCCCATACCCACGGGACCCTTTGGAGTAATTTTTTTATTACGAACCTCCTTTCCAAAATTGTATTGATTGTTGCTTAGAGGCTTTCCCCTTTCCTTTCACTAATACAAATTCAATAAATCTACCCCAAATAGCATAAAAAATATTCAGATTTATTTCCCTTCTTTTCATCTGTAGTTCAGTAGTCAATTCGTCATTTAACGCAATGTCCCATACTTCGTTATACCAATCTTCTAATTTGATATTATGTTTGTCTTTCCAGTATCTAGCTATTAATAATCTAGCACTTGTCATAAAATTAGAAATCAATTCCTTTGAGTAATAATCAGGTTCTAATTTATCAAAAATTGACAGCAAAGCAATTTTTGAGTTAAATTCAATATCTTTTCCAAATATATCACATATTTCCTTAAAAATCAATTTCCAAAATTTCTGAATCAATTTACACTCCCACCACATATGATAATACATGCCAATTTCTTCATCACATTTCCAACAGGCCTTAGAATACTCTGAATTTATTATGTTCAATTTCACCGGAGTCATGTACCACCTTAAACTAATTTTTTTAAAAATTCTCCTTTATTCTTACCAACATTAATCTTAGAACTCTCATCTTCCAAATTTTTATCCAGTCCTCTGTTCTAATTTCTGTCTTTAAATCATGTTCCCAAATTGATTTTAATCCTTCTATTTCAATCTCATTTTCCTCCTGATCCAAAATTAGGTTATAAATTTTAGTTACTACTCCCTTCTTCAAAGCATCCTTCTGCATGTCTTCATGTGATGATAGAAATTGTTCATACTTAGTACATTCTCTACATTTGCCATTAATCCTCAACCATTCATTAGTCCATCTGTCTAATTTGATATAATTGTACCATGATAGTTTATTAGTTTGAAGTTTAGCTATAAATCTGATTCTTCGAACTCATTTTAACCATCCAATCCTTCAATCTGGCAACTTTTTTATCCTTAAACAAATCAACAAAACCCTTCAAGTTTGCTGGGAAATTTTCTATTTCAGTCACTAATTTTAGTGGTAAAGTAAAAGGACAAAACTTCTTTTCATATCTGTTCCACACATTTGACATGTTTCTTAAAAAGGGGGTTTTCACCTGATTTATTATATTTCTTTTTACTGCGTTGAACAAGTATTTTTCAATATTTCCATGTATTTCTGAGGATTCCATATCCCACCAAATTAATCTTCCTTGGTTATATATAATATCTCCAATAAATCTTAGTTGATTCACTACATAATAATTTTTTATATTGGGAATACCTTAACCTCCACTTTTTTGCATCTTATACCAATATCTTTTATTTATTCTTGATTTTTTACCTTTATTACAAAATCCATTAATTAATCCCTGCCAATACTTAAAATCATCTTCTTCTAATTGTATTGGGAGCATCCTAAATAGAAAAGTTATTCTTGGTAATATTTTCATTTTAACCATAGCGATTCTCCCAAACCACAAAAGATTCAATTTAGAGTACTCCTGGAATTTATCTTTAACATCGCTTTTTAATTTGTTAAAATTTTGCTCTTTTAATTTTTGAGTCACTTTGACTATATTTATACCTAAGTATTTAATATAACTACACATTTTAAAACCATATTTGTTTACAAACTTTTCTTGTTCATATTTGTTGTGGTTAAACATCATTACTTGTGTTTTTTGCCAATTAATAGTTAATCCTGTTATTTCCCCAAATTTTTCTAAATGATTTTTAATTCTATCCATACTTTCTAATGGGTTTTTAATTGTTAATAATGAGTAATCAGCAAATAAATTAATCTTAATTGTAGTATGGCTGACCTTCTAGTTCTCTCCTCCACCTTTTGGATGATCAAGTTGTCAGCCAGGCATGTCAGGAACCTGTTGGAACTCCCACTTACTGTAGAGTTGGTTTCCCAGTTGATATCCGGGTAGTTAAAGTCCCCCATTACTACAGTGGTGTGTCTCCTACACATCTCAGCTAACTGATTTGCAAAATGTTCATCTATTTCCTCTGCTTGCTTAGGTGGCCTGTAGTACACGCCTACAGCTATGTCATTCATTTCCCCCCCTAATATTCATCCAAAGAGCTTCAGGAAGGCTTTCATCCTTGGTCTCCTGTATTACAGTACAGGAGTAGTAATTCTTTACATACAGTGCAACTCCTCCTCCTCTTTTGTTGGGTCTGTTTCTTTTGAACAAATTATATCCTTCTAGCAGCATATTCCAATCATGGATTTCATCCCACCACGTTTTGGTAACGGCAACAATGTCATACCTGCCCTCATGTACTAGGACTTCAAGTTCTCCCTGTTTGTTCCCCATACTTCGAGCGTTAGTGTATACGCATCTGAGCCCTTGATGGCTGACCTTTTGTTTTCTTGCTGTGTCTCGTGTTTTATACTTGAGTGTCCCTTCCTTCTCACCACTTCCTTCTTCATTGTCAAGTTCAGTGTCTAGGGGTTTGTGCTTTGGGTTTGGTCCTAGAGATTGTCCTCCTTCCCCCTGCAGATTTAGTTTAAAGCCCTTCGGATGAGTTGAGCGAGATATCTGTCAAACACATTCTTCCCAGTCCTTGTGAGGTGCAGCCCATCTCTTGCCAGGAGCCCTTCATGTAGGTAGTGTAGCCCATGGTCCAGAAATCCAAAGTTTTCTTGACTGCACCATCTCTTGAGATGGTTTACCTCTGCAATCCTCCATTCCCTCATTAGATGTTGACCCTCTGTCAGAAGTACAGATGAAAATACTACTTGAGCTCCCAGTTCTTTTGCCTTCCTGCCCAGTTGCTCATAGTCCCTTGATATGATTTTTAGGCTCTTCTTTGTTGTATTGTTGGTCCCAACGTGAAAGAGAAGGAGTAGATAATAGTCAGTGGGCTTGATAATTTGGGTAAGCCTCTCTGTCACATCTTTAATCTTTGCTCCTGGGAGACAACATACTTCCCTTGAAAGCTTGTCTGGTCTGCAGATTGTACAGGATGTACAGTTTATTGTTACGGTCCTTAGACCAATCACACAGGGGAAAAACATAGACATTTACAGTTTTCAAAAAAAAAATAGCATTTAAAACACAGTTTAAAATCTAGTATCTAGTTAACATAGAATTTCTGAGACCTGAATATTGGCATACAAAATCTGGCTATTTGATAAGTAATCTTGGAGTCTATATCAAGAAACCCAAGTTGTTCAGTTCTACCAGCAGGGATAGTCTTCTTGTTTTCTTTGTCCTCAGAGTGATATGCTGCCATTGCGCCTCCTCATGGGCTCCATTTTTCCTGGTAGTCAAACTAGCAGTTGTTTCTCCCTTGCTATGTTCGGTTTGCAGACATGCTTCTGCATTTTCCAGTAAGTGTTCATCTTCCCAGATGAGTCTGAGAGTGGCGAGATGTGCCTCTAGACCCTCCAATTTCTCCTCTAGTAATGTGATGAGTTTGCATTTGGTGCAGGTATAATTGGAGTCTTCCTCAGGCAGAAATACAAACATAGCACACAGCTTGCAGGTTACCACAATGCTAGCCTCATTCTCCATGGTTTTTGGGGTCGTGCAGCTCTAAATAGATATTCTTTTCTAGTCCCAACAGATACTCCAAGTGTACTGCAAATAGATATTCTTTTGTAGCCCCAATTCAGATGTTTGGGGGTAAAATTCATGCGCTGAAATGCACGTGGGCTGCTACCTTGATCCAACGCAACCAAGTCCCTCTGCTTTGACGCTCACAGGGAGCTCTTTGCCACTCTCCCAGAATCCTCTGCTGGTATGTGCAAATGTTCCCAATGAGGTAGTTCCCAGGCTGCTACCTTGATCTGATGACACCAAGTCCTTCTGCTTTGTCACTCACAGTGAGCTCTTCGCCACTCTCCCAGAATCCTCTGCTGGTATGCAAATGCTCCCAATTAGTAGAATCATCTGATCTAATATCAACCACTGGAAATACTGGTACCTGTATACCATATACCATATCCTCCTGAGATAATACTGGTAAAAGTAAACAAATGTCCTCGGCTCCCAAGTCAGCGTGCAGAACTATGGATACCTCACAGGGACGTAATGCTCCCAAGTCAGGATGGGGAGCTACGGATGCCTCTCAGGGATGTCATACTTGTGGGCTTCTCCAGCAGCGGTGTGTTGACGTGGTGGCTCCTGTCTGGCTATGTCCCAGATTTCCCGGTTGAACTCGCTGCTCCAGTTGGTGTTTTTTGAGACTCCAAATGTGACACTTCACCAAATATGGCACTGATTCAAGAACTTCTGTAAAAGTTGAAACTTTTTGTTTCAACTGCCCCTCCTATCAGTTTACAGATAGGAGTAGTTCTAATTTACTAATTCTGATTAGTCACACAATATCAGAGCAGAAATTTACAACTGCTGCCAGAATAGTTGAAACCAACCCACCATGATGAACAGCAATGAAAATAAATTGTATATTATGGTGTGGCAGAATGCCCATGTCCCACCTGTCCATCATGTGTAGCTCTAGAGCTGGAGCCTATGAGACGACAGGAGGGCGGAGTAAGGGAGACAGTTGGAAACTGGGAGAGAAGGAGAGAGGAGGTTTTAGAGAGGTTTATGAGAGAGATTGGAAAGTTGTGGTATAGTTGGTTTATGGATTAAAGAATAGATAAAAGAAAGAAGTAAAATAAATTGACAGTTATCAAATAGTATTCCAGTGATTCACAGTGATTTCTATGAAAAGTACTACCAATAAAGAAGTGTGTCTAATATCCAAGTAATGAGTGCAACACAATACTACATCTATTAATATACTTATGTGATTCAACAACTAAACAATAAATAATCAGTTATATTTGACAACACGTGTCCAGGCAGCATTATTGGTAAAGTGTGGATAAAGATCCACTGGTGGCAGTTGGTGTATGGAGAATTAAGAATGTCGTGCCCAAAAGTGGGACCTGGGTTTGAGGGAAACAAACTAGGGACACTGGGGGTGCGCGACATAAGTGGTGGCATCAGCGGTGGGATACGAAATAGATTCCAGTGAGCCAAAGAAAAGAGAAAAGAAATTCTCTGAGTCTGAGGGACCTGTTAGTCAAATGAGAAGGAGTGGGGAACCCTAAAAGCTCTGTGTGGATAGCTTGGAAGGGACTCCTGATCGTGTAAAGACTAAGGCAGGAAGAGACTCTGAGGAGAATTTAGTGTTTAAAATTTACCTCAAGCTTAGGGAAAGACCAAGAGGGCTAACTTTAGATCCCTAGCTCTGAAAGAGGAGCGCTGAAGGGAATAAAAAGGAAGCCAAGGTCAAAGGAAGCTGAGGGGACGAAATCTAAGTGGTGGCTGGAATAATATAAATATTAAGGGAAAAAGCTGGGTGTCTGGAGACTGGAAGAAACAGTGTTTCAGAACCAGAGACAGCGAGGCTAGGTGCCTAAAGAAAGAAATAAAGTAACTATCTGCTGCTGCAGCAGAAGGCTACTGTATATAACTCCCTCTCTCTAACACAGAAAAGGAAAAAGTGTTTTTAAATTGAGGCTTGTCTATTTGCCTCTATTAAACCAGCCAACTTATCCAAACAAAAACACATAAACCATGCCTTCTAAGCAAGGGAAAAGGTTAACAATGGAGATATCTTATGTACAAGGTTTACCTCACGAAGGGGAAGGCCCTGAATTAGCTGAGCAATATGATGATGCTCAGGAGGAGGATGCCTCAAGAGGAGGAGAAGCTACTTTAACCTCCCAAGAGTTTCAGAAGTGGAAACTGGAAAAGGAATTTCATTTAAGAGAAAAACTGTTAGAAATAAGAGCTAAGGCTGAGGACAATTTTTTACAGCTCAGGGCTGAGGCTGAGGCAAGAGAAAGGGAGATGGCCATGGAACAAGAAAAGATACAAATAGAATTGAGACAAAAACAGATGGAATTACAACGAAAAAGGAAACGATTGGAATTAGCAGTCCAAAACTATTATAATAATAAATCCAATCCTGAGGGGAATCTATCAGAAGACGCTGATTTTATCTCAGAAATACGAAACCCAAAATATTCTGAGGTAAAACTTGGAGGTAACAGCTGGGAGGAAAGAAAAAAGGAACCCAGAGATTACCACAAGAACTATCAGAATATTGGAGGCCATTTTAGAAGCAAACCCTCAGAGCAGAATCAACAGAAGAACCAAAGCTTTGAAGGGAAGGGAGAAAAGCCCCCATATTTTGAACAAAGAGCCCCTAAAACACAATATTTTGAACAAAGAGCCCATAAAACATGTTATGGGTGTGGAGAAAAAGGGCATGTAATTTCCCAATGCCAAACCTTAAAGAATAAAGAGGTTCAACAGAAAGGAGGGGGAAATGTACCCAGGAAAGTGTACTATGTGCAACAGCAGGGACAGACAGTTGAGGCAATTGAAAATGGCGCTGACACAGAGGTGGCAGAGGGCCAGGAAAAACAGCTGCCATTAGCCAACATTGTCCAATGCTTTTATATTGAAAATAACCAAGAACTGCTTCGGTGTTCTGGGGAACACATTTATATAAATGATACAAAATATCTAGCGTTGAGAGACTCCTGCTCACAGGTGACTTTGTGTCATCCTGATATTATCCCTCAGAAAAATATAGTAAGAAATAAATACATAACCATAAAAGGGATTGGGAAATAATTAATTACTCTACCTATGGCTCAAATACCAATGAAATATCAAGGGTGGAATGGAGTGTGGAAAGTAGCCCTCACAAATCAAATTCCTGCTCCATGTTTGATTGGGTTAGATCTATCTGAGCATGGAAAGAGTGTTTTAATCACTACTCGTTCCCAGATAGAAAAAAGGAAAAAACCTGAAGAAAATTGTGAGATCCCTAATGAAATTTTAGGAGGAGATGAAGACAATCAAACAGCTGAGGTGGTAGTTATAAGAAATCCTCATGAAAATGCTTTTAAACAAGAGCAAAGACAGGATTCTACGTTACAACAATGCTTTGAGTCAGCCAGAGAAGGAACACTAACCCCTGAAAGCCCTGAAGGGTTCTGTGTGGAGAAAGACCTGTTATACAGAAAGGTCTTAATTAACCCTCAGAGGGGAGGGGAAAATGTTCACCAACAACTGGTGATCCCTTTGAAATACAGGGAAAGGATTATGGAGAAAGGACATAAAGAACCCTTTGCTGCTCATTTGGGAATCACACGCACAAAGCAGAGAATAGCTCAGAATTTCTACTGGCCAGGAATGGGGAAGCAAATAAAATCATACTGCCAAAGCTGTGATGTATGTCAAAGGCAGGTATGGGCAATGATAAAACTAAAGCTAAGCTGTGCCCTTTGCCCATAATATCTACCCCATTTCAACGCATTGGCATGGACATTGTGGGACCCTTGCCTAAAGTAACCAGAAAGGGAAACAGATTCATCTTAACTATGATAGATTATGCCACTAGATATCCAGAAGCGGTTCCATTAAGAAATATAGAGACAGAAACTATAGCAAATGCCTTAGTGAGTTATATGTGTCGCATGGGATTTGCTTCTGAAATTGTCACGGATTTGGGAACATCTTTTACATCCAGATTAATGAAAAGGCTGTGGCAACTTTGTGGCATAAATCATATAACATCTTCCCCAAATCATCCACAAACAAACGGTCTGGTGGAAAAATTTAATGGAACCCTAATGCGAATGATCAGGGCTTATACAGCAGCCAATCCCAATGATTGGGATCAGAGATTACAACCCTTATTATACACGTATAGGTCTGTACCCCAGGAAAGCACTGGATTCAGTCCTTTTGAATTGTTATTTGGGAGAAAAGTGCAGGGACTCCTTGATTTACTAAGACAAAATTGGGAAGAACAGAGGGAACAAGATCCTGAAACTGTGATCCAGTACCTAGATACCCTGATGAATTCCTTGAAGCAATCGCTGAAGTTAGCTTCATAAAACCTGCTGAGACAGCAAGGCAAACAGAAACTATGGTATGACAAAAAGGCCAGAGAAAGATCATTCAGTCCTGGAGATGAAGTCCTGATGCTAAAACCTATTAAAGGGAACAAACTGCAATTAAATTGGGCAGGTCCTTTTAGAGTAATCTCCAAGATGAGTGAGGTGAATTACATAATTCAGGAGGAAGGAGAGGAAGGTCGAAGAGTAGTACATGTTAACATGATTAAACCGTACCATAGAAAAGAAAATATTGTCCTATATGCCATAAAAGAAGCTGACAATGAGAAACATGAATTGCCATAATGGGAAGGGCGAGGCGAACCCCAATATAACCCAGAAGATGTAAAGATCTGTGACACACTAACCCCAGAGCGGAAAAATGAAGCAAGAGCCTTGCTAATAAAATACAAGCAGGTCTTCTCCAATAAGCCGGGTGTAGCAAAGGGAGTGGTGCACAAAATTGATACTGGAGATGCACCCCCTCAAGCGGTCACTCCATACAGAGTCACAGGGCCATATGTAACAAAGGTTCGCCAAGAACTGGATGAGATGTTGAAGGAAAAAAGCATTATACCTTCATCTAGCCCATGGTCCACCCCGATAGTACTGGTAGATAAACCAGATGGCAGTATACGGTTCTGCATAGATTATAGGAAATTAAATCACGTCACCAAGCCTGATGTGTACCCGATGCCTAGACTAGATGATTTGATCGAGACAATTGGGCGATGTCAGTTCATATCAAGTCTAGACCTGACTAAAGGTTTCTGGCAAGCGAGGTTAGACCCCAAAGACCAGGAAAAAAACTGCATTCTGCAGCCCTTTCAGATTATATGACTTCCGTGTCTTGCCATTTGGGTTGCGGAATTCACCGGCTACCTTTCAAAGGCTAATGGACCAAACTTTGCAAGGGCTTAGGGAATTTACTGTGGCATATATTGATGACATAGAAATCTATAGCCAAACGTGGGCCGATCAGCTGTACCATATTGAGAGAGTACTACAGAGGCTAAATGAGGCAGGGTTAACAGTAAAGGCTAGTAAATGCCAACTGGGTAACTCGGAAATAAAATACTTAGGCCATATGGTAGGGGGAGGCATAATCAGACCCCCTAGAATCAAAGATGGAAATCATCAGAAACTGGCCTAGACCAACAACAAAGAAAAAAATCAGATCTTTCTTAGGGTTAGTTGGCTATTATAGACTATTTATCCAAACTTTTAGTGAAATAGCCACCCCTTTATCTAACCTAACCCATAAAAGAACCGCTGAAAAGATCCCATGGTCGAGAGAATGTGAGGAGGCCTTCGATAACCTGAAGACAGCGCTGATGACCAGTCCAGTCCTGAGAGCACCAGATTTCCAACGCGAGTTCACCGT
This sequence comes from Intellagama lesueurii, assembly GCA_037013535.1. Classification (NCBI taxonomy): domain Eukaryota; kingdom Metazoa; phylum Chordata; class Lepidosauria; order Squamata; family Agamidae; genus Intellagama; species Intellagama lesueurii. The sequence continues at coordinate 130,403,259 of JBAJHW010000003.1, read as the reverse complement.
CTTCACGGATGCTTCCAACACCGGAATAGGAGCCGTTCTGAACCAGGCGGATGACGACGGAAACCTGCATCCAGTGATTTTTCTAAGCAAGAAGCTGCAAGCTGGCGAGAGACACCTGTCCACCATAGAACGTGAGTGTCTGGCGATTGTATGGGCGATACAGAAACTGAGGCCATATATATGGGGTAGACATTTCGTACTGTGCACCGACCATTCCCCACTGCTGTGGTTGAGGACAATTAGGGCGAATAACAATAAATTAATGAGATGGGCCCTACTATTACAAGACTTTGATTTCGAGATCCAGAGCGTGAAAGGGAATCAAAATGTAGTGGCCGACGCCTTATCCAAAAGACCAGAAGAATGACTGACGGAAACGAAGAAAATGTAACTTTTAATGGTATTAAAATTGTTCTAAATAAAGGTTCTAAGGGTATATGTATATGAAATAAATGAAAATGCAATTTATAGATGAACTAATGATAAGTAAGGATAAAAGTGACTGAAGTGGTTTGTATGTAATAAAAATGTTGATTAATGTTATTTGAATATAAAGTAATAAGAATAATATGCTTTCAACTGGGTAAAAGAGTAAGTATAGAGTAAGTATAAATTGTAAATGGGTAAATGAGAATTGCATTGAAAAAAATTGTTAGAAATATTGTTAAGTAAAAGCATATGTTGTTCATGAGGGTAAACTACCATACGTTTTACCCCATGAAACAAACTTTCCAAGGGGGGAGGTATGTGGCGGAATGCCCATGTCCCACCTGTCCGTCATGTGTAGCTCTAGAGCTGGAGCCTATGAGACGACAGGAGGGCGGAGTCAGGGAGACAGTTGGAAACTGGGAGAGAAGGAGAGAGGAGGTTTTAGAGAGGTTTATGAGAGAGATTGGAAAGTTGTGGTATAGTTGGTTTATGGATTAAAGAATAGATAAAAGAAAGAAGTAAAATAAATTGACAGTTATCAAATAGTATTCCAGTGATTCACAGTGATTTCTATGAAAAGTACTACCAATAAAGAAGTGTGTCTAATATCCAAGTAATGAGTGCAACACAATACTACATCTATTAATATACTTATGTGATTCAACAACTAAACAATAAATAATCAGTTATATTTGACAACACGTGTCCAGGCAGCATTATTGGTAAAGTGTGGATAAAGATCCACTGGTGGCAGTTGATGTATGGAGAATTAAGAACGTCGTGCCCAAAAGTGGGACCTGGGTTTGAGGGAAACAAACTAGGGACACTGGGGGTGCGCGACATATGGTATAATATATTATTTCTTTCCAGTATTCTTACTTGTATGATGAAACTCTACAGCATACTTTTTCATCCTGAGTCCTCCAGAATTTTCCCAGCCATTGACAATTCCATGGGTGATAGAAGTTGTAGTCCAAAAGCAGACCTGGCCCTTCAGTTGCTCAGATGACAAGTGGAGAGAACATGTTGTTTTGTATCTCCAAAACTTGAAAGACCTTGTTTGGCCTTTGCACCACATCAACAACACGGTTGTCTCTTGGCCAGCTATATCTGTATTATGGAAATAGCACTCTGACAACCTCTGAAGGCTTCAAAATTGGAGTGCAACAATTATTACCCGATATTTTTTAAACTGTATTTCCCTTTGTTCTGCATCGTCCCACACCCCACCACATATACACACACAAACACATTTCAGTTGTCAAAGCATGGCTTGAATTTTAAACTTCAAAAAGCCAGCATCAAGGCTGCCAATTCTATTAATCTTCATTGTGTAGCTTCTGGACAAAAATGGGTCTAACAACTTGTAATCAAGCTGCTTTTTTCTGCACCGGAATATAAATCGGTACTCGTTTCATTACATCTTGTCTTTATATGACCTTACCAGCCAAATCATTGCTATTAATCAAGAGCACAGCATTTTTGAGTGGTTTGATGTTTTATCAGTTATTTACAGGTTACAGTTTAATTTTTGATACCCACAGGTCTGCCAAGTGCCACACAGTTTTTCTAATATTCACACAGTTTGACAAAAGCAAGAAAGATATATCCTACTTATCTGGTGTAAATTAGTCTGAAAGGAATGGTAAAGAATTGCTCTGATTCTGTCTTATAAATATAAGCTGTAACTCTTTGACTATATATATATTTAAAACATTTAAAATATTATTTCTGGATGCAATGCTGTTATGTGTATGAATACACACAGAAATTTATATCACATTCTGTAGACCCAGACTATGGGCAGTGGTGGCAGCTATTGCTCCTGCTGCAAATCTTTTCAAGGCTGTTTCAAGTTTGTGAAAGATCAGCAGAACAGCTACAGCCCAGGATCCTGTCCTATATGTAATTCAATCATTCAAACAACCCTCTGGTTTACAGGTGTAGAATATTGTGCTTCTCTATCCATGATTCAAAACATCAGGAAATGGCCTGATACTGATACACAATATTGTTCTTATATTGCCTGAAGGAAAAGGTATGCCAAGCTTTACATAGCAAAAAGCAGCCTGAATGTTGATGGCACCCATGGCAGCAGTCAAGTTGGTCCACAGGATACCGTCTTATGCTCACTACCATTCACAAAGTGACACCAAGCAAGGGAAGATCCCAGAAACTGACTCCTTTTTTCATCAGTTAACTACTTCTCACTCAAACAAAAAGCAATTGCCAGGGCTGTTTTTCAACAAGTGTGAGTACAAGAAAGTTGATTTGCTCTGCTGCACAATAACAGGGCTGCACTACCAATTTTATTTGCTCTATGATGTGGCACAACCATGCTTATTAATGTTTCCTGTTTTAAAGTTGAGATAGCCAGTGTGGTGTAGTGGATAAAGTAACAGACTAGGTTTCAGGAGGCCTGAGTTCAAATCCCTGCTCAGTCATGGAACCTCACTGGGTGTGTGGAACTGGTAAAGTAACTCCTTAAATATCTCACCTTGAAAGCTCTAGTAGAGTTATTATAAGTCAATTACAATTTAACAGCACATAACATGATGTAATTTTGATTTTAAAGGTGAGATGAGCAAACATATTAAGTAGATGCCGCCCAGAGTAGACCTTTGGTCTAGATGGGCGGGGTAGAAGTCCAATTAAAAAATAATAATAGACAGGTAAGCACCCAGAAAGACAGATGGATAAAGATTGTTTTTTACACTATTCAGCCATTTCAGGTTTCTGTTTAGTGGGGGGGAGTTCACTTTGAGTCACCATTTTTGAGGAAAATGATGTTCCATAGGTGCATCCCCAAACATGATACCTCAAGGATGGCCTAGATGTTCAACAGAAGACCAGGATCTATAAAAACAAGGGCAAGCTGTTTAGAAGTGATGTATGGAGCAGAACATTTGATCTTGTATAACCCTTAGCTAGGAGCTTTGAACTATTTCTGTTCCAAATTCAGGACTCTTTCTGATCAAGAAGACAATTTTAACATGCCAATTGACTAATTAATCATAAGTTGAAGTTTAATTAGACACACAGATAGGTTACAGATAGACAGATGATAGAATATTAATTGCAGCATTTGTGATAGCAAGGAAAAGACAAAGAACATGGCCCTTTCTTTGTCCCTTTATAGTTTTACATTAAAACCAAAACATGCAGGTATACACTGAACCAACTGCCTCCTAAACTAAAAGGACAATGCTGAATTTCAAATTAAGGGTAAATGTACTATTGGGGGGGAAAGCTATTTGTGTTTTATTGATCATTTTTCAACTTTATGGTTTCATGTTATTCTTTTAATTATGCAATTCAATACATATGATTATCAAAACTTTTCTAAAAAGACCTCTGCTGTATTCCTAATTGCTTTTTTTAATCATGCACTATAAAAATACACATTAGCTTTCATCCTCAATGAGTCAGAATGAAAGATTAATGGCTCTTCTGTTCTCATGAAATATCTTTTTAAACATAATGCTTCTATTAAATATTGTATAACATTGTTAATTACCCAGTCTCAGTGCACATTATGCTGAAAGAGGATTATGTACTAGTTAAGAATATTTTATGCTGATGCAGTACAGATCAGGCTTATTGACTGATCTTATATTATGAATGTTTTATCTTTCATGTCTTGCTTGTTTTGCTGTAGAAAAAGGACTGCTGCATTAAAAATAATATTGAAAAGGATGGAGTTACAATTATTTGTTATATTTCACTCATCACCAGTCATGGATCATAACAATACAATGGATACAAACACGGTTTTAGTCTAGGAATTAAGAGTGTATAGTCATGGGTCCTGACCATAAATGGCTTGACTCACCAACACTTGAGACACATAAACTTTACTCAGAAGTTAAAAGCAGTGTAGCATCCTTTGTATTCTGCTCTATGAAGTCCTTGACAATTTCCCTGCTTCCGTAGCCAGGCCATTTAGTAACAAAACCCAGAAATGGTATGAAACTCTTCATATCTTTTGTGTATCTACAAAGGGGTGTGCTTAGTTTGTTAGGTTAAAATTTTTGCAAGCCTATACTAGAGTTCAGCCCACATCTCTCAGAAGAGAACTTTCTGACACTTTATCTCAGAAAATATAGGTATATGTAGGCCCTTCTTAAATGACAGGAAAACTTTAACTTATTGTAGAATATTCAGTTTATTCAGTTTCAGGAAGTATTTCTTTCCAGTTAATCACCCTCAAATAAAGTAGTGAAAGTTGATCCAATTTGATCTCCTTTTTTTAAACAACCAGAACAATGGGCTGGGAATTTTTAGGGACCTGAAGATCAAATTCCAATTTAGAAAGACTCTCATGGGCTGGCATGGGAGCATCTAATGATAGAGTGCAGAGTTAGGAACTAAGTAGCCAAAGGTAGATGGGCAGGACCATTTCTAATACTTAACAATACAGTCATTTGTAAAATTTAAAAATATGGACATTTTCCAAGCATATATATATATGTGTGTGTGTGTGTGTGTGTGTGTGTGTGTGTGTGTGTGTGTGTGTGTGTGTGTGTGTATGTATGTATGTATGTATATACAGTATATACAGTGTATATGTCCAGGGCTAAACTGCCATGCAACAGCTTCCCAGCCTCAAATGCAGAGCTCAGTTCCGTGAAATAGAACGTAATTCAAATAGTATAGATATGGAAGGCAATATCTGGTGCTTCTCATCAACATCTTTCTCAACCACAAAGGCAGAAGCACTGCTGCTGCCCAAGGTGACAGTGTAAATCTGAAAACTGATGCCATCCTTGCCCTTATCTGGCACATTGGCTCTTTGGGAGAAAAGTGCCTCTTTTTTTGCCATATTTTTATGGGCACTTGCCCTGGCTGCCCTGGCTTGATTGCACAAAAGCATCACTGGAACATGTCTGAGGTTTGCTTCTATCTCTCCTACCTTGTACTAGAAGCTTATCTGTCACCTCCTTGTGCGTGCATGCGCACACACACACACACATTCTGCTCTTTCATGGGGTCAGTGCTGAGCAAGGCAGCTGGGTCACAGAATTGGGGGGGCTCATAACAGCAGTTGTAGGCTGTCTTTTTCCTCTCCCACTCCTCTCAGCTGTTGCAGTGGTTGCAGGCAGCATTCCTGCAGCCTTCCCCAAGTGCCTCTTTCTTCTTTCATACCCATGTTTTGTGCTGTCTGCAGCTCTACCCAAAGAAAATGATTCTGCTACATCAGAACACAAAATTTCCCAAGGAAAATCACACAGAGAGAAAGACAAAATTTATTAAGTTAAGCAGTTATGCTCACCTTTCAATTGGAAAGAACCAATGTGGAAAAAAAACTTTCTAGTGTCTGAGCCTGCTTCTACATTTCACTGGTGTAGACAAACACCATTTACAAGTTTTGCTCTCCTCTCATCCTCATCCTCCTCTCTTTGGAAACCTAAGGCAACCCCAATCGGAAGACACTGAGTTCTCTACCCTCACGTAGTCTGCCAGAGTTGTTTCCATTTGATATCAATTTTATTTCCTTTTTTCTCTATGCAGACGTGATCCAGGACTAAACTAGTATATCAATGTAGAGATAAATTGATCTAGCAGTAAACTTGGTAGTTTAATTTTTAAAAAATCACAATGACCAAGGAGAATAATCACCATGCAAAACATAATGCCTATCTTACCTTGTAGAATGAAACAATTGATCACATTGGGAGGGGGGAATGCATTCAAATCACTCCAGTTTGAAAAAAGTAGAAGCCCCCAACAGCAAAAGAAGAAAAAACACATCAGGATAAAAAATAGTCAGACTGATTCAAATTGGCTTTTGTGTCATATGATCAGTTTTTTTAAAAAAACAAATTCATCCATTCTACACCTACAGGAAATCCTACAGTATTCCATCATGCAGTTGCAGCCTGAGATAGGAATCAGAAAACTTGTTCTCTCTCTCTCTCTCTCTCTCTCTCTCTCTCTCCAGTTCTTTCTCTCTTTGCAGTACTCTGAATCCCACTGGCATTCTCATCCTAACCCATCAGTTTGTTAGGCTTTTTACTCTTCCTGAAATTGATGTACATTTTTGCTTTTTTGTGTTCTGGGAGCACATTGTACATACAGTATGGTTTTTAAAATACACAGGTTTCTGTACCCTTTTTCCCAAGTCTGCGTCAGCTTATTTAATAAACACATTTTTAGCTCTGCATATTTTAAAAATCCATGTATAATTTTGTGCACATTTTTTTCTTTGTCAAAACTAATCACAAGTCTGCAGAAGATGTGGATTTCTGAAGCAAGGTTTATTTCACCCCACTTTTCTAGGATTTGACATGTTCTATAGTGATGTGGATTGTCATATCCTGCTGAGCATTCAGTCATCTCCCCTGACTTGTGTGTGAAGTGCCTTCTACTACTAGCATGAGGTATAGTTCTTTGGCTGTTATTACTTTGAGTCAAAAGCCAGAGAGGTTACCAAGTAGCCAGCGAGCCTTTCTTTCCCATCTATTAATATAAAATGTCATTCTCATCTGACATTGCAGCCAATATTAATCTCTTCACTTCATATAAATAAATAAATTTTGAAAATCCTCACTCATAAGCATGCTGGCAGTGGTGTCCCTATTCCTTCATGTGGCTTCTTTTTCATTGTGTGTGGAGTTAGTTAAATGTCTTCCTCTTAGTAATCTCCTACAAGGAAAAAAAATAACATAACTCTTACAAAATGGATACGTGTGAAATGATGCCACCTACTTAATATTCTTGAACGCTATGCAGAATTAACCTTTTTGCAAGATATGTGATGTGTGCCTTTTGCTCTCTATGGGCAATACAAACCTTCATATGTGGGCAAACAGAGTTCCAGGAAGAACTCAGGAACACAGTCTGTGCAAGAATAGGAACAGTAGGGAGAGGAGGCGAAAGAGCAGGGAAGAAGAGAGAGGCCATGACAGTTTTGATGTCAGAAGTGGAAGATACATCTCAAAGCATAAAACATCATAATATGGTTTTATGTTCCTTCTGACAGATTTTTTTTACAAGCATATTTAGCATAACCAGAAATTTTAGGCATGTAAAATTTTCTTTTTTTCCTATCTTGAAATTGTTTGCACACTTTGCTTGTGAAGAAATCACCAAAGAAGTCCAAAAAAGAGGGTTTTCTGATATATTTAGTGTCAACTTATGCAAAACCTGCCAAACTGCCAAACTCCTCTAAACTACTTGGGTGTACACACACACACACACACACACACACACACACACACACACACACACACACACACACACACACACACACATCCAAGAATATTCATTTTAGAGCTCCTTTTGAACTGGTGAAGAGTCTGATCATTCTAAACCACAGAGAATGTTCCATGAAATTGCTTCCTTCTCAGCTTTAGCACTTGAAAGTAAGATGGGTACCATCATGGATCCAAAGGTAATATTATTTTAATATTTCTAAATGGAGGAAGAGCTTTGTCACTATGTCTCCCAGTCTCCCTCTTTCCTCTTAGCAGATTGTTCCCTTTCAGAGATAGATAGACAGACAGACAGACAGACAAGAATTGATTCCCCCCCCATATATCAGGCTTTTTCCTGAAGTTATTTCATTACTAGTATCTCAGAATACACACACACACACATACACATGAATTTATACATTTCCCATATGTGTGTGTGTATGATAAATATGCCAATTAAATGTCAATATATGTTTGTGTTTGCATTATATATATGACTAATCATGTTATTTCCAGAACTAATAAATAAATAAATAAATAAATAAATAAATAAAGTCTGCTACCTGAATAATCCCTACAGCCATTCCACAAAAAGGATTAGCTTTTCTGACTGCAGTGAATGGAGTTTCCCCCTTCTTTTATGTTTTCCCTGTTGCAAGACATTACAGTACATTGTGCTAAGCAATGGTTAATATGTAGCCTAACAGGGTAAAATGTAGGTGACCCTGACTCACAGAGCTTGCCTGTGATAGTTGCAACAGTCTTACTCTCATAAGCAAGGAAATGAGGGAAGAAGCCAAAGACAAAGCTCTTTGCCATTTGTTGTGACACAGCTTGTCACCTCAGGTTTCACTTTACCTGCAACATCATAATAGATCTTGTCCTGCACTTGGAAGGTCCTCTCATACCTGGGGTGATAGGAAAGATGTGTGCTGCTGAAAGGAGCAGGAGTCCTCTGCAGATATAAACCAACACACTTACAGTACTAAACCCACACTTTTTTCAAATAGCCCATTTCACATCTGAACAAGGAAACATTTCTTGGTCATAATTGTACACCTGGAGACCTTTTCATTGTTACCTTTCAAAAGCTGTTCTGAAACATATGTTCATTTGAGTCTTTGCTAAAAGGTTGAAGACAATAAGAATAAATGGGCTTTGATAAATGGAACAATAATTATTGCATGCCTAAATTTTTAAAAGTAGTTTGATTTTGACATAAATAGTATGATGCCATTATTGTCATTGGAGGGAGAGGTCAGTATCTTTAAAAGTTAGTGTCCAGGAAGTGATGTGTGATCTTTGATTGTCTTTGAGAGTGTACTTCATACTCACATGGTTGAAGAGCCCAGACTGGTACTGACTTCCTTGTTCTCTTTGCTTATTTGTTTCATATCAGTTCTTTGTTTGTGGTGTGGTACATGATGCTTTTATCTTGATTTCTCTTGTTCCGTTCCATTTTCTTTTCATGGCCATCTTAATACATTTTAACTCAGCTATTACTTTACTGTGGCTCTGCTGAGTTCTTATAGGGCAAATGGAGGATCTGGACTCTGATTATTCTGCTTAACATTTTACATCTTAGGTTCTCTTGCTTACAAACCACCTGGGATGCTAATTATCCTTACCATTATGCGTTAAATAAAATAGAGCCATGTATTGCAATATATGTATTCTCGAAGGCTTTCACGGCCGGGATCCGATGGTTGTTGTAGGTTTTTTGGGCTGTTTGGCTGTGTTCCAAAGATTTTTCTTCCTAACGTTTCGCCAGTCTCTGTGGCTGGCATCTTCAGAGGACAGGAGTTAGAACTCTGTCTATGTTCTGGTGTAGTGTGTGGGATAGTTGAGTATTTGTAGCTGTGGGACCAGCTTTTTGTCCTTTTCAGGAGATTGGGTGATTATGGTGATCAGGGTGTTTTTTGTTATGGGTGTATTGTTGTGATAAGGGGGGGAGATGGTCTGTCACTGTGATTGATGGGTGTCGTTAGCTAGTCTTTTGTGTGCAGTGATCACCAATCTTTGTGGCTGGGTAGAGTTCGTTGACCTTTTGCAGGCTGTATTTTTCAGTGCTGGGAGTCAGGCTTTGTTGAGTTTTAGACTTTCTTCTTTTTTGTTCTAAATTGTTTTCAGATTTCCTCATTCAGATTACCTCCATTTGACCCATGTATATAAAACAACCACATTAATTTTCCAACAAATGGCATTGCAAGTCTCGTAACGAGGGCTGTCAGTTACCAATCAGGATTCAGAGAAGAACCAGGAAGGGTGTAACAGGAAGTTTGAATCTTTAAAAGAAGCCTCCTGGTGCAGTGGTTAAACAGCAGTATTGCAGCCAAGACTGCTCACAACCTGAGTTCACTTCCAGTAGATTCAGGTAACCAGCTCAAGGTTGACTCAGACTTCCATCCTTCTGAGGTCAGTAAATTGAGTACCCAGCTTGCTGGGAGGTTGAGGGCAATGTGTAGCCTCCATAATTAACCTGTAAACCCCTCAGAGAGTGCTCTAAGTGCTGTGGGGAGGTATATAAGCAGCATGCTCTGCTTTGAAAGGATCTGGAAAACTGGATTTACTTCTCTTTCATTACTTATTTGTCATTACTGCAAGAGCTCTTCTGTTGTCTCCCATTTTGGATTTGGATCAGCATCATCCTTTCTGTACGCTGCTTCTTTTCCTCCATTTTGAATTTTTTTCCCCAGAGGGGATTTATTTATTTCTTCCTTTTTTGCCCTTTTGGATTCCTTCCTTTTTTGCCCTTTTTATTTTATTTAATTTTGAGTGTCCCCCCCCCCCCCACAATTTGCTCAGTTTTGCTGTTTCCCCTGTGCATGTACTTGATCTGGCCTGTTGCTGCTGGACTGAAGCCATCAAATTTTAGAGGGGAGGAATATCTCCCCAACCCCCTTATTCTAATTAGGGACTTTGGGTTGTGGGGGTGATTGTATTTCATATTCTTCATGTGTTTGTGTTTATTTTGATTTTCCCCTCCTCTCTATGGCTGTGGAGTGGGGTGCACTGTTCTTGTTTTTCTCTGAGAATAATAATCTTTAAATTTATTTTGTTTGAAGTTGAATTCGGAATTGCATTGTTGTGGTTTACTAAATTTCTTCCTGATTGTTTCACTCTGGTAGTTTTTCCTGTGACTTTAATTTTTTGTGTTACATATACATGTTGATTGGTTCAGGGAACTGTTCTGTGTTTCTATGGGGGGTGAGCTGGAGGGGTGGACTGTTGTCTGCTGTCTCCTTCCTTGACATTTGAATCTAAAGCTCTTACTGTTAAAGGCTCCCCGTCCACATCCTGAAACTCCAAAAGGCTTCCCCGGGAGATAAAGGAGCCCTAGGGAGCCTTAGAACCTACAATGAGTTGTGGGAGAGAGCTAGGAACCTTGAAGTTTGTGTTCATTAAATGTTGCTGGTGTTCGATCTGGGTTACACTGCTCACAAAGTTAAGCAACAGGATTTTGGCCATTCTTCTTTTTCTTAATGTTTAGGTACTTGCCCAGCCTGGTGTCTGTTTTTAGAATTGGTTGCTTGTGGTGTTTGTTTGTGGTGTTCATTTGTGGTGTTTGTGGTGTTTGTTTGTGGTCTGTGTTTGTGGTTTGTGTTTGTTTGTTCATTTGTTTGTTTTTTGCCCTCTGTGTGCAAAAGTCACACTTGGTGCTGATGAGGAGGCTAAAGAAGCATCTTTTTGTGGTCTGCCTCTGTGCACTGAGGGAAGTGTTCAGAGGCTTTCACTGCTTCTGTACTGAGCGCTAGAGATTTTACTCTGGGACTTGGCCTAGAAAGAGGCTTAACTGGGTGATGTCTGTGCAGTGTTTGTGCGGCAGGGTCAGACACGGGTCTTCTTCTTGTGTTCTTGATTCTGGGTGGCTGAAAGGGAATTGCCTGTGAAGAGAGCCAGGTATGACCAGGCCAATCAGCAGGCAGCCTGCTTGCCAAGGGCCAGCCAAACCCAGGAGAAGAGGAAGGAAAGAGGAGTCTGTGCATGATGCCAGCCAGTTGAACTCCCTTCCTCCTCAACCAATTCTGAGGTCAACATCCTTTACTGCACCCCAAAAGTTACTTATATGTGTAGTGTGAGAAGAACTAGTTGTTGGCATAGATGGCACCATGGGTGCAGGCACTGGTAATTCAGTGCGCAGTGCACCAAAGATTGGAGACAGAGGGGGCTGCCACTGCCAAGTAAGCAAGGCAATTGCATGCCATGTTAATTGAAGAGGAGGAGGAAGAGGAGGATGAATTCATGATTAATGATGATAATGATCATGATGAATGTGATAATATAAAGTAATGCTGCCCTACATAAATCTGATGATGACAATCTTATGAGTGATTATTCTTTCTCATCTGTACTGTTTCCTGCTGATAAATTGATAATGAGGATGATGATGATGTGATAAATGTGAACTTTAAAGTACTATTAGTGCCTGCACAGATTTGATGATGTTTGTTTTTTTATTTCTCACCCACTCTTGTTGTTGTCCATTTTTGGAGTAGATTATTGTTGTCTTGTTCCTACCTTTCCTTTAATCATTTTAAGGGTTCTCTAAGACTTACCTTGGTTTAATGCTAGAAACAAATGGATCACTTTCATGTTTAATGAAAGGACTGGTGACCAAGTGACACAAAAACTAATTAGCCCTCCATGAAAGAATCTGAAACAAACAAAACCCCAGTTTTCACTATGCCTTCTGCTCAAGACAGCATGAGACAGCCGCCCTGAAGCAGTAGGTCTGCCATATCATTCCCCTCTGGTCCTAGACAGATCTGCTGTCTATGTTGCCAGCAGTCACCACTCTTATATCCACTATTTTAAAATAATTAACTTTCTGTACTCTATAATGATTGTAGTGTGGCCATCCAGATAGGACAGTCAAACCTGCTCACTTTCAGGTAAAAGGATGCATATTTCTCACATGTATACCTAGAATAGAAGCCAATTTATATGTTTCAATATTTGTTGGATCACTAGTTCCTTGTCTGAAGATGTAGGTAATCCAGATCAGCAAACACATAGGATCTAAAGCCTGCACCATAAATAATGCTTTATTATCATTATTGACTTTCATACAGCATCTTCTAAACAGCAACTGTACTGAGGGTAATATCCCTTAAATATTGAAGCACAACTGAATCTTTTTCTCTTCTATATGTTTTCTGCTTGTAACGTAGGTACACAATATGTACAGAAACACTATACTCTTTTATTGGAGAAGACAATTTATACAGTATGTTTTGTTAGTTGTTATCTCATATCATCTCCAAAGAGGTTAAACATAGTGCACTTGATTCTCTCTCATCTCCTATCATTATTACCACAATAGTCTCATGACGCATGTCAGAATTTTACAGCTAAGTAGATATTTGAGCTTGGTTCCTTGGTGTCTAGTCAGGTACTCTGACCACTATACCATGCTGGCTGATGCAGAATTTTCATTTAATTTTCACAGTTTTGGAGCCTGAGATACTTTTACTTTTCTTGTGTGAACAGGAAAATAATTGGGAATTTCCAGTCATTCAGCATCACTTAACATACTAGTGGCTTCTGTATTTGAAAGTGCTAATGACTAATTGACAAAGATACAGCATACAGTAAATCCAAGTGGCGGAAAATGAACAAAAAATGTCTGCCGACGTTTTCTCTGGCAATCGGCAAACTACCATTTTGTTTAATAATATTTTAATGACAATGTGCAACCTGCATCCAAATGTTGAGCAAATATTGCTCCATTTGCTGCTGAGATTGATGTAATTAGATTACAGAGATCATCACGGAATTAGATGTAGTAGCCTGACCTTTCCAGAAATTCTCTCATTATTCAGGCAAATTAGGCTGTATGGTAATCTTCATTCTTGATATCTAAACTAAAAAATTATTAGGTCGTTTCAGATAAATTACATTTTTATAGTGCTTGGCACTAAATCAAATTTACCTTGAGTTTCTGCTTTCCTTTTCCATTTATTTAAAGGAAGGAAACAGTGGACTCATTTAATCTTTTATATTTAATGTATTTCTTTTCAGTGTTACTTAAATAAATACAAATGTTTTCATTAGATAATCACCATTGCAAACCAGATGTCTTCACTAGAATCTAAACATGTAATGAACTTTCAGTCTTGATGATTTTGTTTCACATTTGTGCATGTTTTTTTGTTGTAGGTATTTTTAGCTGCTTATTTCTTTTAACATATGTATAATTTTTTTGCATACAAATTGTTCTGTGAGTCTTGAAATGTGTGAAAGTTTTGTATCAAGTCTTGTGATATGTAAAACTGGTGATATTTGTGAGAATCCAACACTCTGTCTCTCACTCCCTCACACACATGCATACACATATCATAATCTCTACTAGAATCTAGATAGTACAGAGAGCACTCATGCCTGCCCTCTCTTTGGCTCAATATATCATAGCTTCGAAAGGCTATGATATCTTGAGGGTAGGGTATAAAGGGCAAAATATAAAGGCAAGTATATTAAGGAGGGGAGAGAAAGAACCAATAAGTCAAAGAAAATGTAGGGAGAGAATGTTTAGTTTTCAGACAAGAGTAGAGTTGAAAAGGGTGTGGTGTAGAGGGAGCATGTTACTATAGAGTTTACGGAAATGTAAAAGATATAGATACAACAACAAAACTGAATGCTGTCCCTCAACAAGCTTAATAAGCTTTTTTTTTTTCAGCCTTGCAAATAAATTCAGTTCTTCAAAATAGGGGGGGAGGAGTGCAATTTACAGGGGCATATGCATCAAGATGATCAGTCACATTAATGAGTTAATTGGTCCTTGAACATTGCCGATATGCATTGAGAGATTTGCCTTTGATTTCACATTTCGGATCTTGGCATTTGTAGATTCATAGGATGGACATCTTTCCACCTTCTTCTCATCCGCATTAGGAACCCACATTCTCTTTGCAGAAGACCAGCTGAACTTGATCTTTGCAGTTCCTCTTTTTTTGAATCTGGATGCCACCAATGTTACACAAGATAATATTTCATAAATTCTGATAGTAAGACAGAGGCTGACAGAATAATTGACAATATTTGTTGTTCCATTCATCTTGATGTAGAGCAGCAACTCAGCAAATACAGAAAGATGGGGGGATGTTGAACTTGATTTAACATAATGCTTTCAATTCAAAAGATACAGTCAATCAGATGCCATATATTAAACCATTTCTCTTCTCTCCTAAAGGTTCAAGTAAATCCCCAGTAAGCATCATTTTGCAAAGGAGGACCCACAGTGCACACCCCTGAGAATGATTTAAAATGAGATTTTGCAAAACATATATGTACCTTTCCTTTAGTCTTCATTAATATTCTGGAAGAGTTGTGCTCCACTCTTGAGCATAAAAGAACATAAGCTCTGGAGGAACATGGCTGAGATGTCTTTCTCAATACAGATGGCTGGGAGTGCTGTGCACAGGGTTGAAAAAAGCCCTGACAATTGCTTTGTGTTTGAGTGAGAAATATCCCACATTCATAATTTTTTTAAAAAAAAGTTTTTGTTTTTTTTAAGGAATTGAGTATGGGTAAGGGAAGCCGCTGGAATCCCATTTTACACCTGTACAGAAAATTACATACAGTCATAGACTTTGTTGGGATCCGCTTATTTGCTTTATATGCATGTTGTGGTTCTGAGGGAAGAAGTGAGGCCTTTGAGAATTCAGATGGACAAAAATTGTTCAGGATGGATATTTAAAAATGTTTATAGTTCACTGAGGCGACTGTAGTAGATCCTTCTTCCTGTTTAAACTAGCAAGGTGGGCTCCATTCCAGGTGGTAGCAAAGGAAGCCTGGCAACCCTGCTGCTGGCAAGTCATGTTTTGAAAATTGAAATTTTCTTTTATGTCAGTCATTGTTATATATTCATTGTAAACTGATATGCAGTTAGTCTTTAAGGTGCCACAATGTTTTTGTCTTCTTCTTTTTCTTTTGTTTTGGCCTAATTGCCCAAGTTGTATTCAACCTTGTTGAATTGCTAAGTTTGTCCTGATTTTTCCAGCGCTGATGCAATTCCAATCTGGCCATGGCCAGCAGCGATTCAATCAGATCCTTGTGGAGTGTGGAGGAATTAACTCCTGCAAATATCAATAAAAGCAAAAGATCACCCCCGCTTTTTTGTAGATGTTGCCCTGTGATGATGTTTATAATTTCTAGAATACTGGTCCAAACCTTGGAGGCTTCTAGGCATTCAGGCCACATGTGATGGAGAGATCCTTTGTTCCTACAGCCACTCCAGCAGATTTGGCAGATTTGGCAGATACAGCTGCTGTCATGTGTGAGCCACTTTATATTTGTTTTCCTACATAACAATTGAATTTGCCAATCTATAGGGTATAGCACTTCAATCAACCATGAATAGATGTTTGAGACTTGGCCCCTGGAAGTCCCAGATGTTGGTGTACAACATTCCTCAATGTTTGCTAAATTGCAAAATATTTATTTCTTGCTAACTGGTTAGCAAATGCTGTTATTTGAAATGATTGGAGCCAGTTCGGGAAAGAATATTTCAGTGAAGTTGTTATTGTGAAACTCTTTTTGAGATCCTCTTTGCGTAACTATGTATATTGGCAGGTTCTCCTCTTTTACTATTTTTATAGGAGAGTTTGGTAAAAAAAAAAGAGAGGGGGGTTTCTAGGAACTTGGTTATTTGTTTTAGTTAGCAGAATATAAGGGGCAAAATGGAAAAACAACAACACAGAAAGATAGATATATATATATATATCAGTCCAGCCTCATCAGTTGCTGGGTAGTTTAGTGGTTTATGTCCCTGACTGCAGAGCCAGAGATTAGGAGTTCAATTCCCCACAGAGACTGGACTCAATGATCTATAGGGTCCCTTCCAGCTCTGCAGTACTAAGATGATGATAATGATTATAATATCCCCCATGGTTTTGCAGACAAACTAGAACTTTGTATGATAAAATCTCTCTAGAAGCATTTAAAGTAGGAAAAAGTATCTTTACTTGCAGTTGCCATCTATAGTTATACTCAGAAATAAAAAAGGAGCAGATGGCGTATCTAGCCTTTTTTGTGTCCACATCTAGTTGTGAATTTTTACCTAACTTATGCATATTCCAATTTTTTGTGAGAAATGTTTGTATATGGGTTGTTTTTTTCAATTGTGTGAATTTTTAGCCATCCACATTTTAAGATGTGTGCATTATTTTGTCAGACTTTATTATCCAAAACAACCTGTTAGACTTGGGAATGGGCAAATTCTTTAGAGGAAATGTGATTTTTCTCACAATGGGTTTAAAAAGTGCAAAAAAACCTACTTCCATTGGTTTGTTGAGTACAGCAAAATATTTTTCCATCTTTAGTATACAGTAGCTGATAGTAACAAGGTCTGTAGAATTTGTGACTCATTAAGCCAAACGCAGCCTCAAAACCAGAAATTGCTATGAGGTTCTTGATTCTCCCCTCACCCCACATGGCCACCTTTTTGCAAAACCAAACAAGCACCAAAAAAGGAATTTATCAAGTGTACAGTGGGCTTTATAGGGGTAGTAGTCATGTTGTATAGTTCTGTCTTAAACAAAGGATGCAATGCACCAGCATAACCCAGATTTTTTTAAGACATGGAATATCATCAAATGAGTTACATTTTTCTTCCAATTCTTCGTCATGTTTAAAGTGCTGGGGAAGACATTGTACCTAACACAGGTGAGGCATCTACTTATTCTCTCTAGAGATTCCCTTGCAATCCCTTGACAGATGAATTATTTTCTACCATTTCCCATCAGATTCCTAAAGCAGCATTAAATGCTATTCTCAGTCATCTGGGAACTAGAGCCTCAATCTTTACCTACTAGAGTTATAAGGAGAAGCTGGAGAGGCCATGCTATAAAACCTTAGAAGCCAAGACACAAAATATCAATAACATCTTATAAGTGCCCCTTAAATTCGTTCTTAAAGATAAAATGGCTACAAAAAATTATTGAGGATATTTTTATCTTCCATAAAGTCTACATTAGGCACAAGAGACAAATAGTTCCTAAAGTGTTATTACTTAGAACGGCTGCTTTCTCCTCATTTTGACACATCTGGGGCATGCAATTATTCACAAAGGTCACTTTCCAGAGAAGGAAAGGACAGTGACCAAAAGGCAGCACTTAGGCTACAAATACACTATGACAATTTAATCAATGAGAAAGCCCCAGTGTCAAGAACCATCTCACTCCAGGGCTGACGAAGACTGACACCTCATCAGACCTCTGGAAAATTGTCTATGGACACAGGGGGCCTGCTGAATCCCAGTGCAGCTGTTAAAACACACGGAGATTCAAACACATTACAGATATAAATGTTGAACCAGAATCTTCTCTCAAAGTTAGACTTGTAATTAGTTCAGGGAACAAAGGAGGATCATTGGTGGATAACAACGGCTGTTCGGCAGTGGCTGGTGTCAGAAATAGTTTTCCATGCTCAAAGACACAGTGACTTCTACCTTTTCCTTTTTGGTTACACAGATGGGAACAGGTTGTTTTTGTTTGTTTGTTTGTTTTTAAGATTCTAACTCAATATTTATGCAGTCAGCAATTTTGGTAGGCAGGAAAGACAGAAACCTAATCCAAAAGAGGTCACCATCTAAGGATTGACCACGGGAAACCTCTGACAAATCAGTGATTCTCAGCTTTAACTGTGTTGCAATCACATAAAATACCTGGTGACACAGTATTTGTTGTTTCCTTCTTCAATCATTTAAAATATAGGGAAGCTAATAAGTGGTAACAGAGCCTTAACTCTGGGGCAGAAGGCTACAAACCCATCCCTCATGATTATACATTAGGTAAAAAGTGGCAAACTTTTAAGATGCTAGCATGCACCTGCCTGCCAAGGCTGGTACAAACCAGAAAATGCAGATAGCATGTCTTCAAAGAATATTGAACTCAAAGCACTGGGGAATTCTCTTGGGCAAGTGTTATTGCAACAAAGCACTGTTTCAGACCTATTGAGCCCAGTTTGCTTCATGGCTGAGCAGGATAGCTCGTTTATGTTGCCCTACATTTTCTCAGCCCAATCTACTGCACACAGGATTGGATCAAGACACAGTCATACCTAGATTCATTGCTATCAATAGGGCTTAAAATATCTCATGGCTGCTTTAAGTCTCATTAAATTCAATGGGCTTATTCTAAGTGTGACTGAATCTGCATATAGTGCAGAATTGTTGTAAGGATACAGATAAGAAAACTACAGGAATTCAGCCCTGAGCACTTTGGATGAAAGGTGGATAAGTGAATAATTTTCATCATTATGGGGCTTGTGCAGGACAACCTTCTTGGCAAACAATGCAGTGGCTCATACCTGTTAGTTTTCTTTTCTGCCATCCTTACTGCCACTGTGCTGTCCCCTAAGATGCATATTGTTTCCTAGTAAAATTCTCTCTGCTCCTGTCTTTCTTTGTGCATAAAGTCCATGGGAAACATTGTCTTCCTGCTCACAGTGTGAACTACTTTGAAAGGGTTTTTAGTACTAATTGTGTTTTCCATTTCTCAGAGTGGCATTTGTTTTTTGCTCCTTTTTAATATTTGTATTCTTATTTTTCTTAGCTTTAATAATGCCTTTTAATGATGTAAACCACAGTTGTATACTTATTGTTTTCAGCTTTAAATATCGTCTTTCAATGTTGTAAGCCACATTGGGTCCTTTTCAAGGAGAAAGGTGGGGTAAAAATATTTTAAATAATAAAAAAAATTAAATTAAGGGTTTATTCTCAGTTGGGTCCAAAGTTTCCAAGTAATTAGGAATGATGACATCTCACACCCCTCTTTCAGAAGCAGTAAGAAAAATGCCTTTAAGCAGCTGCAATAAAGCACATGAAAAGGCAGTTTGTCTAGCCACTTATATGATTGTTCTTGAATTGCAAAGCAGTGTATAACAGACAACCTTTACAAATAAACTAAGGCGAATATTTTGATTTGAGTTCATTTGGTCACATTGAGTTTCATTGGTTTATGTTTATCAACCAAAATGGTATGTTTACAGCATATTGTTGTAAATTATTTTTAAAGCCTAATAATTTATGTAATGTTGTCTGTGAAGTAAATATCCCTAGTGTTTCAGTATCTATTTACCTACTTTGCTTTAAAAACTATATTACAGCATAGTTTACTGCATTGGTAGCCCTTTTTTGAATAATATCATAAATAATTTTGAATAAAGTCATACAAAAGACCGTATTTTTCCGTGTATAAAATGAGACTTTTTACTTAAATAATTAGACCAAAAATTGAGGGTCGTTTTATACACGGCAGGCAGCCGCTTTCCCTGCCTTTTGCGAAGCCACAGGGTAAAGCAGCCATGAAAGGGCAGCACACTTGCACCCCTTTGATCCTGAAGCAACCATGAAAGGGCATCAGGATCAAAGTGGTGCGAGCGTGCTGCACTTTCATGGCTGCATTACCCATTTCCTAAGCTCTGCAGGGCTTAGGAAGCGGGTAACACAGCCGGGAAAGTGCGGGAGGATCAAAGGGGCGCGAGCGTGCTGCCCTTTCATGGCTGCATTACCCATTTCCTAAGCTCCGCAGGGCTTAGGAAGCGGGTAACACAGCCGGGAAAGGGCGGGAGGATCAAAGGGGCGCGAGCGTGCTGCCCTTTCATGGCTGCATTACCCATTTCCTAAGCTCTGCAGGGCTTAGGAAGCGGGTAACGCAGCCGGGAAAGGGCGGGAGGATCAAAGGGGCGCGAGCGTGCTGCACTTTCATGGCTGCATTACCCATTTCCTAAGCTCCGCAGGGCTTAGGAAGCGGGTAACGCAGCCGGGAAAGGGCGGGAGGATCAAAGGGGCGCGAGCGTGCTGCCCTTTCATGGCTGCATTACCCATTTCCTAAGCTCCGCAGGGCTTAGGAAGCGGGTAACGCAGCCGGGAAAGGGCGGGAGGATCAAAGGGGCGCGAGCGTGCTGCCCTTTCATGGCTGCATTACCCATTTCCTAAGCTCCGCAGGGCTTAGGAAGCGGGTAACGCAGCCGGGAAAGGGCGGGAGGATCAAAGGGGCGCGAGCGTGCTGCCCTTTCATGGCTGCATTACCCATTTCCTAAGCTCCGCAGGGTTTAGGAAGCGGGTAACACAGCCGGGAAAGGGCGGGAGGATCAAAGGGGCGCGAGCGTGCTGCCCTTTCATGGCTGCATTACCCATTTCCTAAGCTCCGCAGGGTTTAGGAAGTGGGTAACGCAGCCGGGAAAGGGTGGGAGGATCAAAGGGGTGCAAGCGTGCAAATTTTCTAATTTGGGGGTTAGAAAAGGGGGGGTCGTCTTATACTTTGGGTCGTCTTGTAAACGGAAAAATACGGTAATTTCCCTTTACTTTTACTTTTTTAAAAAATCATGACATTTAATCTGCCTGATTCTTTTCTCCTTAATTTGCTAGAATATCTATTTATAGATTTTAGTAATAGATATATTCAGCTATTAACTCTACAAGTGTATACCAGGCCTCTCAATTCAGTCTCTCTGAATTAGAGCACACAAATTGGGAACCAATTTGCTTTATCCCATTTTGAGGATGTACCTTCCTGATCCTTGTCCATCCCCCCCCCCCCCCACCGCACCAGAAAACAGACTGGGCTGAGGTTTGGATGAAAACTATGCTGAAAGAATGGAAGAGGATGAGAATTTTTCCGATGGGGTGGAGACTTTACAAAGTTAGTTGCAAGAAGCGCTGTTTCTTTTCTTTCTTTTTCCCCCATTGAAAAAGTCTCAATTGCCAAAAGCATCAGTGAGTTTGCTTAGGCCACTCAGAAGGATCACTTCCTACTCCTTTTTAGTTGCCTTGTAGGGAACAGTGCTATATCATGAGGTAGCACTGTTTCCAAGGGACATGGTGGCGCTGCGGGTTAAATTGCAGAAGCCTCTGTGCTGCAAGGTTGGAAGACCAGCAGTTGTAAGATCGAATCCACGCGACGGAGTGAGCTCCTGTTGCTTGTCCCAGCTCCTGCCAACCCAGCAGTTCGAAAGCATGCAAATGCAAGTAGATAAATAGGTACCACCACAATGGGAAGGTAACGGCATTCCGTGTCTAGTCACGCTGGCCACGTGACCACAGAAACTGTCTTCGGACAAACGCTGGCTCTACGGCTTGGAAACGGGGATGAGCACTGCCCCCTAGAGTCAGACATGACTGGATTAAATGTCAAGGGGAACATTTACCTTTACCTAGCACTGTTTCCAGGAGCACTCTAAGGAGGAATAGTTGGCTGGCAGCATAGTGGCAGAGATGAGCCAGACGTACATGGCTCTTTTGACTATGGTCCAAAAAAGGCAAAACTCAGAAGGGCAAGAACAAATTCTGGAAACATAAGGTTTTTTAGACCATAGCTGTGAGGGGTGGTTTGTGAGGTGGGGGGTAAGACTATCACTCTCCAACACAACAACAACTATTCCAAGCACTGAGAAGAGGCAGATATATAATCAACATAAAGCAGGCATCACGTCCAGCACATCATTAGGAAAAAGGTTAAAATGATTCTGCAGATTATACAAATCTCATAGGCTGTGGATCAAGTTGATACTCTAGGTCTTATTAAATCCCAGTAGATAGAGATTGGTGCCATGGGATGTGCTGACCAAGTGTTCAGACAAACCAGTCAAGAAGTTTAGTTGATAACACCTTTAAATCTCTTGTGGCAAAGAAAATAAAGTGAGGAAAATACTCCTATTGGATATGAAATCCATATTACTCTTCCATCTGATCACCTGCTCCATAACTACATGTTTGGGGAAACCCTACTAGAATCTTCAGTGACTTAGGTGGCTGCACATGACACAAGCCCTGGAACAGTTTAAAAATGGTACCAATGCACACTTTTTAAAACCACACTGGCCAGCCAGTGCTGAGAGGCTTCCTGCCCACTGAACAGCACTAGGGGCAGCACAGGAGAATCCCCCCCACTCAAAATGTGGCACAAATAGAGCTGATGGAGCTGCCCCCTTAGCAAAAACAGTGTTGCTGCCTGGCCAATGCTGGGATGCTTCCTAGCTACCTTGGCACTGGCTCGTTAGTGACACGGGGAGGGGCAGCTCCAACTACTCCTTTTTCTGTGAATGTCAAGTAGGCAAGCTGCTGCCCTTATCCTGCTACTGTCAGTAGGTGTGGGAAGCGTCCCAGCACTAGTCAGCCGACAAGCTGGTTGTGGCTCCACTTTCTGTTAATATGAAGAATTGCATTAAAACTGGACACTTACAAGAGGCAGTTTTGTACCTGTTTGCAGATAAAAGTTTTATTGTGTGTGTTATCTGAAAAATGTCTGATCCACTGGCAAGCCACAGTTCATTTCAGGTCCTGTCGTGATGGTGAAGCGACAACACATCATGATCATTGGTCACAGCGATGTTTTCTGGGCAGCTCGATATGCAGCCAGGTCAGCCTGGGGCAGTAATTTGGGCCTCGGAGCACGAGCCCAGATAGAATGGAAGGGGCTCTGAGGAATGCAATGGGGGCAGTTTTGCAGAGAGGCTGCATTTGGTCTGCATCCCCCAGACGTGTTGCTAATACACTTGGGCAGTAATGATCTGGCCAGATATAGCGGAAAGGCCTTGATTTTGGATGTAATACGTGACCTCAGATGGCTGAGGGCATTGTACCCTGCTATGAGCATTTTATGGTCTAAGATTATCCCTCGGCTTGTGTGGAGGGCGGCAAAACATGTGCAGCGAGTTAACACTGAGCGGAGAAGTATTAACAGGGAAGTATGCAGAGCTATTTGCAACAGCCTTGGATCAGTGATTGGTCACCAGGAGATCCATGCTGATAGCCCTGAGCTCTTTTGGTGTGATGGCGTGCACCTCTCGGATAGAGGCTTGGATGTCTTTCTTAAAGACATCAAGGGGGGCCCTGCTTTTGAAGCTTCGGAAGCTGGATGGCAGGCATGGGACTTAGCATCACTAGTCCCTATGCTGTGGCAGGTAGTGCGGATAGAACAGGTTTCGGTGAGTCCCCTCAGGTAATGTATAGCTCATCTGACTTCCCAGCACTGCAGATAGTGCGATTACAGGGCTCGGGGGGAAAGATGCACTGGGGCCACACCCGGACCAACAGTCAACAAGGAGAAGGTGGCTTGAGGTCCGGGGGTGGTCAAATTTGGGTCAGCTGGGTTCTCGCTGACTTCACGACCACAAGAACTTGGGGCTAGGGACTCGCCCATTTGTTTGATAAGGGGTCCATTAAGATCCCTGTGCAAAACCTGATTCCGCACTATGGCAGGACCCCCCTTTTACAGTGGGCAAGAATGATTACTTAATAAAGTGTGGCCCATGTTTATCCCATATTACTTGTCTCGCGTCATTATTCCAGGGTGAGGGAGCAATGTCTGATCCACTGGCGAGCCACGCTTCGGCAGTGTGGGTTGCCATTGCCTTCTTCCCCGGATATCGCGAGATGATGGGAGTCTCGTGAGAGTGACCTGGGGATAGGAGGGGGGGAGGTGTGAGCTATTTAAGTGACATTCCCCCCTCCCTCCATCCTCTTCTTTGCTGTCAACCCACCCACCCACCCTATGTACTAGTGTGAGTTTATCTGGTCGCCTTTTGGGAATTTTTGACCCGTATCCTGATTAGCTTTTGGATGTGGGGATTTTTCAGCTATCCCACACTGGTAAGGGTGCGATGGCATTTTGAGAGGTGGAAATACTCAGTCACAGAGGCGGGTCGTGTGGATAAAACAGGTTTTAGTGAGTCCCCTCGCAATCACAGGTAATGTATAGCTCATCTGACCTCCCAGCGCTGCGGATCATGCGATTACAGTGCTTGGGGGGAAAGATGCGCTGGGACCACACCTGGACTAACAGTCAACAAGGAGAAGGTGGCTCGAGGTCTGGGGGTGGCCAGCTGGGTTCTTGCTGTCTTCATGACCGCGAGAACTTGGGGCTAGGGACTTGCCGATTTTTTTGGTAAGGGGACCGTTGAGACCCCTGTGCAAAACCTGATTCTGCACTATGGCAGTACCCCCTTTTATGGTGGGCAAGAATGATTATTTAATAAAGTGTGCCCCATGTTTATCGCATATTACTTGTCTCGCATCATTATTCCAGTGTAAGGGGGCAATGTAGTTCCTGCCCGCATCTAATTTTGGACAAATTTCAATGACACAGTAGAGCATTCAAGACACCTTTCTTCCTGAGGAATTTCACTGTTCTCATCAATATTATTTTATCAAAAATCTTCTGCAATTTTGAAAAAAAAAGTTTTATAAAATATCATTTTTCTTCAAGTATGCCCCTATATTTGAACTATAACACAGATTCTAAAATGTGCTTTGTTGCTAATAGCAAAGAATAAATTGCATTGCTTCTATCATGTTTTTTGTTTCATTTCTAACTCTACTCCTAGATATCTCACCAGAGCAGGAACATCCAAATTTGCCCTGAGGTAGATTTTTTCCCAATAAGTATACATTCTCATATAAAATCACACTGTGTCTCGTAATTTTGTTTAAATCTGACTCTGAATGCTGCACTTATTCCAGAAAGCAAAGTAATGTTAAATGGCTGCTGAATCTTAGAATTGCTTTTTTTTGCTGAATTTGGCAATGGCCCTAATTCACTAACACTTCAAATGTGATGGGCAAATACAATGAGGGCCTGTATACAGATCTGCAGTACTAAGAAATTAAAAAACTGTACTTTGTTACGATGAGATACTAATTTTCAATTTTTTAAAGTCTAACTTGACAATTATAATATCCTGTGTCAAACCTATTATTCTAACTTTACAAACACATTCTCTAATTTCCTCTTTTGATCCCTACAATGTATTTCAATAAGAAAATTTAAGGGATATAACACTGGATGGGTTGAACAGAAATGGGCAAACTGCTGGCATATGGTCCTATTGAAGGCTCCACATTTTTTGCTTAGCTCAGATCTTCAGTTGACTTCAGTGGAAAGAGAATCCATCAGTTATTTTTAGACTGCTTCTTTGTAACAAGTTGATTGACTATGCCAGATTTTCAAAAGGAGAGAATCTCTGATTCATAAAAATTCTCTGTGCTGTTACAATGCTATGTACTGTATATGATTATAATGATTATTGTCAAAATAGAGTTGTCATTTAAATTTTGCCAAAATCAAAATTCAAAGCAACTCCTAGGAACTGTAAGGTAGATTAAGTAAGTTTCAGAACAGTTTCTCACATCAGTAAGAATTGACTGACTTTTTCACATATTGAGTACAGATTCAGTGAATGCAAGGCAAGCGGTAACATGACTTATGAAACATGGAACGCCAGTTCTTTACAAATCAAAGATTGAGCACTAGTCATTCTCCTCATCACTAGACAATGCATTGGGCATCTCCTTCAGATCTACTGGTATCAACAAAGAGTCAAGGTCCTGATGGATGCTTTCAACCTTAAATCTAAAATAGGCCACCAGTTGGTTGCAGTTGTCTGCACTGGGATGTAAAGATCACATTCAAATATTACAACAAGAGTACTTGCTATGCATTTTTTCCCTTGAATTCTCTGAACAACAACTTCTTTGCACTTTCTGTCCAGAAACAGAAATCTGCTTAGCTCCAGTGATTATTTTGAACTTGTCTTCATGGAGTCAGCAAGGCATCTCTAATCCCATGCAGTCACTTCAGTAAAACAATGTGTGCTGCTGGGATTTTGGTGTCCATTGAAAGAAAAATGAAGGCTCAATTTCTGTTTCCCACCAGTTTATATTGGTTCCCTTTTATACACATTTCTCTTGGAGAATTTTAACTTTGGGATTGTAATTAATGTGTACATCCAAGTTGTGCCTTGTTTCATATTTTAACTTTAAGAAAGCTAATATTTCATTATTTTAGTGATTTGATTGGTAAACCTAGAGTCTGGCTCTGTATGACTCCAGAAGAGCCAAGGCACTCCAGAGTCTGGCCCTTCATTTGTCTAACAGATATTCTTTCTCTCATAGTCTGGTGTGGTTCACTCTGCCAGCATATCTAATTCCCAAGAATGATGTGATTACGGAGATCTATGCTTCGTCTGCCTATCAGTGTCCTTTTACTACCTGCAAATTCAAGTGATGTTGGTGGGAACAACCTGAAAATATGCTACTGTGGTTGTTCCTTTTTACATCCATTTAATGTACTGACATTCTTCTGCATCATTTGGATAGAACATACTAAGGTAAAGGTAAAGGTTCCCCTTGACAAATGTCCAGTCGTGTCCGACTCTAGGGGGCGGTGCTCATCCCCGTTTCCAAGCCGTAGAGCCAGCGTTTGTCTGAAGACAGTTTCCGTGGTCACGTGGCCAGCACGACTAGACATGGAACGCTGTTACCTTCCCACCGTGGTGGTACCTATTTATCTACTTGCATTTGCATGCTTTCGAACTGCTAGGTTGGCAGGAAGAACATACTAAGGTAAAGGTAAAGGTTCCCCTTGACATTTAGTCCAGTCGTGTCCGACTCTAGGGTGCAGTGCTCATCCCCGTTTCCAAGCCGTAGAGCCAGTGTTTGTCCGTAGACAGTTTCCATGGTCACGTGGCCAGCGCGACTAGACACGGAACGCCGTTACCTTCCCACCGTGGTGGTACCTATTTATCTACTCGCATTTACATGCTTTCGAACTACTAGGTTGGCAGGAGCTGGGACAAGTGATGGGAGCTCACTCCATTGCGTGGATTCGACCTTACAACTGCTGGTCTTCTGACCTTGCAGCACAGAGGCTTCTGTGGTTTAACCTGCAGCGCCACCACGTCCCCTGAACATACTAAACACCAATATAAATACTAATGTTATAATTATTTATGAAGAAGGGCATTCTTCCCCTCCCAGGTGAAAGGGGGCTGGACACTGCCAGAGTCAAATGTGAGTGGGACTGTTAAAAATATAGATATATAATTTTAAAAAAATTAAATTATTTTTTGCAAAGGAGGGCAACTATCTTCCATGCTTGGCAGTCCTAGTTCTTTGTTTGTTCTGTATTTATTCTCTCAGTTGTTAATAAGATTAGGCTTGGAGACAGAACTGAAATGTTAGATTGTTCTGCCCACTAGAGGGAGACGGTACCTCCTGAAAAATTATTTAGATCCTGTCTGTCAAGGTGAATGGGAGGGACAACTCTCCTGTTTTTTTCTCCACCTGGGGAAAATTATGTTTTTTCTCCAGTAGCATGGAACAGAATTATTTCTATTTTCTAAAAAAATAAAAAATAAAAATGGAATATTTTACTTGCTAGAGCCATATACTCATTATTTGAATCTACAGAATACTAGCCTTTATTTTCTTGAGCACAGTCAAATATTTCTGTTCTTCTTGCAGTACATCCAATCTCTCCTTAAACCAGTCTTCTGCAGACAAGAAATTTAATTATTTTGTGACTTGAACATATGGATTCAAAATGCAGTTTGTATATAAGAAAATGAAGAGGCAAGATGTCAAGAAACCGATCATGGTTTCTGTAGCCCTTCTGAAACATAGGTGTGATAGTTCATGCCTTGGATGAGCAGGCCAGAGAGAAAATGCCCATGAATTGGGAAGCCATGCTATCTGTTCCTTATCGCTGTGAGAAAGGAATCTCTAAGGCCACAGTTCACTCTTTGGTTCAGAGCTAATTAGCAAATAAAGGTTTGAGCTGAAGAGAAGGGAGCAGGAAAGAAGTTACTTTTCAGAAGTTACTCTCTTATTTGAGAAGGTTCAGGGCAATTCAAAGGCTAATTGGTGCATCCCCTCCAAGTGTCTAGGATCTAGAAGGTGGAGTGCTGGGTATAAAAATGAGAGGGATGTTACTTAGTTTTAGCCTATCTCTAAGGAAATATCTGTGCTCATCTGCTGCCTGACTTATATTCTGTGTATGCTCTGGAGGATTGTTGACATTCTGTCAGGATGTAAGTATTTGCTTAGAATAGGTAGCTTTCTTATTTTCTTGTGGGAACTGTTCTGGAACTGTTTGCCTCAAACCTTTTTTGAATTCTTATTTGCTCCACAGCTTTTTGGCTGTTTCTGTAATTTTTGAAACTGGAAACTTTACACTCTTTGCCTTTTCCCCCCAACATCTTTAATAAAAAATAAAATTTTACAGTTCTCTGGTTATTTTGGGGGGAAGAGGGTTGTTGGTACAAACAAATGACCTTGTCTCTATCTGGGTATTTTGTGGATATTTTGGTATTCCTACCTTGTAGGGTTGGCATGGAAGCAAAAGTGCTTAACCTTGTGGATTTTTGGTAAGTCCCTGGAGCACTGAGTAGTCAGAGTGACTCAAGGTGTTGGGAGGCATACCAGTCAGGAAGATTTCCCCTAGCCATCAGCACATTTGACCCTCCTGTAGATTATCCACATCAGGAAAGTCTTGGCAATGTGTCTGAGTGGTTAGTGTGGGCTTCTCTGTCCTGGCCTAATCTTGACATAAATTTGTATGGCTGGAATTGTTTTTCTGTTTATTTATTATTATTATTTTTGACATTTTCTTGACAGTATTTAAAAGTGTTAATATATTTGTTATACATAAATACCTTCATACATATTTAGATCCTGCTGTCAGATGTATGTTTCTTCAGATGTCTTTTTAAAATCTGAACTAATTAGCAAGCATAGCTACACTGGTGCTGCAAATCTTACCCCACCCCCACCCCCCACCATATGCACCTTAGCAGGAAGTGATTTCACATGTGTGGGTCAGTTATCCCTAGGACAGAATGTGTGTTTTTCTCAAGTGCAAGGTTTCCCAAAGCGTTTTGGCTCATGTTCGTTCAGTTCCCAATTGGAGCTGAATAGCCTGAAGTGTGCAGAGTGAGATAGGCATGCCTGCTTCAGTGTTTTTTGGGAAAGTCTGAAATGGCCCTAGAGCCACATTCAGTGGCACGTGAATACATGCTGAGAAGCCCTGCCTTATCTGCATGTCTGATTACATGGAACCCTGTCTATAATCACATTCACTTGACTATGGTTACAGGTCCTTCCTTGGCAAGACAGGCAGTGCTAAGCTTTTGCTCAAAAGAGCCCCCATTTGAATTTTTGCTATCTTTCTGATCGTACATAGTTAGAGGTTGCTTTAGTACTACTCACCTTCATTTATTTGTTCATAGACCACATCTGTTGTACTTCTGTCCTTAAGTATACTTTTCCCATATTAAGTTATCCATGTTATGAGATCTTCCTCAGAGTATTTGTTCTGATTTCCAGTGCTATCTCAGGTACATTGCTATTGTGTGGGTAAGTTACTTAAGAGAGGGCTTCTCCTTCAGTGGCTCCAACAGTCTGAAAGTTCCTTCTTTTTCTTTGCTATTAGCCTTCTGATGTGAGGAGAATACCCAAGTGTTTCAGAAGGCCTGAAATTCATATTTCCCTTTTTGATATATTGAGTACCTTGTCTCTGTTCGTAGTATACTGCTGCTTATTTTATTGTTTCAGTTAATTCCTATTTATTATTTTAGTTACTTTACCTCATAATGACTTTGTTAAGCTTCTTGGAGGAACTTTGGTGCATTAGCCTTTTAAGAACTAAAAGAAGTACATGTAGTAAATGTTCTTCCATTTTGTTCTATTGGCTAAATTTCATAGTATATGATAGTGACATCTTGAACAACTCACTACTTCCTGCTCCCTTTTCAGTTCCATAAGGAGCTGTTTGCTATCAAAAACATAAAACATGGATATTAATTTCATCCCTGTATGCACAATGCTTTAGCTACTGGTGTTCCTGGGAGCTGTAATCTCACAGAATGTTATCATGTTTCCTGTGAGGGCAATTCGAATAAGGCTCACTTTTAATTTACTCTCTTGCCCTGAGGGATTTCACAGTGTGTTATGACTTCCGTATGGTGCATTTTAGATTTTGGCACCAAGAAACAATGAAGGCCAGAGCTCTCACAAGCTTGGCAAAATGAAGAAGCATCAACAGATGGACACCTCAGGTAACATACTGAAATCAACGTGGTTGATTAATACACAAGTGTTCAGCTATGCTATTGATGAATGTCAGACCTTCAACATCAGCACCACAGTAACTCGACAGGTTTTTATTTTCACTGGGGAAACATGCTAGGAGTTAGTTCACTGATTTCCCCCCCCCAAAAGACCTATTTTAAAGAAACTTTGTAAAGGTATATTTGCCATGTCTATTCCTTTGTCTTTTCAGCCAGAGAAGCAGTCCAGGCTATCTATTTAAAAGAGTCCAGGCTGAATAATTATGTACTCCAATTGTTTTCCATCTGCTGCTAGCTTGATCTACAAATGCCTTTTCTTTTACCAGTAAAGCAACTAGCAGATATTCAGCTGTTAAGTTTCTTCCATCTGGGTAAGTAAAACGTCCTAAAGTCTGACAGAAGAGCTTATATCACTGTAAGAAAAGCAGACTAGAAGGCTTGTCTTTTGGCATGTGCCTAAAGCCTGTGTGAGCAGGAGACCTTTATCCACCCCGCCTGGGTGACCAAGTCATGCCTGATAAGGGCAGGATTGGGAGCCTTCTTAAGGTGACCATGCCTGCCAATGGGCCTCTTTGGAGGTGAAGGAATCTGGGGAGTAGGCAGCTGGCCAAAGCTTGATTGGCTTGGCCGCATGATAAAATCAGCTGAGAGACAGCTCAGCAGGGATCAACAGAGGATGCAGCTCTTTGGGGAAGCAGTAGCATTGAAAGGGGTGGCAGTGCTCTGGCGTTGTCACCGCATGGGATGTATTAGAGTGATACCAGAGGGAAGGGACTTGCCGGGGGTGTGTGCATGAGCAGTATTGACAGGATACATTTGTCCGATGCAGGCACTGACATATTTTACATGACCTGCAGCATTACCTACAAGTTGTGATTTACACCTAGGTGAGGGGCAATGAGCTAACAAATGGCTAGCCCCCTATCATGGCGGGTAGCGCAGATGGTTTGTTCAGTAGTGGTGAGTTTCCAAGGGTCACTTTGGGGTGATATTGCAACTAACATCTCAGCTCCACGGATTCTGAGATTAAGTTGCCAGGAAAGGAGGCTGCATGGGTGGCAACCTATGGCTGTGGGGCCACCTAAGGTCACTAGGCTTGGGTGGCTGGCAACCAGGAGGGCCATCTGGGTGTTAGCTGGCCAGGAATGGGTTGGCAAAAGGACAGCATGGACATGGGGCTTGGGACCCACTAGATGGGGGATCAGGGTAGGGGTAGGCAGGTATCTCTGGCGTCTGTTTCAGGTATCTACACTACAGTAGGGCCCTCTGCAAGAGGCAGGAGGTTATCAGTTAATATCTTAATAAAGTTGTGTCCCTAGCTAAAACACATCTCCTGTGTCTTGTCTCCTTATTTCTGGACTGGATGGGCAAAATCTGTCATACATGCAGCTAAGTATGTACCCTGACCTTAATAATGTGTCCCTATCCAGTGGCTAGTGTGAGGGGACAGCATCACTGGGCACATGTCATGTCCCCTCCTGTGCATTGCCTAGTAAAGGAACATCAACCTTGCTGTTGCTGCCTATTCATTTATGTTCTCCAGGCATGCAAGCAGAGAACAGAACAAAGAGAAGAAGGCACATCCTTCCCCTCTCCTTTTGGACAGTGATGTGGTTTAGGACCAGAAAGAAGTATGTAAAGAGGTAGAAGTCCACTCAACCATTCAGAGGTTATTGGCTGGAGATTTGGGAAGGGGCTTGGACAAACAGCAATAGCTGGGTTTGAAATGCTAGAGGAAAATGTCACCCATCCAAGATTTGATCCTGGATTAGTATGCTGATGAGCATGGTCTCTGGTATACAGAGACCTGGTTAGAAGAAGATGGAGGAGTCAGTCTCTGCCCCCCAGCCTTCTCTGTGCAGCATCAGGGCAGACTTGGGAGGTGGGGAGGTAGAGTTGCTGTAGCCTATTGTGATTCTGTCTCACTTACCAGGTGGCCTGTCCCACCATTTGCTGTGTTTGAGTTTGTGTACCTGAACATGGGTACTCAGGACAGCATGGGGCTTCTGTTGGTATACCACCTATCTTGCTGCTCAACAATCTCCCTTCTTCAGCTGCCTGAGGTGGTCTCTGAGGTGATGCTGGAGTTCCTTAGGCTTGTGGTACTGGGGGACTTCAATATCCCTGCTGAGGCCATCTTATTAGGACTATTTCAGGATGACCTCATGGTTCTGTCCCAAGTGGTATATGGCCCCACTCATGTTGCAGAGCATACCCTGGACCTAGTCTTTTGTGCTGACCAGGATGGTGGTTATCTGGGTATGGAGGAATTATCTGCAGTTCCATTGTCATGCACAGAGCATTACTTGGTGGGGTTTAGATCTACTGGAATACACAGCCTCTGCAAGGGTGGGGGGCTGATTAGAGTGTCCCATCCCAGGAGATTAATGAATCTGGCTGGTTTCTGATGGTTCTTTCCTCTTGTCTCAGTAGGTGATTCTACTGAATCCCTGATTGACCTCAAGGATGGGAAAATGGACAGGACTGTGGACAGGAACATTCCCAAATGTCCCCTCCCATGGAGTAGAGCCAGATGAACCCTCTAACATACTGTGGAAATGGTGACAATGAAACAAGTTGGACAGAGACTAAAGTGACTACAGCAGAAAACAGAGTGAATATGACCAAACATGGACTAGCTTTCATTTGAAGGACTATTTCATGGCAGTGGCTGTAGTGGAGAAAGGACTCTTCTCTGCCACCACTGTGTCTGCACAGAGTTGGCCAGTGTTGTTGCAAGTTGTCAAGGGCTTAATACATACCCCATCAAAAGAGCAGGATGCTGTCACTCAGCAACCCATGTGTTGAATTTGTACGACTCTTCACAGGCAAAATCACACAGATCCCTTCTGACTTGGATGCTATAGTTGATGCAGGTCCTGTGGATGTGTCTTTGATCCCTGTTTGTCCTGTTGTAGTGCATACATTTCAATTGGTGCAGCCTGAGGAATTGGATAGACTCTTAAAGTTTCAAATGTTCTAAATCATATATTTTTGATAACGATTATAGTTTAATTGTTTTTAATGTGCAATTTATTGTTTTTAATTTTACTTGTTTTAACATTGTGATCCTCCTTGAGCCTTCTCAGCAGGAAAAAGGCAGTCTCTAAATGAGACAAATAAATAAATAAATAAGACAATGTCTCATAATGATATCTTGGATGACCTCCTGAGTTGCATAGAATTGCAGCTTTAAGCTGCATTTTTTAACTTAGGTGCCTTTTTACCTAACCGTTGTTTTTTTCTGATCTTTTTCATCTGCTCTAATGCCACCTCTTTGTGATGCTCTTTATTTGACTGTATAATTCAGTTAAAGTACACACGGTCTTTAAGGTCCTGGGTTCATTTCCTGGCTTTGCCAGCTGGAAAGATCTTTCCATATATAATGACATGCTGTGTCAAGTCTCCCAGAGCATCATCCTACCATTGCTCAGTTCGAGATGGCTTTACAATCTTACTACATTGATTCTTCTTAAAAGTAACTTGTTAAGCAAAAGGTAAAAAAAAAAAACAATGCTGGACAAGCAGTCTAGCATATTATATGGCTGTTTTCTATGTTTCTACAAGAGTAATTGGCTCCATGGTCATTCAGAGGCCAACTAGGGCTGTGAACCCCATTCCATTTAGTGGTGAGTGTGTGTTTCACTTCCTATAATGAACACTTTTTTCATGCACAAATATTGCCCATCACACTTTTGTAATAGTTTTTGCATGCTATTATTTAAGTCTTCATAAAATGTTATAAACATTTTGGTATGCAATTTCATTACTGTGTGCAATTTTTGAAAGCATTTCTGCCTAAATATATTCCTTTCTGTGTCTATGGTCTTCTGGACCATTTTTGTATGTATTTTTGAGTGGCAGACTGTACTGCAAATTCAGAGAAGTGTAAAAATGAAAAAGGATTGTATTCCAGTTCATGTACTAGCTCTGGAAGTACATTATCCCCTTACCCAGGAATAAGACACGAGACAACTGTTATGGAATAAAACATGGGCCACACTTTATTAAATATCTAAAATTATCCTCAATGTAGATGGAAAAAAGGGGGGTCCGGCTGTAATGCGGAATCAGGTTCTGCAGAGGGGTCTCAACGGACCCCTAACCAAACTATGGGCGAGTCCCGAGCCCCAAGCTCTTGCAGTCGTGAAGACAGCGAGAACCTGGCCGGCCCAAATTTGACCACCCCTGGACCTCCAGTCCCCTTCTTCTTGTTGACTGTTGGTCCGGGAGCAGCCCCAGCGGATCTTCACTCCCAAGCACTGTAATCACACAATCCGCAGCGCTGGAAGATCAGATGAGCTCTACCTTACCTGTGGTTGTGATGGGACTCACCGAAACCTGTTTTTTCTGCACTACCCGCCATGGCATAGGGGCAAGCTACACTTGAGACCCATGCCCCCCATTGAGCCTCTCGAGCTCCAAAAGCAGGGCCCCCCTGAGGTCTGCCAAAAATAACTCCAAACCTCTATCGGAGAGGTGTACTCCATCCGTCTGAAATAGCTCCAGCCTGTTAACATGGATCTCATGGTGACCAATCACCGATCCAAGGCCATTGTAAACCGCTCTGCAAATGTCCCTGTTAACACTCCTCCAGGCAGTGTTAATGCTCTGGGCCTGGCGTTCATCACGCCAAACAAGCTGAGGGATGACCGTGGACCAAATAATACTCATCCTTGGATACGTTGCCCTCAGCCATCTGAGGTCTCACAGTACATCCAAAATTAAGGCCTTGCCACCAAGCTGGGCAAGGTTGTTACCTCCCAGATGTATAAGCAACACATCTGGGGGTTGCGTGCCAAATGCAGCCGCCCTGCACAATTGGCACCAAAGCAATCCACGGATCCCTTTCCACTCTATTTGGGCACTGTCTCCAAGCCCCAAATCGCTCCCCCACGCCGACTGAGCAGCATACCTCGCTGCCCAAAACACGAAGCTGTGACCCAAAATCACGACTTGCCGGTGTCTCCCCGTCAATATCGGACCTGAAAAGACAAAACCAGGCACCTGCCTAGACATGAGGGAGTGTTCGAATATATCTTCGAAAAGCGGTAGATGACCATCGTCCTAACCGCTTGATGTCATCAGGGAGATAACCCATTGCGGCTGCGGTTGATGCAGCCCCGATTCTAAAAGAATGAGTACCGAACCTCATTCTGTGAATTCCTACCTTGCTTAATGCTAAATCGGTCATTTTCCAGAACTGATATTTTGTCAAAGGGGTTCCGTCCCTATGAATGAAAAAATAACCTTGGCTCTGACTTATGATACTAAGATAATCGCCTATTGCTATTACCGGGCAAAGGTTTTGCATTGAACAGGTACCTAAAGTAAGATCTGCCCCCTTACCACTCTGATCTGCCTTGGGTCAGTGGATGTGAACCCACACCAAATCCTGCTCTAGGGTTACATCTTGCCACTGTAAGGCCAATCTCGATACATCCTCCTTGCCTGATGCTACCACCTCACTAATCCTAAACGCACCAAAAATGTCAATAATGCCGCCGCATGAAACAGCGTAGCTTCATATGCGTCTCTGCAAATGGAAGGCCACATAAGGTTCTCTAAAGGGGGATGTCGGAAAGGCCCTAACACCCTACCTTGAGATACTTCTTTTTTATTTTTTTCCTGCACAATGTTTTCCATACCCCTTACTAACTTTAAGTTCTTTGCAAAAAACGCCTTACGCTCGCCCACTGCCGGTATTCTAAAACTGAAATGAAAACCTTCCAATAAGTACTGTGCATCTGCTGGCCTTGGGTATCCTGCTAACCAGTCCTCCAATATCTTCAATCTAATTGGGCTGAGACCCTTTGCTAGGGGGACCTCCACCCCTGGGTGACTTTTTAGTACCTCCGGAATCCTTATTGGTATTTCTCTGTGCTCGTGCTCTGAAACAGGCCATACTGGGGTGCTGGCCCCTGCAGACTGAACATTTGTGCCGGAAACGACATCGTTTCCGTGAGCACATGCCCCTACCATTGTAGTCCCAACAGAGCATGCGAGGTTGAACCACTTGCCCCATGCCAGAACGGGAACTCAAATTCGGGCCTGGTTTCCGAATAAGGTGACCACTATCGAACCTCTCTCCGGGGTTGGGGTTGGCAGGCGTCATAACCTGTAACCACAGGCGTGGCAGCGGTTCGTCCCACCAAAAGTTTGGATGAATCACGGTGTGCATACGGAACAATTCATCATATGTCAACCAGGCCTGTCCCGCAAAGTCCAAGTACATCCTATAAATCAAGTCTAGATACTGGAACAAAGCCTGAGCTCTCCAAGGTTGAGCTCAAACAATCACTCCCGCATAGATCAGAAAGCCCGCTAACCAATTAGCCCAAGTCCTGTCTGACCTGTGCCTTCTACGTCTTTCCTTCTCTCACTCATCGTCCTTGTCAATGTTCTTCTTATCCACTTTTCTATTAAGTAGCTCAAAGAGGTCTACATAGTCTCCTTTTCAAATTTTCTCCTTCGTTGCTGGGGTGAGATGGTCACCCAAAGGCATGGCGTGGTCCCCAAAAGGCAGGGCCTTCAGGGGAACAGTGTTATATCCCATATCAGGGACAGATGGGTATGGCCAGACACCTACACCTGGTGTTGAACCTAAATACATTGGTAAGGGGGCAGGCGTATACGGAGACACCCAATTACAAAACGGAGTACTGGTACTAGGCCACTGTGTACCCATGACCCCAGCTCCTAATGTGCCATGTGTTGTGTGCGATGGTTTAGTGAACTGACCATTGCCTGGCCACGGCCAGGCTGTGCATGGAGTGACTGTGTTAGGTGCAGTCTCTAACTCAAGCGCTACATCTGATGTAGTCAGGTCAACATCCTCCATGCAAATGGTTGTGTCCCCTTCGTCCTGCTGGCTCTGCCTCTGAGTTGCTGGCCACTCCTTTTGCGATGGGGCCCAGCCTTGCTCTTCCTCCTCGCCCTTGCATTGTGGTGCAGTTGCCGAAGACTCGGCTGCCTTTCTAGACTGACGTCCAGCCTCGCAACGCCCTTCTAAAGCAGAGAAGCGAGATAGTAAATCCTCAGCCAGATCCTTAAGTTTAGCCTTCCTGTGGCTCCTAGTTTCCCTGGCTGAACGACGCCTTTCTGGTACGCTAACTGGTGAAGCCTGACTAGCTGCCCTTTGTGCTTCCAGTGCCGCTATTTTATCCTGCAATTGCTGTCATATGGGTCATGCTTCTTCATCTGAAGATGATTGAGGAGGGGAAAGTTGGGGAGCCGCGCGCTTCTTCGCCGGTTGTTTCCCCTTTTTATTCCCCTGCCCCTTTTTAGAAGCCATCTTTATTCCTGAAATCACACGCCCCTGCCAACTGCTCGCAGAAGCCACTAGGCCCTACAGTCCCTTCCAATCGATTCTTGACTATGTATCACCTACTGTTGGCTATAATTGTAGTAAATATCCCTTTCCTTTAGAATTAACAAATTTAATTTATTTTATTTTTATCTTTATTTATTTATTTATTTATTTATTTGTGTGTGTGTGTGTGTGTGTGTGTGTATGGAGCCCTCTACTGGGCACTCCATCGAATTACTGCTTAAGCTGAACTGAGCTGATGCCATGCTACAATCAAACACCTGCAGTGCACTTTAGCCCATTAAATTAATGTCAATAGATGTGTGTGTGTGTGTGTGTGTGTGTGTGTGTATTTATTTATTTATTTATTTATTTATTTATTTATTTATTTATTTATTTATGTCTTATCCTCAATGAGCACCCCCTCACTCCAATAAAATTCAATAAATTTAACCAACCCAATTAAGTATATTGTTAGTTCTTAAGCTCCCTTAATTAGACAGTATCTACAACCCGGGGGAGATGAGGGGGTGGGGGGTAGTGATATATGTGTTGGACGGGAAAACACACTCTTTATCCTGCTGGAGTTTGTCTGTCCTCTCCCTTTCTTCTTCTTCTTTTTCTTTTTATTATTATTCCACAGGCAGCCCCAGCAAAATCCTCTTAAAGTTTAATTAATTAATTCAAATCTGGTAGCTCTATGGGCCGGCGGCACGCCCGCCCGCCCTAACGGCCGTGCGGCCCTCCCATCTGCTACCCCCAGACCTCTTCCTTTGTCTCCCATTTTTCTTTTATTATTATTATTATTATTATTATTATTACTATTACTATTACTATTACTATTACTATTACTATTACTATTTTAAATGAATTGAGTCCCGTCTGACAATTGGCCCGGTAAGCCCGAGCCGAAGCCGAACGCAAACTGGGGGGGGGGCGCCGATGCAAACCCTCCATCCAAAATGGCGACCTCTACAAAATGGCCACTGTCGTGGCACAGCACCGACCACAGCTCAAATGCTCCGTCCTTCCTCTCTGGATGCCAAGAAGAAAGAGGCCGAAGGTAGGAGGAACTCTTCTTTAAATATGCTCCCCTCCCAGTACTCTCAAGCTGCTCTTGCGAGACTAGCTTGTCTCGCGTTATCCCAGGAATGGGATAATGGCGGCCCGCGCTGGTGAAGAGCTTGCCAGCGGACTGAACAAATGATTTGATTATTAGTAAAATTTAGGCTGAATGAAATTTGCATCCCTTCCTAGACTCCCTAATGGAAGCCTAAAGCACAAACCATAACACCACACTGGCAGTTGTAGAGCAATGTTTCCATCCAGAGGTCACTGCGATGCCATAATAAATCCTACCAAACCTTGTATCACACTGTACATCACAAATGTTCCTTCAACATACATCTGTTTTATTTCCCCATACTTGACTCTGGTATTGGTATGGAGGGGTTTGAATCGCTTGTATACTTGTTTGTTTTATACTTTTTGTATACTTGTTTGTTAGTTTTATGTCTATGTTTGATGTTTTTATGTGTTGCAGAGATTGTGTGGATCTGGGTTGTCCACTTCTCTGTATGATAGGTCTAAGGACTGTAAATAAAGAATTGATTGATTACAAGGTGGCTTGTAAGGAGATCATCACCCAATGATAAAAAAAAATAGACTTGAGTTTCTTGATATAGATTCCCGGATCACTTATCAAATAGCCAGATTTTGTATGGCGATATTCAGGTCTCAGAAATTCCATGGTAACTAGATACTAGATTTTAAATTGTGTTTTAAATGCCAATATTTTTTTTGCGAAGTACCTGAAGTTTTGAAATGTTATGGTAGCTAGATACTAGATTTTAAATGGTCTTTTAATGTCAAATGTTTTTACAAGGTATTTGGAATTTTGGAAACTGTAAATGTCTATGTTTTTTCACATGTGATTGGTCTAAGGACCGTAACAATAAACTGTACTGTACATACATCTGTTTTATGCGGCACTGATCAGGACGTTTGAAGGTTTCACAACTTGTGTTCCCAAAAAATCTCCCTTTTTCTCCTTGAATTTGCATATAGAGTTCTGCAAGAACTGCAAATTTGTCTCAAGTGAAAACAAGAAAAATTAGGGTTGATTAAGATGTGTCATGTGAGGTGTTGACACATGAAGAAAATATGACTAAAGATGGTAATTAAAGTGTTCTTATTAAACTGCCTGCCATTTCTGGGCTTTGCAGTTTAGCAGAGGAAATGATTGCTACAGGTGCTCAGAATATAAGAAAGGACGAGCGGTGCCTAAGGATTAAAAGATGCAAATCCTTGTAGGATTGTATCCTTTTCTGTCTGGTTCGGCCTCTTATGAATATTTTTAGAGTAATACTTGCATGTTTCACATCCTCTTAGCAGTTGCAAGCCATTTCTCATCAAACAGAATCATTTCAATGCATAGAAATTATACTTCAATTGTCTCTGGTCTTTCCTTAATGCCAGAAGAATGGGGCCTGGTTTTCATTATAGAGAAGGCAAAAGCACTCAAAACATCATAATTCTCCATTTCTCTCCCCTGCCCTGAACTTTTACTTTCTGCAATAGTTTCTGGACTAATGCAGTAAAAGTTATTGATTAACACTCATGAGATTCCACACTCAAAAAGAGCACAAGTGCTCTGGGTCAGGTTTTGACCTGATCAGTATAATGGTGTGTATATTTCAATTGATGTTAGATTAGGTGTAGGGCGATTTATATTTACTTAAATTCCATGGCAGATTGTTCAACTTGGAGCTGATTCTTTATCTTGACCTAAACTCCAGACTGGAAGCTAAAATTCCCCTTTTCCAATGAGGCTGCAAAGGGTGAGTACTAACTTTTGGCATTGTGCGGAAATAACTAGGTGTAGACTGGATAGAACATGTGTGAGGTGGATACACAGTTGGTTACAGAATCATACTCAGAGACTGCTTATCAATGACTCCTTTTCAACCAGGGAGAAGGTAACAAGCAAGGTACCACAAGGCTCAGTCTTGGCCCGGTGCTCTTCAACATTTTTATTAATGGTATGAGGGAGTGGAGGGAACACTTATCAAATTTGCAGATAGCACAAAATTGGGTAGATTAGGGAATACATGGGAAGACAGGAACAAAATTCAAAAAGATCTTTATAGGCTTGATCACTGGGCTGAAAACAACAGAATGAAATTTATTGTGCAAAGTTAGTGTGCAAAGTTCTACACCTAGGGGGGAAAACCCAAATGCATTTACATGATGGGGGATACTTAGCTCAGTAATACTGCGAGTGAGAAGGATCTTGGAATTGTTGTAGATCACAATCTGAATATGAGCCAACAGTGAGATATGGCTGCAAAGAAGTCAAATGTGGTTTTAGGATGCATTAACAGAAGTATAGTCTGCAAATCCTGAGATGTATTAGTTCCCCCCTATTCATCACTGGTTAGGCCTCATCTCAAGTACTGTGGCCAGTTCTGGATACCACATTATTTTGGGTGGCTCCTTTTCTGAAATAAAACCCCAATATATTTTGAATGCCTTATTTCCACTTTTAAAATTTGTAGTTTGCTATCCATAATACAATTAATATCACAAATAGATATACAGTTTCAATAGAAGGACCAATTGTGGTTTCTTTTCATAAGGATCACAAGTCCTCTCGATCTATGGACTATTCTTTTCAACATCTCTTGCTCTTTATTTCATTTTAATTTGGGTTGGTGTGGGGTTCTGATCCCCTTGTACAGTTATTATTGCAACATTTTGAATTTCTGGTAAAATTTATTTTGCTATGCAGTAGAAGTCTAGAGATCCACAGAGGAGAATAGCTACACATTCCCTGGAGTCCACCCCTTTCTCATTAATTGGCACTTAGTCTCAACAACTCACTCTGAGACATTTGTAGGAGAAAATATAAAAAATATTTCTTCACCTACAGTAATAGATTTCTGTAGTTACAGACTTCTATAGTTAGCAATCAACTGAACAGATTAACAGCATACAAACAACTGCTCCTAACCAAGGAAAGAGAGGGGGGAAAGCATACTCAGCAGAGAGGAAGGCTTGCTTTGAATTCAAAGACTAGAACGAGCTATCGGTTAGTGCTAGATAGATAATCACTTCAGCCCAGAAAAAGTCCCTCCCAGTCACACAAACAACACATAGCATGTGAGGTCGCAAACAAAAACGTTAACAGTTATGGAATATGTATAACTTTTTGCAGCAAATTTCTGTAAGTTAAGAAATCTCTATAGACCTTATCTGTTGCTATAGAGTCACACAATTTGGCATGCAACAGGTAAGGCCTACAGAGATTTCTTAACTTGCGGCAATTCATCTGTCTTTTGTGTGGCTGTGTAACAGGATTCTGGCCAGGGAATCGATATAATCCAAGCCAACGTATGATGCATAAACAATTCCCTTCATATCTGCCATTATAGGTTCCTTCCTGTTTATTTTTAGAGTGGATGCTGCTAATTAAATTCACTTTCTCAGAATGCTTTTTATATAACTCATGAATAGCAGGTAAAGTCAATTTGTGAACTCATTGTCCTTGATGCTCAGTAGAAGAGTTCTCAGCTGGAACTGATTATGCTTAATCTTCTTTGTGTTATCCAGGTAAAAATAATTCAAAGGCAAGTGTAAATAATTGCTCCTCTCCTTTTATTTAAATCCCAAATGGCAGTGTTATCGAACAAATGCAGATAAATAATAGAAGATTAGGCACATTGTCCAAAGTGAAAAATTTCACTAGTAAGAATAGTTGTGTTATGATGCTGATTTGTTTGCAATAAACAAGTGACTCGCTATTTAAAGCATTTCAGAAACATGAATATGGATTGCTAGTTTCAGAATACAATTATGTATTCAGGCCCCAAAATATAACTATGTTTCTATAAACATAAGTAAGTTGCATCTTTATTTTGAAGAGTCAACTTAAAATATAATCCTATACATGCATAATCTTATACATTTGTTTGGTGAGAGTTAATTGCATTAAGTAGACATTCATTTCGAACTGAATAGATATGTATAGGATTGCAGTGCTATGTACTTTCTATTAGAGTTGAAAAAGTGACATTAAAAGGGAAATGCAGAACAGTATGAATTTCTAGGTATCTTTTTTTTAATGAAATGATACTGAGATGTTGCTT
The DNA here is from genome assembly GCA_037013535.1 of Intellagama lesueurii. Lineage (NCBI taxonomy): Eukaryota > Metazoa > Chordata > Lepidosauria > Squamata > Agamidae > Intellagama > Intellagama lesueurii. The sequence goes on along the minus strand of JBAJHW010000003.1, from coordinate 130,360,333 downwards.
GTCTCTGCATCATTGGTAAAGATCATATAAAGTAAGATTAGACATGAATGTGGAGATGCTGGATATAATAAGTGCTGTACGACTCTTTCAGGGTGCAAGTGAATAGCGAAATGAAGGAAAATAAGCCTTGCCTTCTGAGCAGAGGAAGGACTTTCTGTCTTTTTTGTACTCCTTTCCCAGGAGAATGGTAGATATGAAGGATGTTTCCTTCTATACTAAGATTTCAGCTAAGGAAATTTGGTGGTTCACATCTGGCAAAATGCTTGATTAGCCCAAAGGATGTTTTAATAAATGAAGAAGTTTTAATAAATGTGGAAAGCAACTGCACTGTGGCTTTCCAAGTGGCACTTCTACAGAAATATGCACCAAATAATAAATAATAAAAAATAGCAATTCTAAATCCTAACTGCATTGTTTATAGACCATTAAACAATATATAGTTATAGCCATACCTGAATCCAGTTAGTTAGTTAGTTAGTTAGTTAGTTAGTTAGTTAGTTAGTTAGTTAGTTAGTTAGTTAGTTAGTACACTGCCCCATAGTGTACAAACTTTCTGGGTGGTTTACCACACATTAAAAACACAGCAATAAATACAACAAATACCCAACAATAGATATATAAAATACATAAATCCTTATCCCTAGCTAAAACCTAACTTTCGATAAATAAAACAAATTTGAACATCTCATCTAGTTAATAGAAGGCAGCTTTGCATAGTACAGTTTTTACAGATTTCTTAAAAACAGAGATGGAAGGTGCCTGACAAGCCTTTGTTGGAAGTTTATTTCAAAGGGAAGGTGTCACAACCCCTCAGTTTCTTGTGTTCACTCAGTGTCACCATTTTTAACATTGTGGAATGCAAGGAGCACATGGGATGGGTAGTTGTTTTGTCCTACAACTATCAAGTTCTTAAACCATTAAGAGCGTTATAGGTCATGACCAGCACTTTGAATTGGGCACAGAAACTAACAGGCCAATGAAGGCCTGCCAAGACTGGGGATACATGTTCATATCTGCTGTTATCTCAGATCAGTCTGGCTTCTGCATTTTGGACCTGCTGAAGTATCCATACTAACTTCAAGGACATCCCAATGTAGAGAGCATTACAGAAGTCTACTTTAGAGATTAGCAATGCATGAACCACTATCCTTAGGCATTTCTTCTCCAGGTAGGGGTTCAGCTGGACAATCAATTGAAACTGATGAAAGACACTCTTGACCACAGCAGACATTTGTGCCTTCCTAGAGAGAGAGCTGGATCCATGAGTACACCCAAGCATCAAAGAGCTGACTCTTCACAGGGAGGGTAACCCCATCGAGGTCAGGTAAATATCCTTCTAACCAGTCTGATGATCCACCCAGCAGTAGAGTCTTCATCTTATTTGGATTCAGTTTCACTTTATTGGCCCTCATACAGTACATTATCAAGACTAAGCAGTGCACAAGGAACTCTACTGTATCACCTGTTGATGAGGAAAAGGAGATATAGAGCTCTGTGTCATCTACATATTGGTGACGATGAACTCCAAATCTCCATATGACTTCTCCCACTGAAGGAATGGCTGATCCCTGAGTGACCCCATAACAAAGATCCCAAGGGATGGACTTCATCTCTCCAAGCTGTATCTTCTGAGATCATCACTTGAGAAAAAACTAGAACAACTGAGTCCTCAAGTTCTAAACTTGACAGCCATCTTACAAGAATATCATGGCCAACAAAAAGACTCAGGAGGACTAGCAGGGTTACACTCCCCCTGTCATCCTCCCACAGGATGTCATCTTTCAGGGTGACAACTGCTGTTTCAGTTCCACGGTGTGGCCTGAACCCCAATTGAAATGAATGAATTAATGAATGAATGAATGAGCTTTATTACGGTCACTGACCAACAAACAATTGAAATAAATCTAGGTTATCCATTTCCTTTGAGAACTCCTGTAGGTGGTCAGCCACCACCTTCTGAATCAACTTGCCCAAGAATGGGATATTAGCAATGTGTGTAAAGTTATTAAATTCATCTGTTGCTAAATTTGGTAAAAATGATTTGGATCTTCGGTGCAAAGAAAGAAACCTTTGTCAACCCTAGAATTGTAGATATCTTCCCTCCCACTGAAATTAAAGTAGAATCAGGTATGAAAGGTAGGATGTAGGTGGAGATGTAGGAGGCAAGCAAACACATCTGAACACAGCTGACCTTATCCGATTTTGGAAGCCCCATAGGGTTAGGCTGGGATGGAAGACCATCAGGGAATACCAGATAACTCCAGGCAAGGATAGGGGAAAAATCCTGCTTTGACAACCTGAAGAGCTTCTGCCAATCAGAGTTGACAATGCTAGGCTAGATGGATCAATAGTCCTGACTGTGTAAAGTAGCTTCCTATGTTCTAAGGCTTATGAAGTGGTTGTTCCGCTTTCACGGTCCTCTCACTCCAAACTCCAAAAATTGGATTTTTCTCTTAAACAAATAATATATTTTCTATAACAATATTTTCTATAGCAAATGGGGAATGAAATTGCAGTAATAAAATGAAGTTTACAGTCTTTTCCAAAACCTTTACCTGTGTAATATGTTTCCATGATTATTTGTTTCATCGCTGTGTTACAGCTGAACATTATTCTCCTTACACATCTGGGACTGAGCATAAGTGGCTGGGTAGAAAATGTGATTTCCAAGCAAATTTGAACTCACAGGGTTACCGTTCTCAAAATAAAGTGTGGGCCTGAGTAAAGATCATGTGAGTTAACAATGCTTCTTTTATTTCCCCGCTTCAATACGGTAGGGAACTTGGTTTCTCTGAGACATGAAATCATTTATTTCTGACTAAGAACATGGTGAAACTGCTTCAGTAAGAGTGCTTATCCTTCAGATCTTGAAAGCCCAAAGATGTGGAAGATGCAAGTGAGAGCATGCAGATTGGTTTCAAAAGGTAACACAGATTAAGAAATTAAATTGAAAAACATGACAATTCTTGAGTAAGGGGTTATAATAATAAAGAAATAGCACCTTTTGACAGTATTTCTTTTGCTGTGCCTTCACCTGAATAATTGGTTTGCTGATGTTCTCTGTGAAGGCAATAAGAAGCTTTTCAAGAACTTTTTATTTGCTGCCAGTTCATCCTATTATTGGTAGCTTCGTGTATGATAAGACTGTTTTATCAAATCCTTCTTCCAATCATCATCATCATTATCATCATCTACTAGAACAACATGAATGCAAAACAACAAATCGAGAAATTATGAAATGCTATTACAAGGCAAACCCAAAAGCCCATGGATTTCAAAAAAACAATGATGGAAAACTGGAAAAGGAAACACCCAAATACTGACATAAATGAACGATTAATGAATCAGAGAAGGTTAATCATCCAGAGTAAAGTGTTTTCAGAACTGCAATTGCAAGAACTAAAAAAGGTGGCAAAAGAAAAATCAACACAGAACAATGACCATAGTATGAAAGACAAATGGAGGGTAGAAGTAGAGGCAAGAGGGAAAGAAAATGTATCAATAGAGGAACAACTTATTGAACAACCCAGAATTTATGAGTTGACAGAATGGCAGACATCATTGATGGAAAAAATAGCAACTCATATTAACCAAAACACAGAAGGACAAAGGCTCCCCATTTTGCACCAATTACAAAATAAACCAGTAAATGATCTACTGAAAAATATAAATGTAGTAATCAGAACAATCCCAACCAAAACACTAAAGGAAATAAACCAGCTCATGTATAGCACAGCTACCATAATAAACATGTAACTTGGTTACAAGCTGCAGAAAACCCCAGAAAAATCCCAGCACTCCAAAATGGAAAATTTGGCTGGAAAAAAAATTACATGCAGACATTAGCAACTTAAAACACTTGAAAAACCCAAAATTTAAAATGAAAAAGTAAAAGCCTGTGCAAAATATATGACCTAGAAAGAAAAACAATTGTTGAAATTATGGAAGAATTAAAACAATGGGTAACAGCTACAGCAAAGAAAATTGAAAAATATGGTGAAACAATATAAAAGAAACACAAGATTTTGAAATAACCAACAATTATTCAATAAATCACTAGGAGAAAATGCAGAGAAAAAGAAATTAGGCCCATGTAAAGATGATACTCTAAAATTTTGGAAAGAAATATGGGAAAGCCTAACTGGACATAACAAAAATGCCTCATGGATTAAAGACATTTGGAAAGAAACTCAAACAAAGGATATAGATTATATTGCAATAACAGCTGAAATGATTAAGAGGCACGTAATGGCTGTGAAAAATTGGAGTGCACCTGGTCCACATAAGCTGCACAGATTTTGGTTAAAGCATTTAACAAGTCTCCATCAATGTATAGCAGTGCAATTTAATTACTTACTTCAAAATTCTACAACTGAAGATTGGATGACAACAGGCCACACATTTCTGATGATAAAATATCATCAAAAGGGCAATGAACCCAGTAATTATCAACCAATTACCTGTCTCCCAACAATCTTCAAGCTCCTGACACAAGTACTTGAAAGATCAATATATAATTATTTAATTGAAAACTCCCTATACCTAACTGAGCAGAAAGGGAACTTTTAAAAGTGGAGAGGTGCAAAAGATCAGCTGCTTACTGATAAAATAATACTAAAGAACACAAAAAGATGAAAAACAAACCTTAACATGGCTTGGATAGACTATCAAAAGACATTTGACTCATTGCCACACAACTGGATTAACACCAGCCTAAAAAATTTTGGAGTAGCAAAAATATTTAGAAGTTCCTCAAGAAAAACATGGAAAAATGGAAAACTGTCTTAATGGCCTATATTGAAGAAATTGGGACAGTTAGCATCAAAAGAGTAATATTTCAAGGGGATTCTTTGTCACCACTGCTTTTTAACACCTCACTAATCCCCATGTCAATAATTTTAAATAAAACTGATTGGGCTACCATATTTCAGAACAAGCAGGAAAAAAATCAATCATCTCTTATACATGGATGACCTAAAAGTATATGCAAAAAGTTCCACAGAGATAGAATCACTGCTAAACACAGTGAGAACATTTAGTGAAGATATCCAAATGAAATCTGGAATTGACAGATTTGCAGCTCTGTCTATACACCATGGTAAGTTCCAAAAACTAGATGGAATAGAGTTAAAAAATGGCAATATTATAAAATCACTCTCAAGTGATGAAAATTATAAATACCTTGGAATACTAGAAGCATATAACATCGTGCAGACAAAAATTAAAGAACTGACGGAAAGGGAATAATATAAAAGACTGAAAAATCTTAAAATCAAAATTAAATGGGGGAAATACAATCAAAGCCATAAACACATGGGCAGTTCCAGTAATTAGATACCCAGCTAGAATAATAGATTGGACTCAAAACGAATTAAAAGAATTGGATCGAAAAACACAGAAACTAATGAACATGCATCATTTACTACATACAAAAAGTGATATGGACAGATTGTATTTACCACAAAAAAATTGGAGGCCATGGATTACTGCAAATACAGCAGGTAGTAGAGGAGGAAAAAAGAAGCCTAAGTGATTATATAAGTATAAGAAAAATTACTTGGCAGTGAAAATGGAGAATATTTTGAAAACAACAGAAACAAAGGCTCAATATAAGAAACAACAATTTGAAAATAATTTTAACAGTTGGAAAATAAATCATTACATGGACAACACCTGAGAAATATTGATGGAAAGCATGATTATAATTCAACATGGGCATGACTAAAACTGGGGACCAATAAGAAAGGAATTAAAGATTTGATTTTTGTTACACAAGAACAAGCACTCCAAACCGATGTGATGAAAGCTAAGATTCAAGGAATTAGTGCTAACAGCAACTGTCAACTCTGCCAAGAAAAAGATGAGACTGTGTCACATCTCATCTGTGAATGTCCAAAAATTACACAAATAGATTACAAAATTAGACATTCTGATAGAGTGGCAAAATTAGTGCACTGGCCATAATGCAAAAAATATGTTACCAGCCTCCAAAAACCCATGGGAAGATCAGATAGAGAAGGTGTAAGACAATGACAAAGTCAAGATCTTGTAGGATTTCTGGATCCAAACTGATAGACACCTTGAATATAACACGTCTGACATAGTAGTAATAGAACAAAGAAATGCCTAGATCATTGGCATTGTAATTCCAGGGGATGCCAGAGTTGACCATAAAGAACTGGAAAACTAAGAAAAGAGAGAGATCTGTCAATCGAAACATCTTGCTTGTGGGTGAAACACACTTCAGTTGTCCCCATAGTGATCGGGGCTTTGGGAACAATATCAAGAAATTTCACACAGTACTATAAGCAGTTGCATATCTCAGAAATAACACCATCAGAGTTACAAAAAATGGCAATATCAGGAACAGCAGATATACTGTGCCGATATTTGACAGATACTTAGGATTTTGGTTAAAACTTGTATCTGTTATATAATAATTGTGGACTGGAAGTACAGTGATTTTTATGAGTTAAATAGAAAAGCCTGAGTCCTTCTGTCTAAATACCAATGCTGTCTTCCAAAGGCATGCAGAGTGCCTTTATTTTTCATGTAGTACAGACTTGTCAACCTCAAGCATCTCTGTACAGATCAAGTAGTCAAACTTTGAAACTACTTCTCTGGGGGCATGGTCCCACTAAAACAGATAGTAGGAAATTATAAAGAACTAGCAGTAATACAACTGCAAATGAAAACCAATCTGCATTAATTAAAGTCTCACAGCACAGGGATGTATGACTTGAGAAACCATTACATGAACATTTCCCCCGTTACCTCCTGGATGATAATGTCAATAAGCAACAATCACACTTGTGGCTTAAATTAGGCCATTTTCAGGCTGAAATTGAGAGATTTATTTGCTCAATCCAAGACTAAGTTATTTGCACTAGATGTTGTCAAAAAATAATGTATTGAAAATAAGAAAGATATAAGTTGTATATGCAGGACCTGTCAAAAATTCTAAGAAACAGTTTATCATAACATATCTGGATACCCCTAAACTACCATCAATGGATTATCTGTGCAGGCATAACACACTGCAAAGATTTTTTTTCAGCAGTTTGCTTATGGATTTCTCATATATTTCCTCCATAAATTCCAGCCACCTCCTGTTTTAGAAAATGAACCACAATACTTTACTGGGACAAGCAAGTTATTGTGGGTATAACCTTCATTTTTGCTTAAAGGCCTGCCTCAAAAAGGAAGGTCTTTGTCTGATGATGGAAGGACTAGAGGGAGGGAGCCAACCTAGCTTTTTGAGAGTGTTCATTTCAAGCCTAAGAGTAGCTACTGAGAAGACTCTTGTGACTTCACCAAAAGAGCATGGAAGGAAAGTGGAACTGAGAGAGGAATGTCCCCAGAAATTCTTAAAAACCAACAAGGATCATATGGAATAATTCCATTCCTGTAGCAGCAGCAGCAGCAGTAGTAGCGCCAGCAGTAGTAGTAATAGTAAATGGGAATAGTGTGTGACTAGTATTTCAGGCAAAATGTCTAGGATAGTCCTAGAGATTAATTCAGTATCTTACTGGTCTGAGAAGGATTTTGTTTAGGGAGGTCTGGCCAAGATGGCACTGGTGCTGCTGTCTAGCCTACCAATTAGTGTACTCTGTGAGAGAGTGTTCTCTCAGGCAGGAAACATGGTCACTCCACATCACTCATGCCTGGAACCTGGATCTGTAGAAAAAACGTATTTTCCTTGTTGTTGTTTAGTTGTTAAGTCGTGTCCGACTCTTCGTGACCCCATGGACCAGAGCACGCCAGGCCCTCCTGTCTTCCGCTGCCTCCCGGAGTTTGGTCAAATTCATGGTGGTAGCTTCGATGACACTGTCCAACCAACTCATCCTCTGTCCTCCCCTTCTCCCCTTGCCCTCACACTTTCCCAACATCAGGGTCTTTTCCAGGGAGTCTTCTCTTCTCATGAGATGGCCAAAGTATTGGAGCCTCAGCTTCAGGATCTGTCCTTCCAGTGAGCACTCAGGGTTGATTTCCTTCAAAATGGATAGGTTTGTTCTCCTTGCAGTCCAGGGGACTCTCAAGAGTCTCCTCCAGCACCACAGTTCAAAAGCATCAATTCTTCGGCGGTCAGCCTTCTTTATGATCCAACTCCCACTTCCATACATCACTACTGGAAAAACCATAGCTTTGACTATGCGGACCTTTGTCGGTAAGGTGATGTCTCTGCTTTTTAAGATGCTGTCTAGGTTTGTCATCGCTTTCCTCCCAAGAAGCAGGTGTCTTTTAATTTCGTGGCTGCTGTCACCATCTGCAGTGATCATGGAGCCCAGGAAAGTAAAATCTGTCACTGCCTCCATATCTTCCCCTTCTATTTGCCAGGAGGTGATGGGACCAGTGGCCATGATCTTCATTTTTTTTTATGTTGAGCTTCAGACCATTTTTGGCGCTCTCCTCTTACACCCTCATTAAGAGGTTCTTTAATTCCTCCTCACTTTCTGCCATCAGAGTGGTATCCTCTGCATATCTGAGGTTGTTGATATTTCTTCCGGCAATCTTAATTCTGACTTCGGATTCATCCAGTCCTGCCTTTCGCATGTATTCTGCATATAAGTTAAATAAGCAGTGAGACAATATACAGCCTTGTCGTACTCCTTTCCCAATTTTGAACCAATCAGTTGTTCCATATCCAGTTCTAACTGTTGCTTCCTGTCCCACATATAGATTTCTCAGGAGATAGATAAGGTGGTCAGGCACTCCCATTTCTTTAAGAACTTGCCATAGTTTGCTGTGGTCCACACAGTCAAAGGCATTTGCGTAGTCAATGGAAGCAGAAGTAGATGTTTTTCTGGAACTCTCTGGCTTTCTCCATAATCCAGCGCATGTTAGCAATTTGGTCTCTAGTTCTTCTGCCCCTTCGAAATCCAGCTTGTACTTCTGGGAGTTCTCGGTCCACATACTGCTGAAGCCTACCTTGTAGAATTTTGAGTATAACCTTGCTAGCGTGTAAAATGAGTGCAATTGTACGGTAGTTGGAGCATTCTTTGGCACTGCCCTTCTTTGGGATTGGGATGTAGACTGATCTTTTCCAATCCTCTGGCCACTGCTGAGTTTTCCAAACTTGCTGGCATATTGAGTGTAGCACCTTAACAGCATCATCTTTTAAGATTTTAAAAAGTTCAACTGGAATGCCATCACCTCCACTGGCCTTGTTGTTAGCCATGCTTTCTAAGGCCCACTTGACTTCACTCTCCAGGCTCAAGGTCAGCAACCACACTATCTGAGTTGTCCGGGACATCCAGATCTTTCTGGTATAATTCCTCTCTGTATTCTTGCCACCTCTTCTTGATGTCTTCTGCTTCTGTGAGGTCCCTACCATTTTTGTCCTTTATCATGTCCATCTTTGCACAAAAGGTTCCTTTAATATCTCCAATTTTCTTGAACAGATCTCTGGTTTTTCCCTTTCTATTATTTTCCTCTATTTCTTTGCACTGTTCATTTAAGAGGGCCCTCTTGTCTCTCCTTGCTATTCTTTGGAAGTCTGCATTCAGTTTTCTGTAACTTTCCCTTTCTCCCTTGCATTTTGTTTCCCTTCTCTTCTCTGCTATTTGTAAGGCCTCGTTGGACAGCCACTTTATTTCTTGCATTTTTTTTTCTTTGGGATGGTTTTTGTTGCTGCCTCCTGTACAATGTTACGGGCCTCCATCCATAGTTCTTCAGGCACTCTGTCCACCAAATCTAGTTCCTTAAATCTGTTCTTCACTTCCACTGTGTATTCATAAGGGATTTGGTTTAGATTATACCTGACTAGCCCAGTGGTTTTTCCTACTTTCTTCAGTTTAAGCTTGAGTTTTGCTATAAGAAGCTGATGATCAGAGCCACAATCAGCTCCAGGTCTTGTTTTTGCTGACTGTATAGAGCTTCTCCATCTTTGGCTGCAGAGAACATAATCAATCTGATTTCGGTATTGCCCATCTGGTGATGTCCATGTGTAGAGTCGCCTCTTGTGTTGTTGGAAAAGAGTGTTTGTGATGACCAGCTTGTTCTCTTGACAAAACTCTATTAGCCTTTGCCCTGCTTCGTTTTGAACTCCAAGGCCAAACTTACCTGTTGTTCCTTTTATCTCTTGACTCCCTACTTTAGCATTCCAATCCCCTATAATGAGAAGAACATCTTTCTTTGGTGTCAGTTCTAGAAAGTGTTGTAAGTCTTCATAGAATTGATCAATTTCAGCCTCTTCAGCATTGGTGGTTGGTGTATAAACCTGGATTACTGTGATGTTGAAATGTCTCCCTTGGATTCGTATTAAAATCATTCTATCATTTTTGAGATTGTATCCCAGTACAGCTTTTCCCACTCTTTTGTTGACTATGAGGGCTGCTCCATTTCTTCTACGGGATTCTTGCCCACAATAGTAGATATGATAATCGTCTGAATTGAATTTGCCCATTCCCGTCCATTTTAGTTCAGTGACGCCCAGGATGTCAATGTTTATTCTTGCCATCTCCTGTTTGACCACATCCAGCTTACCAAGGTTCATAGATCTTACATTCCAGGTTCCTAAGCAGTATTTTTCTTTGCAGCATCGGACTTTCCTTTTACTTCCAGGTGCGTCTGCAGCTAAGCGTCCTTTCGGCTTGGAAAACATTACTTCATAGCTTATGCTTCCTTTTGAAAATTTGTATATAATGAATGAGATACTTCTGCCATGCCATCTTATCAATAATTGTGTTCCCAAACAAGCTGGTTGTTTTGGAAAGCAGTGGATTGCTTTGAAAACAATGAATTCAAACGACCCTTTTACCTTACTTTCACTTTTAAGTACTTAAGTACTGTCCTGTTTTGGTGCACAAGGGTTGATTTTTTCCATTTCTGTATTGAGCTGCTGCCCCCTCTTTACTGATGGAAGTCCTCACTGTTAGATTGTCAGCGCTTCAATTTCTATTAAGTGCCAGTGAAATGGTACCTCAGGCAGCAAATTGTTGATCCTGTGAAAGAACTGCACACTGTTATGTTCTTAATTTGTTATTATTGGATGCATACTACCATGGAGTGGAATTCTTTAACTGAAGTGTAGTAACAAAACCTATTCTATGTAAAGCTGATGATGTCATGAGCCATGACATTTATCTGGAAACTATAAATTTCAGATTCCACCCCCAAAGTTTCTGAAGCTCCCTTGAGATCCCTTTCATTGCAGGGAAACCATTGGGAGCCATGAGATGGCTGGAAGTCTTTTATTTCTCAAAATCCCTGTCACTGGGATAACTTTACTAGCAGTAGTGATTTTTGAAAATTAAAGAAAATTGAATTCCCCCTTGCCCTGCATCATTCAATGCCTTCCCCATGACAAAAAGAATTCCAAGTGAACCTTGAGACCTTAGTGGAGATTGGAAATTTTTAATTTCTGAGAAACTGCTGTGGCTGATGATGTCATTAGCCTTATACAGCATAAGTCACACTGCTGGATTCAGCCTCTTTCTCATATGCAGTAATACCTTAACTTGTCTTAGGAATCATGCACTTTGATTTAGGTGGTAGAAGGATGCATTTTCTTCTCTGCTTTAAGCAGCAAAATTATTCAATCTCTTCCTGTCTTCATTTTTAGGGTTATGTTACAGCTTACATGACCTCTGTCATGAGATTGAAGGAGAGTGGGACTTGTAGTCAATGAGCATGAAAGTAAATGGAGTCTATTAGATTTTAAAAGTGAAAGGAGTTGAAGATATGGGAATGTGAGAAAGGCAGAGAGGCTGTTTTTCTTAATTTACAGCCAGGCTGGTACAGTGTGAAACCTGATAAGGATGCAAGGACAAAGAGGCCCCAGCACGAAGACCCAACAAATTCCTTTCTAATTGGAATGGAGATAACCCACCTGCATCTCCATGAGAATTGGGGGTGGAGTGGACAGTTACGCCTCTTTGAGTTAATTGGTTTACAGTCATGAAGAAGGAGGAATGTAGAAAAATGGAAGATGGGTTATGTAGGAGAGGAGACCATTTTGTGGAAGAGAACTTTTGCCTGAGAGAAGTTCTTGATGGTGGGTGTTATGTAGCTTGAAGGGAAAGAATGTAGGTAAGCAAAAAGGAGGTGGGGCTAGCCCATCTTAGCCCAGCTTTTAGTGTTTATTATTTTAATGGGAATTTGTTGTATTTAATTATAGTAATCCTTTGAACATGTCTTTATGCCAATGATTGAGCAAAAACAATCTGTTTCTATGAAACTATATTTTCTTAATAAAAAATAATTATAAAAATCCTTACTGGGGACTAGTCTCTTGGATCAGCAGGGTTTGGCTAAATCCAGAGGAGTAGTAAAGGCCATTGACTAGCTACCATAGAGAAGTCCTATTTAACTGAGCTGTTGTGAGTTCTAAGGAATCACAAAGCCCATGTTGCAGTACTTGCAAAGTGCTGAGTAAAAGTAAAGTGTTCTTTAAAGGTCAGGCTTGTTCAAGGCACAGATGCTATGCACTGCTGGAGGTTGAGGACTTGCCCCAGCGTAAAGTGGTAGATTTGTGGCCTGTAGAACTCCCTGCCCGAAGGCCATATGCTCCTTAGGGAGATTGGGTCGTCACAACCTCCACATTGGGGCTGAATCAGATGGCCAATTGAAGATGCTCATTTCTCTTGTCCTTGTATATGACTAGGAGGAACCACAAGACTATTCTCCTTGCCCTACAAGGGGGTGAGGTATTTTGTGGCACTCTCAGCAAGAAAGGAGAAAATAAGACAATGGTGTTGCATAAGCTTTAACACAAATTATGCACAGTTACAACGGCTACAGATTCCTTGCATCAGAGGCTTGTTTGCATCTTTGTTTTAACAATCAGCCACTGGCTGTCTGCTTGCTGTGCATGTGCTTTGTTTCTTGAAGGGAAGGGACATTAGTTTTATGCAGATATGGTTTATGCCAGTTATGGATACTTTGATAGAAAAAAAAATACCTGGACTCACTCTCACCTGGAGGTGATGATTCTTGCAGGAATTAAACATTTTTATTGAGATGTCCTGTTGTGTCAAGACAGCCTAATGGGCAAGAACAACTAATTTAGTAACCTTTTTTTTATATCCCTAAAACGGATTTGGGGAATAAATTATCTGTAGTGGCTTGCATAGGGTTAAACAGTGCAGACCTGTTTTTTGAGAGCATATCAGAATTTTTTTTCACTTTTAAAAAGTTGAAATATTAAAGCAACCATTTTCTGAGAGTGTACATGACATATAAAAGATACAAAATATGAACAACTCTGCCAATAGACATGTATTGATTTTCCTTTACTCACAGTTACTTCTAACATCCATTCTCACCTCAAGAAGACAAAATATATATTTCACTGTCTGTTTTAGGTGCTCGATCTACCATAGTAAACTGTCCTCTCTCAGTCTCATTTTCATCACGGTAGTACCCTTTTTGCTCCTGGACAAGTCACTGTGCATGACAGGTCATTAACACACTCAGCTTAATCTACACAAGGCCATAGCTGGCCTTATCTACACAGACAAATTGATTAGTTGCAGATGATGGCTGATGGCAATCAGTCAAACCAAATTAGTGCTGGAAAACAGCTTAACACCTGTTGGGGATATGATGGCCAAAAAGGGAAGCAAAAAAAGGTGGGAGAGCTGATTTTAGCATCAGTGCAGTAAAAAGTGTTTCTCAAAGAAGCTCATGCTGTTTGTGTATCTTTGGAAAATCACCTTCACTGAAAATAACTCTTAGAAAAAAGAACCCCCAAACAGGTGCTGGAACAGGACAAAAGCCCCTATGTGCAACTTTAATGAATGTTTTCTTGAAATAGGCTTCTATCAGATTTCAAAGATGCTTTCAGCTCTCTGGTGTGGACAATGTGTTCAGAAACCTATGAAACTGGCTGACTGTGATGAAATCCAATGCATTTCAGAAATGGCTTCAGACTATTACAGTCCCCCCTTCTGCTGCTGCTGCTTCTTCTTCTTCTTCTTCTTCTTCAGAACAGCTACAGCTCAGTCTCTTTGCTTACGGTTCTGAAACTCAGTTCATATTTGGTAATCTGAGCTGCTATCATATCTGGCTTAAATCAGATCTGCACAACAATGGTCCACTAACCTGAACGTGTTCTAAACCAGCCATGCATTGGGGGACTGCAAGGCCTTATTAGAACTCTCTCTCTCTCTCTCTCTCTCTGTCCATCTGTCTATATCTGTGTCTTTATCTCTCTGTAAAAACTGGGTGGAGAATAGGCGGTACCTGACAGACTAAGGGACTGTATTAAACTTAGAAGGTCTCTAGTTGCTCATGACTAGTTAGAAGAATGTTTGTGGCATGGCTTTAAACTCTGCTCCAAATATGCCAAAGATTTAGGAGGAACTGCAAAGTATTTTAGAAACATTAGCATAGCTTACCTCTTGACAAAAATGTCACACATTAGTTATACCCATCAAAAGTATTCTGATCCTGGGTTTGAAAAGGCCTAGTTTACTCTATTAGTTCGATATTATGTGGAAGAATTTGGAATTTTACAAACATCCTAAAGCTACAGATGACATGATAAATGACAGGTGTTCCAATAGATTCCAGATTTCTTCTTCATGGTGAACCAATATGGCAGATGTTTCTGCAACAGCTACTGATGTGCTATGAATTCAACATTTATTCAGAAAAGGAAGCAAAGTAAGGGTATCTGTCTGTTTCTAAACCAATTTGAAGCAAAGCAAATGGCACAGACGTGGCAATCAAATCAGATCAGGAGTTCTCCAAACTGCCAAACTTCACTTCACTGCTTTGGAGTTTTAAAATACTGAAAACTGGGGGAGCCGGAAGGGGGACCACTTGGTACCAGCATGTCTGTCTCAGAAAACAAAAGTAATACAGTGACAGAACAAGGAAACCCAAAGCACAGGCAGATTGACTGCTCAAGCACAAAGGAAAGGCCAAAATTTCCCTGGAAGCCCAAATCATGGACCATTGGGAGGGCTTAGATCAACAAAATAAATCCTCATGTCCTCATGATCATCAGCCAGTTCACATCTTGGCAGGATGAGAGAAAATATTAGACTTTCACTTTCACTATGGTGATAGTGTACAGTATTGGGATTTCCCCTCCTTCTTTTAGTTGATCTCATTTTGCATTACCTTTCAGAATCATAGGACTTTTATATTTTACTCTTTTTTTAATGTCTACTGCTGGCTTTATTTTTTGTAACAATTTGCTTTTTTCTTTTCTTTTCTTTATCCACTATGCATTCTGGTATCTTAGACAGAATAGATAGTAAACATGACACACAAAGAAGCAAACTGCTATTTGTAAGACAAATAATTTAGACCAAATCAAAGTGGATGGTATTCATGGTATTCATCAACCCTTGGCTAAATCATTTGGTAACAGCAAAAGCACCTCTGTGAAAATATTGTCCTCACTCTCAGTTTGCTCAATTCCAATAAATATTAGTCAAAATATTTTGGGTAAGTACTAGCCTAAAGTAGGGATGTGCACTTTTTATGCTGAAACACTAACCAAACCATGCCAATTTGTGGTGACTACAAGGCAGATGAAAGAGGATGGGAACACTCAGGATGGTGCAACACCCTTCTATATCCCTTGTGTTAAATCTGGCATTTGTGGGCTAAAACTGCTAAAAGAAAAAAAAAGGGGGAAAAGGAAATCAAATATACCAATACCATATAAGGAAGACACAGCCAGCACTAAAGAAGGAGGTGAACAGCTTCATTCCCCACTGAAGCTCCAGTCATTAAGATACGGGGAAGATCTTTGAGTAAAGTCACCAGATGTAGCAGCTGGACTTGGCAATTTTTGTAGGTTCATGGTAAAGTTCTTTAGGAGTCAAGTTCTTTCTACTCCCCACAACATTGATATTTATTTTCTTGTTGGAAGGGTCGTATCACTGCCAAAATTCATGATAGCCATTTCTCTTTTTCTTGTGTTCTGGGCTGGAGGTGGCAGAGAATTCTGCCAGAAATAATTCTGATGGCTCTATGTAGCCTTTCGCACGAGGCCCAAGTCATAGTCATTTTCATTTCCCCATTCATGGGAATATGAATTTTCATGAAGATGCAGAAAGATATAGATGTTGGCACAGACAAAGGTTGGATTAAAGTATCTCTAAAAGGGCAGAGGCCATGATTTGGGCTCTCTATTCTTTTTGGTTTTCCTCTTCCAGACCTATTTTGTGTGGCAATTAAAATGGTGATACAAGGCATTTATTTTTCAGTAATCACCATAAAACCTTTGAGTAACTATGCATAGTGATCAGGCTCCTGAGTTTGTGACTGAATATATGAAAGCAATGTGGGGGGAAACGGGCAGTGTAGAGTACTTTTATCCCACCACGATATAGAATGTCATTTAGTCAATTGATCAGTTACAGATTTTTCCCTCTCCCAACCCAAAGTGCTGCTGGGACTTAATCTTGGAAATCAGTAGAAAATCCTAGACACAGTTAAGCCCCAGTTGCTCAAATATTTGGAGTTAGACATTTAATAGAAAAAAATATAAGAAGTGCACATTTACCCAATGTGAAAACGCTAGGATGGAAGAAGCTCTGCCAGTTGAACTTCTGATTGTTAAACAGTTGCTATATTCATAGAAGAGTGAAAGGAGGGTGACAGGGCATGAGAGTAGTTCTGTCACTCAGAACCAGGGCATGTGTGGGAAGGGCAGAACAGTGATAATGATGAACCACCACTTTTACAATGCAAATGTCAAAAAGCAGGAAGTTATTAAGAAAGTACAAAAGAGTCACCAGCTGTTCAAGAGGAAAACATGTCACAAGATTCTTTTTACTGACACAGATTAACATGATTACCCCTCTGGAAATCTCTCCAAGAGACAATCTTCAAGCAGCAGACAAGACCAATAGGCCAGGCAACATGTATTTCATTTGAGACATTTATTTATTTATTCTTTTGTTGTTGTTACAGAATGAATTAACACACTGAATTTCCCCATTGCCACAAAATAAAGCCTCTTTCTTCCACCACCACCCAATTTATTGATGTAGGTTTTTTAAAATGTGTGACAGGCACACACAGAGACTTCCAAATATGCAAAAGTTTCAGAGGCTGGAACTAGCAGTGGAGGTTGTGAGAGATGGTGAGGGACTCTGCCAACCCAGCCACCATGCTGATGCCATCTGGACAGCCAATGGAATATTTTTGACACTGCTTCAGAGAAAGGGTAATTTTATTATGACATGCATTTAAATAAATTACTGTAGTCAAATAAGATAATGCCAATTCCACAGAGAGAGGTGGTAATTCTGTCACCATCATCTTTCCTCATTTTAGAATGTTGCTCATGTGGAGATGATATGGGAATGATTAGGTAATACATAGAGTCAATGGCCACAGGGCTTCAATGGACATTTTAAAGTCTGTGTATTGCCAGCATGCACGAAGAAAACAGATATTCTAACCAATCTTTTTGTAGAACTGTGAATGGTCAGAGTTCTTTGCACTTTAACACATTTATTTTCTTGAACAACTTCTAACATAGTTCAGGTTGAACGATTTGTGTTGCCTGCTTGCTTGCTTTGGGGGACAGGTGTGCTATGGAACACTCTACTTGAACTGAAGAATTAAGTAAATTTCATGGAGTAATTTCAGTAATGCCTACAATGACTTGTGTTTTAAGGAACCAAGGGGATACACATTCTGAGGAATTTATGAGAAAGAACACTTTGATGAAGCAACATGCTTTATGACCGTATACAAGTACACGTAATTTGAAAATCAAACCCCCAGTATCTTGTGAATTGGCAATATCTTAACATATAAAAGTATAACAAGCTACTGATTGCATGAAGCAAAGTGCCTAGGATTGTTCTGACAATGATAATCACCCATACAGTAAAGGATATGTATAGTCAACATGACTGGTAGAAGTTAGATGAAAAGTGCTGTAGCAATAAGACTTGCCCACTTTTCTACACTCAGCCATTCAGTTCTCCACCATGCCTCCTATATAAACTCATACATGTGCTAACTTAAAATACAGAGGCAATGATGGGACTTCACTGAATGTTTTTTACAAAGCATGAATATGCAAATGCAGCAACCAGTATTATGTGGTTCTTATGTGTGCAGATGTGCACTATGAACGGATATACATGAGAACTCCAGTTAATAATGGGTCAGCTGGAATGTAACCTTTCTGTACCTGTCCAAAATTCTTGTGCCTGTCCAAAACAAAGAGAGTCTGGTCAGGAGAATCAACTGTTGAAATCAATTATCTTCATTGAGTTATGCAAGTATTACTAGTTTGGGGAATATTTTTTATCAATGAGCCATATTAATTAGATTTCCCCGTATATCTGATTCTTAGTATTCATTTTCTGTTTGGTAATTTACACTTAATTTCTAAACTCCACAACAACATGTTGAAATTAATATGGATGTATCACTGAAGCAGTGGCTGCTGAATAAAAATTGCCAACCTCTGGAGTACTTAGCAGCCATGCGGACCATGTAATACATACACTTGTATGTGAATTTGATAGAAAACAAATTGGTGGTGTATTTTATTTAAATGTGTTTTTTTCTCTTTAACTCTGAGGGATAGAATTACTCAGGTGTACTTTGCATATATTTCTCTTTTGTTTTTTAAAAAGGAATGTAATAAAATGGTTTGTGAATTTTGCACATGTTTTTAATGGTTAGGAAATTTAAAAAAATTCTCTTGATAGAAGAATCATGCTTACATCATTTCATTACAAGGAGAAATGCGGAAGGTCTGGCACTGCAAGGACACCATTATCCAAGATGAAAGATAAATAAGCAAGGCCTTACAGATTTCTGTGCTAATCCCCGTCACTTTGCAAGATGGAATGATGTGGAAATTCTGTCAGCAACCCATTCAAAACAGCTTACTAATTTGTTTCTGAGAATGTCTCTGAAAATGTTCTTCCTGTGGTAAATTATTGCTACCTCAGCCATAAAATGTAGAAGTACCTTCCACACAGAAATGGGAACCCAGCCTTACTTAGGCACTCCCATTGCTGGTGGTGTGACAGATCATGCATGATGGAGTGAGGGAGAAGGAATGGTGGTGCTCACATGGCGCAGCTGGTAGCCTGGAGCACCCAGAAGATGTTCAAGGGATTCCCCACTCCACTAGCTCCTCATTGACCAGCAGGGAGCACGTGTCTCTGTATTGGCCAGCAAGGAATTCAAATGTAGAAGTCCTGGGGCTGGAAGACCAAGAGTGGGCAGTTTCCACCGTGGTCCACTTACCCAGCATAAATACGGGGCAATGGGTTCCTGATTGCCCAGTTTGCAGTTGGCCAGTATGAGAGTGACAACTGGGATCCTTGGTCATTTGGAATGGCAAAAGAATCCTACTGTATGGTCGGGCAGAGGGGCAGAGCCATAGTCTGACCCAGATAGAGGGCCCTTGGCTCAGCCCCACCCTCAGACTGCGGAGAATTCTAGAGTGGCGTATGCCCATGTGGTTTCCAGAGGATTGCAGCACTTGGTCGAACCTTCAGTGGCTGCTGAAGTGGGCAGAGGTGTGCATCAGGGTGCAGGTGAGCCTCTTCATGCACTGGCTCCACATTTCCGAATGCTAGGCCAAGGACCGCTGCTGTAACCTATAAGGTTGGCCTGCTCAGCAATAAGCCTGCAATAGGGCCATCATATTAGCTAAAATCCAGTAGTAAGGTGCAACTAGAGTAGAATTTGCTAATTGCATGGCATGATATGTGATAGGAAGTGCCTACTCTGCTTTCTTAACTTGCATCAATTGAATGTTACATCACTAGCATTGTGTCAGCAGAAATATACAATAAGATTGCAGCCAACATTTTAAAATCAATGTGTTAACACTGCATGTGTTACCTTTTGGGCTAATGCCATGAAAAACCTCTTAAAATCTAGTGTTTGCTTTTTTAAAAACACTAACAAGAGTTTTACCTGTTAAAAACATTGGTTCCGCATGCCCCTCTGTAGGTGGGACATATATCTCCCCAAAGTGTACAGGCTTTAAAACCAGATTTATGCTGGTGATAGAAGTGTACTTGGACCAATATATCCAGATGTCTGAGATAATATACTAAGATGTTCTGAAGTGATGGATGTTATAGTCAAAATCTTAAAGTTCCTCTATAAATAGCCAGTTGGCCACCCTCAGCTACATATCTTTAACATAATGCAGTAAGAAACTTTACCTGAAAGTGTAGGCCTGATCAAAATATACCTCAGAGAAGTACCCTATCTTATCCCAGGGAGTTCAGATCGTAGTGATCCTCTTCCTATTACACCCATGTCAATTCAAAGACGTTGTCTCAAAAAATGGTGGCGTGGGGGGGGGGGAAGTGATTGGCTCTAGTCTTTCATGGATAAGCAAAAATACAATGTCTCAGCATCTGTGCATATTTCCTCCCCTAAAAGTGGATACATGGCAAAGACGGCCCAGTTAACTGCTGAAGACATACTTGAACTGCTATCCCACAAGTGCCTGCAAATTTTGTTGTTTGGGGAAAAAAACAAAAATGAACAACAAAGGAACATTAAAAATAAGAAAAAAGAAAACCTTTGTTAAGGCAAGAAGAGGCTTTTTTCCATTGCTGCCACCTGTGGGATGACCAGGAAGAATAGGATTCAAAATGTAGCAGCTTAGCTATCTGTATATGTCAGTTCAAAAACAGACCTGCAAAGCTTCTGGAAAAAGGAAAAAAGCCTTTCATGATGATCTTGGACTATAATTCTGAGAAGCCCAGAGAAATACCATAGAGCCTCAAGTTACGCTAATTAAGACTTCTGGATATTCAAATACATTTTGAGAATTGAGCTTGGGCTACTTAGTATAAATCTAATTTTTAAAGGGAAATATAGGGTCTTTCCACTTTGAGGAAGAAAGTGTGAGTGATATGTCTGATATGCAACAAAGACTGTATAGAAAAATGATTCAGTTTATGAGCTAGTAAATTTGATCCAGATTATTTGTCTTAAAAATCAAAATTAATTCACTTTGAGCACATTCAATTCAATTTATACATATGTCAAAGTATTTATATATATTTGTATGTGTCCACATAGTGAAAAACATGAGAATTGGGAAAATAAAGGGCTCTGACCTTGGATGATGGTGGAACTCAGTGTCATCAACACTGCTCAACCTCCAGTGTACAGGTAAAGTTACCAGGTCTTGCATTTTTTGCCTTCCTTTCCCCCTGCCTCCTGTCCCATCACCATAAGGAACAATGCAATTTACTCTCAATTACTCAACAAAAACAGGGGAAGGAATTTCCTAGCTTCACTGCCCCGGTGGGTTTAGTACCTGGTCACTGTCTTGTGTTTCATGTTTGCGAACCATCTCTCTTGAACACAGGCATGTACAATGTAAAAGAAATATCCAGCAGCAGGGACAAAAAAGAAAAAAAATACAAAACGGAGTTTGGAAGACCAAGTTACCATGGCTGTCTCCAATCCATCATTGAAGGCTGTAAACCTGTCCTCCATCTTCTCCTTCTCCAACTTACGCTCACCCACCAACAACTTACTTAACCCCCATTTCTTCCATAACTTAAATCAAAGTCTCTGTCCCATTATGGTATCCAATCAGCGTACAGTTCTTTGTTAGCAATTCCACGCCCAACTTGTAACTTTTCACAGCTTGTTCTCTCATCCCAGCCTGGTACACTAGTACGCCATTAGCAAAGTATGTTTTGGTTATCAGTCCTGAGAAATGACCTTGGCTCATCTTCACAGGAACAAACAGTCTCGGACGTCACTTCCACTCGAGAGGGATGAGCAGCTGAGAACTGAACCTCCGCATTGCCGACATGGTAAACAACTTTTAAAATGCATTTCTTCCTTTTGAAGACTGCTTTTTTCTGCATAAACCTTTGAAGGGAAAGATAAGGAATGTGTACATCTAGTTAAATTCTTTAAAGACTGTTGATTTAAAGTTGAACACTACTTTCGCTTTTGGGTCTGATAAGCTGCTAGAGTTTCTTTAGAGCCCTACTTCTAATGAAAAGCTCGCAACAACAATATTCACTCCTAATTATTCTTCTCTATGTCAAAGAGGAAAGATAAGGCTGCTAAAACTCCTGCTTGGACAAGAGATAAAGCTTTAGCTAAAACCTCTGAAAAAAACCCATCGGATCGCAGTTTGGAACGGTTGACGAGGGTAGTTTCATCAGCCCAACCTGAAGATAAACAAGATAAACAGGAAGCAATGGACAAATTGATGTGGATTGTGAAGGACATGTCCTGCAAAATGAGTCAAGGTTTTGAACAAGCAGAGAGATGAGCCAAGTCTATTGAAACAAGCATTAATAAGCTTCAAGATCAAGTTTCAGGAATGATACAGGAGTTGAAAAATGTTAAACAGAAAGTTAAAGAGCTCGGAGACAGGGCAGAAACAAATGAATTTAAAATAAGCAGCTTGGACGAGAGAATCAGTGAAACAAACAAAAAGTTGATTTATTTGGAAGATAATTCCAGAAGATCCAATATTAAAATAATGAAATTTCAACTGCAACATGGACAAGACCTCAAAAAAGAGATTATAACCTGGGTTAACTCCATAATGGGTACACAACACTTGGTTGAACAGGACATAGAAAGAGTTCATTTTGTTGGTAATCCCAAAAGCCCCAGAACAAGACCAGTGGTGGTTAAATTTTTTAATTATACAAAGAAATAACAATATATGAGAGAAATCAAACAAAAACAAGACCAGCTGGTCTATAGGGGCAATAAGCTACAGATTTTCCAAGATTTATGCAATGACTCTTTGAATTGGAGAAAATCCATGAAGCCTGTTACAGCAGTTTTGATCAAAAATAATCTTAAATACCAATGGGGTCATCCTGTTTTTTTGAAAATTTGGAAAGACCAGGTTCTGTTTAAAATCTACTCTTGCGATGAAGGTAAAGATCTGTTGAAGGCCTGGAAACTCTGGCAGGAAGAAGAGGAAGGTCAGGAGCCAACCCTGACTTGAAGCAAAAAAAATAGAAGGTTGAAGCAGAAAGGACTAGATTTTTGAAGGACTAGAAGATGGACCAACTGTTGTTTTTTCCCCCTTCCAAATCTTTTAATTTTCCTTATTCTTATTTTTCTCTCTTTTCCTCATTCATCTATATCGATTTTTTTCTTTCTTTTTTTCTAGTTTGTAGTAATAATTATACTAATTATATTAATATTAGATAGTAACAACAATAACAAAACTAAAATTATTAATAATTAGATCTTAATTGGGTTTTTTTACTTATAAATATAGGGGAGAGAGGGGTGGAGAAGGGGGCTTCAGTCTTATTAAGTATTAAGAAGAAATGCAAAAATTTAATAAAAAGTGCAGAGGCGAGGTTCTGGTTGTAGTTCCGCTGGACGGTGGTGGTGTCCCCCCCCCCCACCTTGTGCCCTCGCTGGTAGTTATGGCGGGGGAATATGGTGGGGTGGGAAAAAAGATATATGTTCATTGGATTGTTAGGGGTAAAGTATTGTATGTTTGGGTTATGTTAATTTTAAGTTTTAGTCTATTTTTGTTAGTTTAGTGGAGGCAGGGGTTGCACACGGGGCCTGTTAGGAGGAGAACTCTTGAACTTAAATGGGCAAAAGAATAAGACTAGCCACTTTAAACGTGAAAGGCCTGGGATCAACAGTGAAAAGAAGAAGAATAGAAGCATTATTGAAGAAAAATAAGGTGGACATTGCCTTTCTGCACGAGACTCATCAATCAGAAGATGGAGTCAATGAACTAAAGATGAATAATATAGACATTTATGAAAATTTTTTTGGAACGTCTAAATCTAGAGGTGTGGCAATTAAAATTTAAAAAAATTGTGAATTTATAGTGAAACAGGTAGTAAAAGATTGTAATGGTAGATTTATAATAATACAGGGTAAAATGGGTTTGGAAGAATATACTTTGGTCAATGTCTACGCACCTAATAATAAATAGGGAGATTTTTACGATATGGTTATTGATGAAATGGAGAAGGTAAAGAAGGGTTATGTTATTATGTCAGGAGATTTTAATATGGTTATGGATAAGTTAAAGGATAAAACTTTTTATGATCGGAATGATGTTCATCAAAGAAACACAATATTGAGCAAGAAGGTAAAAAATAATCAATTGAAGGATATTTGGAGGGTAATGAAAGATGATGAAAGAAGATATACTTATTTTTCAGCAGTACATAATAGTTACTCTAGAATAGATTTTATATTCACATCTCAAGATTTAATTTCTAAGATAGTTAATACTGAAATTAACTCCATAAAAATAACAGATCATGCCTTGATGTCAATGGAGATTGAAATTAAAAAATATTATAAAGACTCTAAAAGGTGGAGAATGGATATTAATATTTTCCAATACCCAGAGGTAATAGAAAAGATAAAGAAAGAATGGTTAGAATTATGGACAATAAATGAAGCAGGAGGTACGAAATTAGGCCTGTTGTGGGAGACGATGAAAGTAATTTAAAGAGAAATAACAATAAGGGAATCCTGTAAATTGAAAAAAATTAAGGAGAAAAATGCGAAAAAATTGGAAGACTTGAGAAATTTGGAAAGCAAGAGTTTTTTTTAGAAAGAGATAGAAGGTTATTGGTAGAAATTCAGGCTAAGAGAAAGGAACTAGAAAACTTAGAAATAGAGAAAGTCCAGAGGGATTTGATGTATATAAAGAGAATTTTTTTTGAATTTAGCAACAAAAATTCAAAATTATTAGCTAGAATGTGTAAAAACAGAAGATTAAAAAATACAATTGGGGTAATTAAAGATAGAACAGGTAAGAGCTGTAATATAATGAAAGATAAATTGAAGATTTTTCAAGAATTTTATCAGAAATTATATAAAGGAAATAACGTAATGAAAGAGAATATAGAAAATTATATAAATGAGAATTTAAAAACTAAATTATTGGAATGTGATAAAAGAATATTAGAAGAAGAGATTAAAGAAGAAGAAATTGCTGAAGTTATTAATAAACTGAGAAATGGTAAAACACCAGGCCCTGATGGATTGGGTCCAGAATATTATAAACATTTTAGTTCCATTTTGATATCTAAGCTAAAAATGTTTTATAATAAAATATTGGAAGGAGAGACAATGCCACCTTCTTGGAAACATTCATTAACGATTCTAATCCCAAAACCCAACAAGGATCTAACAGATCCGGGATCTTATAGGCCTATATCTCTAATAAATCAAGATGCCAATATTTTTACTGCTATACTAGCAAATAGACTAAACAGATTTATGGCAAATTATATTAATTATATCAATGCAGTTTTATAAAGGGAAGACAAATGGATAATTTAACTAGACGAGTTTTGAATATTATATATGAGATAGAAAAGGAAAAAACAAAGGCAACTGTTTTATTACGAGACATATTTAAAGCCTTTGATTCTGTGGAATGGCCAAAATTAAAGCTGCTTATAAAGGGTTGGGGATTTGGTAAAAGATTTATAGGGGTTATAGACCAATTATATTCAGATAATACTTCAGAAGTAATAGTTAATGATGGTTTAACAAAGCGGATTTTTCTAGGCCGAGGTACAAGACAAGGCTGTCCACTTTCACCAATATTGTTTCGTATGGTTATAGAACTGCTAGCTAATGCAATAAGAAATGATGAATTAATTAAAGGATTAGGAAAAAATGATACAATTAAGATTAATTTATTTGCTGGACTCATTATTGACTATTAAAAACCCATTAGAAAGTATGGATAATATTAAAAATCATTTCGAAAAATTTGGGGAAATAACAGGATTAACTATTAATTCGCAAAAAAACAAATAATGATGTTTAATTACAATAAATATGAACAAGAAATGTTTGTAAATAAATATAGTTTTAAATTGTGTAATTATATTAAATATTTAGGTATAAATATAGTTAAAGTGACTCAAAAATTAAAGGAGCAAAATTTTAATAAATTAAAAAGTGATATTAAAGATAAATTGCAGGAGTATTCTAAATTGAAACTATCATGGTTTGGGAGAATCACCATGATCAAAATGAAAATATTACCAAAAATAACTTCAAACTAATAAATTATCATGGTATAATTATATCCAATTAGATAGTTGGACAAATGATTGGCTGAAAACTAATGGCAAATGTAGAGAATGTACTAACCATGAACAATTTCTATCATCACATGAAAACATGCAGAAAGATGCTTTGACGAAGGGAGTAGTAAGTAGAATATATAACCTAATTTTGGAACAAGAGGAAACAGAGACAGAAACAGAAGGTTTGAAATCAATTTGGGAACTTGATTTAAAGACAGAAATTAAAATAGAGGACTGGATAAAAATTTGGAGGATGAGAGTTTTAAGATCAATGTCGGTAAGAATAAAGGAAAATTTTTTTAAAATCAGTTAAAGGTGGTACATAATTCCGGTGAAATTGAATATAATAAATTCAGATTATTCTAAAGCTTGTTGGAAATGTGATGAAGAAATTGGCACGTATTATCATATGTGGTGGGAGTGTAAATGGATTCAGAAATTTTGGAAATTGATTTTTAAGGAAATATGTGATATATTTGGAAAAGATATTGAATTCTAAAATTGCTTTGTTGTCAATTTTTGATAAGATAGAACTTGATTATTGTTCGAAGAAATTGATTTCCAATTTTATGACAAGTGCTAGAATATTAATAGCTAGATTTTGGAAAGATAAAAATGATATTAAATTAGAAGATTGATATAATGAAGTATGTGGCATTGCGTTAAATGATAAATTGACTACTGAACTGAAGATGAAAAGAGGGGAAATAAGTTCAAATATTTTTATGCTATTTGGGGTAGATTTGTTGAATTTGTATTAGTGAAAGGAAAGAGGAAAGCCTCTAAACAACAATCTATACAATTTTGGAAATGAAGTTCATATTAAAAGTATTGCTTCAAGGGGTCCCGTGGGTATGGGGTGCACAGTGGTTTAGAATGTATAGTAAGTATTTTGTATTTTTGTATTTGTTTTTGTTCTGAAAATAATATATATAAGGAACGAACAGTCTCCAGGCACCATGAACACCTGCAAATCCTGGGAAATCAGTACTACAAAACCCATATCCTCACAGTGTGCAAGGCTAAGACACTGAAGAGTTGCATTTCTTTTCCTTTTTTTTTGAAATTAATTTTTATTTTTTATAACTATAACATAAACATAAACATAAAATACACAAACCAAAATACAATTTAACTGTGCTCCCCACCACCTCTTCTCCAGAACTGCATTGATTCTTGATTTGGAGCTTTCCCTTTTCCTCTTGTTAACACATATTCCAAAAATCTGCCCCATATTTCATAAAAATTATTCTTTTTCAACTCTCCTTTCTTAACCTTTAAATTACAAGTTAGTTTATCATTTATAGCTATATTCCATATTTCTTTATACCATTCATCGATTTGAAATTCAGATTTTGATTTCCATTGCCTAGCTATTATCAGTCTAGCCGCTGTTAATAGATTGGTTATCAATTCTTTAGTCATTTTATCATATTCCACATTCTCAAATATTGATAACAAAGCAATCTCGGAATTAAATTCTATATCTTTTTCACATATGTCATTTAATTCTTTAAAAATTTGTTTCCAAAATCTTTGTACTTTTTCGCATTCCCACCACATATGAAAGTATGTACCAATTTCTTTCTCACATTTCCAACAGACATTCAGATAACTAGCATTAATTTTATTTAATTTTATTGGTGTTAAATACCATCTTAGACCCAGTTTAAAAAAGTTTTCCCTTATTCTCACTGACATAAATCTTAAAACCCTCATTTTCCATATCTTCCTCCATTCTTCCTCATTTATTCTTTTTCTAATGTCTTGTTCCCACACTGTCTTCAATCCTTCTTTCTCGCTTTTTTCTTCCTCTAAATCAAGAAGAAGTCCATAAATTTTACTCACTGTACCCTTTACTGAATCAGTCATCTGAATGTCTTCATATGATAATAAAAATTGTTCATACTTTGTGCATTCTCTACCTTTATTATATTTCTTTACCCATTCATTAGTCCATCTTTCTAATTGTATATAATTCAATCATGAAATATTCTTATTCTGAAGGATTTGTTTCATTTGATCTATCAATCTCATTTTATACAACCAATCTTTCAATCTAATCACTTTTTTTCTTTAAATAATTCCACATACACTTTCACATTAACAGGAAAATTCTCTATTTCCGTCACTAATCCAAGTGGAGAGTTAAATGGACATAAATTCTTTCTATATTTATACCATATGTTTAACATCGTCTTTAAAATGGATTATTAATTTCACTTATTTTATCTTTCTTAACCATACCAAATAAATATTTTTCAATATCTACCTGTAATTCTGATGATTCCATTTTCCACCATATTAACCTTTCTGGGTTATATATAATTTCTCCAATAAACCTCAACTGATTAGCCAAATAATAATTTTTTATATTTGGTAAACCTATACCACCTTTTTTTGCTATTTTATACCAATATTTTTTATTTATTCTAGGTCTCTTCCCTTCATTACAATACTTGTTAATCATTCCTTGCCAAAATTTCAAATCCTCCTCTGTTAACTGTATTGGTAACATTCTAAATAAAAAATTAATTTTTGGTAAAATTTTCATTTTTATCAATGCAATCCTTCCAAACCAAGAAAGTTTAAAATTACTATATTCCTGTAATTTCTTTTTAATTGCTTCCTTTAATTTATTATAATTATATTCCTTCATTTTTTGAATATTTTTTACTAAATCTATACCTAAGTATTTAACTGATTTACATATCTTAAAATCATGTTTCTCAACAAACTTTTCTTGTTCTGATTTATTATGATTAAACAACATTATTTCAGATTTTTGCCAATTTACACGTAGTCCAATTATTTTTCCAAATTTTTCCAAATGAATTTTAATTCTATCTATACTTTCTAACGGATTTTTCACTGTCAATAAGGAATCATCAACAAATAAATTAATCTTTATTTTATTATTTTCCCCCATACCTTCAATTAAATCGTCATTCCTTATTACATTTGCTAACATTTCAATAATCAAACAAAACAGAACTGGAGAAAGAGGGCAACCTGGTCTAGTGCCTCGGCCTAGAGCGATCTGTTCTGTCATCCCATCATTAACTATTACTACAGAGGTATTCTCCACATATAATTGGTCTATTATCCCCCTAAATTTCTTTCCAAAACCCCAGCCCTTTAACAAAATCTTTAATGTTGGCCATTCTACACAATCAAATGCCTTGAATATGTCTAGTGATAAAATACCTGCCTTTAATTTATCTTTTTCTATATTATATATAATATTCAAGACCCTCCTAGTTAAATTCTCCATTTGTCTGCCCTTTAAAAACCCATTCTGATCCTCTTTAATATATTTTGTAATAAACTTATTCTATTCGCAAGTATTGCAGTGAATATCTTTGCACCTTGATTTAATAATGAAATAGGTCTATACGAACTTGGGTCTGTTAAGTCTTTATTGGGTTTTGGAATAAGAGTTATTAATGAATGCTTCCAGGAATCTGGTATTTTCTCTCCTTCCAATATCTCATTATAGAGTATTTTTAACTTAGGGATCAATATTGATTTAAAAGTTTTATAGTATTCTGATCCCATTCCGTGAAAACCTGGAGTTTTACCATTTTTTAGTTTATTAATAATCTCTATAATCTCTTCATCTTTTATCTCTTTTTCTAAATCTCTTTTATCATTCTCTAATACTTTACTTTTAATATTTTCTTTAATATAATTTTCTATATCTTCTTTCGATGCACTGTTCCCTTTATATAAATTTTGATAAAATTCCTGTAGTATCTTTAATTTTTCCTTCATTAGGCTACAGTTCTTTCCCGTTTTATCTTTAATCACTCCAATTATGTTTTTTGATCTTTTAATTTGAACTATTCTAGCTAAAAGTTTTGAATTTTTATTACTATATTCAAAAAAAATCCTCTTAGCATTTATCAAGTCCCTCTGAACCTTTTCTAACTCTACACTTTCTAATTCCTTTCTTTTAGTTTGAATCTCTAATAATTTTTTATTATCTCTATCTATAAAATATTTACTTTCTAGATCTTTTAATGATTCTTCTATTTTTTTGATATTTTCTTCTCTCGATTTTTTTAATCTACAGGATTCTCTTATTGCAATTCCTCTCATAATTACTTTCATAGTGTCCCATAACACTCCTATTTTATTCCCACCTGCTTCGTTGATTGACCATATTTCCAACCATTCTTTCTTAACTCTATCCACAACCTCTGTATGCTGAAAAATATTGGAGTCTATTCTCCATCTCCTAGCTTCTCTATAGTCCTTCTTTACTTTCATCTCCATCACCATCAATGCATGATCCGTTATTTTTATCACATTAATATTCGTATCTACTACTTTTGAAATTAAATTTTGTGATATGAACATAAAATCTATTCTAGAATAACTATTATGTACAGAATAATAATATGTAAACCTTCTTTCATCCCCCTTCAGTTCTCTCCATATGTCTTTTAAATCCGTAGTTTTTAACATCTTACTCAAGAGGGTACTTCTTTTATTCAACTCATCTTTTTTACATACAGATTTGTCCTTCACCTTATCCAGAACCATGTTGAAATCTCCTGCCAAAATCACATATCCTTTCCTAACCTTCTCCATCTCTTTAATCACAGTTTTATAAAATTCTCCTTGATTCACATTTGGTGCATAGACATTTACTAATGTATAATCTTCTTCCCCCATTTGACCCTGAATTATCAAATATCTACCATTAATATCTTTTATTACTTCTTTTACCACAAATTCACAATATTTGGATATTAATATTGCTACACCTTTAGATTTAGAGATCCCAAATGTTTTTTCATAAATACGTATATTTTGTAATTTCAGTTCATTAACTCCATCCTTTGGTTGATGCGTCTCTTGTAAATAAATAATATCAACCTTACTTTTCTTCAATAATAATTCTATCCTCCTTCTCTTTATTACAAACCCTAGGCCTTTCACATTTAAAGTCGCTACCCTTATGTTTTTCCCCATATCCATTCCATATTCTGTCTCTTATTCGGTCCCTTTGTGTATCCCACAAAACAAAAACAAAAACACCTAAAAAAAATAAATTCACCTACATCTACTTTCCTATCCCTTCCTTCCTTCCCTACATATAAACTCTTTTTCTCACTCCCGTTTCCCCGCGTCTCACTAGAGTTTGACGCAGGCTCTGGGAGGGAGGGAGACGCCACCCACACCAGCCCGGGCCCCAGCCAAATCTTCATCCCTGTTTCACCCCACCTTATATATTTATCTATATATATATATTAATGCCTTCCCTTCTTTCATTTAACATTTTTTATATTTATATCTCTAACTATTAACTTCTATTCTCCTTTCTACAACCCCAACCCAAACAAACAATCCAAAACAATGACACAAAAAACCCAAACAAAATAACAAACAGACAAACAAACAAACAAACAAAAGACACACACACACACAAAAACAAAAAACAATAAAAAAAGGAGATAAAAAAAACCCCATGTTGAAAAAAAAGGGGGGGGAGAAGAAGAAAAGAAAAAGAAAAAAATTTGGAACCCACTAGGGGGAGAAAAAAAGAAAAAAATATTTAAAAAGCAAAGGAAAAAAAGCCCATGTTGAAGGAAAAAAAGGGGGGGAACAAAACAAAACAAACAGAATAAAAAACCATGGGGGAAAAACCCGTGTTTAAAAAAAAAGACCCCGCTGAAGGGAAAAAAACAGAAACCAAAAAAGGGGGGAGGGGGAGGAGGGAGTCTTCAAACATCCGATAACGCCCAATAGTCTCTTCCAGTCAAGATAACTTCTCTTTCAAACTACCAGTCTTTGCAGGTCTACTTGCTTGTCCCTTGGTCACTTTCATCTTCTTGCCAGAGCCCCCACGCAATCAGCAGTTCTTTGCCTTCTTCAAAAGAGTCGATTTTATGAAGGACTCCGTCCTTCCATATTTTTAAAAAGACAGGATGACCCCAGTTGTATCTCCTGCCATTCTTAGTTAAGATTGAAGTGATGGGTTTCATCGTTCTCCTCCACTGTATGGATTCGTTGCTTAAATCCTGGTAGATCTGAACTGGATCCAATCTATAAGCTAGCAGTTCTGGCTTTTCTTTAATGACCTTAAGAAACTGTTCTTTCTTGGCATAGTTGAAAAATTTCAATATTATGGGTCTTGATCTCTTGCTTCTGGGATTCCCAACAAAATGTATTCTCTCAACATCTTCCTCAGCCAAATGTTGGGAATTCATAATAGAGTTAATCCAGTCCACCACTTCCTGTTTCAAATCTATTTCTTTCTTGTGTTCAAAATTCATTATTTTGATATTATTGCGTCTCGAATTATCTTCCAGATAAATAATTTTTTTTGCAACTCATCTATCTTCCAATGTTGCTTTTTTGCTTCGCCTTGGAAGTCTTCCAGTTGTTGTATCCTGTCCTCTGTTTTCCCTAGGCTTGTCTTAATACCTACCATTTCTCCCTGGAGTTTTTGTATGTCCTTTCCCATCTGCTGATTTCCTTTTATTAAAATGTCTATCTTAGAGAGAACCTGTTCCAGTTTTTTGTCCATCTGACCCTCCAGCCCTTTTACGGAAGCAGCTAATTCAGAGATTTTTTTTTCCATGCTTACTTCGACAGGGCTGCTCAGTGAGGTAGCCGCTCCCTCTTCTATTTCAGCAGCTTCCTGAGTCCTCTCTCTAGGAGCTTCGTTAGGGTGGGGCTGTGCCTCCTCCACTCTTTTTAAACGGACAATACGTTCGAGACTACAATCTGATGGTTTGTGTGGTGCTTCACGTGCCCAGCTCTTAACTGTCTTGTCTCTACTTTTCCTCATATGCAAAGCAAAGATTTATAGCACAAGAAGCCAAGCCGTCTTTAACAGTTCATTAGTTGCCAGCTTCTCTGGCAGTCTTTCCGAGCGAAAGCGAAAGCACATTCCACAGATAAGCGACGAAACGTTTACAGTTTAAAAAAAAAACCCTTCTGTCACTGCTTGAAGTTTTCATAAAAAGTTTAAGCCAGTTTTACTCACATTTCAGATAGGGGAAAAGGCATTTATCACCCTATTTACATTCCAGGGTGAAGAGAAGAAAATGAAACCAAAAAAGCCCCTCTAGAATTGGCCTGAAGAATGTGCATTGTACCATGCTACGTATTCTCAGTTGAACTAATGACATGGAATTGTGGGTTTCAATACAGCCAACTACCCTGTTTCCCTGAAAATAAGACAGGGTCTTATATTAATTTTTTGCTCCAAAAAACGCATTAGGGCTTATTTTCAGGGGATTTTTTTTTCATGTATAACAATCTACGTTTATTCAAATACAGTCATGTCATCTGATTCTGGTTGCTGCACAGTAGTGGAGGGCGGGGTTTCACTTAACTGGGGCTTATTTTTGGGGTGGGGCTTATATTACAAGCATCCTGAAAAATCATACTAGGGCTTATTTTCAGGTTAGGTCTTATTTTAGGGGAAACAGGGTATTAAAAATATCAAAAAAAAACCTGACCAGTGAAGAAGTACTAAAATGAATGAAAGCAGATTTTTTTTAAAAAATGCAGGAAACTAGAATGCTTTGACCACATAATGAGAAATGAAAGTTTTAGATTGTTGTAGATGATCATTCAAAGTAAAAGAAATAAGCAAGAAACACAGGAAGAATAACTTATCAGCTGAAGAACCTGTGGGACTGATTTGGATGGGACACATAATTGTCTAGAGTTGCTGCATCTAAAGTTATTATAGCCATGATAACATCCAATCTCCAGTAGAAAAGGAACAAAAAGACAAATAAAGATTTTTCTCATGTTCCTACCCTCCCTTTCTTATTCAAACCAAATCAAAAACCTTTATTGGCATATACAAAACACCTAGTCAAAAACTACATTCAGTAAAACTTGTTTGCAACTTTCTGGAACAATATCAAAGTTTGTTCAGATTCAATGTAGTTTAACTATTTCTGCCGCAAGACACACTCTCCACCCTATCCTATGTACCTTATAATAATAATAATTAAAAATTTTGTTGTCGTAATTAGCCCAGTGATTACATCAGAAGATCCTTAAACCTGGCTCAAGGAGGGAGTGCTGGTTCAAACTGTGCTATTTTTGGCATGTTCACTATGTGTGCTAAGATGCATGCTACTTTCTCCACCCTGTCTTCCACCCTGTCATTTAACAGAAAACACATTCTGTCTATATCTGGCCACCCTCTTACCTTAAGCAATATTGAACCCATATATTGAGCGCAGGTTTCAGAATAGTGAGGGCAATATAAACACATGTGTACCAGTGACTCAATTCCTCCCAGTTCACAAGAGCAGTTCCTCTCATTGTAAGGAACACCCTGAAACCTGCCAGATAATACTGCTGAAGGCATTACATTAAATCTGGCCAAGGAATAGGCTCTGCGTTTTTGAGGCGATTGTAATAGATGATAGTATAGGGCCCTCTGGCCCTGCCTAACAGGAATCAGGTGGCTTAGGGAGGAACAGGTCTTATTTGCTGCACTTAGGAGATCCTGGAATTCGATATCTAATATCTTGTGTTTAATCAGCTGAAATGCTTCCTTGTGGGGCAGGGAGCCAAGTGATTCCACTGACAGGCCTATTAGCAAGACTTTCTTTTCAATATAGGCAAGCTCTCTAGCGATGGTTGGTTCTCAGAAAATGTGGTGTAAAAACTGCCCTCTTTGACGTTATAATGGATCTTCAACCAATATTTTCTTGATCTCAGCCATTCCTGATTTGCTACCATATTTTGACCCATCTCTAAACAGAGGGCCGCATATGGCACACAAGTTGGTACTTCCAGGATTTTCCGCAGGAACATAGATTGGATTTGCCCTAGGGAATGATCCCAGGTGTTTATCCATAACGGTATGCCGTACAGCAACTGTGGAATAATCTTTGCATTACACATTTTTAATGCAGGCGGTACATATCTATTTCCTGTATTATAAAATAATCTATGGATTGACTGGGTGGTAACCTTGGCCTGTTGTATTGCTGCTTTATGGTGTAGGACCCAGGTATGTAATGCCCAGATACCTATTGTGTTTAATCTGCTCAATCTTTCTTCCCTCAAAAATCCACTTGTGCAATTTCCATGATTTTGCTAATACCATGATTTTAGACTTATCATAATTGAGTTGTAAGTTATTATTGGCTAAAAACTTGAGGCATTTGTACATCAGACGTTTTAAACTAAGTTTGGTATGAGATAAGATAACTGCATCGTCTGTGTACAAAAATAAAGGGACCTGCGTAGAGCCGATTTTAGGAGGGTGGCCCTCAGTTTCCAATAGGAAAGGGGCTAAGTCATGCAAAAACAAGTTGAACAGGGAAGGGGCTAATAAACAGCCCTGTTTGACCCCTCTTTTGGTGGATATCCGGTCAGTTAAGATGCCTGAGTTTGAGCATTTGATTTGGCAAGAGGTTGTATAATACAGTCTCTTAATAAGAAATATCAGCCTTCTGTCAATTGAGAGGTTGGCTAGTTTGTTCCACAATTTTTCTCAGTCAACTGAATCAAAAGCTCCGCTTAGATCTAAAAAGGCTACACATAGTTTAGATTTGGCCTGCTTTACATATTTATTTATCAAATGTGCTAAGGTGACGCAGTGATCAAGGGTGGATTTCCCTTTCCTAAATCCCTCGTGTTCTGGTCCAATTATTGCTATCTGCTCTTCCCAGGTTGCCAGTTTATTTAAAATATGTTTAGCATAAAGTTTTCCTATGATAGATAAAAGACTGATTGGTCTATAATTACTAGGGTTTAGGGGGTCACCTGATTTGTAGATTGGAACTACTATTGCATTGGTCCAGGCTTCTGGTAATAGGCCCGTTTTGTCTACCATGGTAAAAAGGGCAGCCAATGGTGCCATCCACCAATCCGTATCGAACTTTAATAGCTCTGGGGATATTATATCAGATCCTGGTGATTTGCCCAGTTTTAACTGAGAAATTAGTTCCTTTATCTCTGTAGGGGTGACCGGAGGCCACTCTGGGACTTCCTTAGGCAGGACTTCACCCTTGACACCAGTGGAGTTGTCTTTATTATAAAACAAGGTTGAGAAATGTCTGGACCAAATATTTGATTCGATCTTAGCTGGATCTGAGAAATTGCTTTTAGATGTGTTATTCACTATGCCCCAAAATAGTATGGATTTTCTAAGGGATGATTAGTTGAGTGAGTAGTTGCTTCCATTGGTTATGAATAAAAGCTTGTCTTTTTTCCTTACACAATATACGTATCTGATTCTTTAGTTCGTAGAATTTGTGTGGTATGTATGCTAGCTCCTGTTCCTTATATTGTCTAAAAATCCTCCTTAGGAGAACTTTTCAGTCTCTACACTCACGATCAAACCAATCTCGTTTGGGACGGTTTGGCCTGTTGTGTTCTTGGGTTGGATTATGACTTAATGTTTCCAATAGGAGTGCTATCATTCCTTCATAGGAGCCAATTACATTACTAGGATCGTTTGACATCGTAATGGAGAATTTGAAGTCTAATAGTGTTTCAGCCCGTCCTTGATAATGAAGGAGAGGCAGAGACCCACATTGGAGGATCTGATGCAGCTGAACCTGATTTTTCAGACACCAACTACTCACCCACTGACCTTAGGAATCAATTATGACCCTCTGGATGACCAGTTTAGCTTTAGAGGCAAGTGTATAGTCAGGGACCACTACAACTACGTCCAGACAGCAATCCCGCTAAAGTGGCATGGTATAGAGGAATACAGACGGAACAGAGAGGCAGAACTTACACAGACTGCACAGAGGAGTCAAGAGAACTGACAGATTGAAACTCATCCAAATGCTTTGTCCACCTCACTAATAAGAGCCATCTCATGGAACATTGCAGGCTGGAAGTCCAAAGTAACAGATGAGGACTTTTTGGTCTACTTAAAAGGATTTGATATCATTCTCCTTCAAGAGACATCGCTACAGGAGCAATCACAGTTACAGCTCCCAGGTTTTAAAGTATTTAGCCTACCTGCACGTAAACTTAAGGCTAAAGGGCGTCCGCAGGCTGGCATGGCCACATTGGTTGCCACTGACTTAAATTCCGAACTATAAGCTACATCTGATTCTAACTGTAATTTCCTAGCTATTAAGATATCCCTGGATGGAAAAATTCTTGTAGTAATTAATATTTATATGCCTCCCTATTCTACTCAGTCAATTTTAGACCAGCAGTGGGATCTCCTGTCCAATTTTCTTGATGAGTTAGAGGGCCAATTTCCCAACACGGATTTTATCATTGGAGGAAACTTCAATGCCAGAGTAGCCAGTGGTGTGGAAATATTTGCTAGGACACCAGAAATAGATCCAGATGACCCAATGCTGCTACCATTTAATTACAAACGGTGCTCCAAGGATAAAATCCTAAATGCAGCAGGGCTTAATATGGCTAGATTTTGTGTTCAGCATACACTGGTGCCTCGACTTACAACCATAATCTGTTCCAGAAGATGGACGTAACTCGAAATGGTCGTAAGTTGAAGCACCATTTCCCATAGGAATGCATTGAAATGCGATTAATCCGTTCTGGCTGAAGAAAAAAATCACCCCCCCCAAAAAATCACTGCAAGTCTCATTGGAAACGCGATTAATCCCTTCCAGCCAAAGGGGGGGAAAAGAAAAGAAAAGCAATAAAGCATGCAAGAGCCATCGAAAATGCACAGAAAACAAACGGAGCAGATTGGAAATGCACAGAGAACAAAGGGGGCAGGTCGGAAATGCAAAGAAAACAAAGGAAAAAGCAAGGGAAGCATGCAAGACCAATCGGAAATGGGAAAAAAACCCCAAAACGCAACCAAACCCCCCAAGACCCATCGGAAATGGGGGGGGGAGCCGAAAAACAAACAAACCCCCCAAGACCCATCGGAAATGGGGAAAAAAAAACCCAAAAAAAGCAACCAAACCCCCCAAGACCCATCAGAAATGGGGAAAAACACTCCAAAAAGCAACCAAACCCCCCAAGACCCATCGGAAATGGGGGAAAAAAACAAAAAACAAACAAACCCCCCAAGACCCATCACAGCACAGAAACATACCCCCCCAGCCCAAAACCACGCTGCAAAAACACCCAGAACAGTTTTTAAAAAGCAGAAAACAGCACCTTACTTTACCAGGCAGCCCGAAGCCTCCCTGCAAACACACACACACGCTCACTCAGAAGCAGAAGCGAGGCAGTCCCAAGCCTCCTCCTCCGACGCACACTCTCTAACTGCTGGGGCAAAAGAGCTACAAAGAAGCAGCCTCGTCACCACCTACAGTTAGAAATTTGAATTTCCCGCCTTTTTTCCCTGCCTTTTTCTGTTCGTAAGTGGAAGCTCCAGTCGCAAGTAGAAGCAAAATTTTGCGGCCGGAGCTGGTCGTAACTCGAAATGGTCGTAAGTAGGGACGTTCGTAAGTCGAGGCACCACTGTACTTGCATATGGCTAAATGGTCTAACAGAATATCCCAACTCTGGAGAATTCACCTTTGCCTCTTCCAGAGGAGTGAGTGTCATAGATTACATTATGGTGTCTCTACCCCTAAAACCCTACATGGTCAAATTTATGCTGGGGGATTATATCTGTAGTGATCACTTCCCATTGATACTTACGCTGAATCTGGAAAGGGATAGTAGAATATCACTGGTAAGACTGAATAACAGCTTAGAGGTACTCCGAAAGATAAGTTGGAATGTAACAACAAAACAAAAGTTTGCACACCCGTTAACATCTAAAACACTATTAGACTCCCTTTCTTATTCATATTGGCATGTACCTGTGTGGTTGATGGTGTGTAAGGCTCTAACAAATCATTTTATTTAAATTGGTATTGTTATAGAAGATGTTCCACTATGGGGGCATGTTTAACATTTATTTTATTTTTATTTATTTATTTATTTAACTTATATGCCGCCCACACTACCCAGAGGTCTCTGGGCGGCTTACAACATTTAAAATACAATAAAAAGACAAAACAATTAAAATGCAATTAAAATATATACTCTAAAAAATTGCCATCGGACCCACAGCTGATATCATTTCAATTAAAAGTCTTCTGGAACAGGAAGGTTTTGACCTGGCGCCGAAATGTCATCAGCGTCGGCGCCAGACGAATCTCAGTCGGGAGGGCATTCCATAGTCTGGGGGCAGCTGCCGAAAAGGCCCTTTGTCTACAAGCCATCCCTCTTACCTCCTTGAGGGACGGCTCTTTCAAAAGGGCCCCCTGGCTAGATCTTAACTGCCGGGTAGGTTCATATGGAAGGAGGCGGTCCTTCAGGTATCCAGGGCCCAAGCCGTTTAGGGCTTTATATGTCAAAACAAGCACTTTGAATTGGGCCCGGGCAGCAACTGGTAGCCAATGTAACTTAAATAGAATCGGCTTGATATGGTCCCTAGCGGCCCCACCACTCACCAGCCGCGCAGCTCGATTCTGGACCAGTTGCAGTCGCCGGACCGTCTTCAAAGGCAGCCCCACGTAGAGCGCATTGCAGTAATCTATGCGAGATGTTACCAGTGCGTGTGTAACTGTCATGAGACTCCGCTCGTCCAGGTAGGGCCGTAGCTGGTATAATTTCCGCAGCTGAAGGAAGGCGCCTCTGGCCACCGAGTCCACCTGGGCTTCCAGTGTTAGACTGGGGTCCAGGAGCACCCCCAAGCTGCGGACCCTGTCCCTTAGGGGGAGTGTAACCCCATTCAGGGCAGGGAAATGGCCCTCCAGCCTGTCCGGTGAAGCACCCACTAACAGCACTTCCGTCTTGTCTGGATTGAGTTTCAATTTATTAACCCTCATCCAGTCCATTATCAGGTCCAGACACGAGTTCAGCACAGAAACCGCCTCACCTGGATTGGTGGAAAACGAGAGGTAGAGCTGAGTATCGTCAGCATATTGCTGACTCCTCAGCCCAAACCTCCTGATGACCTCTCCCAGCGGTTTCATGTAGATGTTAAACAGCATGGGGGACAGTATTGAGCCCTGAGGAACCCCATGACATAAATGCCATGGGACAGAGCAACTGTCCCCCAGCACCACCCTCTGGACACGGTCAGCCAGGAAGGAGCGGAACCACCGTAAAGCGGTGCCCCCAACTCCCAACCCAGCCAGCCTATCCAGAAGGACACCATGGTCGATGGTGTCGAAAGCCGCTGAGAGGTCCAGGAGTATCAACAGGGTCACACTCCCCCTGTCTCTCTCCCGGCAAAGGTCATCATACAGGGCGACCAAGGCAGTCTCCGTACCAAAACCCGGCCTGAAACCTGATTGAAATGGATCCAGAAAATCCGTTTCATCCAGCAGCGCCTGGAGTTGCCCGGCCACAACCCGCTCCAACACTTTGCCCAAATAAGGGAGGTTCGCCACTGGTCGGTAGTTAACCACCAGCCTTGGGTCCAGGTTAGGCTTTTTAAGGAGTGGACGAATTACCGCCTCTTTCAAGGTGGTAGGGACCACTCCCTCTCTCAAAGAGGCATTCACGGCCTCCTGGACCCAGGTGCGAACCCCCCTGGCAGATCTTCCAATTAGCCAAGATGGGCAAGGGTCGAGCGGAGTGGTGGTAGAACGGACAGATCCAAGCACCCTGTCCACATCCTCAGGTCTCAACAATTGAAACTCATCCATTAATACTTGACCTAAGCACGGCACACTGGACACATCCTCTGATTCTGCAGTAACGGTGGAGTCCAACCCACTGCGAATCTGAGCGATTTTCCCCTCAAAATGAATAGCAAACTCATCACAGCGAGCTGATGAGCAGTCCGGGACCTCCACCAGATTTCCCGGTTGAAGAAGATCCCGGACCACCCGAAACAGCTCTGCTGGACGACATTCTGAGGAAGCAATACGGCTGGAGAAATATTGCCGTTTCGCCAGCCGTATTGCCACGAAATAGGCCCGATAATGGGCTCTAAGTCGTGTTCGATCGGACTCCCAGCGGGATTTCCTCCACCTGCGCTCCAGCCGTCTCCCCTCTCGCTTCATCGCCTGCAGTTCAGAAGTATACCAAGGAGCTGTCTGGGCTCTGCGTGCAGGGAGAGGGCGCTTAGGCGCAATCGTGTCAACTGCCCGGGTCATCTCCCTATTCCATAGGGTGACCTGAGCTTCGACAGGAGCGCCGACCATATCAGATGGATAATCCCCCAGAGCGTTCAGGAAACCATCTGGATCCATTAGTCTCCGAGGGCGGATCATCTTAATAGATCCCCCACCCTTGCAGAGGGAAGAAGAAGCTAATAGACTAAACTTGACCAGGAAGTGGTCTGACCATGACAATGGGGTCACAACCAGCCCCTCCACATCCAAACCACCATCTTCCAGTCCCGTTGAGAAAACCAGGTCCAGGGTATGGCCCTTCTCGTGTGTTGGGCCGATGACACATTGAGACAGCCCCATGGTTGTCATGGCGGCCATGAAGTCCTGAGCCGCCCCAGTCAAGGCAGCCTCGGCATGGATGTTGAGGTCCCCCAGCACCAACAGCCTGGGAGTCCTCAACACCAGGTCCGAGACCACCTCCGTCAGCTCAGGCAGGGAGACTGTTGGTACGCAGCAGGGTGGGCGGTACACCAACAGAATCCCTAATCTGTCTCCCAAGCCCAACACACAATACAGGCCCTCAAGACCTCCTCTCAAAGGGATAGGAAGCCTGGTCAAGGAGATAGAACTCCTATAGACTATAGCAACTCCCCCTCCCCGACCCTCCGAGCGACATTGGTGCTGGACCGAGTACCCAGGCGGACACAGCTGGGAGAGGGGAACACCACCCTCTTCTCCCACCCAGGTCTCAGTAATGCACGCCAGGTCAGCACCCTCATCCAGAATTACATCATGGATGAGGGCAGTCTTATTTTGTACTGACCTGGCGTTCATCAACAGCACTGTGTGGCTCGAGGGTTTGCTGATATGGTCACCTGATACCATCTGGTTGGGGGTAGGACTAGAAGAGGGGATAGATGTAAGGTATCTAACCTCTCTTCTCCTACGTGGGCATGTTCTACCCCCACCGCCATTCCTTCCCCTACCCAGCACCACCTCAATGGCTGCCCCCTCTAATGCCCTCCCCCCTTCCTGTTCCCTCAAATCCACTGTGGGTCTCTCTTAATTGATGGCAGTAAAATAAGTAAAAAATAATAAATAAAACCCTTCTAAAGCCCCTTCTCTTCCCCCCCCCCCAGCCATGTGGCTGATGTTGAGAGGGGGTGAGGCAGCCAGGAGCAGCAGGGCCCAGTCCTGCAACAACAGAGGGAGACTGAGCCGGC
Source organism: Intellagama lesueurii (assembly GCA_037013535.1). Lineage (NCBI taxonomy): Eukaryota > Metazoa > Chordata > Lepidosauria > Squamata > Agamidae > Intellagama > Intellagama lesueurii. The sequence continues at coordinate 130,318,123 of JBAJHW010000003.1, read as the reverse complement.
TCCCTTGGAAAGGAGCTGGCAGCCGGCAGGGGTCCAACCACAGTCCCACTGCCTCTCACACAGTGAGCTGTGGCCGGCAGATAGTCTTTGGCTCCTCCTGAGTGCAGGAACGCTGGTCCGGTGGGTCCCAAGAGCAGCTCCGACTTAAAAGCCCTCTCTCCCCCTGAGCCAGGTGGCTGATGTTGAGAGGGGGTGAGGCAGCCAGGAGCAGCAGGGCCCAGTCCTGCAACAACAGAGGGAGACTGAGCCGGCTCCCTTGGAAAGGAGCTGGCAGCCGGCAGGGGTCCAACCACAGTCCCACTGCCTCTCACACAGTGAGCTGTGGCCGGCAGATAGTCTTTGGCTCCTCCTGAGTGCAGGAACGCTGGTCCGGTGGGTCCCAAGAGCAGCTCCGACTTAAAAGCCCTCTCTCCCCCTGAGCCAGGTGGCTGATGTTGAGAGGGGGTGAGGCAGCCAGGAGCAGCAGGGCCCAGTCCTGCAACAACAGAGGGAGACTGAGCCGGCTCCCTTGGAAAGGAGCTGGCAGCCGGCAGGGGTCCAACCACAGTCCCACTGCCTCTCACACAGTGAGCTGTGGCCGGCAGATAGTCTTTGGCTCCTCCTGAGTGCAGGAACGCTGGTCCGGTGGGTCCCAAGAGCAGCTCCAAGGGCATGTTTTGTGCCCCAATGAAAAACTGGATGTAATGGGATGCTGTGCTGATACAAAGAAGTCATTCTCCTTTCAATTTGGGGTGCATGACCTAGGACGAGTCAAAATCTAGCTGGAGGGTATACCCCATGTGGTTTTTTTTTCAGTATTGAATACATTGACTATTGTTAGCATGGGAATGGCATGCTTAGCAATGTCTTGAATGCAAATTAAGGGATGGCTTGGATGTGTAATGTTGTGGTGTCTTGTAAAGTGCCTTCTTATTGTGGCATTCATCCATTCAATTCATTACTCATTTCTCTGTATACTGGATTTTTGGGGCATGGGGTGTCTTCCACAATTATATGTTGCATCCCAGCAAAGTTTTGGGTGAGAGCTGAGGCTATACCATCTATAGCATCTTGCAGAGACCACTATCCCTGAGATATGGTTTGTGTTGGGTGAGAGAGGCTTAATTTGGGGTACACATCCCTATTACGTAATCACTTAAGTATCTTTTTGGTTGCTACAAAAAGTAGCGGTACATTTGACAGTGTCTGGCATTCTAAGTATTAGTCCAGAAGTGAAATAAAGTAATGATCAAAGTTAATGGCAAGACAGTACCAGAAATGTCAGATCTACTTGGTAGCTGATGTGATGCCACCTGATGTAAATGCCATACCATTTCATCCATCATTTGAATACTGCTGTGCCAGTGGCTGGAAATACTGACCTATAAGGGAAGAAAATTAAAATCTGCCTGTGCCAGGCCATCTACTAGGTATGGAGGAGATATTCTTATTTAAAGGACCTCTAATTCTCACTCAGAAATAAAAGCCATGTTCATATTCCTGACCTAGATATCATATTATCTTAAGAAGCACCTGCCCTTGCCAGAAGTTGCCCTTTTTGTTTGTTTTGTCAAATCTAAGGTAAAATATTGACAAACATATTGTCCTTCATTTAGTTACCTGTTATTTTTACCAAGTTCATTTTTGAAATGATTACATTGCTTTTCCTCTAGCTGGAGAACCTAAAGAAGCTAGTAGCAGAGAGGCACAAAGAAAATATTCTAAACATTGTGTGTTATAAGAAGAAAATCAGCAAAGGGAACGATTTCTTGGTTCATTTTCCCCTTAAACAGTCAGGCCTTCACCAGGCACTGAAAGGCAGGCATTATTGATAAGATAATATGGCTAAAGGACCATTTGGCATCTGCAGGGCCCTGTTCTTTGTGCCTACCAGCTGAAACATGAAGCAGGATCTAATATGCTGAATGGAGCATCTCAATGGCATTTGTAACCAGAATGGATTGAAAATAGATCTGATCCAGAAAATCCATCTACCCTAGGGCAAATCCATGATCCCATTAAAAAATGAGGTGGGTGCGAGGAGAGTCTTAGAGACTTATACTGGGTATTTCTCTGATGACAGATTACCCCACACTTATTTTTTTCTTTTTTTTCTTTTAGCATCACTGCAAGCATTAATGAAACTCCTATGGGATACTTCCACTCTTCAGGACAACATTGGAATAATTCCAGACATATTAAAATGTTGCAACATTCTGAGTCAGCGGTTTGGCACTGTATTTGTGTCTGCTGCCTTGTTTCCACCCAGAATGCCCCAGAACATATGAGAGATGGGTAAGGATGGCAGCTGTCTTGCAATAGAGCTAGGGTTAAAAAGAAATTTGAACAAAAACGTTCTAATATAAATGGTGAGCCATCCCACAAGCCTCTCAGATAATTGTGTCCCCCTCCCTACCTTTCTCAGGGTTGCTCGAAATTGAATTTCATTTCTCCAAATTTCAACTAGAAACTAGTTCAGCAAAGACTTCCAGTTGATCCGTATTTGCAACCTATTAACGTGACAGTTGTTTGGAAGTTAACGCTTCTGCAGCAGTTGCTGCTATTTTCTATTTCATTGGCAAGGAAATAGCTTGACCTCTGGGAAAGCATTTCCACTATTCTTTCACAGATTTTAATTGAAAGGAAACAAGGGTTCTCATCCCATCTGTCATATTGTGGAATTCCTTATCACTGATTTTCAACTCTCCTTTCATTGGGATCTGCCCAATATCACTGACCTGCCAAGCACTGTATCCTTGTTACTTTTCTTTCTATATCAGCATTGTTTCCTTTTTTCTCTTTTTCTTTTTCTATTTTCCCCCCTTCTTGGTCGTCTCTCTGATTAAATTGACATCATTTTGGCTTTTGTGATTCCTGTATCATTTTCTGTTGACAGCATCAGGTAATAGTAACGAACCTGTGTCCTTGTGAAGGGGGCAGCCACCATTGATTGGCTGGCTGTATTAATGCAGGCCCTTTAAATGTCATGCAAGCATGGCTTTGTGCTAAGTGGCAGCTGAATGGGTGCCAGTAGGAACTGTTATAAATCACAGATAACAGGCAGAGAGCACCCTTTGTGTGCTGTCAATGTCACACAGCTCCATCTGGGGAACACTAAGAATCTGCTCAAGCCATTCACTTCCACCGTTTCACAGAGGACGTTTGTTTAACACACACAGCAACTGATTGTATTACCTCAGTGCACATTACCTGATGGTGCCAAAGGGCCACACAGCTTCAAACTGAAACCTTTTTCTTTAATCTTACACAATGTTTCTAGTGTCTCAGAGGGACAATCACAGAGATTTTCTGGTGACACGCACAGTTAAATTATATTTATCATCCACATGAGCTTTATATTTTCCCTCTCCTAAAGAAAACAGATGATTAAAAATGGCCATAACAAGCACTGGGATTTACAACTCCAATATCTGTCACTCGGAAAAGAAAAGGCATATATTAAGTCTACAGCAACACAAACTGCAGTGGCAAATGCTGACACATCCCACAGGGAAAGTTTTAAGGTCACAGCAGCACTTGATGACAAACGCTATGAGGAAGTTGCGAATTAGGCTTGGTAGGCTTCTGCAACCATCATTTATTGATCAACAGAGGAACTGGTGGTGATGTAAAATCCTAATGACAGAACACCCAAAATGAAAGACAGTGAAATGCAAAGGACATGTGGGGGGGGGGGATCAAAGACTCAGTCCAGGCAGTTAAATTTACAAGGTACGAGTAACATATTCAAGACAACTTTGTCCTCAGTATATATCTCTCAAAGTATTTCTTAAAATGTTATGAGAGAGAGGGTGGGGGAGAGAGAAGGAGGGACGGAGAGAGAAGAGGCAAAGTATTGTGGCATTATAAAGACTAACAGATTTATTTCAGTGTCAGGTTTTGTGGATGTTGATACAAGTTGCATCTTTGGATATTCCTTACAGTGATTCTCAGACTTTTCCTTCTGCATTGGAAAATGGCTATCAGGTAATAGCATCCTTCTTCTAGTACTCACCATTTCAATGAAGAGTTGTTTACTACTGATATTTTTTTGCTGATGTGTTCTCAATTGTTAGAAAAACAATGTTGTCTGTGTGACGCTACCTAGGGTGCATTTTGATGCTATGAGTAAATTTGCAAATTATCTGTGCATTGAATTTCATTTTTTAAAATATTATACAATGTTGGCCTCATTTTTGCCTTTTGGAGGAGGGAAGTTTTATGAAACTGGGAAAGCAAAGCAATCCAGAAAAATTGTTTACCATACCGAAAAGCAGGGATGTGGCTCTTGGTGCTGAATGTTACACTCTTTTTAGCTTCATCAGACCTGTGCTGTGACCCACCTGCTACTTGTTAAGTGCAAGTAAGAAGCTGATTGCATTCAAATAGCATTTGTTATTATGGTTGCTGGATCCCCTCCACTGTCGTGGGCAGTACAGGAATTCAGTGCCTTATCTGGTGTCCATAGCAACCATCCTACAGGATGTATAAAGTCCTGCTTTTCAGTTCTAAGCAACAGGGGTGCTGCTCATAGACCATAGGGTTAAGAGAAAGGCCTGTCCCCCACCTTCCCCCTCTTGACTCCCTTCTTTTCTTGTTCTCCTTTGCTCTGCTGGAGCTTTGGCTTTGGCATGAAAGGACTCTGTAGGCAACATGCCTTTAGCATGTTTAGGTAGAAAAATAGGATCAATAATAGATCAGAGTCTTAGATCATGCAGTGTCTTCCACAGTCAGGTGGTGGTGCTTCTTTGTAACAACAGCAACAGTTTTTGTGTAGAAAAGCTTCCTAATGAGTTAGATTTGATGAGCAAATAAGAAATAATCTAGAGTCACATAATGAGCTCTAGTTCATTAGAGTTTTAACTTCTTGATCACCTTGTCCTAACCATAACACACCTCATTAAGGGTGGGCACCAGACCTATGTTCAGCTCCTCGAATGTATCCCACTTCAATAGAGAGTCCAATCAGACAGGCATTTGTCTTGCTTTTTAGTCTAGGTTGGGACAGGCTGGGTTTGCTCCTTTTCCTGGCAACCACATGATTTATGTGCCGTTGCAAACCAGCCCACCTCTAAGCTTATCTGCACTTTTTGGGGGCCCCATTAAGGGCTACTGTTTTTAGGTGCTGGTAGGATCACTCTGGGAGGAAAGTGATGATAAACCTAGACAGCATCTTAAAAAGCAGAGACATCACCTTGCCGACAAAGGTCCGCATAGTCAAAGTTATGGTTTTTCCAGTAGTGATGTATGGAAGTGAGAGCTGGACCATAAAGAAGGCTGACTGCCGAAGAATTGATGCTTTTGAATTGTGGTGCTGGAGGAGACTCTTGAGAGTCCCCTGGACTGCAAAGAGAACAAACCTATCCATTCTAAAGGAAATCAACCCTGAGTGCTCACTGGAAGGACAGATCCTGAAGCTGAGGCTCCAATACTTTGGCCATCTCATGAGAAGAGACGACTCCCTGGAAAAGACCCTGATGTTGGGAAAGTGTGAAGGCAAGAGGAGAATGGGACAACAGAGGATGAGATGGTTGGACAGTGTCATCGAAGCTACCAACATGAATTTGACCAAACTCCGGGAGGCAGTGGAAGACAGGAGGACCTGGCGTGCTCTGGTCCATGGGGTCACGAAGAGTCGGACACGACTTAACGACTAAACAACAACAAGGATCACTCCATTTTGCTTTGGTTCCATCATGTGTGGCTGGATGGCTGTCCCTTTGCTGAAACCACTTAAAAATCTTGAGAAAGGGAAACATTTATTTCCTCTCACCTGCAGAGGGGAAGGGAGATGATTTGCTCAGGTTGATCTCTCTCTCTCTCTCTCTCTCTCTCTCTCTGTGTGTGTGTGTGTCTGTGTCTGTGTCTGTGTGTGTGTGTGTGTGTGTGAGAGAGAGAGAGAGAGAGAGAGAACAACCTTTTGAAAAATAACTAAAGCAGACAGAGGCTTCTCCCCTGACCAGGCCTAGGGAAAAAAAGGTGAGCATTTGCCTGTTTTTTTTTCTTTTTCTCATTTTCTCTCCAATTCCAGTGTGTCTGTTTGAGGTGGTGACGTCGCACAAGAGCTACAATCTGATTTCAACATGCCTAAAAGTAGATGTTCGGTGAGTGTAAAATTACAACATTTTGTGCAAGAGCTTGGGGAGTTGATTTTTGAGTAGTGATGGCGATGTTTTGTTTTGTAAATTGTATGAAGTTAAGGTGGCAGCCCAAAAGCATTTGAATATTCAACAACATTGTGATACCATGAAGCATAAGAGTTGTTTAGCAGGATTTACCCTCACTGAGAACAAGCATTGTCTCCTTATTGAGAAAACATATTCAACTGCAGGTTCATCAAATCCCCAATCAGAATTCTGTAATTCTGCAATGATGGTTACTTCAAATATTCCCTTAAAGAAATTAGCTAGTGGTAGCTTCAGACATTTCTTGGAGAAGTGCACCAGTCACCCAATTCCAAATGAATCAACTCTAAAGAAAAACTACATTTCTGCCTGATGTATTTGTAAAAATAAGATCTATTTTTGACAACAATAAGATATGGGTTTGAATAGATTAAACAAATTATGTAAATGGAAGTTATGTACCTAATATTATTATTGACATTCTGAAATGTGACAATCCTGGTGAAGTATTTTTTCTAGCATGTGAAACTCTACAAAAAGTAAACAGTTCCACTATTGCTATGCTCTTTGACAATCTTATGAAACTACTCTGGATGGATGGTATAAAAAGGGAAAATGTCCTCCTCTTTGTAACAGATACTACTCCATATAAGTTTAAAGCAGCCAAGGGACTTAAACTCCTTTATCCTAAAATGATTCATATCACATGCCTTCCATATAGTTTACACAGAGTGGCCTAAGAGATCCAAAATAACTATCCTGATGTAGATAACCTAATTTCAAATGGGGGAAAATGTTCATTAAAGCTCCACTTCAAGTACAAAACTTCAAAGAAATTGCTCCTACCTTGGCTCTCCCTCTCAAATGTGTTGTGATGCATTGGGGGACTTGGCTGGATGCGGCTATGTATTACTCCACAAATTATGATTCCTTTCAGTGGATAGTTAAAAAATTAGACTGTTGTGAATCTTCCTCCATCAAGATTGTGCAAGATTCCTTTTCTGAAACCTTGGCCGGAAACTTGGCATATATAAAATCTAACTTCAGTGGACTATCAAGAGCAATAATTTGCCTTGAAACTATAGGAACTTAGCGATGCACTGAAAATTCTGAAGAAAACTGAGGGTGATTTAAAGTGCACAAAGGGGAAAGTGGATGAAAAAAATAGTGATAAACTGCAAAGAGTGCTACAATCTAATATGGATTATTCAACATTCTAACTGGACTTGGAGCAAAATTTCATGTCGTACGTAAAGTAAGAATTTTCTCCAGATGAGTAGGCTTTTTTCACATTTGTTCTTATAATTTCTTGTGATGTAGAATAGAGTTTCTCCAGATACAAGAACATACTGACCGACAACAGGAATTTTGAGTTTGATAACCTCAAGATGCATGTAATCATCCAATGCAATTCTGCTGCTGATGAAAACTAATCCAGGTATGACTATTTCATTCTCAGGTTGTTCATTTGATTCCTTTACTACTAGCAATTCTGCACTGGAAGTGAAGAACAAAAAAAAAACTTTTAATTTTTACATGTGTGTATAAGCACAGATTTTTAAAACTTGGGTGCTAATTTCAGAAAATTATAAGGTCATTTTTTGTTATTTAATGGGTCATGTTTAAACAATTTTAAGGTCATAAATGCTTGCATATTTCTGACATTTTTAGGTCATAGAAATCCTCCCCGTAGAGATAAGCTACTTGGTGGATCTGCATATTCATAATATAAGTCCACCAAATAATTTTGTTTGCTCTACTTAATCTTCTTCTCTTAACATTCTGATTCTCCCCCCTACCCCCGCCTCATCAAGCCTCAGTAGTAGAATTGCATGATATTTTACACTTTCCACCTACTTCATATTAAGGTCAATATTCATTCAGAAGTAGCATTCTTCAATATTTTAAAGAAGGAGATGAAGTGGAAGGAATGTTTGGGAGCACCAGCCATCTAATGGCTGTGCTTAGGGATTCACTCAGCTACATCACAGTCTGTGGAGATATAAGATGGCAACTTGAGAAATTACACTAAGGCAACAGTGGAGGTGTTTAGAACAGAGCTAAGTACACACAAATCTCTGTGTTGCGTATTCATTAAAAATCACCAAAGTTATATGCAGGTTTCAAACATTCCAAGGGAAAATAAGTTAATATATACAGAGGGAGGGCATGCATGTGAAGGGCACACTTACAAAAATTGCTGCATGAAATATAAATGAGAGAAATATCATGATATATAGATGTTCCAGCAAAAGACAAGGTGAAGGTCCCAGGGTGATGCATTGCTGCAGCCAAATGTGAGACTGCATCCCAGATGTTTGGGCTGAGGTGTTAGGAAATAGGAAGATAGACAATTTAAGAACAGAAGTTATGTAAAGGAGATATTCAATCCCTGTGAACTGTTCAGATGTGAAAACCTGTGCCACAGCCTATATGCAATGGCTCTTATTCAAGGTTTCAGTCAATCAACCATATCCTTCTCCAGGAAACTATAGTCTATAGAGTTCAAGCAGGTCAGTTCGTCCTTCCACAGTCCCTACATCTTTGTTCCATGTTTCTTTGTCTGTGATACATTCCATAGTTCCTGGTGAACACTGTGACGTTTACCCCGTGGCCCCTGCTTGTTTCACCAAACACAGAGCTCACGAAGGTATCCCAACACGCCCTTTAACACACTGCCAACAGTTGATCTCTTTATCAACCTATATTTCCTATGAGAGACTGAGGTCCATTCAGTACTGAACTTTTAAACAGAAACAGGTTTATTGATTACAAGTTGTTTTAGGACTAGTTCTTAAGCACATTCTTAAAGTTACACAAAGCTTCAGTATTTTACTTTAACCTCTTCTATCTTAATTAATACAGGTCACACTCTGACTAATCACTCCTTAAACACTCTCTCTGCCTCAAACCCCCAAACTCTCTCCTCTCTGTCTCTGACTGGACTCACTAGACTCTGACTCACCCCTCCCTTCTAGTTTCTCTGGCTCCGCCTCCCAACAGCTCTCATTGGTACATGCAAATAATCTTCTACCTGAGCCAAAGCAGGGTGATTGCTACAAACACTTATTGACCTTAGTTCTGAGTAGGCTATTTAAATACATGGTTGGGTCACTACATCTTTTCTAAACTATTTTTCTCTCTTCTGCAAAACATAATGTTTACTTAAACATGCTGGTACCATTTTATTTCTTAGCATTCCTTTGGACTTGTTCCACCTGTATTATCATGAGGGTACTGAGTTTACTATTAGATAAATGCTTTGGTCCAGACGTTTTCAAGCAGTGATATATGAACCACTGGTGATAAACAAAAGTAGTCTAAGCTGAGTATATAGTTTTCATAACAGATACTAAGAACTCATTTTCTCACAGTCCCAATGTCTTCCCACAAGTGTGATGTGCTGTTTCCTACTGAACTATCTGCACACATTATCCATTTGTAACTTTTTGATATACAAATATAACACACAAGATTAGACATGCAGGATTTCTCTTAATCCCTACCGATCATTGCCCATCAAATAATTAATTGCTGCACAATATTGAGCCTATCTTGCTACCAGGAAAAATGATGACAAGCTTTATATAGCAAAGGGCAGCCTGGATGTTGACAACATCAGTGGCAACAATCATGATGGTCTACAGGACACCCTCTTCTGTTCACTACCATTCACAAACTGACACCACACAAGGGAAAATCCCAAAAGGTTACTCCTTTTTTTCATCAGGTAACCACTTCTCAGCCAAACACAAAACAATTGTCAGGGCTGTTTTTCAACAAGTGTGAATGGAAGTGAGCACAAGAGGGTAGAGAAGGACAATATTCCACATTCATAAACCAGAGGAGTTTTTTTTTTGGGGGGGGGGGAATTGGAATTTCCTGGCTTTTTCCTGGGAGTTTAAATATACATATACTACACACAAATCCCAACAGAAACTTCCCTCAGATGGAATTACCCAGTGCTAGAGGATCCCAGATGAGCATATGATCTGTACAATGGCTTCTGGGAGAGAACAGAAAAAAGTTAAATGAAATGTCTGACTGGATTTCTGTTCTGGGTTGGTTGTGGATGCTATGTTTGTGTTTCCAGAATGGCAAAGCTGCATATTTATGTACATATAAAGGCAAGCCAGCAACATTTTTATTTAACACGGATGTTTCAGCTGTGTACCAACCAGTAATGCATGAATTTGTTGCCCCCAATGTGCCAAGGAACACACTGCTGCATCTGCAGCCTATATTGGTGTGTTCCCTCCATTCCTTTGTGCCTGTCCAATATATTCCATGTTTTGCTGTGGAAACGGGTAGCTGAAAACCAAAAGTAACAGATGGTGATGATGGCAGGATGACAAAGATGGCCTTCACATCTGCTTCTCATGCTGTTCTTCCAACCTGAACTAGCAACATTCAAGTATATCTAGCAAGTCTATGTTTTATAACTGGCAGATGGCAGTTCTAGACATGCTTATTTGTGTTTGACCCAGTCCCCCAAATTGTATTTCCCCCAAAAAAATTGATATCATATTTGCCTTAATTGTTATAAAAACACAGGGCATGGAGCAACTGAGCAGCTAATTTTAATCTCCAATGGAATGCAAGAATTCACTGGAATGGTAGCTAGAACTAGAATTTCTTCAATATTATTTTTATGTCATCCATCTCTGACTGTTACAGAGGATTCTATCTCTGTTCCTGTGCTGAGGGAATAAGGGAGATGCTGAGATTCCTGGAGAAGCACCATTGGGGGGTTTACTGCACACAACTGAAAAATCACTCCTTTGCCTGCATGCAGTTTGTACATGCTGGGAATTGCTCCAGCCTCACAGCTTGTACACCTGGGTAGTCTGTCTCCAGAGTGTACATGGAGCTCTTGCTTCTCAGAGAGGAAGAAATAGGCTATATTTAGTAATATTACATCTAGTTGGGCTTCTCCCCCACATCATACCTACATATTCTCACTTTTTCTACCAACTTTGTGACCTTTACTAAGAAAAACCCAACCTTGCATCAGTCATGCTATGTGGAAACTTGGTGGGCCAACAGCTCAGTTGTATGGCATGAGACTTGTAGACAAATGGCATCAGATTTAATTCTCACCTATTCAGTTAAGAAAGAGAGCCACTTGCATATGCTAACAAAGCCCTTACCATGGACCTATAAGAACTGCTACCAATGAGTATGAATGGTACAGGGCTTAGTGGAAACATGCTCTGAAACCATTTTCCATGCAGGGCAACTAAGTACGTCTTCTGAAATTCTTTACTGGTACCATAGCTGATCTGTCAGGGGATGAGTAGTTTTCAAAAACCCAGTTACGTTTTCACACAATTTGTTTTACAAAAGATCATCAGAGTAGGAGCCAATTTTTAAATCTGCTGAAATGAGTGGCACAGCATTTCCTGAACAACACAATTGCAGTCTGTGTTTGAGGATGTGCCAGTCTGAAATAACTTCCCTCAAAATAATGCCCTTCAGCTGGGTAAGTAGCCTGTCAAAGAAAAATGTTTGTTTTCTATGTGCAGTGATCATTTTCCTTCCTGCAGGAGCAAATGCAAATCCCATCTGATCCTAAAGATGCTTTCTTGCACCATAATTTTGCTAATCTCTTGACAGACATCATGACTTAAGAATTGTTATGTGCTGTCCTGTTACTTCAAACTTATAGCAATCCCATGAGTTAATGACTTCCAAAAAGTCTTATCATAAACAGCCTTGCTCAGTTCTTGCAAAGTGATGGCTTTCTCTTTCCTTACTGCTTTTAATTTTTCCTGATATTATTGTCTTTCCCAGTGTTATTGTCTCCCGATATGTCCCAAGTACGGAAGTCTCCATTTAGTCATTGTATTTTCTAGGGAGAGTTCAGGCTTAATTTGATTCAGAAACCATTAGCATCTTTTCTGGTTTCCATGACCCTCCCAGTTGTCTTGTGATTTCTTGACTACAGTCTCCATTTTGATTGGTGTTTGGACCAGAGTCTAGAAGAATGTTAGCCATTTTTATTTTTCATTGTCCATGTTAAATTTATGGAATTCTTCTTTAGTCATGATTTTGTCGGCTTTAATGTTTGGCTTTAATCTTGGGTTGCAATTTTTTTGATCTTGAACAGGAGGTGTTTCAAGTCACTGTTGTTTTCTGTCAGTAAAATGGTGTTACCTGTATAACTTAAATTATTATTGCTTCTTCAACCTATTTTCACCTTCTATTTGAATCTAATCCAGTTTTTTTTGCAAGATATATTCTGCACACAAATGGAACAGATGGGGAGATAAAATTCACAGCTTTGCCAATGGGAGAGCATTCCTTCTCTCTATACTCTGCCCTAACAGCAGTCTCTTAACCAGAATCTAGGTTATATATCAGGACAAATAAATATTTTTTTAATGATTCATGGTCTACACAATAAAAACCTTTGCTGAAATCTGTAAAGCACAAACTGATTTTCTTCTGAAATTCTTCAGGACATTCCAGCAGTCAATGTATTTATGCAATATAATATCTAGTGCTCTTCCTGTTCTGAATCTGTTATCCTTGCAACTCTTCTATGTAATTTTTCAAAACACTGGCTGAAATCCTACTGCTTAGCATAGTAAATTGCTGTAGAGTAGGCCCACTGAATCAGTGGTGATTTGATGAGTCAGCTCCTTCATAAGTTCAATTGATTCAAATGGGCCTACTCTAGTTGCAACTTATGACAGCCATTGTTTCCATCTTTTTATTTTGTATTAATCATACACCACCTTCTTCTCTAGATCTTTCAGTTTCCTTAGTCCTGTATTTCCCCTTTGTTTAATAAATGTTAAAGAACATATATTTTGTTTTTAGTTTTTTGTTGTCCTTTTTCTTTGCAATGATTATTATAATACTTCTCTTTATCCTTATGAGTAAGTTGCTGAAAAGTTTCATTTAGAATTCTGGCCCTATTTCTGTCATCTTTCACTTTTACTTCTTATCTGTCATTAAGTATTTCCAATTTATTACTCATCATCTGAGACTGCTTTTCTTTTGGCTACAGGAAGTCTTTTCACATTCTTGCTTATCTTATCTCTGATTTGAATTCACAATACTTTTGGTTCACAGTCAATTGAGTGTAGTAATGCAAATTTGTTCTTCATATGGTCTTTAAATTCTTCAAGAATGTTATTCAAATTACATTTTGGCACCATAATTGTTTTTTCTTCTTCAACTTTACTCCAGTTTTTTTAGATTAATGGCAAGACTCCACTTGGTACAAGTTACACCATGCAGCTCTGATGATGTCATCAGCAGTGACCAGGTTGTAACCATTTTGTGAAAATTAAAAGCTTCCTATTTCCTCCTCTCCCATGTTATGGGGATCTCTAGGGCTAGGGAACAATTTTAAACCAGAAAATATAGGACCAGGACCAGCAGCAATGATTTTCTGGCTTTAAATAATTTTCTACTCCATTCCACAGTTCTCAAAGGCTTCTGAGGATAAAGGGGATCCCTATGAATCCCTAGACTCTCGTGACGGGAAGCTTATAATTTCCTCAAAATGGCAACGACATGACCCTCATTGATATCAGAGTTGCACAACATAACTTGCACAACATGATTTCAGGCATTATTTCAGGGTCTGTATCATGCCTGCTTCTGATCTTGTTCATGCATGGAGAATATAGTTTCTCAATCTTCTACTTCCAACTACACAGTACAGTATTGGAATATCTTCAGCTAGTATCCCCTATTCTTAACACCAGAGCTTCCTCAATAAAGTGGATTATCTAGGTACATTTCCATGCAACTTTAGGTCTGGTTATGTGGTGCAGATAAGCATTTCATTAGATATTAGTTCCCATGAACTGTAAAATACAAAGCTGTGGTCATAGGCTGATAAGAAAGTCTAACAGACATGACCAAAACACATTACCAGTTGTGTTTTTAGGAAACTGAAAGTTCCCTTATGCAAAGAATTAATATAGCCATTGCACCTTATATGTTTTAAGAACCTCAGGCAATATACATGGATTCTCTTAGTCACATACAAAACATGTGTGAAGTAAGTTAGGGTGTGATTACAGAGTGGGAAAAATGAGGATGGATCCACTGTGAAGTTGCACATGGGAAATTAGGTTTCACCAGCTGAATTCACTTCAGCCAACCACACATGAGTCACCAGAGAGAGGGGAGAAAATCAGCCTTGTTTGCAGCTTGTTAACAATTGAAATCCTCTCCTCCCCACACTTGGTGCCTTGGCCTGCTTTTATTCATTCATTCATTCATTCTGCTTTTACCCCGCCCATCTAGATTCAAACAAATCTACTCTGGGCGGCTTACAGTCCGAGCAATATAAAACAAGAATTAAAATAAATATCAAAAAAAAAAAAAGTAGCAAAGTCCAAGATGGAAAAACACATGGCACTAAGTGATGGAAGGGGGAAGGCCTGCCTGAAGAACCAAGTCTTCAGCTTGTTCTTAAAAATTCCCAGCGAGGGTGCCAGGCGAATCTCAGGAGGCAAGATGTTCCAGAGGTGAGGGGCCACCGCCAAGAAGGCCCAGTTTCTAGTTCTCTCCTTCCGGGCCTCTTTCGGGGTCAAGCCCCTCATCCGCCCAGCCTGGCTAGAGCGAGTGACACGAGTAGAGCTAAGTGGGAGCAGATATCAAGGTCCTAAACCATTTAGGGCTTTATATGTAAGCATTAATACCTTGAAGTCAATGCGGAAATGAATGGGCAACCAGTGTAAGGCCGCCAGAGTGGGGGAAATGTGATGATATTTTTTCACCCCAGTTAATAGTCTGGCGGACGTGTTCTGGACCATTTGTAGTTCCTGCATCAATCTCAAGGGTAGCCCCCCGTAGAGCGCATTACAGTAGTCTAATCTCAAGACTACGAGTGTATGGACCAGAGTGGTGAGCGCCCCAACATCAAAATAGGTGCACAGCTGGGCAATCCGCCAAATATGTAGATGGGGGTATGGACTACAGATGCTACCAGGGACTCCATTGTAAGCGCTGGGTCAAGATAGACCCCCAAGCTGCGGACCACACTCTTTGTGGTGAGATTCGGGCCCCCCCCCAAAAGAGAGGGAGCTTCCCAAACCACTGTTAGGAGGGGCGCCCACCCTCAAGACCTCTGTCTTGTCCAGGTTCAGCCTCAGTCCATTCTCCTGCATCCATTGCAGTACAGCCCCCATGCAGTGCTCAAGGGACGTAATGGCATCCACCGCTGTTGGAAAAAAAGGAGATGTAGAGCTGCGTGTCATCAGCATACTGATGACATGAAGCCCCACCCCTGGATGACCCCTCCCAGTGGCCTCATATAGATATTAAACAGCATTGGATAGATGATCGAGCCCTGCGGCACCCTGCAGTTGAGGAGCCATGGGGCCAATACACTCTCTCCAAGCTGGACTCTCTGGGAACGGTCCCCCAAGAAGGACCAGAGCCAGGCAAGAGCCAGGCCACCAATCCCCAACTCAGAAAGCTGTCCTAGGAGTATACCATGGTCAACGGTATCAAAGGTGGCTGAGATATCAAGGAAAACCAACAAGGACATTTTGCCCAATCAGCCTTCCTCATCAAGCAGGGTGACCAATGCTGTTTCCATACTGTGACGCGACCTGAAGCCTGACTGGAACGGATCCAGGGCATTGGTTTAATCCAAGAGAGTCTGAAGCTGATTGGCCATCACCCTCTCTACAACCTTGCTAAGGAAGGAAACATTGGCGACGGGCCTATAATTGCCAATGTTGTCCGCCACCAAGCTCGGTTTCTTCCTAATTGTTTCCCTCCCTCCCTCCCTCCCTCCCTCCCTCCCTTCCTTCCTTCCTTCCTTCCTTTTTCTTTTAAAAGCTTGCTGTCTTAGTACTGGGACAGCTAGGTGATCAAAGAGAGAGGAAAGGCAAGGAACTGGCAGAGAAACAAGAGATAGTTTTCAATTCAGCCTTCTTTTCAATTCAGCCTTCTATTAAGGTATGTTCTGGCCATCTCAATTTGCCGGAGACACAGTTAGAGCTGAGTGACCTTAAAACTTCTTCCTCTCTCCCTGATGATTGCTCATTCTCCCCACCCCACCCCCTTGGCTGCTTAGGTTTTTTGGCACTGTAATAGCAAGCCTTTAAAAGGAAGGAAGAGAAGAGAAGATCAAAGCAGACCCCAGCTCCAGGTGTGAAGAGGAAATGATTCAAATGGCAACCAGTTTCCCTACAACCTTGACTCTCTCATTGCTGCTGGACCTGACAGGAATTGCTTTAAATACAATGGCTACAAACCTCTCCACATCAGCTCAAGTGATCACACTGTCTGAATTGATGTGAAAGAATTTGATTCTAAAAAAGTAGAAGCCCCAGTGGCAGAGGGGGCAAAAAAAAAAAAAAACCCTATGGATGGGGGGGGGGGGGGATTCCAGCCTCATTCACATTGATATAGTGAATGCATCATGTAATCAATAGAAAATAATGCAAATAAGGCCATTCCAATCCTGGAGCATTTGCTGCATTATTTGTCAATGCAGCCACACCCTTACACAGAGGGAGTGAATGGCCCAAGGTCCTAGGTCTTCAGTGGTTTTAACCCACATTGTCCATCATCTGTGTCCTTCAGGCAGTTTCTTCCCTTCCAGTTTACCCTATATCCTCTCTAGTTTTATTATATATATTTTATTATAGAATCCAAACAGAATTAGATGAGTAATTCAAGCATCTATGGCACTGCCATGTGAAGCATTGTAAACAACCTAAATTTTAGCAACTTGCCATGTACAGTTTATTTTATTTATTTATTTAAAATATTTTTATCCTGCCTTTCTCCTTAAAAGGACCCAAGGTGGCTTACATCATTAACAGGCAATATTAAAGCTAACAAATGGTAAAAAGGATCAAACAAATGCCATACTAAAAAAATATAAGCAACACCAAAATACATTCAAAGCAGCAAGATATAACTATCCATTTAAAAAGCCCACTCAAATAGCCATTCACTCAGGGAAGGCTTGCCTGAAGGGAAAGGTCTTCTCCTGCTTGTGAAAGAACAGCAAAGTCAGGCCAGCCTAGCCTCCTGTAGGAGAGAATTCCAAAGTCTGGAATCAGCAACAAAGAAGGCCCTTTCCCATGATCCAACCAAATGTGCCTGTGAAGGTGGCAGGATTGAGAGAAAGGCCTCTCCTGATGATCTTAACACTCACGGATGATCATAAAGGGAGACGTGGTCCTTGAGATAGCTTGGGCCCAAGCCCTTCTGGGCTTTATAGGTTAGAACCAGCACCTTGAATTCACCCCATAAATAGATCGGCAGCCAGTGGAGCTGCTGTTAGGGAGGTTATGTAATCCCTGTAACCAGCCCCGGTCAGCAATCTGGCTGCTGTATTTTGGACTTGCTGAAGTTTCCTGACACTTTCCATAGGCAGCCCCACATAAAATGCATTACAGTAATCCAGCCTGGATTCTGGGTCTTTAAAAGAAAAGAAAAAATGGCTCGACAAATTGCACCAACAAGTCTCTAGGATTTGATGGTACTTATTTTGTCCCAGCCAATCTAATATTTTGGACCCTCTCTCCCCTACAAAATGACCCATTTTGTTTTTAGAAAACCATGATGTTGAGAAACAGAGTGACATACTCTGGTTGTCGGTAGACTGGCTCCATTCAGAGTGGAGACAATTCACCATGATTTCAGGAAATAGAAACAAACCCTACTGCTAATCCTCAGTATATTGGAATTCCCATGGAGTCAGAAATGTTTCCAGATTCACTAAATGGAAGTGGGGTTTGTTTTTATGCTGGAACACAAAAATTATTTTTCTTAACTACATAAATTATTAAATATTATATTGCCTTACCTCATGAGTAAAATTTAACTTACAACAGCTAAAATCCTATTGGTATTTATGTACAGTGGTGCCTTGACTTACAAACTTAATCCGTATTGGAACGGTGACTGTAAGTCAAAACGTTCATAAGTCAAAGCACCATTAATCCGTTCCGGCCGAAGAAAAAAATACCAATAAAAATAAAAAATAAAACACTGCAAGTCCCACGCTGGGACTGCAAAAAAAACAACAACAACAAAACACAGAAACGTAACCCCCCCCCCAGCCCAAACCCACCCTCCAAAACGCACCCAGAACAACTTTTTTAAAAGGAAAAAGCAGCACTTTACCAGTCTGAAGCCTCTGCGGAGGCTTCCCGGGCTTCCAAAGCACCGGCACCCGGCCGCTTCTCCTTCCTCCTCCTGCGCCGCTGCCGCACGCCCCGTCCACAGAGCCCCTCCAACCCGAGCACCCTGCCCAGGGCCTTCGGCGGCGCTTACTCGTGAGTAGACCTGCGCCAGGGATGAGCAGGGAGCGCACTGGCTTCCCGCGCCCAGCGGCGATCCGAAGCCGCCCCGCCTCTCCTTCCTCCTCCTGCGCCCCAGGAGTAAAAAAGTTCCCTAACCGCCTGCTCTAACCGTTTCGGCGAAAGAGCTACAAAGAAGCAGCCTCTTTGCCACCAACGGTTTGAATTTCCCGCCTTTTTCCCCTGCCTTTTTCCGTTCATAAGTCAAAGCTCCGGCCGCAAGTCAAAGCAAAATTTTGCGGCCGGAGCTGTTCGTAAGTCAAATTGTTCGTAGGTCAGGGCGTTCATAAGTCAAGGCACCACTGTAATTTATTTATTTTATTAGATTTATACCCCGCCCATCTAGACCAAAGGTCTACTCTGGGTGGCAGAGTAGACCTTTGGTCCAGATGTAAGGTTCACATAACTTGCCAGAATTCATTGTTGTTAATTGATGAAGTGGCAGCATGCAATTCAGATGTGTGTATGATCTTGTGCTGAATTGTGGAGGTGAGATTTATCCCAGCACCTAGTCAATTAGTTGCAGTTAACCACAACAATTTGCACAAGTGTTATGTGAACAACAATAGGACTCCAGCCAGTACATTTTCTCCTATCTTGGTACCACTATGTGCTTCACAGTTCCCCAAATACATTCAGTCACTCTTACCTATTGAACTCAGTACTGGCATCTACAAAACTGTTTGTCATAGGTTTTCTACAAAGAATTCTGATTTGTTAAGAGTTGTAAGAATCTTCCATTAAGGACTGTAGAGTTAGTTCTTAGGAATCCGATTGAGTCATTATGCCTCTGGAAGGTTAAATAGATGATGCTGATTAAGGTATGGATGTAACCCATGTCTCAGACTATCATGTAATTAGTGCAAAGATCCTAAGCATGTTCAGCTGAACACAGTTACAGGGCTCCCATGATCAGAAGTCCTGCCTTATCAGAGTTCCAGTCACAAGAGCATTGTAAACATATTGGACTGAATGAGGTTACAGTCTCCTTTGTAGACCTTTGCCCATAGATGGCTTGTGACTGGGAGAAGGGGCATCCTGATAAAATTGGGAGGGGGTTAGGCACATCCATCCCATCCCAGTCTATGAGCTGTCCCTATCTTTGCATCAAATACACAGTCTTGCTGAAGCACGGATGAGGTAAGGGTATATGGGATGGGAACTAATGTGATTCCACATGGACCCCCCCCAACATCCCCCCCCCCCCAATTTTGCAATCTATGGTTTCAAACATTACACCTAAGGAAGGACAGGATCTTCTGAGGGGTAAACATGATTGCAAATTAAATTTCAGTCTCTACTACAGACATACCATAAAATGTGAAACTTTTTTGAACTAAGCATGCCCTCATCCTAAAATGGTTCTCATCTCATTTACTTCTGCATGAAGCCAAATATCTCACTTGTGTGTCTTTTTTCATATTGCATTCTTCTTGTGGGATTCTCTACTCAGTCACCATCTTTCCACTTCCCTTCACTCATAAATCCATATGATCACAGAGATCATCTGGGTGCGTCGAGAAGTCTGATAGCACATAAATTGGTTTAGTCTGTTTTACCTAGGGTGTTATAAAATTGATGTGAAGCCTGCTGAAGTCTATCATGAGATAATTCCTGGCAGTTTCAATATCCTGAGCTTGCAATCAGTTAGCCAGTTTAAAGACTGCTGTTAAAAAGATTCGTAGGATTCATTTTTTAAGAAACTGATAGCTTCATTCATATGTGTTCACATTTCAAGCTTGTCAGTAGATTCTGGTGAAATATGGTGGTTTGAAATGGCTAGCCTGCAGCCAGCTATCAAATTATTACTCTCAAATCGAAAGCACAAGATGGCATTTTCATAGATAAGCATGGCTGGGCCGATATCCAGGCTTCAGCTTGGCAACATATAAGGATTAAAATATCTGCTAAGAGGGACACAGTCAGAGTTCACACTGTCACTTTAAGACAGAAATTCCCAAATCTCCGAGCTAAACTGATCTCTGCCAACCATTGGATTTTGCCTAGACAACCACCTATTCCTTGCCACCCGTTTTCAATGTCCCAGTTGGTAGATATTGTAAAACAACAGAGGCAATCTGCCCCTCTATTTGTTATCCATGAATGCCAACCAAATTATACAGATGCATTCCCTCGGGGTCCTTTTTTTTTTTTTTTTTTTTTTTGACAGCTTTGCTGAGGAGGCGATGCATTTTATATGAATGGATGTGGCTCCTGTTGAAACATTCCTGTGCTTATGCGGTGAGACTGAAACTGGGGGCAACATAAAAATGCCCATATATGCATATATGAATGCACATATATACATTTCTGCACTTCAGTGGTGCCTCATATAGCCAGCCTCAACCTACTTAATTTGGCACTGCCTTGCCTGGCACAAATATGCCCTGCACAAACAGAGGTCCCTGTGCAGATGTGCACATGCACACAAACAACCCTCATGTGTCATCATTTAGCCAGCTTTCATTCTGACTTCAGCAAGACAGAATTGTTTCTGTAAATGTATAATAAAAGGCTATTTGAAACCCAGCATATGTAACAGTATGTGTTCAGATACTTACTTAGACATTGCTCCGCCTAACCTTTCAAAAATTCTCCATATTATTCAGGAATTGGAACTGCATTGTTGCTGTTTTTGTTTTGCTTTTGTTTCATTTTTTAAATGATGTTTTTGCTTCAGATAATGTTCCGTTTCCATTTCTGGGCACAATTCAAAGCGCTGGCTTTATCCTGTAATGCCCTGAGTCCAAGTTATCTCAAAGACCACATCTCCATTTATGACCCTGGACAGGTTTTAAGATAACCAGGGGAGACCTTTCTCTCTGTCTCGCCACCTTCACATGTGCATTTGGTGGGGATACAAGAGAGGGCTTTCTCTATCTATGCTCCCAGGCTTTGGAAGGCCCTCCAGTGGGAGCCCAGGCTGGCACCATCTTCGCTGTCCTTTCACAAGCAGGCAAAGAACTTTCTCTTCAGGCAGACTTTCCCCCAGACTGGCTGTCTAAGAAGGTTGTTGTTGTTTTTAAAATAGGCTGTTAGTGCCTTGTTGCTTTTGAATGTGTTGTTTTAAAATATGTTTTAGTACTGTTTTTCTTTAAAATATTAAATTTCTTTTAAAATATTGCAATAATTTATATTTTCTAGCTTTTGATATTGTTTCTTTGGAATTATGTAAGCCATCTTGAGCCCTTTTAGGAGAAAGGTGGAATATGAACATTTTAAATTTAAAAAATAAATAAATAAAATAGAGAATTCATTTAATTAAATCTTTTTTAAAAGTTACGTTCTCAGACCAAATAAAGACAGTTGCATTTATTCAACAGAGCTTTATAGTTAGAGGCTTAAGAAAAGGCTTACACCAGAAGCTAGGTGGAGAAGCAAAGTTCTGAGGATGGATTTCAGGTAAAAAGAAAGTAAACTACATCAGTAGCATTAGAGGGCAAAAGAAAGGTATTGCAGTCCTATTCATATGTTACATGTGTGTAGGAAATTCAGGTGTTCAAGCAGTGGTAGAGGTGGGCTGCCAGCCAGTGCTCAGTCTGATGCACTAGATTAATTCTGACATCCATGGGTTGAACATGGACATCTGCAGCTTGGTTTTTACAACAACCCTATATTTTGACTGTTTCTGTGACCTTTCATTGCCCTCCAAACATGTCGCTTTTCAGCCCACAAACCCACAACAATGTATCTCCTTTGGAATAGTCATGGGATAAGCCTGTTCCACACATGTTCAGTTTAGAAGTCATTGCTTTTCCCTTTTAAAAGGCCTTTTACGAGGATCAGTATCATAGAACCTTCAGTCTGTATTCCTTTCAAATTTAAAAAAAAAAGTGAGTGGGGCCAATCATTCTTTTTCCAGGTAACTAAGACTGGTCTTTTCAATTTATTTAATTTATCTTAAATCTGGGATCATGTAAAGTCACTTGTTTCTGCACAGGGAAAACAGTTTAATTTTTTTTTATTAAAAAAATCACAACTCAAAAACTCTTTCCCCAAACTTTCCCAAATTTGGCACAGAGCAAAAGCCAGCTATCTGCACTTGTGCCAAATTTGGTGCTGATCTGAAGTCCAGTTTAAAAGTTATATTTCTTTTTTTTCCGTTTGTTTGACATGCCCCTATTTTTACAACTATCTTATAAAAATAGTGATTTCTTTGGCAGAACAAGATCATTGCTGCACTGTCATGCAGCAAGAATGCCTTACCACAAATAAAGGAAAACATGCATCACTAATTTCTCCTAATAAATTATTTAAGATCCTGGCATTTTCTCTGTGCCTGATACACCTGATAGATTATTTAAATTATTTTGCTTTTTATGTCAACATTCTCTTACAATCTCATGGGATGAATACATTACTGAATGTTACATCCTCTTTTTGTTGTTGTTTCCTGAGAATTCAATCAGTTTTGCTTCCTGCCACCCTTATATTTTTTTAAGTTAGAGCCACATTAGTTTAATGTTCCTCTTCTTCATGCTTTTAATTTTCTAACCATTAAGCTCCAGATATATATTTAATTTTGTGTGTGTGTGTTGTATTAAACAGAAGATCTCTCAGCACAGCCCTGTCTCATTCTTGCACCCAGTGTAACATAATGGATAGAGTGATGGACTAGAATTCAGCAGACTTGGGTTTGAATCCCCACTCAGCCATGGGAATTTACTGGGGTCACTGGAAATGGTAAAACCTCTCCTTAAATATCTCACTCACTTTGAAAGCACTATTGGGATGCTATATGTTGATTCCAACAGAAACAATCTGAATTGAGTGCCCCCCCAAAAAAACCTCTTGGAACGCTAAAAATAATTAAATGAACTCAAATGGATTCAAAGGTGCCTGTATACCTGTCAAAGGAAGCAGACGATCCTGCTTGGGGCTGCCCTTGAATGTGGTTCAGAAGCTGCTGCAGGTGCAGAACACTGCTGCCAGGTTGGTCTCTGGAACATCTCTTTATGACCATATAACCCCATCCTGGCTGGTCTGCACTGCCTGCCTGCCTGTTTGCTTCCAGGACAAGTTCAAGCCCTTAATGGTTTAGGACCTTGTTACCTGACTGAGCGCCTCTCCCTCTAAACATCTACTCACCTCACCCATGTGTTTCATATTAGGAGGTTCCAAGTGGCCACCCCAAGGGAGGCCTAGAACTCAATCACTCGAAATTGGGCCTTCTTTGTGTTGGCTGCTTCACTTTGGAACTCCCTTCCACCACAGGTGCCATTAGCACCATCACTCCTGGGTGTTAGGAGCACCTTCAAGCCTTTCAATAGTTTGACTTTCTCTGTATGGGGGCCCAAGGTTGCATACATTTTTTAAAACAACAACAATTAATGAAAATAAATTAGGATTAAAACTATAATACATAATACTTTAAAATAGTTTAATAACTACAAATTTTAAAAGGCTTCCCCATCTCAATTGTCTCCTGGCTCTCCTGGCTCTCCAAATGTCTCTATAAAGAGATATGCTTTCAGCTGCTGGCACAGGGAGGGAGCTCCATAATCTGGAAGCAGCCACAGAAAAAACCTCTCTCAGGTCCTGAACAGATGTACTTGTGAGAGTAGTGAGACCAAGAGAATACACCACCACCCTGAGGATCTTAATACTGGGAAGCTCATACTGGAAGGCTCATACAGGAAGATATAATCTTTCAGATTCCTGAAACTAAACTGAAAAGGTCTTTAAGGGTCATGGCAAGCACTTTGAATAAGGCCTGAAAATGAACTGGAAGCCAATGAAGTCACTGTAATGAGGGGTTACATTATCATGATAACCAGCCCCAGTGAACAGTCTGGATGCAGCATTTTGTGCTAGTTGAGGTCATACAACCTGTCTTCAAAGGCAGCCCTACATAGAGGCCAATGCAGTATTTCAAGCAGAAG
The DNA here is from genome assembly GCA_037013535.1 of Intellagama lesueurii. NCBI lineage: Eukaryota > Metazoa > Chordata > Lepidosauria > Squamata > Agamidae > Intellagama > Intellagama lesueurii. Next base: position 130,293,844 of record JBAJHW010000003.1, on the reverse strand, counting down.
TAACCAAAGCATGTGTCATCATAGCCAAATTAGGCATCAAAATGAATGGTTGCAGATAACACACTTCTTTTAACTGTTCAAAGGAACTTCTGGTCAGAAATATATCTGTGAAGATTCTCATGTCATCCAGGTATGGTTATCTGGAAGTTGGGTCATGGCAACTGGATTTATTTCTTGTTAGGTTGAAACATTTCGCTATTCATCCAAGCAGCTTCTTCAGTCTGAGGAGAGTTGGTGGGAGATCCCTGATATATCCTCCACATTGGTTTCACTTCCCATTGGTCTGAATAGACTCGTTTGAAAGACAAAGAACTGGGGGTGAGGGATAATCCCACTTCTGCAGTCCTTCTCCAACCATTGTCATGGGTCGTTAACAGTAATTAACAGTGGTCTTTCTGGTGTGTATGGTCCTAATTTTTCTCAGGATGGATGAAAGGGCAGCATGATAAATAGGAGACAGATTGTATCATGCTGCCCTTTCATCCGTTCCCAGAAGGATTAGAGACACACACCAGAAAGATCACTGTTAACGACCATCAATGACCCATGACAATGGGTGGAGAAGGACTGCAGAAGTAGGATTATCCTTACCCCCAGTCCTTTGTCCTTCTAATGAGCCTATTCAGAGCAAGGAGAAGTGAAACCAACCTGGAGGATATATCAGGGCTCTCCTACCAATTCTCAGACTGAAGAAGCTGCTTGGATGAGTAGTGAAACATTTCAACCTAATAAGAAAGAAGTCCAGTTGCCATGACTCAACTTCCAGATTCTGGTCAGAAAGGAAACCAGACGTACAGTGGTGCCTCGACTGATGAACGCCCCTACCTACGAACATTTTGACTTACGAACAGCTCCGGTCGCAAAATTTTGCTTCGACTTGCGAACGGAGCTTCGACGTACGAACAGAAAAAAAACCGCAGGGAAGGTGGGGAAAGCGGGAAATTTGAACTTTCAGTTAACCGTTGGCCAGCGAAGAGGCTGCTTGTCTGCTACCTCACTCGCCCCAGCGGTTAGAGAGTGTGGATACGGAGAGAGACTTCAGACTGCCTGGTACCGCCTGGTACTGTACTGTACGTACTGTATTTTTTTTTTTGGCTTTTTTTTAATTTTTGATTTTTGGATTTGGGCTAGGTGGGGGGGTTATGTTTCTGTGCTCCGATGGGTCTTGCAGACCCTTTCTGCAAGGGTCTGTGCTGGCTGGGGTGCTCTAAAATGGATTTTGGTTTTAAAATCAGAAATTTTTTTTGCAAGGGTCTGTGCTGGCTGGTGTGCTCTAAAATGGAGTTTAGACTCAAGTCTCTCCCCCCCCCCCAATTGTCTTCTCTCTCTCTCTCTCTCTCTGTGCTCTCTTTTTGTGCTGAGGGGGTCTGTTTGCTGGAATAATGGTTGATGGATTCTGTGGCTCCTAGGGTTTGTGTACTGTGGTGTGCTGAACAGTACTCATGGCTCCAAAGAAATGTGTTTTGTTTAAAGGTTGCTTGGATTGGTTTAAAATGTGTTTTGTTTAAAAGTTGCTTGGTTTGGTTTAAAACGTGTTGGTGTAAAATGTGTGGGTTTAAAATGTGTGGGTTTAGCATGTGTGGGTTTAAAATGTGTTTTAGACTCCAAACGTTCTCCCCCCCCCCCCATTGTCTTCTCTCTCTGTCTTCTTTCTTTTTGTGCTTAAAAGCACAAACCTTTGTCTGAGGGGTCTGTGTGCCCCAGTGATGACCTTCTTTCTTTCCTCTTTTCCCCATTGTTCCCTCCCTCCCTCCTTTCCTGCCCTTTTTTTAACCTAAGTCATCTTAGGTTTTTTAAAAAAATTCTCCCCCTAGTGGTAGAGGACGGATTAACCGGTTTTGCATTAGTTCCTATGGGAACTAATGCTTCGACTTACAACCGGCGCCTCTACATACAACCAAAAAACAGCCGGAACAGATTAATCGGGTTTCAATGCATTTCAATGGGAAATGCTGATTCGACTTACGAACATTTCAACTTGTGAACATCTTCTGGGATGGATTAAGTTCGTAAATTCAGGCACTACTGTACTCTCAAACTATGCACCTTCAGGGGGATTATAATCCTACCCAGCACACGCTGAATCTCCTATTCCTTAGTCTGCATTTTGAGTTCCTCTATCTTGCCTGTATTCAGTCTGTTTACCCTCATGGAGTCCATTACTGACTCGACACACTGGTTTAAAACTGAGATAGCTTTCTTGGAATTATGTGGAAAGGAGAGAGAGAGTATGGTGTTATAGGCGTATTGGTGACACCAAACCCCAAAATCCGGACAACCTCTCCCAGAGGTTTCATGAAGATGTTAAATAGCATAGGGGACAAAAGAGAACCTTGAGGGACCCCACAGACCAACAGCCAGGGTGTCAAACACCACCTTCTGATATCTCCCCTCCAGAAAAGACAGGAGCCACTGTAAAAAAGTGCTTCCAAGTCCCCTCCCAAAGAGATGGCCCTGAAGGATACCATGGCTGATGGTATTGAAAGCCACTGAGAGGTCCAGCAGAACCTCTGGGATATACTCCCCCTGTCTTATTCCCAGTATAGCTCATCCACCAAGGTAACTGTCCCATAACCAGACCTAAAACCTGATTGAAATGGATCTAGATAAGTTGTCTCATTAAGGTATCCCTGGAGCTGAGAAGCCACCAGCTGCTCTAGAATTTTACCCACTAATGGAATATTGTAGCTGTCCAATATAGCAGTGTCCAATACTGTGTGGATCGAAGTGGGGAAAAATCTAAACTAAACACTGCTTCCATTGCTAGCTTGAGGTAGTTTGCCTCTTCGTAAAGAAAAATGAAATGAAACTGAATCCTGCACCATTACAGTTGGGCAGCACAAGATCCCCTTGGCTGAGTGACTGTCAGTAAGCTTTTAAATACATATTTAACCTTTTGAGCACAGTTTTATAAGAGATCTGATAAAATTGTTTAGCATCTAATTCCTTTTGTCAGAGTATCAATTGATTACCTTCCAGTAAATCAACTATTGTGAGTATTTTTCAGGCATTTTAGTAGTATTGACAAAGAATTGTCTGAAATAAGAATGTTCCTCTGTTAGTCCAATGCTTAACAACTGTTTCCAAGGAAGACTTGAACGCTAGACATAGCACCATATTATCGCCTATAAATAAGCATTAGGCTCCCCAAGTACAAGTAGCTCCAGAGCTAATGAAGTGGCTGGACCTAAGCCGAGAGGACGCTCAGCTCTGGACGCGCCTGGAAGTGAAAGGAAAGTCTGATGCTGCAAAGAAAAATACTGCATAGGAACCTGGAATGTAAGATCTATGAACCTTGGTAAACTGGATGTGGTCAAACAGGAGATGGCAAGAATAAACATTGACATCCTGGGCGTCAGTGAACTAAAATGAACGGGAATGGGTGAACTCAATTCAGACGATTATCATATCTACTATTGTGGGCAAGAATCCCGTAGAAGAAATGGAGTGGCCCTCATAGTCAACAAAAGAGTGGGAAAAGCTGTACTGGGATATAATCTCAAAAATGATAGAATGATTTAAATACGAATCCAAGGCAGACCTTTCAACATCACAGTAATCCAAGTTTATGCACCAACCATCAATGCTGAAGAGGCTGAAATTGACCAGTTCTATGAAGACTTACAACACCTTCTAGAACTGGCACCAAAGAAAGATGTTCTTCTCATTATAGGGGATTGGAATGCTAAAGTAGGGAGCCAAGAGATAAAAGGAACAACAGGTAAGTTTGGCCTTGGAGTTCAAAACGAAGCAGGGCAAAGGCTAATAGAGTTTTGTCAAGAGAACAAGCTGGTCATCACAAACACTCTTTTCCAACAACACAAGAGGCGACTCTACACATGGACATCACCAGATGGGCAATACCGAAATCAGATTGATTATGTTCTCTGCAGCCAAAGATGGAGAAGCTCTATACAGTCAGCAAAAACAAGACCTGGAGCTGATTGTGGCTCTGATCATCAGCTTCTTATAGCAAAACTCAAGCTTAAACTGAAGAAAGTAGGAAAAACCACTGGGCTAGTCAGGTATAATCTAAACCAAATCCCTTATGAATACACAGTGGAAGTGAAGAACAGATTTAAGGAACTCGATTTGGTGGACAGAGTGCCTGAAGAACTATGGATGGAGGCTCGTAACATTGTACAGGAAGCAGCAACAAAAACCATCCCAAAGAAAAGAAAATGCAAGAAAGCAAAGTGGCTGTCCAATGAGGCCTTACAAATAGCAGAGAAGAGAAGGGAAACAAAATGCAGGAGAGATAGGGAAAGTTACAGAAAATTGAATGCAGACTTCCAAAGAATAGCAAGGAGAGACAAGAGGGCCCTCTTAAATGAACAGTGCAAAGAAATAGAGGAAGAGAATAGAAAGGGAAAAACCAGAGCTCTGTTCAAGAAAACTGGAGCTATTAAAGGAACCTTTTGTGCAAAGATGGACATGATAAAGGACAAAAATGGTAGGGACCTCACAGAAGCAGAAGACATCAAGAAGAGGTGGCAAGAATACACAAAGGAATTATACCAGAAAGATCTGGATGTCCCGGACAACCCAGATAGTGTGGTTGCTGACCTTGAGCCAGACATCCTGGAGAGTGAAGTCAAGTGAGCCTTGGAAAGCATGGCTAATAACAAGGCCAGTGGAGGTGATGGCATTCCAGTTGGACTATTTAAAATCTTAAAAGATGATGCTGTTAAGGTGCTACACTCAATATGCCAGCAAGTTTGGAAAACGCAGCAGTGGCCAGAGGATTGGAAAAGATCAGTCTACATCCCAATCCCAAAGAAGGGCAATGCCAAAGAATGCTCCAACTACCGTACAATTGCACTCATTTCACATGCTAGCAAGGTTATGCTCAAAATCCTCCAAGGTAGGCTTCAGCAGTATGTGGACCGAGAACTCCCAGAAGTACAAGATGGATTTCGAAGGGGCAGAGGAACTAGAGACCAAATTGCTAACATGCGCTGGATTATGGAGAAAGCCAGAGAGTTCCAGAAAAACATCTACTTCTGCTTCATTGACTACGCAAAAGCCTTTGACTCTGTGGACCATAGCAAACTATGGCAAGTCCTTAAACAAAATGGGAGTGCCTGATCACCTTATCTATCTCCTGAGAAATCTATATGTGGGACAGGAAGCAACAGTTAGAACTGGATATGGAACAAACTGATTGGTTCAAAACTGGGAAAGGAGTACAACAAGGCTGTATATAGTCCCCTTGCTTTTTTAACTTATATGCAGAATACATCATGCGAAAGGCTGGACTAGAGGAATCCCAAGCCAGAATTAAGATTGCCGGAAGAAATATCAACAACCTCAGATATGCAGATGATGCCACTCTGATGGCAGAAAGTGAGGAGGAATTAAAGAACCTCTTAATGAGGGTGAAAGAGGAGAGCGCCAAAAATGGTCTGAAGCTCAACATCAAAAAACTAAGATCATGGCCACTGGTCCCATCAACTCCTGGCAAATAGAAGGGGAAGATATGGAGGCAGTGACAGATTTTACTTTCTTGGGCTCCATGATCACTGCAGATGGTGACAGCAGCCACGAAATTAAAAGAAGCCTGCTTCTTGGGAGGAAAGCGATGACAAACCTAGACAGCATCTTAAAAGCAGAGACATCACCTTGCCGACAAAGTTCCGCACAAGATGGTTGGACAGTGTCATCGAAGCTACCAACATGAATTTGACCCAACTCTGGGAGGCAGTGGAAGACAGGAGGGCCTGGTGTGCTCTAGTCCATGGTCACGAAGAGTCAGACACAACTTAACGACTAAACAACAACAAGGCTCCCCATAGCATACTGTAACGTTTAATGATGGATTAGAACATCAAGCTGCTTGTGAAGTGAAGAAGTGCTTTTGGAATAGCACACTCTTCCAGTTTATGCCATTTCTTTTGAAGAATAAAGAACAGACCAAAAAAGGAAGCACCCAGTGCCCTTATATAATTCTGGCCTTTTTTAGGTCTTTGTGTATGCATCTCTACACAAGTGTGTTTTGGTCAAAAATGCTCTTTGTGATGTTTAGTGTGTCTCTTGTATATGTTTGGTGCATTATTGGGAAAGCAGGTCTGGAAACAAATATTCCAGAGCACTGGGTAAAGCTGATGCTAATTAATTTCACCTAAAACAGAACAATTCAAATGATATTTAGTGGCTTAGGCCAAACAGTGAAGACAACTGAAGAGAATTAAAACTACTTTCTACAAAACATGAGAAAAACATCCTTAGACGTGCATAGAAAATACAAAACACTATATTAATCTGAGGCTTAACACAGAGAGATTTGAAAACAATTGAGGAAAACACAAACATTTTTGAAAAACTATAACTTTATTAGTGATTGTTAATGAATGCAGAATCTTTGCAAAGAGAAGCTCATGCCTTTTCTATGCCATATGAGCCCAGAGATATTACAACAAGGGGACACATTACAAGGATGTAATGAATGTTTGCAGGTTTTCTCATCTACAATGAAAACAGGAGTTTTGATGCATCAAGACTTCTTGTCAACAAGAAAGAAAGAAAGATCACAGTAGGGAGCTTCTTCATTCTTGCACAAGAGATGAAAAGCCAGCACATTTTATTTTACCACCACCAACCTTACTAAACTAGCATCCGAACAAAAATAACCAGACAACCAGCTTGAGATGCTGCACACAAAAAGCTTGTATTTTTCATTTAAAACCTTTTATTGAACTTTTTCATGTATAATGCATGGTTTTGTTAATATATATATATACATATACATATACATATGTATATGTATATGTATGTGTGTATATATATATATATATATATGTATATGTATATGTATATGTATGTATGTATATGTATGTATGTATGTATATGTATGTATGTATATATATATGTGTGTGTGTGTGTGTGTGTATATATATATATATGTATGCATGTATGCATGTATGTATGTATGTATGTATGTATGTATGTATATGTATATATATATGTATGTATGTATATATGTATATATGTATATATATCCAAAAAGAAGCATTAATATGTGCAAAAAATGTACAAAAGCACTCAAAATTGCACCCAGCCCCCCCCCCAATTTTTTTCTAATTTTCTGTTCTCACATGCAAGAACAAAAAAAGCAAAGATTTATATCCCTAGCTGTTCAGGTCTCTTGTTCAAAGAATGGTGCGTGGAACGCTAAACTGAAAGCAAAAGCAAAACTGGAAGCCTACAGATCTAATATTTCTCTCCCTCCTTCCAGATGTTTTCAGAAACAAAATGGACTACAGCAGTAATGTAAAAAATGCTTATTTCTATTGTACATTAGGAACTACAAGGTATAACAGTTTACCACAGCTAGCAGCTTGGCTACTTACCTCTATCCTGCGGGAAATAAATGTATAAATCTTGCTTACACAGGGCACGGTGTGTCATAATTAGTTGGCAATTTCTGTTGCCCATGTGATTATCACAATTCATCTCCTTTCAGAGAAAGCTTTCCTCTTTTTAAATTTCTCTGTCACCCCACCTTGGCCTTTCTGAGGGAGAAAAGAGAGGAAAAAAAGTTAGGTTGTACAAATTGTACTGTAACCCATGCAGAATTTGATGGGCTTCACCAAAAAGACTTCCATTTGCTTTGTTGCTAGAATGAGGGTCTGCAAAGACAGGAACATCTGAGGATTTTGAGTTGCAGCATATTTGGGCCTGTGTGTGGTCTTAAATATCAAATGAGTGGCTGAGAGTTGTAGGCTCTCAGCCTACATAGAAACACATGGGCCAAGCCTCTTTGGCCAGACTGTGTGAAAATCTTGGATAGTTGCCTTCCAAATTGCCATCATTTGTGGTATAGGTCAGGAGTAGATGATCTCAACAAAAGGCTGAGGGCCATTTTTCAGATTTGCCAACAGCCCAAGAGCTGCACTTCCAAGGGTACTGGACTAAGAGGAAGGGATGTGGCAAAGTATTCTTATTGCACCTCCCCTACTGTAAAATGGAAGCCAGCAAAAAGAAAAGCATACTTGTCCTGAAGTGACCAGTTAAGCACATACTAAATAAAGGGAGGGTAGGCAACTTGCAGAATTCTGAAAAGGAATAGAGGCATGATGTGGAAGACATGTATCTCCGCTACCAATGCTTCCATCCAATATGCAGATTTTAATAGTGTGCCAGCATGCCTAATTCTCTGCATCAATAATCTGCACTTTGTTCTGCAAAAGACTAAGATTCAGTCATCCTTGCCATGAAGAGTATGCACTATGAATCTGCATGACTTGAATCCACAACCTTTTTTGTATCATGCCTCCTTTTGATTTAGGGACACTTTCAAGAAAGCCTCATGCCTTCCCAACTTTCATTTACTATCCTTTTAAAGAAAAAAATAATCAGTCAAAATTCTGTTGGGTGGACTCTGCTGTTCACATGCTTTCTTTTTCAGTATCAGTGTGCATATAACTTCATCTACGTGCGCATGAGCTGTACATACCCTGAAATTAAAAAAAAAAACAGCCCAAGGCTTTAATCAGTCACAATCAGCAGATGATGATGACATCATTCCCATTGCACCGATGGGAACATGATTTAGCCAATTTTTAAAAGTTTCATTGCCTTCTTCAATGTTATTCTGCTTCTCTACTGACTGAAGTGCTATCCTTTTTCCAGTCCACCTGCCTGAAGTCCTGCTTTCACATTTTTCTTACCAGCCAATGCAAAGCTGGCAGGGCAAAACTCTCCCTCACCAGCCAGTGGAATCACCAAGTGGACACTTGCCAGCATCCCAAGCACTCAGGAGGGTCCATGTGGGAACCACCATGCCAGCTCTAGCCCCCTCCATTACTTGCTAGACCTCCAGGATCACCACTCCAGCCACAATGGGGTGATCCCAGGTCAGTCTGGCTCACTGCATCATGGAAATGGCAAGAACCATGGAGGGTGTCTCACATGGAAATACCACCCAGGTGCAGCAACCTCTCCCTCCCATATGTCATATTTCAATGTTCCATGTTCAGTGTTGCACTGGAGATGGGTAAGATGGTTTATCCCAATTTATCACATTTTCTCCTGGACCCTGCCATGATTCAATATAAGCTTATACTATTCATCATCATGCACTTCTTGCCCACCATTTTCTTCTCCTTCTTGAATCCCTAGCCTTCTGTTTCACAATAGCATCAGAACTTTCATCTTTATTATTTTTGATCAACAGAAATGGGCTCATCATGTTGGATCCAAAAGCAGACAAACACTGCCTAACTGCTACAGCATATATATAAATATATAAAAACAAAACAAACTTGCACTGCTTTGGCTATTTCTGAAAGATGGTGTCCCTTGATCAGTGACTCACCTGGATCATCTCACAGATGACTGAAAAAATACATCAGTGCGAACTGGCTTGCTTTTATGGATACTAGTGCTCAAGTTTATGGTTAAGCTTGCCTTTATTAGAAACAAACTAGAAAATGGGCAGGGGGATCTAAGTGTTCCATATCAAGAGAAATGTTGAGAGGTGCAATTGTGGGCTATTTCAAATAATACGATATTAGAATCCCAACTTCTATTTGCAGACAATCATTTGTAATGAATGGAGGATTTCAACAGCTTCTAGAAATAAGCAGCTGTCACTAGGAGAAAAAGAGTTCTGGCAGCCACATAAGCTGCCAGACGTTGAAGGGAGATAGAGATATTCCAATCTATATGAGGATCTAGACAAACATAATACCAAAGATCAAGCAGACAATATAATATTATCTGTTTCATCCCCACCGTCAAGTTCAGGCACAGACTAACAGGTGTCAGAACTTTACATCTTTAATGGTATTGTTTAAAGGAAAGTTATGTCAAGTGTACCGCTGTAGAGAAAGGGACAAATTTATAGGTCAGTTTACACCTTCATTGTGAGTGCAACTTGAACTGCTCTACTCACTTCCTTGCCATCTCAAAGCATAAGAGCTGCTTTGCTGGATAAGATGAAGGCAAGAACCTCTCTAAAAAGTGGTAGTCTAAGCTATCAATATTTGACATTAATATCTGATTTAACAATCATGTCTAATAATCAATGGTAGATAAAAAGGCAGGAACCATCATTTATTTATGTATTTAATTAATTTGTATCCTGCTCCCATTAGTGTCACAGCACTACTCTAGGTGGGTTACAGCTGGTAAAATAGAAAACAAAAATAAAAATAGAAATATTAAAACCGATAGCACTAACCCTAAACTTATGCCAATGATTTCTGAAATGAGCCTTTGAACACAATTTTTTAAAAATTGGAGGCATAAATTGATGGGCTTCATTTGTGGTTTGTGAATGAATGGGAAAGAAAGGCAGGGCATGACAACCTTGGTATGAAACACAGTTGCGAGAAGTAGAAATACATCAAAATTGAGAGTGAGTGGTACTAGCCTTCTCCATCAGACTTCCTAGGTCTCCACAACAGCCTAAATTTTGTTTCTTAGATACATAACAGTGTGAAAGAATGTTGGGAACTCGCTTTTTCATAAAGAGAAATAAAAAAAATGCATCTCAACTTCAGTTCACTTTCAGCATGTCTTCTTACTTAAAGAAATGTGTTCTAATGAAAATACAGACTGCCTATGGTAAGCAAAATTATCAGCCCATTTTCACTGTTGCCAAAAATTATATTGGGCCTGGCTCATCATTTGTGAACCCCCAGGGCTTGGATGTGTCACTGCTTCTCGCTTCCAAAATACAAGAGTTTGTTCTGATTTTTGTCCCTAATTTGTTTCATCCAGTCTGTCCACCCATCTGTCTACCCAGTTATCTGTCTGAATTCATAGGTTGTGCACTTTCTGTCTATCTATTTCAAAGTGTAATGAGCCAAATGATTTTTGCTCATGAAAAAGTAAGTAACTAATATTTTATTGTGATTGAAGATCAGCACTGATGAGCTAGTGTAGATTTACCTGGAATGCAAGGCTACTAATGATCTTGCCCATCCTTTTGCCTTGGAGTCTTCAGCACTTTTTAGCCACTAAGACTGAAAGCAAGTAGGAAGCATGTAATCAGGAAGGGTGATGTGGGACTGCATGTAAGCCCTCCCTATTCCCCATTCACAGAGGAGAGAGGGCAGCAGAAATGGAAACTACACATGTCTTTGCAGGTTCTCAATCGCAGCTGTAACATAGTCAGCAGAAGGAGGAGTTGCAGCAAAATGTTGCAGTGTGACCCAGCTACTTAAAAAATGCTCTTATTTAAAGCTTTGTGCAAGGTGGAAAGTTTTGAAGTATTTGCATTTTGGAAGCAGGTATTTTATGGGGCTGCTGTTTTTTCCTCATGCACTGCCAGTCATATGAAACTGCATCATTAGACAGCAGCATCTCAAGACAGTTGCAACCCCTACGAAGCAGCACGTTGGTTTTAAAGTTATTGAAATTGCCCTCAGTTCACCCCTAATTAAAAAAAAAGATTTAGTAAGCACTACAAACTCTATGCCAGACTTTCCACACAGCCACACTGCCCAGTTATCATAATCCACTCTCTTCCAGAAACATACCCTTCCAGTGTATAACATGGGGTCAAACTGATTTGGAGGTGGCCTGACCTGATTTGTTCTTTGTCTTCTATAGATGTTCATAGTTATATGTAGGTTTTTGCACTGGGAAAAAAATACAACTTAGATGTGAAAAATACAAGTCTGTGATCTGGGATTGTGGGGACACCATCAAATTTGGAAATGTGGATATTTATTTTGTATGCAAAGTTCTTGTCAGCTTCATTTCTTTCTTCTACATGCCCAGGAGTCATGCTTTTAGGGGGGAAATGACAATTACCCCAGTATAGAAAGGTCCCTCCCAGCCAAAATCTCTTGAAGGCAACATACAAGACTGCAACAATTCCAATAGCTAATTGGGTCCTGGTTGACAGGGTCAAAAGTTCAAATTGCCCCAGAACCACTTCTAATTTCCCCTTTGACAATTTATGTGAGGAGACTCTTTGGTCTCAGAAATCTTCAGATGTTTATAGAAAGTGCTAGAATAAAACATAGCTAATAAATATTTTTCTAAAGTAAGGGGAATACTTTGAATATTCCTTACAAAATTGTATGCAAATTCCCTGAGGATCCTGTTGGATATTTTTACAGCTTCACAAGCTGCCTCTAGCTTGTTTGACTGAGAGGCTAGAATAGCTGTCAATCTGTCTAGAATTATCCAGTCATTCTTTCCTGGCACTGAATGCGAAGAGACCCTCCTCTCTGCTGAGATTTCTTTTCTCAGAGATTCTGTTAATGTCTTTTCAGTCAGTTTCTGTGGCATTTCATTGCCCTGCAACTCTCCAAATATGTCCCTCTCCCACCTGCCGATGAATGTATACAATGTCTCATTTTTCAAATGTCCTGCAGGAAAGCCCTGTTCTAAGACTGCACATGTTCAGTCTTACAACAAAGTGAATGTTTTTCCCTTTTGAAAGGCCTTTTTGAGGATCAATATTTTGGTCCCTGCAGCCTGGATTCTTTCCAAATAATAAAAGCAGGTGGGGACAGCCATTTTCTTTCATGATAAGCAAGGTTGGTCTTTTCAGTTTATGTGATCTGTTTAAATCTGGGCTCACCTATTTCTGAATCCCCATATCCGGCACAGAATAGGAACAGGCTGTCTGTTAAACCTGTTCTAAATTTGGTTCTGATCCAAAGTTCATTTTAAAAGTTATAATTTTGGGGGGGGGGGGCTTACTCCATGTTTAGAATTACCTTGTAGAATGTTGATTTGCCATGCTGCATGTACACAGCTGTACAACAGTGCAGCTATCATGAAAATCAGGAAAATCACCAAGTGCAAGGACATACAAGGATATTTAATAAACAGAGGTAGGGAAATTATTAAAGACAAAAAGTCAAATTCCAGAAATGATAGCCTTGTTGATATGAGAACAAAAAAAAGGGAAAAAAAGAACAAACTTTTATTCTCCTTGAAAGACCATCAATAAGGAATGACAATAAAAACATCAAGACCAGCAATAGTGAAATAATAAACATAGCAAAGATGGAAAACCAGATAAAGATGTGGTTGGGCAGTAGAAAGATGAATTAAAGGTGTGCTATAAGAGGATAAGGAGATTACAGAGTAGCAACATGCACCATTTTCATTTCTTTTACTGCTAAAAGGATATAGGATAGACATTGGTGCTTAAGAAAACATTTCTAGAAAACTGACAAATCATTGAGTCCAGACAACATGCACCTGAATGTTATTAAAGTACTAAAATGTGAAACTGTTGGCTTGGTACTATATATGGCTTATTCCTCAGTTTCTATATCTGTTGGCTGGAAAGTGATCAGTATTTGTTTTAAAAATGAATAGGAACCTGGAGGAATCCTGGACGTTAGGGATGTGCCTTTCATTTGTCAAAGAAAGATCAAAACCAGGAAAGAATCTCTGTTTAATGTAATGCATGTTCTTTCATCGATTGCCGGAAGAGGGTGTCATGAACACGAATGATTCTTATTTATGAAAGAGACGAACATAAACATTTTATGTATCTTTAATGTTCACTTTTTGTTGTACCTTTTTGGTGCCTTTTCACTCTTTGTTTGTCAAATCACCTGATTTTTTTAAAAAAATCCAGTAATGATACAAAAGATGATAGCAGTTAGCTAATCAGAACACCTTGGGAGAAGTGGAAATTTTTTATCTGTAAAGTGGCTTAGAACCCAATGAGAAATACTTTTTCTTTGAGTCATTCCTTGTGGACTTACTGTGTGCTGAACTCCTGATACCCTCCACCTTAGATTACTGCCTGCCTGATGGATCTTGTTCATGAATATTTTCCTTTTCTTGTTTTGATATTTTTGGAAACTTTCCCCCCAACTTCATTTTATGGATTATTTTTGCTGTTACCACAAGCAGCCTGCCTGTGCCATCGTGCCTCCTTGGGATTATCTGTCTATCTATCTACGTCTGTTCCTTTCTTGTATTATTTTTGCTGCTCCCTGGCTGGCCTATCGGACTCAGAGAAGAAAAGTTATCAAGTAAGTGGGAAAGAAATTTCCCCATATGCTAGCAATTTTGGTTGGAAGAGATATCTGATTAATTTTTTGCTTGCTTTTCTTGTTTTTTGGAGGGGGCTTTGTGTATTTTTAATTGGTATTTTTCTCCTCTCTCCCTCTCCCTTTGTGCTTTTCCTGTTTGATTGATATTTCAAAATTGTTATATGATTAATTTACTCTGGATTTATTCTGTTAAAGGTTATCTTGGTGGGATTTTTTTGGAGACTTTTGTTTGCTTCTGGGGAGGTGTGTTTGCTTGTGTGGGGGTCAAGAGGTGGACTTTAGGACTGTGCCAGTGTGCCACTGCACTGTGTGGGTGGTGGTGGTTGATTGAATACAACTTTCAGCAATTCTCTCCTGTTGCTCTTTGAGTTGTGTTGTTGCTTTTTCTCTATTTTTGACCTGTAATTTCTGTGCTGATCATGAATGATCTGGAGTTATAGGTAAGGATGAAAAGTATTTTTATTGGATTTAACAGTCTGAAATTCCACATAGTTTCCACACCTCCAGAGGATCACTGGGAAAGCAAACACATTTTACCTAAAAAATTTGCACACTTGCAAGTTCTACGAGGAATATCTGAGAAACAGAGGACTTCACTGCACAACTTATTTGGAGTAGTCTGGTGCAGACTAAATGGGGCCACCTAAAGTCAGTTAGAAATCCTGTATGGCATGTGATGCAATATTTGTATCCACATGGTAAAGTCCTCCTATTTTATCACCCCTTTAAGAAAGGAGTGGTTAAGAAAAAAAAAGTTTTGTTGTTAGGAACAGAAAAGCTTTTTTTAAAAAAAGGCAGTGCTGATGCACTGCACCTTTTAAAGAAAATTTTAAAATGGAAAGCTTTTTCCTAGAAGTGAAAGAAGACAGGAAGAGGCAAGGAGGGTTTTTTTATTATTATTATTATTAATTTATTTACAATCCAGAAAGCTAACATGTTCACCAGGGACAGGGGCATCTTCAGAAATGGGACTTCCAGTCCTATTTGGGAAAGTGTCAAGCTGGCAAGGAGTGATGGATCATTTAAGATTATGAGGAGGGCAGGAGTAGAAGACAAAAGGGTAACTACATAGGCATCCTTTAAGATAAGCTTTTAAGAACAGAAAAATTGTAATGAAAAGGAAAAAAAATCCCCTTCCTGTGTCCTCCAACTTCCAGGAAGAAGCCTTCAATTTTCTTTTATTTTCTCTAAAAGGTACAGTGCATCAACACTGTCCTAGTTGGCTTTTTAAAGGTTTTTGCTTCTTCCTTCTCCATCACAGAGCAGAGGAAGTAAATCTTTAATTTTCCATTTACCCCTTATAATTAAGTAGCTGAGCTATCTGTTTAAACTACTAATTATATGGGGGAAATGAAGCCAGCTGGCAAACAGAAGCAGGAAGCTTCAATTTGCCAGCTCACTTTGGTTCAATCGCAACAATCACATGTGCTGGAAATGAACCAGAACAGAGTGATCCTCCCCACATCTAAAAACCAGAAAGTCCTGATGTGTTGTATAAGTTAGCAACAATTAAAAATAAAGGGAGAACTTCCTCTTCCTTCCACTCTTAAACCAAGTGGCAATGAAGCTTCCTATTTCTCAAGATCCTTAAGCTGCTTAGGGAAATCACGGAGGAGGAGAAAGGAAGCACAATTTATACTGTGCTAAACAGGATCACTTGAGGTGCGGGGTGGTTGATTCTTGTGCATGGATGCAAGGTCTGCCCCAAATTATATACCACAGCTCAAAGTAACCTTGTTTAGCACTATCTAGACCAATCTGGCAGGGACAATTGGGCCTTCTAGTTACACCCTAAGATGTCTTTTAAAGGGGATTTTGCAAAGTGATGGAAAGGGACACTTTCCATTCCAGTAATCTGTAATGGCTATATGTGACCTTCAAGGAATATCCAGTCAATACCAGTGCCAGGGGAATAAAAGCAGGAGGACGTTACTGCACACATGTCCCATTCATGACCTTTCCATAGGCATCATGTTGGCAACTATAGGAAACATCAGAATAGATTATGTAAGCCTAGAATTGGATCCACAGAAAAGAATGTGCAGTTCACTGCCAATTAAGCATGTAAAATATCAAAAGCTATCTTGCAAAAACTGCACATTTCATTTGAAAGTAACTGCCCTGAACATTGGGTGCAAATTTAGGGACACTGGAATATCAGCCAGGAGGATGAGGATGAAGGAAGAAGGATCTGCATATCCTTGATTGTACCTTGCACAAAGTATAAATAGTGGCAAATTCAATTCACATATAATGTGTCCATCCATCACTTCACTCAAAAGAAAATATCTTTATCTCAGTTTCAATATGTCAGGAATCATATTGCCAATCTACTTTGACAGATAGCAGATTATTTTTCCAGGAAACTTTTTGCTCATGCCATCACTAGTGCAGATAGAAGATTCCACAGACAAACCCTCCTGATGGTGCAAATTAAAACACAAACCTGCAAAATATCAATAAAACTGTCAAAAATGTATATTTCTCCCAGCATGTATATGTTTCAAAAAAACCACAAAAAACCCAAACCCCAAAACCATAGCTTCGGGCAATAGCTTTTTCCAATAGGCTCACTGATACTATCAAGATTCATTATAGCTACTATTATTTTTACTCTGTACCTACTGACAGAGGATCTCTGGGTTATTACGGTCATTTCAACATGAGCCTTTAAGGTGGCTCACATATCAACTGGTCCAGATGGTGCTGCTTGTAGAGTCCCAACACAAAATAGTGACAGCACCTTTTTGTTCTGGTTTTGCTCCTCCTCACACTGGACACTTTTAGTATCAAACCCACTGCCTCAACAAAGCCAAAGAGAATGCTAATTAAAAGGGCAGGATGTGTTCCAGTTGTTCTAATCAAAGGGAGTGTAATCCCTCCATAAGCTGTTTGTCTTTGTTGGATGAAAGTCTGAACAACCTTGATACTTTTGATAACTGTAAGCCACTGACTCATAGCCCCCTGACAGCTAGCTGAGCATGTAATAACATTCCTTTGTATTTGCGGACTGGCTTAGCTGGCTTTATAACAGATTATTGAAGATGTTAAAGTAAAATGGTAGTCTTTCCTTAAAGCCCTGTGTTTTTGCTAGTAATTAAGGGGTGTGGGTATGCACACAGAGATCTGTCTGTCTGTCTGTCTGTCTGTCTGTCTATCTATCTATCTGTCCTGTCTGTCTGTCTGTCTGTCTATCATCAGAAGGAATGAAAACACCCAACTTGTCCAGTCTCAGTTGGGTGACCTTGAATGTCAAGGTCACCCAACTGAGATGTGAAAGGCTTCAGCTTCTGCAAATGAGACAGCTGTGGGCTCATCCTGCAATGTTAATGAGAAGAAAAGGAACCTTCCATTATGAGTGCATCATGATTTCACTGAACATTAATTTTTGAAGAACAAACAAACACCTATCTTATTACACTAGTTATTAAATAAAAGTAAATGTCATTATGAGAGTGGGGAATAATTGAAAATTAAAAAAATAACATATTGCATTTAAGACCACATCATTGGTCTTAAATGCAATGAATACAGTAGGTCTAAATATGTGGCCAGGATGATTTCATCTAGCTGTAGTAAACACTGATCAGCCTACATTACATTACATTAGGCATCCTTCAGTCTCGAGAGACTATGGTAACATGCTCTGAATAGAGGACTTGGAACAGCATCTAGTGTGGCTGAGGAGGCCAATTTGAGAGTGACAATCCCTTCCGCACTGAAGACAAATACAATCTGTCCCCTGTCCAGCTCTCTGATTTTGCTGGTTTCGGGACTGTATCTTTGCCTTGGCCTGCTGGACAAGTGTCTCTTCAAAATGGGAGAGGCCATGATGCATCACCTGCCTCCAGGCTGAATGCTCAGATGTCAAGGTTTCCCATCTGTTGCGGTCCATTCCTAAGACTTTCAGATTGCACTTGCAGATATCTTTTTATCGCAGCTGTGGTCTCCCTCTGTGGCAATTTCCCTGCACTAATTCTCCATAAAGGAGATCTTTTGGAATCCGACCATCAGCCATTCTCACGACATGCCCGAGCCAACATAGACGTCGCTGTTTCAGTAATGTATACATGCTAAAAATTCCAACTCATTCTAGGACTACTCTATTTGGAACTCTGTCCTGTCAGGTGATACCAAAAATCCGTCAGAGACAACACATATGGAACGTGTTCAGCTTCCTCTCCTGCCATGCACAAAGGGTCCAGGACTCACTGCAGTACAGGAGTGTACTCAGGACACAGGCTCTATAGACCTGGATCTTGGTATATCCCGTCAGCTTCTTATTAAGCCATACTCTCTCTGTGAGTCTAGAGAACATGGTAGCTGCTTTGCCAATGCGTTTATCCTGCTCGACATCTAGGGAGAGAGTGTCGGAGATCGTTGAGCTAAGGTACACAAAGTCATGAACAAGCTCAAATTCTTGTGTGGAGATGGTAATAGAGGGAGGTGAGTCCGCGCCCTGGCCCATGACTTGTGTTTTCTTCAGGCTGATTGTTAGTCCAAAGTCTTGGCAGGCCTTGCTAAAATGATTCATAAGTTGTTGGAGGTCTTCAGCAGAGTGGGCAACAACAGCTGCATCATCGGCGAAGAGGAAGTCCCACATGCATTTCAGTTGGACTTTGGTCTTTGCTCTCAATCTAGAGAGATTAAAGAGCTTTCCACCTGATCTAGTCCGGAGATAGACATCTTCTGTTGCAGTTCCAAAGGTGTGCTTCAGCATGACAGCAAAAAAGATCCCAAACAGGGTCGGCGCGAGGACACAGCCCTGTTTCACTCCGCTTCGGATGTCAAAGGGATCTGATGTTGAGCCATCAAAAACTACAGTGCCCTTCATTTCCTCATGAAAGGACCTGATGGTGTTAAGGAGCTGAGGTGGACATCCAATCTTGGGAAGTATTTTAAAAAGGCTGTCCCTGCTAACCCAATCAAAGGCCTTTGTGAGATCTATGAAGGCCACAAAGAGTGGCTGTCATTGTTCCCTGCATTTTTCCTGCAACTGTCTGAGGGAAAATACCATGTCAGTGGTGGATCTATTAGCTCGAAATCCACACTGTGATTCTGGATAGACTGTCTGCAAGCACATGAAGTCTCTTCAGCATAACACGGGCAAGCAGCTTCCTTACAACGCTGAGAAGAGAGATGCCACAGTAGTTATTGCAGTCGCCCCATCTCCCTTGTTCTTATACAGTGTGATGATGTTTGCATCCTTCATGTCCTGTGGTACTCCACCTTCCCTCCAGCAAAGACAAAAGATTTCATACAGCTCAGTGGTGATGATCTCTTTACAGCACTTCAGCACTTCAAGAGGGATGTTATCCTTCCCAGGTACCTTGGCCAGTGGCGAGGGAATCCAAGGCTGCTTTTACTTGTGCTAAAGTTGGTTCGCTGTCCAACTCTTCGAAGACAGGCAGGCACTCAATGTTATTTAATGCCTCTTTGGTTACTACATTCTCTCTGGAATATAGCTCAGAGTAGTGCTGCACCCAGCATTCCATCTGCTGTGCTCAGTCCTGGATGATCACGCCTGTAGCAGACTTCAAGGGAGCAGATTTCTTCTGTATTGGACCGAAAGCCTGCTTGATACCTTTAAACATTCCCTTGATGTTACCTGTGTCCGCTGCTATCTGTATCTGAGAGCAGAGCTGAAGCCAATAATCGTTAGAACATCTCCTGGCAGCTTATTGGACTTTGCTACGAGGAACTCGAAGAGCCTGCAAGTTGTACTCACTAGGACAGGCTTTGTATGCTGCTAGGGCTCTCCTCTTTTCCTCGATGGCTGGCATCTACTCCTCCAAATGGGCTTTGAACCAGTCTACCATCTTTTTGATCTTCTTGCCAAATGTGGACAAGGCGGTGTTATAAACAGCATTCTTGCAATGTTTCCATCGTTCAGGTGCATTTGCATCAGCCGGGCCTGGAAGGGTTTCCTAAAGCGCTTGGGCAAATTCCTCCACTTGTCTTTGATCGTGAGTCTTGCTGATGTCAACACGTAGTCTTCCTTCCTTTTTTGTGTGATACAATCTCTTTGTTTGCAGTTTTACTCTACTACACAACAGGGAGTGATCAGTATCGCAATCAGCACTCTGATAACTGTGTGTGATCGTAATACTAGGAAGGCTAGAGCTTCTAGTGAGGATCAAATCGAGCTGATGCCAATGCTTGGATCTTGGATGTCTCCAGGAAACTCTGTGTTGAAGCTTCGTATTAAAGAACGTGTTGCTGAAACAAAGACCATAGTAACAGCAAAACTCCATCAAGCGTTGTCCATTTTTGTTCATCTTCCCAATGCCAAAACAGCCTAGACAAGTGGGCCAAGAATTGTGATCAGCACCAACTCTAGCGTTAAAGTCTCTGAGAATGAACAGTGGCGCTCTCTCTGGGATTTTTTTGATAGTAGCTGCCAGAACGTCGTAGAATTTGTCTTTGACTTCTGTTGTAGATGACAGTGTTGGTGCATATGCACTAATGAGGGTGACCGGTCCCGCTGATGAGTGGAGCTGCAGAGACAGGGTTCTTTCACTCCCCACTGTGGGTGGAACAGTGGATCTCAGCAGAGTATTTCTGACCGCAAAGCCAACACCATATTCCCTGGTCTCATTCAATGGGTTTCCCTGCCAGAAGAATGAGAATTTTTTTTCTTTGACAGATCCCATGTCTGGCAGTCTCATCTCTTGCAGGGCAACAATGTCCATCTGCAGCCTACTCAGTTCCATGTTGATTACAGCTGTCTTGCACACGTCGTCTATTTCCTGCAGGTCGTCAGAAAAGCCAGGGGTCATTGTCCAAACATTTCAGGTGCCCAACTTTAGGGCAGAAGTTTTCTTATGATTATTACATGGTGCAGGGTTATCGATCTGCTTGTCAGCTTTCACCCTAAACCCCACGCACCCTGTGAGGTTAACAGACCGTGGAGAGGCAGCACCTTACTGGCTGGGGGCTGCCCAGCTTAAGGTGGGTGGTAGCTACCTAGTGAGGTGCAATGCCCTCTCCCACCATCAGAAGTAGCCCCAGGTGTCATGCTCTACACCAATCGAGCAAAGACTTATAACCGGTAACTGCTACTTCCTGTGTTATTTCAACACTGTATGCGAAGCTGGAGTGTTCTCTCCAGAGCACGAAGCCTGGGTAAAATAATATGGAGGATAGGCTGTTACCCAAGCAGGATAGGCTGTTACCCAAGCCTGATCAGTCAGGTCCTGGCAATATTATAGCTGCACAGCTGTACAGCTATGTTATAGTACAGCAGAGCAAATCAACATTCCACAAAGCAATTATAAAAATGGGAGCAGCTCAAACAACTGCAACAAGACCTTTGAAAATGGACTTTGCAGCAGAGCAGTTTTGGCACAGATGTAGCAGACAGTGAGTTCTTGCCCTGTGCCATATTTGGGGAGGTTTGGGCAAAAGATTTCCAAGTTACAACTTTTTAAAATTAACACTGTTTTACCTCCTCCCCAGGCAGAAACAAATGATTTTAAACATCTCCAGATTTAAAATAGCTCATACAAATTTAATACAAATTTAAAAGACCAGTCTTATCTTGAAAGAGAATGGTTTATCCCACCCACTTTTTTTATTTGAAAAGAATCCAGGCTGCAGGAACTGAAAGACTGATGTTTGCCAAACTCTACATAGCAAAGGGGAGCCTGAATAGTGATAGAACCAATGGCAGCAGTCAAGATGGTCTACAAGATACCCTCTTGAGCTCACTACCATTCATACTTGTCAAAAAAACCCAGCCCTGACAATTGCTTTGTGTTTGGGTGAGAAATGGTTAACTCATGAAAAAAAGAGTCAGCTTCTGGGATTTTCCCTTGTGTGCTGTCACTTTATGAACATCCTTTTTTCCTTGCTGGCAATGCAGGCACAATATAGTGCAGCCATTTCCTGGTGGATACAAAATGATATCCCACATTTATAAACCAGAAGTTTTTTGAAGAATTGCATCTACTTCAGAACTACCAATTCATAGTTAATTTGTTTTTAATTTGGTTTTTCAACAACACAGGTTTGACTAGATTGAATTACAGCTGAAATGTAATTAGGGATAGCCATACTTATTGTGCATTGTAACATTAATTTTAGTTACTTTTACAACTGTCAGGTGGTGGCTTCAATACCTTTAAGCACCTTTAAAATGCTGACTTCCCTGTAACTTTGCCTGTAACTGTTCTTCTGTCTTGTCCTCTGTTGTGGGTGTTGAGGCAACAATAATTTGGATGGAGAGAGAATGTGTTTTATATTGCATACCAGCACTTGTAGCATTTGTAGCATTCAAGCATTCAAAGTAACCACTTCGTAACCATTTTGTACATTTCTGTGTGTCCTTATAATAAAAAAAAGATGGGTTGAAAATTTAAAATGAAAGAAAATAATGTTGAATTGAAGTGAATAAAAAATAATGAACTCAGTGGTTGGTGTCCTGTTAGTGTTCGTGCACAGTTCATGTACCTTGCTATGACTATTTGTGGTTAATTCATGAAGAGTCAGGATGCATCTCAGCTTCACACTTCTGAATTAGCTGCAGTTAGCCACAGGAAGTCATGCAAGCCATAGACAAGCACTAATATGATTCTTCCCAGTATAACTGGCATGTGCTTCATTTGGGCTGTATCATATCTGCAGTTTAGTTTAAGTGGAATTCTACCCAAAAGGATTAGCTACAAATTTCTGATTCCCCAAATCTAGGGAAGATTGCTATAGGTTGTACTGGAAATCATGGAAGATTATGTATAATTTCCATGTGCATAAAGGGTAAAATCTAGTACCTTTGAGAATTCTGACATTTACACTTACCAGTTTCAATGGTCAGTTAATCATAATAAATACAAGAATACTGTTAGAAAATGGTGACATTAGCCAATAAATGTTACAAACTAGTTACTGCTGCAATACATACAGTATGTGAAATAACTGGTCCTGACTGCAGTTTTTTAAAGCCTTTTTTTTCTTCGCAATTTGCTATGGAAATTCCACTCCAGTGGAAATGTGAAGAAAATGTGGGCAGGTGACGTTCTGAGTCACAACATTTTAGGAAACTCAAGGTAATGTAAAAACCTTTCAACAGAACTTGCACTGTTTCTCAGGTGACACCACACACCCCTAGATTTTGACAGCTGAACAATTTTGAAAGAAGCTGAAAAGTTTTCAATAGAATTAAGAAACTTACTTAAGGGGATCTCACCCAGGAAAAAATAGTGGATTTTTTTATATCACAAATTAAGAAAATGTAGTACTCATTGCCACTGTTTCATCTCTCTTTTAGGGTGGAAAAACCCTCTCAAGAACTATTTCCTTTGCTAATATACATCAGTACTGGTCCTCTGAAATTATTCATACTAAGTAGCTATGTCAAATTATGCTAAAATCTGTTTGTAATAGATTGCAGAATTTTTAGCTTTTTTATATTCCATTTGAAATGAAAGCATTAAATCAGATTTACTAATAAAACACATTTGTTGAGATAATGTAATGTTCACTCTAAGGAGTTGATGGAGAATTAAGTGAACCACTCTCAGCTAATACTTCCCTGTGAAAACCTATATCTTACATTTAAGATGGAAAGATTCTTATTAGCTGGCTAATAATGACTTTTCCAGCCACAGAAATTTTACCAGTAAAGTGTTCAGGGAAACAGGGAAACAGCACTGAAAAGAGGTGGATTTTAGTAATTCTGAAGGGTAAAATAGCAAGTCAGGTAAATTATGAATCACAGAATATCTACAGAGTGCTTCCCTTGAAACATTAAAAGAAAGAAAAAAGAAAGGAAGAAAGAAAAAAACAAAAATGTCTTCACAAGTTTTGGCTTTACCTGAAAATGCCTCCAAAGAGAAGTGACTTCAACTGACTTTGAATGAAGTACACAGAGCTGATACATTCATTCATTTGATTTATATAGTGCCCCATTAGAACAAGCACCACTCTGGGTGGTTTACAAGATTAAATATTAGAACTTCCAAAAAATCTGCAATTAAAAAAAATTCAAACACAATATAGTGATACACAGAGAGTAAATACATCATAAATATAAAATAGCCCTATAAAATCTAGAACTAGTAAAAAGAAAAATTAATGGCATCAAGAAGATCCACAGATGATGAATGGAAGGTGAAGAAAACAAGCTTTTTATTGTTTTAAGTAATTTACAAAAGACCTTCTGCCTCTTCATTAGGGTGGGTGAATCTGGGGTCTTGTTTTTCTATTATATCCCAGCCTCGTACAAGATTTATTCTCCACTTCCAGAATTTTGTATGTGTTTTGTGTACATTATTCAAGTTTATGCATATCTGCACACATGCATATACCAGTCAACTAAAATCTGTTTCAGTTTTAGAAATTTATATCTTTTACTTTGTACACTTTTCAGATGTGTGTCAAGCACATATTTTCTTATATGAAATACACCAAAGGCTTAGAAATGTACATGGCCCTCTCACTCCGGAATAATGAGGCGAGACGCAGGTGATGGGTATAAATAGGGCCACACTTTACTAAATCAACATGCCATAACTTATGGCTCAAAAACCAGGGGCCTGCGGTAGTGTGGTATCAGGTTTGGTGTCAAAGGTCTCCCGGGACCCCCTCACCAACCTATACGGGTGAGTCCCACACCCTGTTGTCATGCTGTCCCTAAGACAGCATGACCCCGGCCAGCGAAATATCAACCCCCCCCCCCCCGGGCAAGCAAGCCTCCTGCCTTTGGCGGCCCTCAGCCTGAGGAAGGCCCCAGTAGGTCTTTCCTCCCAGCACTGTAACCTCATGATCCGCAGCACCGAAAGTTCAGACCCGCTATGCACTGCTTGAACTCCATGGGCACTCACCGATTCAGTTTCCTTCCACACTACCCGCCACGGAATGGGCAAGCTTGCTACGCTCCATTCCCCCCATCCAGCCAAAAAATTTCAGCACACAGGCCCCTACAAAGATCCCTCAAGACAACCTCTAAACCAGCCTCAGATAAATGAAACCCATCATCTCTATACAGCTCCGGTCGGTCCCAAACAGATATCCAGGTGTCCTACTACTGAACCTAATCCATTGACAATTGCTCTGCAAACTTTCTTATTAACTTTCCTACGTGCAGTCGGCTCTCCAACTATGCCAAGGAATAATAGTGGGACCAAACTTTTTCTTGAAAACGGGAACTTTGCCTTCCAGCTTCTCAAATCAGCCAGAATGTCCAGCACAAGGGACTTGCCACTTCTCGTGGCCAAAGTCATTACCCCCCAGAGGAACCAACAACACATCTGGGGGTACACCAGCTGCTGCTGCATCCGCCATGCCGGAAAAATTGGCCCAAAGCATGCCCCTCCGGCCAAGCCATTTCAAGCTCACTGCTGGTTGCAGTCCCAAATCTCAGCCCCATGCCATCCTGGCAGCATAATCTGCTGCCCAGTGAATGAAACTGTGACCCCAGCAACAGGATCCTCAAGGCTCCTTTCCCTAACTAATCAGTTTTTAGATTTACGGATATGCAAGTGTAACCTGTCTTTGCCCAGTGTGACATCTGCAAGCTGTAATGCCATTCGAGACGTGTCCTGCCTGCCAGCTGCCACAACTTCACTAATACAAAAAGCTCCAAAAAATGTCAAAAGTGTTGCTGCCTGAAAAAGGGAAGCCTCATACCTGTCACTACAAAGGCTGCCCCATAATTCACTAAACCTAATCAGTATGTCTGGAGAAAAAGGGGACCTGTCATTGGGTGTTCTAATTCTTTCTTTATTACATCCTTCGATCATCTTACAAATTCTGAAGTCCCCTGTAGAATCAGCTACTCCAAGGGCCTTAGCCTGAAAAGCCAATGCTGACATCTTGCCCTGAATGGAGCTAGGTGCCATGCTCTTTTGAAAAAGAAAAACGCCGAATTGCTGTAAGTGATCTACTGGTATGGGCCACACCTGATTCAGCTGTTCGTGAACTCTAAGTTGTCTAAACTCTTCACAAACTGCAAAGTTAGCCCCGCTGCGTACTTGGGGCAAGAGCCAGCCCTATGGCTCAGAGTGCTTCCCGCTTCCAATCTGCAATCTCCAATACTATATCAAATTGTAAGGTGCGTAATACCAGCTCCCTCTCAAGCCTCATGACCCATTCAGATCTGGATGACATGTTATTAATGACATGCACTACTGCCATATTATCGCACCAGAATCTGACTACTGAATTGGCCCATTCCTCAGCCCATAACCAAGTGGCTCGTAGAATGGGAAAAAAACTCCAGGAATGTCAAGTCTCTGGTCAGGCCGGACTTCTGCCACTCCTCCGGCCAAGTCCCTGCACACCAGCGACCCCGGAAATAGATGGCGAAACCTAATAACCCTGCAGCATCTGTCTGAACTTGGAATTCATTCTTGAGGTGTACTTCCGCTTTCCAGAATTGAAACTCCGTTAAAAACTGTCCAAAAATTGTTGCCACATTTTCAGATCTTGTCTCATGCCTGCTGTGATCCTAGTTCTATGGGAGGGTTTGCGAAGACCCTTCATGGCAGAGCAGAGTCTGTGCAAAAAGGCCCTACCAGGGGACACTACCCTGCAAGCAAAATTCAAATGGCCGACTGCCTCCTGTAACTCTCTTAGGGTGGCCTTCTTCTGCCTCACTAGACGCCCCAATCTGGCCCTCAAGTCGACCAACTTTTTGTCAGGAAGCTTGCAGTATTGGTGACAGGTGTCCAACTCAATAACCAAAAACGTGAGGTTAGGCATTGGCCCCTCCGATTTCTCTGCAGCCAAAGGAAGCCCAATCTCCTGAGCCAATTCCTCGAAAGTCTCCATCAAATGCCTACAATTCCCAGAATCCTTTGCACCACAAAAAACCAAAAATCATCTAAATAATGGGGCCGTGCTACGCAGCCCCGCCCTATGTCTCAGTTCCCATTCTAAAAAGGAACTAAAGTGCTCAAATGCTGCACAGGATACTGAGCAACCCATGGGTAATGCTCTATCCATGTAAAAAGCACCCTCAACGAAAAGCCTAACAACTCAAAATTCCCTGGGTGAACTGGCAGCAGACGAAAAGCTGATTTTACATCAGCCTTGGACATCTCTGCCCCTATGCCACATGCCCTAATCATGCGCACTGCCTCGTCAACCGACGTATAACACACAGTGCAAAGCTCCTGTGGTATGCCATCATTGACAGAGTCACCTTCTTGGTAAGAGAGGTGATGTATGAGCCTGAATTCACTCTGGGACGTTTCTAGGTACAATCCCCAAAGGAGACACCCAGAGATGCGTGGACTGGTGGCTGAATGAACGGACTTAACACTCTGCCCTCTCGGACCTCTTTTTCAATTTTTTTTGTCTAACTATTACCTCCATTCCTTGAATAGACTTTAAGTTTTTGGCAAACGTTGCCTTGTGTCTCCCCAAAACTGGGATACGAAAACGTAACTGAAAACCCATCAAGTAAATAAGTCACAACTTCCCTTAAAGGGTAGTTAACTAACAAAACTGTAAGAACCTCCAATTTAATGAGTCTGGACCCCTTTTGCAGTACCAGCCACTCCATCAGGCTTTCTATTATCACCTTGTGCCTTGTCGGCCGCTTTTGGTGACCACCCTTTAAAACACTTCGAACTGGGGTGGGCTCCACTGCAGGTGGAACACTCATGTCTGAACCGGCATGTTTTCCTCGAACAGGAACTCCATGAATTGAAATCCCAGCAGAGCAGGCAGGGTTGAACCACCTGCCCCACTCCAGCACGGAAACTGTTAACCTGCCCTGTCTTCCTGATTAGGTGGCTACTGTTGAACCTCTCACCCTGCAGTGGCCGGGCAGGCGTCATGGTTTGAAGCCATAAGCCTGGGTGAGGTTCATCCCAACGTATGTTTCGAGTGTATTGATGCTCTCATGTGGACATTTTGATCATAGGTCAGCCATGAATGATCCGGGAAGTCCACATAGACCCTGTATATAAGGTCCAAATACTGAAATAAAGACAGCGCACACCAAGGTTGTGCCTTCACAATAATGCCTGAATAAATCAAAAATGGTGGCAACCAGTTGGCCCAGGTGCACTCTGGCTTTTTGCATCACCTCCTCTCCTTCTCAACCTCATCCTGTTTCTCCCATTCCTTAAAATCTACGTTTTTATTTAGCAATTCTTATAGATCCACATAGTCACCCTTTCAAATATGTTCCTTCATGGATGGTGTCAAGTGGTCACCTATAGGGAGAGCATAGTCTCCGAAGGGCAAAGCCCTAAGGGCAATGGAAGTATACCTAGTGTCAGGCACAGAAGGGTACGGCCAAACCTCAAGTCCCATTGATGCCCCCGTAAGGGTGGAGAAAACTGTTGGGGGGTAAGGGGCATGCCAGGCACCACTAGATGGACTAAAAGGTGCCTGACGTGCTGGCCCAACCTGCGCGCCCATGTTGAACTGCTCCTACATGGCCATACTAGCATGGCTGGATCTGTGTCTGGTGCAGCGGTGAGCTCACCTGACACTTGAGCAGCGGCTGCATCCTGGCTAGTCAAAGGCCTTTCACCATCCGGCCTGCTGTCTCCAACCAATTCCTGAATGTGGGCTCCTTTACATGCCATACACGCAAGCGTGCATTCTCTTCTGTCCCCAGCCTGGCTGATCTGTTCTGTTGACTGGTGGTCACTTTGTGAAACTGCAACTCCTGACACTTCTTGTGCGCCTGCCTCTAAAGCAGCAAAACGGGACAAAAGGTTATCAGCAAGGGCTTTCAGTTTAGCATGCTAGTGTGCCTTGGACTCCCTTGCTGAGCATCTAGGCTGATTGTCCTTAGACCCTTTATCTGCTTGGCTAGCCTTCCATTGCTCCAATGCTGTTATTTAAGCCCATAGTTCCTCCCATACAGGCCAACCCTCCTCGTCTGATGATCATGATACAACTAGAGGGGATGCCCTGGGAGCCCTGCATTTTGCAGTCTGTTTGCCTTTGCTATTGCCCTGACCCTTTTTTGGGGGCCATGGCTGCCAACAAAAGCTCTTACCAAATACTCTACCTGCTAGCCGCGCCACTGCCCCTACACATGCTCCAATTGCAAACACATCCTTCGCTGTCCCCTTATTGTTTGCTTATTTATTTAATTATTAATTTATAATAATAATGCTTTAAAAAAAAACCAAGCCCTAAGAACTAGCTAACGAACAACTGGTAAATGCTTCAGTGCAATTAATCCTGTTGTTATTATAATCTTATTTATTCGAATTTGAACTTCTTTATTATTATTATTTAAGCCAGAATGTGCGTGCGCACATGTATGTGAGCACGCCGCTTCTAATTAAATTCAAAGAAACCCAACAAACACACTACCACGTAATCGTTTGAGTGTATGGGGGGTGTATTACTCTGTCTCCCAAACTGCCTTTAGTGTGCATATGGGGGGGGGGGAATCGCACCCTGCCTTGACTCGAGCACCAAGCCCAATGGGGGGGGGAATGGGGATACCACCCCCTTAGCCCTAAAGTGCCCTTGAAACCCTTTCCCCCCCTTGTTCCTATTTATTTATTTATTTATTATATAGGTCTTTAAAACAAGACCTGTGTGTGTGTGTGTATATACACACACACATATACATATATATATACTGTAGATATATAGGTGATGGATGGATGGATGGATGGATGGATGGATGGATGGATGGATGGATGGATGGATGGATGGATGGATGGATGGATAGATAGATAGATAGATAGATAGATAGATAGATATAATCTCTGCCCAGGGAAGACAGTAGGAAAGACCTCTGCGTTGCTATTAGTGCCACTCTCTGAGGACTCAATGGTAGGAATCTATATTGTTTTCTCTCTCTCTTAATGTTGCAGTGGGTGAGAAATAGCAGCTTTGCCCCATCTCTTTTCAGCATTCTGCCATCTCCAATAATTTAGACCAGAGAGCTGTATGTACAAAGATGTCTCAGATTGCTTCCTGTGTGAGTAAGTAATGGCCTGTTCCCACTGCCAGAATAAACTGGCAGAGGGATCGGGTTTTTATATTGTTATTATTCAGGCTAAAATCATGCGTATTTTAGGCTTAATCAAAAACTTCTGTGCTGGTATGTGTGTCCTCACCACCTCCACTGCTGCCTCAGGCTCCCTGCTGCCACTGCTACCACCAGTACCATCTCCACCATCTTTGATTAAGTG
The DNA here is from genome assembly GCA_037013535.1 of Intellagama lesueurii. Lineage (NCBI taxonomy): Eukaryota > Metazoa > Chordata > Lepidosauria > Squamata > Agamidae > Intellagama > Intellagama lesueurii. The sequence continues at coordinate 130,263,750 of JBAJHW010000003.1, read as the reverse complement.
GATCTGCTTGGTGGGGATGGGGGGACAACGGGGAGAATGGAAATGGAAAGGCAGGAGGATAAGAGGGAAGGGGTGAGGGATGAGGGTGGGAGGGTGCAGGTGCAGGTGACTAAGGTGTGGACAGGTGGGCAAGCGATTAGGACAGTGATGGGAAAGGAGAGCAAGTGGGCAGGTGGGTGAGTGAGCAAGGGGAGGTGACCAGGAAGGCAAAGAGCTGATAGGGCAAGGGGGGGCAAGCAAGCAGGGGGTGGAAGAGCAATTGGGGGACAGGCAAGTAAACAAGGTACTTTTATTTTTTTAATTCTTTCTATCTACTATAGCAATGTGTAGCAGGATTTTTTAAAGAAAGCAAATGGGGTATTCACATATGTGGATTGATTCCAAGAAATCGATTCCACATCCACTCCAAAATAAATGGACCTCTGGCAAATGAGCAGAAAAACATACTCCCCTGGCACAGTACTTTGCGTGGCATGTACCTCATGTATATGCTAAAATTTAAATTGTGTGGGGTTTTTAGCAGAATCCAGTACAACAGCGGATTTTATTGTCAGTGAAATCAAGCCCTAAGACTTAGAATAATGGGCACAATCTGAGATTTCACAAGCTGTGTCTGATAGTTGGATCCTAGCCAATGAGAGTAAAATCTATATTCTGGTAGTCCATGCTTTTGAGGGGCAAACTATGGTTAATGTGGAAGATCCATTGCCAAATCTTCCAGTGTGATCCATTTTTGTTCCCCTTGAGGCTGTGTTGTTGATAGTGGGGGTTGGGTTTAATATCCCAGAAGCTATTGGAAATTTCAATAAGCAGTGGTCTGTAAGCATCATTAGGGGTCTGTGTAACCAAATATTGCCAATCAATTCTCTACAATTGTACTGAGGTGAAATTATTTGGAATTCTGAGGAAAGGGGAAGAAATAAAGAAGGCTGCTCTGCCCACAAACTGAAAAATGTCAGAAATTGTTTTGAACAAGGAGTATCAAAATATGCTACAGGCTGTCAGCCTCCTGGCTCAGAAAATTATAAATGGTTGTAAGAGGGAAATTATCTGAATGCTTTCCAGGTCATCCGAGGAATTCCTGGGTGGCACCGACTCAATATTTGGACCTTCCTGCTTAAACAAAACATATAATGAATTTTCAGTGAGCCTAGTGAATTGTCTCAAATGTGGTTCACATACCCCAGGTGTTACCGAATTAAGTCTAAAATCAAATGTTGAGGCAAATTGCAGTGTCCCTGATCAAGGAAGTTAAAGGAAAACTAAGATAGTTTTGATTATATTGCAAGGGGAGCACCCTGAGCATCCCTGCTTAGTAGGTTTCCATCAATATATCCTAACTTGTCACTATAGTATGTCAGTTCTTTAGAAAAACCAAAAAAGAAAAAGCGAGGGTGTTTTTGCTCGCTCTGATTTCATTTCCCAATAATATGATTGAGAAGAATGTCATTATTAACATAAAATGGGAATGAAGCTCTTGAGATGAGAGGGGCAATCAGTAACAAAGAGCAGTAATAAGATAACAATCATGTTATCATCAGATGATGACTCCTTGATTGTGATAGATTAAACAATTGCAACATTATATTACTTGTCTCCACTTTCCTCCTGCAGAAATAGCACAGCGGCAATCATGTCAATTTCTCCCCATATAAATTTGGCTTCTGCTGATAGAATAGCATTTATATAGTGTTGTTATACCAGCATCTTAATGCAGGTGCTCCATTCTTATTAACATACTTAATGGCCACAAAAGGAAAATAGTGCTGGATCAATTAAGAAAGGAGGTTAGCCCACTCACATCTTGTACACATATGTGGCCCACCACTAATGAAATGAAGGTCTCCTGGGCTCTTGTTCTGGAGATCAGATATGCCAGACAGTTAATCAATTGAGATAGATACCAATTGGAGCTTCCACTTAGCTGATTTTCACTGCATCACCCTGAGAAAAGACAGAGAAAAGGGGAAAACATCCAGGTGGAGGAAGTGTGAAAGAGCCAATCATCTGTACAATGTAGATCATTTATTATTATTTATAGTTTTGCTAAATTCAACAAATATGGGGAAAAGGAAGGAAGGAAGGAAGGAAGGAAGGAAATGCTTTCTCCTTTATTCACTGAGGCTACAACTTACCTGTAGGTTGAATGTCCTTGTTGGCACAGACATACCAAGTAGCTTGCCTTGTTACCTGCCAGCACTATTCCAGCAAGATTTTATTTTCTCATTTTGAAGCTTACTGCTGTGACAGGATCACAGAGCAGGAAGAGTTTGGATCATGTACTACTGACTCATCTAAACAAGCAAGAAAATAAAACAAGGTCTGTAGCATGTGCCATGTGTGACTTCAGTAGAACTGTTGGGTCAGGCTGTATGGCTCCACATAAGTAAGGCATTGAGGGCAGTTGGAACTTGTTGTTCTCATTCAAACATATTACCTTCATCTTCCTCTACAGACTAAGCTCTGTTTTTCACATGTATCATGTAGACATTAACGCCTGCTTGTCTGCGCATTGCCTGCTGCCCATAATGGCTGTTCACTGTTGACAAATCTCTGTACAGTCCAAATCTCAGAAATTCTCCTCATTGCCCTCCCGACCCCGGAATAAAGACGCGAGACAGTAATATGGGTTAAACACGGTGTGACGTTTACCACGTGGCCCTTGCTTGTTTCACCAAACAAACAGCTCACACTACATATCCCACCAGCTGACAACAATTGTGACGTCCACCCCTTTGAGGCACCTACGTGTTATGCTCTCACAAAGGGTTCGGTCTTTCCTTTCCCTCACTGCCACCAGTGGATTTCCTTTATCCACAATATAAAAGACTTTAGTCAAACACTTGTCTGGTAACTGCCAACAGAACTTATTTATTGAAGTGTATCAACTTTAATCATAATCACAGATGTTATTCATAGGTTCATTGTACACCATCAAATCATTAAAATATCATAGATCTTGCCACATAACCAATCACCCCTGCTCTATCTATTTATCTTGACCAGCTTATCTCTATTAATATCTGTTCCTTCTCTCTCTTCTCTCACTATCTCTCTGACTATCTGACTATCTATCTGACTCTCTGACTCTTCTCTATCTCTGATTCCAAATTCTTATCTTAGCTCTTATATCATCTCTTATCCCATCTCTTATCTCTCCTACTTGACTCCTCCTGCCAAACTTTTATATATCTGCTGACTCCGCCCCTCCAATCCTCCCATAGGCTCATGCAAATTAGGTCCAGACTATGAGTGACAGGAGTGACGTGGGGCAATCGTCACACACGGGCCACACTTTATTGATTCAAATTTAAATTTGCCATCCTTTGGCAAAAAGAGGGGGCCTGCTGTAGTGCGGAAAAAGGTAAATGGCAGGGGTATCCAAATACCCCCTGATCAAGAAATGGGCGAGGCCCCAGCCCCAGGTTCCAGTGGTCTAAAGACAGCAGGAACCTGGCCAGCCGCTAATAAACACCCCAGACCTCAAGCCATCTTTAGTTGATGACCGTTGGTCCGGAAGTGGCCCAGTGCATCTTCCCCCCACAGGCACTGTAATTGCATGATCCGCAGTGCCGGGAGGTCGAATGTGCTGTTGGCTTACCTGAAATTACAGTGGGACACCCCAGAAAATACCTGTTTTTTCTGCACTACCCGCCAGTGTGACCAAAATATCCACCAAAATGCCAACGTCCCTTTTCCAGTGTGGGATAGGCGAAAAATCCCCCCATCCAAGGCCAATCAGGATGAAGGTCAAAAAATCCTATCTGGCCCCTTAAAGGCGACCAGAAAAACTCACACTAGAAATAGGGCGGGCAGGTGGGTGCCCGAAAAAGAAGAGGGCGGTGTGAGGGGGGAACGCCCCTTAAGTAACCTGGCGTTCCCCCCCCCTCCTACTTGTAAATCGCGTGAGACTAGCCAGTCTCGCATTATCCGGGGTGTAGGGCAAAGAGTCAGCCACGCTGCCCAAAGCCTGTCAGGCTTGTCAGCGGCTGCAGCAGTCTGAGCTTTTATCTAGTGTGAGGAGGTATCTGGACTTCTGGTTGTCTTTTCCTGACTTGCTGTTGTGACAGGTCCAGCCCCCTCACCTTATTTTCAAAAATACCTGTGAACAAGATACACAGTAATGCTGTACATGTGTGGAGCCAACATACAATGTGTGGAGCATACTAATCCTGCCACTGCTGACCTCACCTTCAATACATAAATGCAATAGTCTGAAGAATGAAAGGCTGATCTATGTAACCTTCAAAGTGCTTCAGAAGAGAAGAAGAGGTCCCAGTTTCTTGAAGAAGCTGCAAAATCCAGCAGATGGATGTTGGCTGAAATCTTCAAGGTTACTGACTAGTCAGCTTGGTTTTCCCACCCTAGGAACGTCCCAGACACCAAAAGAACACATGAGTCTATGAAAGAGACTTCCCTTGTTATCTTGCAGAAAGTGAGAAGCAAATGTTGTTTATTCATTTTCTTTAAAAGCAAACAACTATTTCTGGACTTCTCTTTTCTTGTTTCTGTAATAAATTCTTTAAGATGGAAATTGGAATTCATTTGCTTATCTTGCCTAGTCTGAAGTGTGACTTCAGTGCTCTGCTGGCTCCTCTAACTGAACTTTAAAGAAGCTAAAGGGAGTTCTGGAAATGGAGCCTATTCCTCCCTGTGTGTGCAAACCTGGATTCCCATATACTAAGACATAGGAGCCATAAAAGCAGGAGTGATGGCTGCATATCTCAAAGAAACAGCCAGAGGTTGTTTTTCAGCTTGCTCTGTTTTGCAGAGTTGTAAGTGCAGTCACATCACCAAATTATGAAAGCTACCCTGCATGACTTGGACCAACTCTTCAGATTTTCTGTCACAGTTGTGGTTGCTGGCTTCTGCTTGTTTTTCACTATTTTGAGGCTTTTTGTGTCCTTTCTAAAAACATTGTCCTGGAAGGCAACCTTCTGGTCCTCATGGATCACCTGCCAATGCTTCCCCACCAACTCCTAGAATTCAGGTTTGAGTCTGGTCCATGTAGAAGCCTTGACAGAGAAATGCAAGGACAACTAAGTCAGAAGTGTGAAACAAATACTGACACTTTGAAACCCTGGTGCATGAAGAAAAACTGGAGCAGGATGAGGAAATGGGTGTTCAAAAAGGGCACAGAAAATATTCCTTAGATTTGCTGAAGTGGAAATAAAGCATCTCCATGACATACTTAAGGGAAACAGAGTACATATAGGAGACATAAAACTCTCATAGCCCTTAACTGCTTACCTGTTCACCATTCACAGATATCTACATACACAATGATGTTAGTGGAGTCAGCAATGCTGCAGGAGAGCAAATCAACATTCTATTTTGTTGTTTAGTCGTTAAGTCGTGTCTGACTCTTCATGACCCCATGGACCACAGCACGCCAGGCCCTCCTGTCTTCCACTTCAACATTCTATAGGGCAATTCAAAAATAGGACTCCAAACAAAAACTTATAGTCTTGAAACTTATAGCCTCAGCACCAAATTTGGCACACAAGTAGCAGACAGTATCCTCTTGCTCTCTGCCAAAATTTGGCTAAGTTTGGGCAAAAAAAATCAAGTTATGATTTTTTCAAAGTAAAACAAGTGACATTTATAAGACCAAACTTCCTTATTGTGAAAGATAATGGTTAGTCGCAGCTGCTTTATTTTTTTTTCATTTGGAAGGAATCCAGGCTGGGAGGGGGGAGGTAAAATACTGAAGCTAGAAAAGGGCTTTCAATAGTGAAAAAACAGTGACTGTTTTAACTCTGTGGAATAGGCCTCTGTCACATTCCCGCCTGTCCCTTCTTTCTTTCACCAAGCAAAGGCACAAGCTACGTGTCGTTCAGCTGCCACCAGTTGATTACATCAACTTTATTCACTAGTAATGACAGAGGTCCAGGCAACGTATCATTTAAGAACCAAGTAGAAAGGACGGGACACGGACGTACCCGGTCCCGTGTTGAGGCCGGAGCGGCGACTAGGATCTCTCCGAAGGTGGACGGAGAAAGAAGATGGAGGCTGCCACATGGCGAGCAGCGAAGAGGGGTCTGGGAAAGCCAGCGCCGGGGCCGGCAGCACAACCCCCTTCAAGGATTGGCCGGGAGGGCAATGGGCGTGGAGCTGCCTGCCGGTGGACCTGAAGGACGGGGTTTTCAGTTCGGTCTGCCGGCATGTTTTAAAGGTGGGCGAGCTGAGGCATGGAGCCTCAGTTGGCTGAAATTCAAGCTCCTGACAGCGCCCGCAATCAGAGCTCCGACAACGACTCCACCGATGGCAGCAGCAGCAACAAACCAACAAACAAAAGAAAAAAGAAACAAAAGGACAGCGGCACGAGAAACAGCGCCTAGCGCCTCAACACAATTTGGCTGATGGCAGGAAAAAGGAGGGAATCGCCCACACAAGCAGTGCCAGGACAAAAAGAGCAGGCAGCAGTTGCAGCTGCAGCTGCAGTGTGCCCAGCACTGGAAACAGCAGAGGAGGAAGGAAGACGGCGGTATGGAAGAGAGCCTTTGATGCTGCAGCAGCAGCACACGATCACCTTACACGCACACACATGCACAAAGGTGCTGCAGGGTAGAGATAGGCAAGGAGCAGCCTGCCCTACACCTCAAAAAAAAAAAAAAGCTAAAATCAATTGCAGGGGGAAGGAGAGAGGCTTCATCTGAGAAAGCACATCCCCCTCCTCCCCAACCCCCTCACCTACTCTCATTCATCCAGGCTCTAGGATCACACCATGCCACCCAAGAAGCGAACAGGGGACACCCAGCCAGCTCCTGACCAGCCATCGGGCCCATATAACACGCGCACTCAGGCAGGCTGCCCAAGGCACTCATGGCCTCCCACGTGCAAGGAGGCTGCCGCTGCCACGCAGCACCCACAAAACAACGGGGCCTCAAGTGGGCCGCACAGGACACCATCAGGCCCGCAGGCTCAGCAGCACCCCCGGCGGAGGCGAGGTATTATCAAAAATATTTTGCAGGTCCTGGCACAAATAACACAGCAGCTGGGGAGCATTGCAGAGGACCAGGCCAGTGGAGATGAGAGCTTTGAACCAGGACCATCCAGCCTTCGCTAAGAGGAGCAAGCACCGCATCAGGCCTCCAGCAGCCCCAGCCCTGAAAGGAGAAACAAGCGGCCGCAAAAAAAGAAGAGACATGGATCAAAAAAGAGGGAATGGCACGCCACCCAAGACATGAGCTCCTCTTCAGAGTCATCATCGGGTGAGTCCTCCTTTGACGAGGAGATGCATGCGGGAGGTCAGTACTGGAAAGAGGCAGCCCACGTCCAGGGAATCCCTCGGTGGGCTGCACGTAAGCAATTGCCAACATGCGACATGGTGCAGGAGGCATGGGGGATGGGTACCGCTTACTCTGGGGACCCCACCCTGTCCTTCACGGACAACGAGGACCCTCCTGGGATACATCTACCTAGGAATGTTAGGAGAGATATACTAGAAGGATATTATGTTGATGTTTTTCCCTCCTCAAGCCAGAAGGGGAGGAGGGTCATACAAGGAACAGGGATAGAAACAAAAAAAGAGTGAGGAGGGACGGGGTGGAGCGCACATTTGACAACTGGTTAGCTGGATATGCGGAGTTCGTGGGAGTAGTCCAAATGGTTTACCCGGAGAGAGGGTGGCATCTAAACAATCACTACAAAAACGTTCTGCGGGCCAGGAAGCTGGCTGGGGATGAGGCTGCTATAGCATACGATACTGCCTTTAGGAAGAGAGCATCCCAGACTGCTATTGCAAGATGGGACCTCATCAACCAGGCACTACGGCTAGTGGAGGTGGGCCCACATATGAAAGGGAAGGCAGATGGAACCAGGTCCTCGCGCTGGGGGCGAAAAGACAATGTAAAACGTATCTGTTGGGAATACAATGCTGGGAAGTGTGTGCAGACACGCTGTAAATTTGATCATGATTGTGATCAGTGCTTCGGCCCACACCTGAGGGTGGCATGCACCAGGCAAAAAAGTGGACAGGCCTCCTTTTGAGGCACAAAGCCCCCCTCCAAACCCAACATCCAAAAGGACAGGGAAAGTGGAGGAACAGGGACAGCCATGCTTGGAAATGCCCGCAAATGACCTCCTCACCCTAGCCCTGACCCCCATCAGGCTCCCCATTTTAAGCACTTTTCTTATGGCATACCCAAACCGTAAGGCCGCCCTCTAATCGTGGGAAGGTTTCACCAGGGGATTCCAGATCCCATACAAGGGTCCAAGAATAGCTATGGACGTGACCAATTTAAACTCTTCAAGGGATCTTCCCCAAGTTGTGGAACCAAAAATTAAGAAAGAGGTCCATGCGGGCAGGCTGGCGGGCCCATTCCCCCAGCCTCCATTCCTGAATCTAAGAGTATCCCCACTAGGAGTGGTACCCAAAAAGACACCAGGGGAATACCGCTTAATACATCATCTATCCTATCCCCCTGGACCCTTGGTGAATGATTTCATCCCCCAACATTGCTGTACGGTGCGCTACACGTCATTCGATCATTCAATATCATTGGTATGGGCCCACGGCCCAGGTGCCCTCCTTGCAAAATCCGACATACAATCGGCATTTAGGCTGCTTCCGGTGCACCCGGGTGATTTCAACCTGCTAGGATTAAAATTTGGGAATCACTGGTACTGTGATAAGGCCATGCCTATGGGTTGCACTGAATCGTGCGCAGCATTCGAAACCTTCAGCACTTTCGTTGAATGGGCAGTGCAATACGTCTCGGGGTCCAGGGTGGTAACACATTACAGTCAACCCTCGACTTACGAACGGCCCTAGTTACGAACATTTCGACTTACGAACCGCTCTGATAGAAAAATATTGACTCGACTTGCGAACTTAGATTCGAGTTACGAACCGGAAAAAAAAACTCTTTTTTAACCTAAGTCATCTTAGGTTAAAAGGAAAAAAAAAATTCTGCCCCTAGTGGTAGGAACAGATTAACCGGTTTTGCATTAGTTCCTATGGGAACTAATGATTCGAGTTACAAACCGCCCCTCGACCTAAGAACCAAAAACAGCCAGAATGGATTAATTGGTTTTCAATGCATTCCTATGGGAAATGCTGATTCGACTTACGAACTTTTCGATTTACAAACTTCCTTCCGGAACAGATTAAGTTTGTAAGTCGAGGGTTGACTGTATTTAGATGACTTCCTTTTCATAGGGAGGGTGGGAACAGCTGACTGTGCTAACATTTTGAGGCTCTCCCAGAGATTGGCAGCTCATCTGGGGATCCCGCTGGCGGAAGAAAAGACCGAAGGACCAGCAACGGCATTGATTTACTTGGGCATAGAACTAGATACTGTTGCAGGCTCATCACGTCTCCCGAGGGATAAGATACAGGCACTCAGGGATACCATGGAGACCCTACTCTAAAAAAAAAAGTACTCTGTGGGAGGTGCAGGCACTGCTGGGGCACCTTAATTTTGCCTGCAGGGTAGTAACCCCCAGACGTGCCTTTTGTGCCAGGCTGGCAAGAGCAACAGCCAGGGTTACAAGGCCTCACCACCGCATTAGAATTACAGAAGGGATGAAGGAGGATCTAAGGGTATGGTTAACTTTTTTGCAAAACTAATGGAGTAGCGTTATGGCAAACACCAGGGGAGCTGGGAACCACCCTGCAAGTGCAATCAGATGCAGCAGGAAGCCTAGACTTTGGTATCTATTTTAACAGAAGATGGTGCACCCAAAGGTGGCCAGCAGAGTGGAGGGAGACAGAGATCTTGCACGATCTCACTTTCCTAGAACTGTTTCTTATAGTGGTTGCAGTGACCATTTGGCGGCACGAGTTCCAAAATAGGCGGGTAAAATTTTGGTGCGATAACCAGGCAGTGGTGGTGGTCATCAACCACCAGTCATCAAAATCTGACAGGGTCATGCAGCTCGTCAGGAGATTGGAGCTTCTATGTCTCTCTGCTAACATCGGTTTCACAGCCAGTTATGTTCCTGGCCTCGATAACAAAATCGCAGATGCCTTACTTTACTTACTTTTACTTTATTAGATTTTTACCCCGCCCCCCTAGACAAAGTCTACTCGGGGCGGCTTACAAATATTATAAAAACATAATATATACAAATAATTTTAAAATCATAAAACATCACAATTATTAAACAATTAGACCAGATCAATACCAAGATGGAAAAAATTATAAAACAAAAAATAGATATCAATTATTGACTGAAGGGAAGGCCTGCCTGAAGAGCCAAGTTTTTAAATGGCTTTTAAAAACACCCAGCGAGGGTGCCAGTCGGATTTCTGTTGGTAGACTATTCCATAGCCGAGGGGCCACTGCCGAGAAGGCCCCGTTTCTTGTTCTTTCTTTCCGGGCCTCTCTCAGCGTTAAGCCCCTCAGCCGTCCCTCCTGGCTATGCCGAGTGATTCAGGTAGATCTAGGTGGGAGAAGACGATCTGCCAAGTTATCTTGTTTCCAGCAGAACAGGTTCCGCCAGCTGGCTCCTGGGGTGAACAACAATCTGGACCCATTCCTGGAGGAGATGTGGACCCTTGGAAACAGGACGTGATAGATGGCATCTTTAATTCCATTCCTCCAGCTACATTGAGAGCTTACAGCTCAGCCATGGATTCATTTCGGGCCTTTTTGATGCAAGCCGGGCACCACCACCACCCCAGTCCCCCAGCTTCACAACCTGCCATTTTAAAGTACCTCTCCTTCCTTCACTCCAAGGAAAAGAGAACCAGAACACTGCGTATTCACGTGGCTGCAATTTCCTTTTTCAGCCAGGTACAGGGCTTCAGGGATCCATACAGGACGTTTCTAATCAGAAGAGCTTTGAGGGGCTGGGATAGGGCACAACCCAGAGAACTGGACTATAGGAGACCAGTTACTTTCAATATCCTCTCAGCTATGTTACAACAACTACGGGAGGTTTGCTGGTCAAAATATAAGAGAGCTTTATTTAGGGCAGCATATACATTGGCATTTTTTGGAGGTTTCCGGGTCGGTGAACTGGTTCCCAGCTCTTGAAGTGCACAAAATGACAGGGCAATCCAGAGGCGGGATGTAGCAATACAGAGCAGGTCCCTGCGTTTATTCCTCCAATCTTCAAAGATGGACCAAAAGGGTCGAGGGACGTGGATCCTACTAGGCCCCCAGCAGGGGGGAGGCCCCTGCCCGGTAAGAGCTGTGGAGCATTTTCTACAACACTGTCCAGCTGTCGAGGGGCCACTTTTCATTCATGAGGACACCAGTCCCCTCACCCGCTATCAATTTGCAGGGGTCATGCGCAAGGCCTTGAAAAACGCTGGCCTCCCGGCCAAGGAATTTGCATCACACTCTTTCAGAATAGGGGACGCGACACAAGCAGCCGCCATGGGTTTATCCACTGAGTAGATCCAGAGGATAGGGAGATGGAAGTCGGATGCCTGCAAAACATATATTTGCATACCCCAGTCTACATACTAACATTATGACCTTCTAGCTCTTCCCACAGGTTTCCGCAAGAGCATCTGGTTGGTGGGACACAGCATCATCTATTGGGCTGGGCGGTATGCAGCCACCTCCCACTGGGGACACCAGTTGGGTTTCCACGAGACCCTGCAAGTTAAGTGGCTTGGGCAGAGGGGCATGCTCTGGGACACCCTCATCACTGCATTATGGCAATGGATCAAAGCAAGTGGTCCACCAGATGTGCTGCTGCTCCAGCTGGGGGAGAATGACCTCACAACATGGAAGAGCTTCGACCTTCTACTCTCTATAAAAGCAAGTCTACAGTTTATCCACAATTGCTTCCCAAATATTTACATCGTGTGGTCAGATTTATTGGAAAGGCAGATCTGGCGTGGAGCACGCAATCCCAGGTGGTTGGATATTGCCCGACAAAAAGTGACCAGGGCGGTTGGTCTTTTGGTAACAACTTGGGGAGGGACATGGATCAGACATTTGACCATTTCACATAAGGTACAAGCCTTGTATCGGCTGGATGGAGTCCATTTTTCAGACATGGGCAGGAGAGGTGGCTGGGGGATGTGTCAGGGGCCATCAGAAATTGGTTCCAGCTGCAGTTGTCTGGCGGGAGCTGATTGGAGAATCAGCTCTGGTGGCATTTTCAGGCATTGTGAAGGATCCATCCATGGGTTGGACAGCAGGTGGTGACCTGCAGGTCTGGTTGGGAGAGAAATCTCCACACAGGTACCTGGGGCGGGGCTGGGATCTGCCCCAGCTCGGGGGGGGGGAGAGATTTGCCCCCATCCCAGGAGGCAGGGGAGCCACGGAGTGGCTTACGTCCACATGGACTCCAGAGGAAACTGCCATCCCAGAGGCCTCTTAAGGAGACAGTGGTCTGCATCGGGTGGGCATGCGGGCCCCCTGATGAGGTGGATCCAACGCAATGCCTGACCAGGACGACTGCTGCTGTGATCAATAAAAGTTGTGGCCTTTTTCTTCCAATTACGTTGTGTGTGTTGTGTGTCTGTTAATTAAGGTCCAGTCAGCTCAGCAGTAGGCCATCAATTGTATATTGTTACTGGTGATAACAGTCCAGTCAAAGTCATTAAATTTCAACTAAACAACCTTCTCTCTTCACTCTCAACCGCCTACTCCACTCTCCCTCCTTTTCTTCACCCCATTTAACTCTGCCCCTCACAAACTCCTATTGGTGCGTGCAAATCTCAACATAAATATTAATGAGCAGGGTGAACACTATAGCCTCATACTAGGTCTCTATATCTTCCTAATTCTTCACCACCACCCAATTTTCCCATCAATACTGTCTTTTCTGGTCTGTTCTGTATTTCCATTATATGTGCATGGTAAGATAGGCTCAATTTACTCATTTTTGCTCTAGTGAGATTTCAGATTTGACTTGATTGAGCACCCACTTTTCTGCATTTCTGGCTGTCTGCAGTATTTGTAAGGGTTCCTCCAACACTACATTTCAGATAAATTGATTTTTGTCCCTTTTTTAGCTTGGTTTCCAGAAGCAATCTTTGCTAGCTCCCAGCCCTCCCTTTATCTATTTTCAAAAGGTAAGGGGACATATTTTGAAAAACATTCACATACATGTGTGTGTGCACGCACGTGTGCACACACATGTGTGTATGATATCACTTTTTGGTCTGATTCAACATTTCTTACTCAGGTTGCTGACCCGAAGTAAAGGGTTTGGAAATTTGAACATAGCTTTCTAATCTGCATTCTGTGGAGCAGTCATGGCAACATTAGTTTACCTGAGAGGTTAAAGGGTGTGTATGTTTCTTCATTGTTAAGTGTTGCACTTACTCACACCTTTGCTTCACCATTTTATTAAGTCCAAAGCAGTCCTTCAAAATATTTTGGCACAGAGGGACTACAGCCATATCCCAGCTGACCTTGCTTCTGCCTTCTCCCAGCAACCCTAGTACAGGTCAGGTGCTCATCTTTTGGAATCCTCTAGCACTGGGTAATTCTACGTCATGGAAGTTTATGTTGGAAAATGTGTTCAGTGTACATAAACTTCCATTTTAAAAAACCAAGAAATTCAATTCATTGGTTTACAGCAGCCATTCTCGATCTCTTTTTGGCACAGCCAAAAACACTATATGAAAGAGAGGCCAAATCAGGATTGTATAGGTCACATAACAAACCTTGTAAGGTGGTATGTAAAGAACTGTTTCCAGTCTGTGATTCCCTTCAAGTGTGCCAGGCGCCCCCCAAGGGGCCATATGCCCCCCTGTTGAGAATGGCTGGCCTACAGGATACCCTCTTGTCCTTACTACAAATCACAAAGTGACACCAAGCAAGGGAAAATCCCAGAAACGTACTCCTTTTTCCTTCAGTTAACCAATTCTCACCGAAACAAGTAAATTTCCTAAGGAAAGGCAATTTACCAAAAAGTGTGTCACATTTACTATAAAATACACTTTCTAATGGCTCTGTTGTTTATACAAGAAAGTTATGGGTTGTATAAGTCAATTCAAAGGTTCTTGCACTAAAGAGTATCCTGTAGACCGTCTTGACTGCTGCCATTGGTGTCAACATTCAGGCTGCCCTTTGCTATGTAAAGCTTGGCATTTTTTTTCCTCCTGGCAATGTGGGCATGATATTGTGCAGCAATGTTGGGGCATTTTCTGATGTTTTGAATCATGGATAGGGAAGAACAATATCCCACATTCATAAACTGGAGGATTTTTTTAAAAAAGAATTGAATATGCTGCTAAGAGTACCAGATATCATCTTGGTCAATGTAAGAAATCTATCAAGTATGAGAAAATTTCCTTGCCCGTCTTCCTGGTGAGGTGAGGAATCCTATCATTCCTCCTCCTTGTGCCTGATGCCAAAGAATAAGCAAGAATTTTTGTGTCATGCTAACATACTGGTAGTTTGTATCATATATTATACTAGTTTGGAGGGATTTTTCTTATTATATTGCTGTCTGTGGTTCTGTAGAATATGCAATTTTTTTACTCAATCTGAAGACAAGGGTGGGTGATACCTTTATTAGACCACTAAACTATTCACAAGCATAAGCTAGAAATTCAAATTCTACAAAACTCTTAATCCAAGAAGAAGAACCATTAACATTAACATTAATCCAAGAAGAAACAACATTAACATTCCAGAAATCATAGGTCGATATACAGGACTGACTCTGCAGCCCAAATTTTGGAACTTAATTTACTAACATAGGATTCCGGAATGTTTAAGTTTCTTCTGCATCACCCCAGCTCTGAAATGTCCATCTGAATGAAGTCATCTGTAGGAGTTGAAAACCAGCTTCCAATTGTGATATTTTACTGGTGTAATAAAGCTATCATCCATTCTTGTCTTCTGCTTATTTATAAACTGTCTTTCAGCAAAACCTCACAAGGCATTATGCATAATAATGAAACTATTTAAATACCCCTCAACTCAATTTTGTAATGACCACAATTGTAAATAAAAACAGTAAAATTCATTATGGAATTGAAAGCAAGCCATCAATTTTCAAATGTAGTATTTAGGCTTTGGTGGAGGCAATATGGGACCATTTCTTATGACATGTGGCTGAGGAATCAATATGCTTCCTCAAAGATCCTCTGAAAAAGTAATCTGCCCATGGCCCTTTGACTTTCACTTACATTCACATGAAAGATCAATTCAGTAATGTGTGTGCAACCTATGTAATATCTTTTTGTCCCATTAAGCTGTTGACTCGGATACCACTTACAAAAATTAGAGAGGAACTAATTGTAGATAGTACTGATATGCATACCATATGTTTCCAGTTCCTCATGGGTTCATATCCTGACAATGTGGCACCAATGTAGATGACAGGCAGGAGAGGGCAAATCTAAGAGAACAAAGGGAGAGGTTTTGCAGACATGCCTACTGGTCTGAAGATTAAACATTGTTTACTTTGAAAGTTTTTCATTTGACTTTTCCATGGAAAGTCATCCTCTTGCATTCTGAGCACGTTCCTCCTTCACGCTCTTTCTTTGTATTGGCTTAACCTAATTAGCGTTCACAGTTAATGCAATAGCCATTGGTGGTGATGGGCTGCGAGCCCCCTAGAAAAAGCTCCTGCCGTCTAATCTCATCAATGTCCGCTATCAATCCAGCTGTGTATGGCAATCATTGCCGAAAGGTCATAGAAGCCCTTCACTGCAGTTTGCCCATATTGCAAGGAACTTCTTTTCTAATCGCTGTCTCCGACTAGCATCTTCCGGAATCTAAACCTGCCTGCAGAGCATGAGAGGCTGATAGGAACCAGAGGCAGTTTATTTTTAAAACAGTATTATTGCATGACGATGGGAGTAAATCATCTGATAAGAGTTACAAACACTCTGCCAACACGATTTCTTTCCTGCTCTTCTAACCTAAGGTTGAAAACAGGAGCCTGACGTATACAAACAGTCGCTGCAGAAGCAGAAATAGTCCTTCTCCCTCTCTCTTTTTCTCTTTTATTTTTTTCCAGGACATTTGAAGGTCACAGACAAGATAATGAAGAAAAGATGCCTAACAGGTGCTGACTGGAGAGCAATGATTAAGAAAGGACAAGGTCTCCAAATGATAGTCGTGAGATGGAAAAGCCTTCTCCCTCAAGCATTGGGAAGGGTAAGAAAAATACCATTAAATACTTTAAATAAGCAAAAATGACTTTGTGGCTGACTATTACTCCATGTCCGATCCCTCTTCCCATTTAGAACTCATGTTTATACATCTGCAGAAGGGCAAGCCAGCTTCTCTGAAAGATGGTTAGGAAGGCAAGTAAATTTCCCAAGGAAAGCAATTTAACACAAAAGTGTGTCACATTTTAAAAATACACTATCTAATGGCTCTGTTGTTTGTATGAGAAAGTTATGGCTTGTATAAGTCAATTCAAAAGTTCTTGCACATGGCATTGATGGTTGAAAAGGTAAGTAAAGTATTAGGAAACACACTGAAGAAAGGAAGAAAAACCCAATTGTTGACTCTAACTTATTAGAACAGAGCCACTGAATGAATGGGTTATGTTATTTCAAAACTCATGTAAGCCTCAGGGAGTCAGTCAGTGGGTTTATTTTAGTTGGGAATGAATAATTGGATTTAGCCCAGTTCACAAAGATGAATGTTTATTCATCTGCTGTTATATGGTGAACATGGTTGGCTGTGTGAAAGGGAAGGTTCATTTCTGAAAAAAAAATATCAGAAAATCCAGTATGTGATTTGAGCAACTGGTACATTGCATCTTCTGTGAGCTTTCTGTCAGCGAGGGTCAGATCTTGCTTCCTGACATGTAATTAATTCTATAAATCAAAGCCCCCCATAATTCATTACCATTGCAATCTTTTGTTTTGCTCATAGAAGTAATCTTGTCCTTACTCATTTTTGTTGTTCTTCTTTAAAAAATCTAAGAAGGAAAGTACTTCAAAAATTGCAAAGAACAGCACCAAAAAACCCCTATCCTCCTCAAGCATTCCCACTGCAAAAATGAAGCAGACAGATTTCTGCATTGTTCTATGACCAAGAAAGCATTCCCCAAAGGCAGTGCCCACATCCAATTCCCCAACAAGCCTGCTTGTGTTCTATATCATTATCTAGTTTCATTCAGAACTCAGGGTTTGTTTGTTTTCAAATTAGTACTTGATTAATAGAATGCTGGAAAGGGCTTTCATCATTATCAATATCAGCAAATTTAAGTGATGATTACCAGCTAACTTAGATTACCCTGAGAAACAAGAGAGAAGTTATCACAAGGCTCAAGGGCATCATGAGGTTTACTAAAGTCCCAAAGGAAAAAAGGTTTTAAAAATTAATATATTCATTCAAAAATTAAACCAATGAGAATGAACCATGTTCATTAGAAAAGAAAATGGAGAACTGGGTGAGAAGATAATCCTCTACACTGCTTGAGAGCCTCAGAGACAGACTGCCTGTCAGTTTGGAACCATAAAGAAAGCCTAACTCCTATTAGGAGCTAAAGACTCACAAAAACTTAGAAAAGTTACTTTAATGACAACTCCCAATTTTCCCCAGTAAATTGGGCCATTGGCTTTGCTGTCTTAGACCAATAGATTTGGGGAGATATAATCCAGAAGTAACATTTCTGAATTCTAAGCCAGGCTGCAACTGATTGCTATAGGTCTCAATAACAGAGGGAAAAACCAAATTCATCTAATACAAGTCTTCAGCCATCTGTACGTTAGTAACAAAATCCTAGTTCAAACATAAAATATCACTTTGTTTCTTGAAACGCAGGCTCAAGAAACAGGCTTTTTCTTTGCTCAAACGCAGGCTTCAATGATCCTCTATTTGAGTGTCATGTCTTTGCATTTTGTATTAAAGGAAAGGCAACAGATACAATAGCCAATATTTTGCTTAGAAGGTGATACAACACAAAAACAAGGCAACTGAAACCAAGCTTTTTGCTGTTATTATTTTGCAAATTTTTAAAACTGTGACAAAGCCCACCACCATTATGTAATCATATCACTTTCATTTACCTCTGATTATCCTCAGAGATGTCATACCATCATTATATCTCATTGCTAATGTCATCTTGAATGATGTCATTGTCTTGAAGGTGGTATTGTGACACAATTGCATTCAGTACATCACCAGATGGTATCACCCATGTCATTGATTCAGGAAGGGGGCTGCAGGAGTCAGAAAACAATAGCATCAAAGAAGCAAGGGGGAAATGGCAATGAAGAGAAAAGAAAAGAGTCAAGTATTTGTATAAGCTAAGTGTGTTTCTCTTTCAGAGAAATAACAATACTTCGTGTTCACCACAAAGTATTCCCTTTGAATATCCACAAAGACTGGTGAATACTTCTTGTGTCTGCACTTCCCCATATAAAAAAGAATTCAAAGCCATGGCTATGCATAAATGGCCTGTCAAAATTTCCCACCTTGTTTGGAGAAGGAGAAATTGCTAGAGCAATGTCACTGGATTTCTCTTTCTAGGGAAAGGAGAAATTTTTCAACAAGCTCTATTTGTTCCCCCAAGAATGGTTGTTTCTGAAGTGCCGTGGCAACTGTGCTATCAAAACAATTGTGGAGAAATGGGAAAAGTTCTACAATCTGGTCTTAAATTTTGAAGGTATCAAGAAAAATAAAATCTCAGAATGTTTCAGCAGGGAGATGCCTTCTCAGAAATTTGGATGAGCACTTGCTTTTCCTCAGGGTCCAACACCTCCCTCAGGCTTTTGAAATGCTATATTTTTGAAAGACAACTGTAAGTATTTTCTTTCTTCACTGAAAATGCCAATGCAATGCCTATGTAAGCTGTGTAGTCAGTGTGAGGGAAAATAATGTTGTGTCTGCCTCCAGGAAAAGTGAAGTTAGTCCTGCAATATAATTCCTTCTTCAATGGCTGAAATTCTCTTCCTTAAGTTACCACTTGCAGAAGGGTAATGATGTCACTGGCAGCAAAAGGTTTTCATTAATGAAAAAAATCCCCCCTTTACTCCCTATTAAGCAATTCCATGGTGTGGGAGCTGCAGGATGGAAGGAAGAAGTCTTTGATTACTAAAAATCTCCCCCTGGCAGTAACATCTTCTGGTGATTTTAAGTAATTAAAAAACTTCTTCCTTCTTCCCCACTAACTCTCACAGCTTCCAGATGATGAAACAGATTACTCTGGAGTGGAACAATCCATGGGAGAGAAGAACGAAGTCTTTCATTACTGGAAATCTCCACCTGAAAGTGACATCATCACCCTTCCGCAGGCTTAAGTATACAAGAAGAGGCCTCAATTTTTCTGCCTCTCTCCCAGAGTTTTAGAATTTTTTTTGGTTTTATCTCTGGGCTTGCCATAACACTGAAGGGTGCTTCATTTTCACTCTCTCTCTTCCTATTTCACACCTTATCATCTCTCTGCAGCTTCCCTGGCCAGTCTTGCTACCTGATGTTTAGAAAGTGCTCTGGAAAGTGCTACCTTCTGACATATTCCCATGAACATTAACGAAAGTGTAGGAAGCCAGTATTGGTGGGGAAACTGCTAGACTTCCTGTGGGCTTCTGCATGGAAAGAAACTGACATTTCTAAACACACATGACAAATGAGCACCTGGCCAATGAAAAAGGTTCTTTATTCTTTCTAATGATCTTTCCCCCCCCCCCCCAACATTTTGCTTACTTATACTGCAGGGTGTACCAAGTCAGCAGCACCCCATTCCCTTAAATTTAGGGCCAATACCTGAAACCAGGGTACACTAACAGAAGCCCTATTCTGTTCCAAGGACCCATTCTCAGGTATACACACTCAAACCCAGTAAACAGTGGAACAGGGCACCTGATGAGGAGTATAGAACCACAATAGACTACAGCAATTCCATCTCCCCACACCCCAGGCCTGGCAGAGAACCCAGGTGAGCAGAGCTGGGAAAGACTAACTCCTCTAGTGTCTCTGTAATAAAGGCCAGGTCAGCATTCACATCCAGGATCTAGTCCTGGACCGTTGATGTCTTTCCTTTCACTGACCTGAGCAGCAGCACTTCTAACCCAAGGGGACCATTACCACAGTTATCCAAGATGTCTAAAATGGGAGATTGTTTGAGGGTCTTCAGGACACTGGTCTCAGATGACTTAAAATGCATCTCAGGATATATACGTTATTTTTCAGGTGGAAGGGCCACTATATTTATGAGTTCTTCTGTTTTGAAGAATTCCCAAATTGTCTGTCAACCTGAAATTTATTTATTTAGTTATTTATTTATTTGTTTGTTTAATTGGTTGCACCATTGCGCTATCCAAAAATGTTTTCTAAAACTTGAGTCCTGATGAATGAATGAATGAAGATACAAATGCCCAAAGCTGAAGCCACAATTTATGCTGTTTGTTTGTTTGTTTGTTTTCTATCAAACCATATTGACTGCTATACATCCCAGGAATGCCAGACCTAAATCTCATGAACTTGTATGGACTGCAGGAGATGTTCCTATTCTTTCAGCTTAAAATTGTTGTGCCTGATCCAGCCAAAGTGAAGTGGTTTTACATTGCATTGATTTTAAAAGGAGAGTTAACTGGTAGTGGGACTTAAATGTGCTTCAGTAGCATTAGTTTGTTCCCTTTCAATATACTGAGCACCATGTATTAGATTTTATAATGCTGCTGCATGGTGCTGTAAATTACAACATTCAACCTGTCACATGAAATCCTATTCAAGTCATCAGATTACTTCTCTGTGTGCATATGCACAGCTATAATCAACTCAAATTAAAATGTGACAAATCTGCAAAATGTCTAAAGTCATTTTTGGAACTCACGCCTCATTTCACAGAAACACTTGATGGATTGTACAACAAAACAAGAGAAATGTCCATATAATACATGACAATGGAACTGAATTTTACCTGATGGCTTCTAATATTCTCCAGCAGAGATAAATATGAAGTATATGTATCTTGTTCCAGACTTACACAACAGCTTTTCCTGTTCATGTAAGTTCTAAAGTGTAAGGCAGATGATGTCATCAGCAAGTGCAATGTTTCTGGAAGTTAAACATTTCTTCCTCTTTTCACAAATCACTTTCATTGCTGGGAAACTATGCAGGCCATGGGATGGGAGGAGGAAGTCTTTATTTACCAAGGCTCAGGTAAAGTTTTCCTGGCAGTGGTGATTTTCAGAAATTAAAACTTCTCGCTCTCAGCTCTTATAGGTTCCTGACAATTAAAGGGGTGATTCAGGACTAGTAGGGGCTTTTTGATGGGAGGGGGGAATGCCCTGGCTGATGCCATCATCAGTCTTACACAGTGGAACTTACATAAACAGGACAGCAGCCATTTCAAACTAAAGTGTGAATCAGAACTCTGTTCTTCACTTGATTTCATATTCCATGAACATTTAAGTGAATTTTGTAAGTACAAATAAAATAAATACCCCAAATACAGGTGTATTATGGGAGAAATTATGCTTTGAAATGCTGTTCTTACAATCATAATTGTAAAAATGATATCAATAGAACTAACCTAATTGGTACATCCCTAGTTATGGCACATAGCATGTTGTGGCCTTTGGCTCATAGGATCACAAATTGTGCAAAGAAAAGAAGGAAAGAAGGAAGGGGGAGTTGTCAAAAGAATGTATTTGTATTCTAGGAAACGAGGGGATGAAATGTGGAAGTGAAAGAGCTACTGATCGAGATGAAAAGCAAAGCCACTGTTCTTGCCATAACTAATGGCTGCCAGATCAAGTGATGATATGTCAAAGTTAAAATGCCAATAGAGGTAAAATATCACTGGTCAAGTTTTCACATAAAATAGATAACTTTTCAGTGAAAGCATTTGCCTTTTATGTCATGAACTGTTGGATAATCAACTGGTTCTCTCACCAGTTCTGTATGTCAGCCTTCTTTAGCATGATGCCCTCTACATTTTTGGATTTCACATCAGTTTCATCCAAAATGACCAAAGGTCAAGTATGATGGGAGTTGTAATCCAAAAGAACCAGAGATCCATATATTGATGAAGGATGCTGTTCACAGAATTCTGTGAAGGATCATGATGATGGTATAGCCTAAGAAATGGATTCTTGGAAGGTTTATTGTGACCTTGAATAGTTTAGAGGGAAATTATCTGTTCTCATTATGTTTACTTGCTTGCTTACTTATTTACATCAACAGTCTACGTGTAGACCACTCCTGTGTTCAAGCCTCCCAGAACACCATACTGTTTAAAATAAAAACAAACACATTAAAAACTACACAAAACATTAAAAGCACAGTTGACAGCAGCCATAAAGTCAATAAAACCCATTAAAACTATACTGAGGACATTAGTAAAATGAGATATAAAACATACTGGGATGCCTCAGCAAAGAAAAACAACTGTGCTGGGTATAAATAGCTATCAAAGTTGATGCCAGTCAATTAGAGACCCACCAACTGCTGTTCTTAAGAATTTGGCTTCATTATGAAATTAGTATCATCCATTCAAATAAGGTATTAAAAAAGACAGAGCCTGGTTCAAATTCTGTTCCCATAACTTAATGCCATGTAAGGCTGATGACAGAATCAACATTGACATTGTTTCAGAATTTAAATATTTCCTACTTTTCTCCCAAAGCTCTTGCAGCTCTTGTGTAATCCCTTTCATTATCAAGGAGCCATGGAAGCCATGAGAAAGAAGGAGGAAGTCTTTAATTACTGAAAATAGCCCCCATCAGGATGATTTTACTGATGGTGGTGGCTTCTCTCTTCCATCCCACACCCCACAGCTTCCACAGCTTTCTAATGATTAAAGAGATTAAATGGGAATCTTGGGAGCTTTGGGACAGATGCCAAAAATGTATAATTATTAAAAAAAAAACAATGCTGGTGACATCATCAGCCTTACATAGCATGTTACACCAACAGAATTTCAGCCGGGGAGGATCAAAATAATTTTTTTCTCCTGTTCCACTAGCCAAATTCAACAGATAAACTATTCCCAACATAAACAGTGCCATGTTGTTGTGCCTGCCTGATATACAGGTATTAAAAATTATTAAATTCCCAGAAGTAAAACAAAGGGGTGGCAAACCTTGCTTAGTACTAGCATCATGGAATACACTGGGATTTGAAAGACTTTTAAGCCCTGAGACCGGATAAACAAATTATTCCCTTTTATTTCTCCAACATACAATTTTTTTAAAAAAATCTATTTAAAACATGAAGATGTTTGGGAAAGACAGCCCAAGACTCACCTGGAGGCCGCATTGTGGGCAACATGGCAGCCTGGCTTCCCTGCTCCCCACCAGAAGTCCAAAATTGAAGCGGGCCACATGGCGCTGCCACACAGCACTCTGGGAGCCACCCAGCTGGCAGGGATCATGCAAGCACTCCCTGATTGGCCAACATAGGCAACAGGTGGGGCCAGCAGCTGGCCGGTGGACCTGGAAGGAGAGGTTTTCAATCTGGTCCACCAGCCCAGTATATAACAGGAGCTGGGCTGCTGGGACCATCAGTTGTTTCTGGGCAGTGTTTGTCAGGATCTGGCCCGTACTGCCCTGGGAGCTGCAGTATCAGGGCCAACCTGAGCCAGGAGTGGTCTGGTGTTTGCAGGGCCACTCACGAGGCTCACCTGAAGGCCTGGAGGGAAGGCTTATTTAAGGAGTGGTTCTCCCTCCCAGAACTTGCCTCAGCAATGAAGGTCTCTGGCTGTGCTGTTATTCCTGCCTCACCTGTCTGCTTTACCTTACCTTACCAACCTTGTCCCTGCCTTGCCTGGTGGTTCCTGTTCTGCCTGCCTGCTCCAGCTGTGTCTGCTTACCCTGTTGTTCCTGCCTTGCCTCTTCTTGTATCCCTGGACCCTGCTGCCTTGATACTGTTCCTCCTGGCTTCAATTCCTGGACTGTCTGACCATGATTTGCATCATTCTTCTACTTGGCTGCTGTTTGGACTCAAAACCCTAGCTGATTGGTCTCTGCTTGGGCTGTGGGGTTGTTTCTAACTTGTTCCTGTGGTCTTGCTCTGGACTGGGTCCTGGTGCCTTTTCTGCTGAACCCTGACAGCGTTCCCCAACCCACCCATGCAAAAAACATGGGGACATGGTTTATGGCAATTTTTCTATGACATGTTGTGGTTCTTAACGTTTTCCTTTCTTATTCTTGTCACAGCTTATTGGTGTTTTGGGAGCATTGGGATGGATTCAGGAGAGCGATGGATGGCAGGCAGACCATCTGTTGGTAAGGAACCCCTACAAGAGTCCAGAGTATGGGGCTGGGAAGTACCCCAGCTCAGGGGTGATGTGAACCTGGCCTTGCCTCTGGGTGGCAGGGAGACATGGAGTGGTCTATGCCTGTGGGTCTCCACTTGCTGCCAGTCCTGTGTTATCACCCAGTGGGAACTGGGGAGATACGGAACACATCAGGGGGCATTCAGGTCACCAGATGGGACTGGATCTAACCTCAGTGCTCAAGCCAGGGGAACTGCAGGCTGTTATCAATAAAGCTGTGGCCTTTTTTTACTCCAGTTATGCGTCAATGTGTCTTATTCACCAGGAGGGAGAATGGGCCCACCTGGCGATAGGTTCACAATGCAGAATTCTCATCAAAATATGAACTAGAATGAATTTCCCATATATCATTACTGCTTGTTGTCAAACAATACTTCTTACGAAGCACAGGAATGTGTTCAGTTTTCTCCTCATATACCATGAAGATAACCTCATTTACTATGAAGATAACCTTCAATCATATATGAATTGACTCCTAGAAAAAAAGAGTTCAATCGTAAAATATGAAACTGCACAGCACCCGAGTAGAAGAAGAGCCTAGAATCACATTCTATACCATTGTACTGATAGGGACTAAATTGGTTCGTTTTTAACACAATTCTTTGTGTTAAAAATTTATCACAATTCTTTGTGTCTTTCTCTATATCCATAAACAGCTGCAAGAACAGAAGTTAAACATTGTCACAATCCTTTGCTTCTCAAAAAGTAGAAAAGATGAACAATGAAAGCTTTTCTCCATGAAAATATTCACTGCCATTAAAAAAAACACAATGTTGGTAAATTTTGAATCAATGGGGGGATTCAGAAGTTAAAAGAATTGTGCACATAGATGTATTTTCTCCATTTATTGGTTGATAGCCAATGTCATGCTGTCAAATTTAGAACAGGTGTGCTGGAATTAAATATTTTTAGGAGACAGGAAAAAACCCAGAATGCATTAGAGGGAGTTGATCTAACCTGACAGTCCAAAAGAAATAATCATTCTGACTTGTCAAAGATGATGAATACGATGATCTCTTGGTTTTTCAAAGTGACAACAACTAAGAGGGGTAAAGGTATCTTAGATTTATACAGCTGCAAAATGAAAAAAGTTAAAAGGGGAGACCCAAAATTAAATTTAAAATATAATCCAGAAAACAAAGACAAAGAATAATCTCTACTATATTGCACTTCTGGCAATCTATCATCTGACATGTATTGGTGAAACTGATATGGCAGCAAGGAATATCCTGAATCATTCCATTTGGTCATAGAATCAATAATGAAAGTGGAAGGGGCCCATAAGGCCATAGAGTCCAACCCCTGGCTCAATGAAGGAATACAAATCAAAGGATATGTTCCAGGTGGCTGTCTAAATTTCTCTTGAATGTCTCCAGTGTTGGAGCACTTGCCATCTCTTGAGGTAATTGGTCCCATTGCTGTACTGCTCTAACAGTTAGGAAGGTTATCCTGATAGTCAACCAAAATCTGGTTTCCTGTTACTTATCCATTGTTGTGCGTTCTGCACTCTGGGAGGATCAAGAACAGATCCTGCCCCTCCTCTGAATGACAGGCTTTCAGTTATTTGAAAAGTGCTATCATATCTCCCCTCGAGTCTTCTTTTCTCAAGGCTAAACATGCTGAGTTCTTTCAGTCAACGTTTTTATAATTTTGATTGACTATGCCTGGTATTTTTGAATAATAATAATCTGAGCCTCCAAAAACCCATGGGAAAATCAGGCAGAGAAAGTGTCAGAAAATGATAAATCAAGATCTTGTGGGATTTCTGGATCCAAACTGACAGACATCTTGAACATAACACAGCAGACATAGTAGTAATAGAATGAAGAAATGTCTGGATCATTGACATTGCAATCCCAGGAGATTCCAGATCTGGGGGGTGGGGGGGAAGAATTGGAAAAACTAACAAAATACAGAGATCTGACAATTGAATAATCTTGCTTGTAGATGAAACACACTTCAGTGGTCCCCATAGTCATCAGCCCCTTGGGAACAATTATTATTATTATTATTCAAAAATATCAGGTACATTCAATCAAAATTATAAAAACGTTGACTGGTATTACGTAATAGATACATGTTTTAACCAAAAACCTAAGTATCTGTTAAATATGTTATATATGCTGTTCCTAATATTGCCATTTGTTGTAGCTTTTGTAGCTCTGTTGATGTTATTTCTGGAATTTTCAACTGAGTTCTGACTCTAAATTTTTCAAATGATTTCTATATTTTTAAGATAAACAATGCAGAGAATTATTTTTCACACAAGTAAGTCATTACGAAAGGCATCAATACTTTCATAGCCATCTTCAATAGTTCTGGAAAATCTGCTTATAAGTAAACCCAGAAATTTAGAAGGGGCTGTTCCTTGAACTACAATTTCCGAGCACCATCTGTGGATATTTCTATGAGCTTGTCTTCCTCTGCTGCTGTGGGCCTCTCTAGTTTAAACACATTAATTGAAATTAACAGAAAATGGATCTCTATTCCAGTTTTTGCTTGCTACAGGAACAGGAAAATATTCACAGAAACTATGCTGCAAATCTTCCAAATGTTCTGTGATAACTGTTGTGTTCTCCTTCATCTGTGGAACTAAGAAAATTTGTGAAATTTGGAAATGTCTTGGTTTGATAGGTGATGATGCCACAATGCCAACTTTTTTTAATCATTGCTTTGACCTTCTCTTCAATTTGAAAAAGTGTAACCTTTTCTCCTTGAAGATTTAAGTTGAGCATATTTAATTGGGTGAAGATATCTGAGAGATATGCTAATTTGACTAACCAGGAAAAATCTGTCAAAGAATCGCTGAGGTGAAATTGCTTCTCCATGAGGAATAATCTTATCTTGTCTCTGAATTTCCAAAAATGAGACAAAACTTTACCTAGTGATAGCCAACAAACTTCACAGTGTGGCAAAAGTTGGTAGTGTCCACTGTCCATATCTTTGCAAAGCTGTTCAGAAAGTCTTGAATTCAGTGATTTATTTTTTTATAAAATTGACAATATTGGCTGATTCTTTTAAGGTCCTTGTTATGAACAGCAGTTGTGCTGCAGATGATCAGTGTGTTGGCTGCAAATCTAATTTCCATCCCAGTTCAGAACTTGTTCTTGACTGTGCCCATTTCCCACAACTATGTTTTTATTTCTTTGCTCTCATGCACATCAAGAATTTGCATGGGAAAATAACTGCTCCCATAAATTAATCATTTTCTAAAAATCCATCTCCTCAACTCACATGCATGCACAGATTCACAACCCCTTTTTATGACATGAAGCATTAGAGGATAGCAATATGTGGACATAATACAAAGTGGCTTTGCTGTAATTTACCATCACATTGCCTCCAAATTATGATGACCCTAAGAGAATTTTCAAGGTGTGTGAGATGTTCAAGGAGTAGTTTATCATTTCTATCCCCACAGTAAGTTTTCATGGTGATTTGAATTCAAGTCTCCTGAGTCCTAGTCCAGCACTCTGTCTACTACACCACAGCGGCTCTCACAAAGTGGTTGGAAGGCAATAAATTAGCCTGTGGTTAGTTAATTGGCTTCCTGGAAAACTAGGAGACATTGTGCAGATGAGGTTGACTATGTGGCTTTTAGAGTCCTGAGGAAGTTAACTATCTCTAAAGCCCATCTGAACCTGGGTAACAGAAAAGGGATGTTGGCCATGCCTCAGTATGGAAACTATAGCCATTATGGTAGCCACTGCAACTGGCTATAGCATAATGATGTGGAAGGCCACTCATAACTTCCAAGCACTCTTATTATGGA
Organism: Intellagama lesueurii; assembly: GCA_037013535.1. NCBI lineage: Eukaryota > Metazoa > Chordata > Lepidosauria > Squamata > Agamidae > Intellagama > Intellagama lesueurii. Next base: position 130,235,867 of record JBAJHW010000003.1, on the reverse strand, counting down.
TGGACAGAAATATGAAAAAGCCCGAGACCCCAGCAGGCTTTAGATGACTGCAGGATCCACAGAATTTCTGAGTTAAGAAGGAACTTGGAATGTCATGAGAATTTATGTGGCAGGGAAATGTACAATACAAGGAAAGAAATGAAAAGGATGAACATTTGCATCTTGAAATAAGTAGTTTGTTGATCAGGATTCAACCAAATACAGACAGTTATCAGGCACAACTGTATTTTATTTGGCTAGTAATAATGGCCAGCACCATCTGAGAATCCACACTGCTGTGTATTCTCAGTTCTACTGCATCTCATGGAACTGTAAGCCTTCCCACAGGCGAAGAAGAAGAAAAAGAAGAAGAAGTAGAAGCATTTGAAGTGTGGATATATTGCAAGATGCTAAGAATTTCTTGAAATGACAGGGTGACCAATGAAGAAGTAGTATAGTAAATGAAAAAATGAGAAAAAAATAAACACATAATATGCAGAAGGCCAGAATTTCAGTTACACAATGAGAAATAAAAGAGTGGGTTGTTACAGCTGATCATTCAAAGTAAAATAAACAGAGGAAGAAGAGCATGAAGGAGAATGTAACTGCCAAAGGATCCAGGGGACAGGTTTGGATGCAACGTGACATCACGGTTTAGAGCTCCCATCTCCAAAGCTAAAATAGTCATGATGGCATAAACATCTGATAGGAGAGGCACAAGAAAAGGTGAATGTGAATGTGTAGAGCTGGAGTAGAATCATGTTCACTATTTCCAGGTCTAATGTCATGTGTTGATTGACAAGACCTGCATACATACGGAAATACTCTCTGAACAACCCTACATGTTGCTTCTACACTCTATTAATCTGTTTCTATGCTCAGTGTGCCCTGATTCATTGAATACAGGTTTGGAGTAAAGCAGAAGGCATATTCTTTTCTTCCACATGTGTTCATTGCATATCCTTTCTGAAAATGTGAAAGAGTACAGTATTACTTTTGACTATAAGTGGTTCTCTTCCTAGGTTCTTTCTCATTGGAAATTCCATTCAGATTAATGTGGGCTACAAAAGAAAAATATTGTATTCCTCCTCTCTCTCTCTCTCTCTCTCTCTCTCTCTCTCTCTTTCTTCATTCTAGTTAATATGAAAAGGAAGGAGAATTTATTCCATGGCAAATGGCAGATCAAATATTTCAAGTAAATCTAAGGGTGCAGTTACACTATTGAAATAAACTGGGTGATGGACTGGAGTTTTTGAATTTGATTTAAAGTCAAACAGTAATCCTGTGTTTTTTGGTCGATGTCTGTTTCCTCTTGGGAAAACTTTTAATCCACTTTTAAACCATGTTGTATATCACTAGCCAGTCCATTCCAGGTGCTTACCAGCCTTTGGAACTGACAGAGTCCCTTAGTAAAATTGATTTGCAGCAGGTTGAAAATATACAAAAGGGAAGTGCATCTCCTCCCTATTCATTCTTATCCAAAGGAAATCAATATCCTGGATATGATGATGAGCACTAACTTAAAAGAGGGATTAAACATCATCATAGAAGGCAGGTCTTCCATATCATCAGCTATTAGAAGTGGTTTTAAAATAGAATGTCTGTATCAGATAAATTGGTACTGAAATACTAGATATGAACATGTAGGAAAGATTATAACTTTTATGTGTTGCTTCCGAGATTCCAGAAGCACCTAGTTGACCACAACTGAATACAGACAGCAGGACTATATTGTGTCCTCATACATAAAGACATGGAGGAAGTAGCACCTGAGCCAGCATGACTGCTCAGGTGCTCCTTCTTCTCAGTGATTTACATGAGCACCACAGTCATGCTAGTCTCTGCCTGGAATTGGCACCTGTCAGTGCTGACCTGTTAGTGAGATTTTACTTCTTTCATCATTCTGCTTCTGTGGGCTGTGCTAAATGGACTTTCCAGCTTCACAGAAAGAACAGGGAAAGGAAAATGGGTAAATTTAGCTTTCTGCCACAGTCATTAACCAAAAACAAACTAACCCCTCAAGTTTTTTCTTTCTCATGTATGAGAAAATTTGCAAATTTTAATACATTTAGTACCAGTTCTCAAACTCCAACAGCAGTGAAATTCAAGAGGTACCGCTGTTTCCAGCAAAAAGAAGGCCATGTTGTATCTGCTTGCCAAAGGGATATTAGAAGTGGAGCCTCTCAGACAAAACCTAAACAGCAACCTTAATTCTGTACTGGTTTAGTTGGACCCTTGTGATCCAAAAGCTGACTTTTCACCATTAACAACTCAAAGCCCTTTGACTGGATATTTGAATCTGTCAGTTTAAGCTTTCTTCACAATCATTTTTTAAATAAAAACCACCCTGAATACCATTTTGAATGAGAAGCAATGTGTGAATTTTGATAAATGTTTCTCAAAATTGAATTGAAACAAAATGTTCACCATGCCCTTATCCATAGAAAAAAAGCAGGCAGGAACTTTCTAGGTCATCTTAGGACTTACTTACATTTACATTTGCCCACCAATAAACTCTGTTCTAAATGGATTCAATTTAAAATCATGTGACTATTTGAAACACTATTTAAGTTCTCACCTGGGAGATGGCTGACAACAGCAGTCTCTGTGTGGCATTGTGTGTTTGGGTCTCTTCCCCTCACCCAAAAGCATAGAAAAAGGTCAATAATAAATCCTCAAGTCAGCTTCCTCGCCCTTCACTTCTCTAGTGCCTGCTGTTATGGTAGGGATGGGCTGAGTCCCAGTTTGCATTCTGGTTGGGATGTGCTTCTTCCTCCACCTTTTTCTCCCTCTAGCCCTTCCATTCAGTATCTCTCTAACACACATACACATAGACAAGGGGGCCTTAGGGCAGAAATTTTTGGCAGTGGTGGTGGGCTTGAGGCTTATAAATAGCCCCATGCCATAGCGGGTAGTGCAAGGGCAAGAGTTTGGTTCAGTTCCAGGAGGACATCCAATGTGGGTAAAACATCCCATCTCCCTGTTTGGTGGAGCCAGTAGGGCCTGTGAAGCGGGGTGGGTTTTTAATGGGACCTCCTGTGCAGCAGTTCACCTAGAGTCAGGAGGCTCGGTGGGCTGAGGTAGCAGGGGTATCCCTATAATGGGGCGGCTGAAGATGTGATGTACAGAGGACAGCACAATTCAGAGCCTGGAACTCGTCCTGCTTTAGCATGGTCCAGAGGCAAAGGGTACACCAGATTTGGATAAATCTCACACTACAGTAGGCCCCCTTGTGAAAATTTAGATTTAATTAGTTAATAAAGTTGTGGTCCAGTTTTAACCCAGCTACTGTGTCTTGCCTCTTTATTCTGGGCTGGGTGGGAAAAGAGAGATGTGTGCACACACTTCCTTCCTGAGGAGCTTGGAGAAAGTGCTTTGCTTCCTTCCCTTTTCACCCTCCTTTGCTCCAAGGGGTGGAGGATTTTTGGCAGCTGGAGCTTGGAAAAGGGAAGAGGTTTTATTTCCATCTCCTGTTTCCCTCTGCCTCCATGGCTACCAGGCTAAATCCCTTCCTATATGGACCCAGCATAGATGAAAAGCTGGTACAAACATTTCTGGGGCAGAAACACTCCAGAATGCAACAGCAGCAGCTTCATCACCCATCCTCACTGCCTACTTATCGAGACCTCCCAGAGACCAGCAAAATCATTCTTAAAGGGACAGATGCAGCCAAGCTTTTAGAGACAATTTTGCAGGCACACCTTCCCTCCCTCCCTCCCTCCTTCCAGCCACCTCTCCCACCACCTCTGCTGGTTATTCCAAGGTGCAATTTGCAGTGACAGGTGTACATACACAGAAAAGAATAAAATAAATCAAATTTCACATGCATACTATTTTAAACAACCCTCTAGCAGAAAAGTATTTTGGCTTGCATTACACCTATAAAACATGCTTCCATGGCAAAGTAATCTGGGCTTGCAGACACTCTCTTAAACTTCATTTGGTGGTAGATGTGATGTAAAATGGGTTTCTTTTGCCTGTATAACCAAGGCCTTAGATGATTCCACATGTGCTGTCGGTGCTTGTTGCTGAGCGGAGCTCCTTTGCCCTCCCCTCGTGATAGCGTGAGATGCGCTATTCTCGTAGTTACCCCACATACTCAGCCTCTTTCTAGGCTTGCATCCCCTGGAAGCAGCTGTGTTCAGCGCTGCAGGGATTTTTTGCTGCATAGCAGCCAATGGTGTTGAGGGAGCTGTGGTGGGTGCATCAGCACTCCCCAAGGTTGGAGTGTAGTGTTAGGGATCAGCCTTGATATCCGGCAGAGCCTGCTTACAGCCATTTTGTTTTTTAAAAAAACAGAAAAAGAAAAAGGCAGAAGAAATTGGAGAACAACAAGAAATCCATGGATGGATGGATGGATGGATGGATGGATGGATGGATGGATGGATGGATGGATGGATGGATGGATGGATGGATGGATGGATGGATGGATGGATGGATGGATGGATGGATGGATGGATGGAAATAAAATCATAAATATTATTTATGTCGCTCCTGTCGAGGCTCTGGTTGATGGCTGGTTTGCTGCCGCCACCAGGGCTGTAGACACGATCACTCCTAAACGCCCTCTCCAACACAGAGTTCGGCAAGCATCCTGGTTCAACCAGGAGCTGTGAGCTATGAAGCGAAACAGGAGAAGGCTAGAGTGCAATTGGAGACAGGACCCGACGGTCTATAATAAGAAAGCTGTCAGGATCGTGACTAACCACTACCTTGCCAAGGTGAGGGCTGCTAGGCGATCACACTTCGCTAACCGGATAAGCGAAGCTTCAAATCAGCAGGCGGAACTCTTCCGTATAGTTCGCAATCTATCCGGAATTGGTCCAGGTGATGGGCCTCCTACTAATATCTCACCTGACCAATTTGCAGCATTTTTTAAATCTAAAGTGGAGGCCATCTGCCGGGAGCTCTCTCCTTTTATGAATGCAGTAGAGATGTCCAGCACTCCGCCTTGCCTGGTGATATTTGAATCCTTTCAGCCTGTGACGCCGGATATGGTGGACAAAGTGCTTGATCGCTCTCGGGCTACCACTTCCTCTCTTGACCCCTGCCCGGCCTGGCTAATCAAAGCAGCCAGGCCTATAACAATTAAATGGGCTACAGCAATAATTAATGGGTCTCTCCAGGAGGGCAATGTTCCCCTTTCCCTCAAGGAGACGCTCATTAGGCCCATTAGGAAGAAACCTAGTTTGGTGGCAGACGATATTGGCAATTACAGGCCCGTCGCCAATGTTTCCTTCCTTAGTAAAGTGGTGGAGAGGGTGGTGGCTGACCAGCTTCAGGCTCTTTTGGATGAAACCAATGCCCTGGACCCATTCCAGTTGGGTTTCAGGCCGCGCCATGGCACAGAAACGGCATTGGTCGAACTGATGGATGACCTGTTGAGGGAGGCTGACGGGAGCAAAATGTCCTTGTTGGCCCTTCTCGACATCTCAGCTGCCTTTGATACCGTCGACCATGGTATCCTCCTGGGGAGGCTCTCCGAGTTGGGAATTGGTGGTCTGGCGCTCGCCTGGCTCCGTTCCTTCTTGGAGGACCGTCCTCAGAGAGTACAGATTGGGGAGTGTGTTTCGGCCCCGTGGAGTCTCAATTGTGGGGTTCCGCAGGGCTCGATCATCTCCCCAATGCTGTTTAATATCTATGAGGCCGCTGGGAGGGGTCATCAGAGGGTGTGGGGCCTCGTGCCATCAGTACGCTGATGACACTCAGCTCTACATCTCCTTTTCATCTAACTCAGTGGATGCCGTTCTGTCCCTTCAGTGCTGTCTGGAGACTGTACTGCAATGGATGCAGGGGAATGGGCTGAGGCTGAACCCAGACAAGATGGAGGTCCTGAGGGTGTGCGACCCATCCATTGGTGGTTTGGGAAACTCCCTCTCTTTTGGGGGGTGACTCTCACCGCAAAGAGTGAGGTTCGCAGCTTGGGGGTCCATCTGGATCCAGTGCTCACCATGGAAACCCAGGTGGCATCAGTGATCCGCTCCGCCTATTTCCATCTGTGGTGGATTGCCCAGCTGCATCCCTATCTTGATGGTGGGGTGCTCACCACTCTGGTCCATGCGCTTGTAATCTCAAGATTAGACTACTGCGATGCACTCTACGTGGGGCTACCTTTGAGATTGATGCGGAAGCTTCAAATGGTGCAGAATGCGGCGGCCAGACTTCTTAGTGGGATGAGAAAACATCAGCATATCTCTCCCACACTGGCTGCTTTGCATTGGCTGCCCATTCATTTCCGCATTGATTTCAAAGTTCTAATGATGACATATAAAGCCCTAAACGGTTTAGGACCTTGATATTTGGCGGAACGCCTTCTCCCACCTAGTTCTACTCGTATCACTCACCACAGTCAGGAAAGACGGTTGAGGGGCCTTACTCCGAGGGAGGCCCGGAAGGAAAAAACAAGAAACCGGGCCTTCTCAGCAGTGGCCCCTCGACTATGGAATAGTCTTCCATCTGTGATTCGCCAGGCTCCCTCGCTGGGTGTTTTCAAGAGTCAACTTAAGACCTGGCTCTTTAGGCAGGCCTTCCCCATTGTCAGTACTTGAGCTTTACTTTCTTATTTTAATTTTCTGTCCTTACTTTTTCATTTGACCGTTTTTCCATCTTGAGCTACATTATTATTATTATGCTTAAATTGTGGTGTATTGAGTGTTTGAATTGTTTTAATCCTACTTTGTTGTAAGCCGCCCAGAGTAGACTATGTCTAGATGGGCGGGATATAAATTCAATAAATAAATAAAATAAATAGGAGCAAGTGGAAAAGGGTTCCATAAACTTCAGGACTAAGTGGGTGGTAACACCCCCCATTGGGCTTGGCCCTTGGGTCGAGGCAGTTGGGGACAGAGCAAACACCCACCCCCACAAACACACATTAAAGGCAGTTGGGAGACAGAGTGATGCCCCCCCATAAACATGGTTAATTACGTAGTTGTGTGTTTGTTGGGGTTTCTTTAAATTTAATTGGAAGCGGCGCTCTTACAGAAATGCGCTCACGCACATTAAATTTTTTAATAATAGTAGTAGTAGTAGTAGTAATAGTAATAGTAATAGTAATAGTAATAGTAATAGTAATAATAAATAAAGAAGTTCAAATTAAAATTAAATAAGATTATAATAACAACAGGAATAGTTGCATCAGAGCAACTACCAGTTGTTGGTTAGCTAGTCCTGAGGGCTTGTATTTTAAAAAAAAAAGAATTATAATTATAAATTAATGGTTAAATAAATAGGCAAACAATAAGGGTACAACGTAGAGTGTTTCTTTTTACAATTGGAGAACGTTAGTAAGGGTTGGCTGCCTGGCTAGCAGGCAGATTATTTAGAAAGAGCTTTTGTTAGCAGCCATGGCCCCCAAAAAGGATCAGGGCAATAGCAAAGGCAAAAAGCCTGCAAAGCACAGGGCTCCCAGGGTGTCACCTCCAGTTGTATCATCATCATCAGATGAGGAGGGGTGGCCTGTGTGGGAGGAAATACAGGCTAAAATAGCAGCATTGGAGCAGTGGAAGGCTAGCCAAGCAGATAAAGGGGCTAAGGACAATCAGCCTAGGTGCTCAGCAAGGGAGTCCAAGGCACATAAGCATGCTAAACTGAAAGCCCTTGCTGATAACCATGTGTCCTGTTTTGCTGCTTTAGAGGCTGGTGTGCAAAGTGTGTGAGGAGTTGCAGGTTTGTCAAGGGAATGCCAGCCAGCAGAATTGATTGGCCAAGTTGAGAGCAGAGCTGAACACACGTGTGCATGCCCAGGCAGTAAAGGGGTCCAGAGGCAGGAAGTGGTCGAGGGCAGCAGGTTGGATGGTGAAAGGCCTTCAACCAACTGGGATGCAGCTGCTACTCAAATGTCAGGTGAGCTCACTGCTGAACTGGACATTCGTGGAGCCCTGCCGATGTGGCCATGGGGGTTGGGAACACAAGTGCAGGAGCAGTTGACCATGGGTGCACAGGGCTGGCCAGCAAGTCAGGTGCTTTTGGGTTCATCTGCTGGTGCCTGGTGGGCCCCTTATCCCCCAACACATTTCTCCACCCCTACGGGGACATCAGTGGGAGTTGGGGTTTGGCCATACCCTTCAGTACCTGACACTGGGTATAATTCTGTTCCCCTTAGGGCTTTGCCTTTCGGAGACTATGCTCTCCCTATAGGTGATCACTTGACACCAGTTATGAAGGAGCAGATATGGACTGGTGAATACGTAGATCTATTTGAATTACTAAATAGAAACATGGATGCTAAGGAGTGTGAGAAGGAGGATGAGGAAGAGAAAGAGAGGAGGTGGCACAAAAAGCCAGAGCGCACCTGGGCCAATTGGTTGCTAGCATTTTTATTTATGCAAGTATAATTGTGAAGGCACAACCTTGGCATGCACTGTCTTTATTTCAGTATTTGGATCTGATATACAGCACCTACGTGGACTTCCCGGGTCATTCATGGCTGATCTATGATCAAATTTCTGCACGCGAGTGTCAATATACATGAACATGCACTGGGATGAACTTCACCCAGGCTTATGGCTTCAAACCATGATGCCTGCCCGGCCACTGCAGGGTGAGAGGTTCAACAGTGGCCACCTAATCAGGAAGACAGGACAGGTTAATAGTTCCCGTGCTGGAGTGGGGCAGGTGGTTCAACCCTGCCTGCTCTGCCGGGACTTCAATTCACAGAATTCCTTTTCCAGGAAACCATGCAGATACAGGCATGAGTGTGTCATCTGTGGTGGAGCCCACTCCAGTTCGAAATGTTTTAAAGGGAGGTCCCCAAAAGCAGTCGGCAAGGAACAAGGCAGTAACAGGAAGCCTGATGGAGCAGCTGGTGCGACAAAAGGGGCCCAGCCCTATTGAATTGGAGGTGCTTACAGTTTTATTGAATTGGAGGTGCTTACAGTTTTGTACACAGAGGAATTATACCAGAAAGATCTGGATGTCCCGGACAACCCAGATAGTGTGGTTGCTAACCTTGAGCCAGGCATCCTGGAAAGTGAAGTCAAGTGGGCCTTAGAAAGCATGGCTAACAACAAGGCCAGTGGAGGTGATGGCATTCCAGTTGAACTATTTAAAATCTTAAAAGATGATGCTGTTAAGGTGCTACACTCAATATGCCAGCAAGTTTGGAAAACTCAGCAGTGGCCAGAGGATTGGAAAAGATCAGTCTACATCCCAATCCCAAAGAAGGGCAGTGCCAAAGAATGCTCCAACTACCGTACAATTGCACTCATTTCACACGCTAGCAAGGTTATGCTCAAAATCCTCCAAGGCAGGCTTCAGCAGTATGTGGACCGAGAACTCCCAGAAGTACAAGCTGGATTTCGAAGGGGCAGAGGAACTAGAGATCAAATTGCTAACATGCACTGGATTATGGAGAAAGCCAGAGAGTTCCAGAAAAACATCTACTTCTGCTTCATTGACTATACAAAAGCCTTTGACTGTCGACCACAACAAACTATGGTAAGTCCTTAAAGAAATGGGAGTGCCTGACCACCTTATCTATCTCCTGAGAAATCTATATGTGGGACAGGAAGCAACAGTTAGAACTGGATATGGAACAACTGATTGGTTCAAAATTGGGAAAGGAGGACGACAAGGCTGTATATTGTCCCCCTGCTTATTTAACTTATATGCAGAATACATCATGCGAAAGGCAGGACTGGATGAATCCCAAGCCGGAATTAAGATTGCCAGAAGAAAAATCAACAACCTCAGAGATGCAGATGATCCCACTCTGATGGCAGAAAGTGAGGAGGAATTAAAGAACCTCTTAATGAGGGTGAAAGAGGAGAGCGCAAAAAGTGGTGTGAAGCTCAACATAAAAAAAACTAAGATCATGGCCACTAATCCCATCACCTCCTGGCAAATAGAAGGGGAAGATATGGAGGCAGTGACAGATTTTACTATCTTGGGCTCCATGATCACTGCAGATGGGGACAGCAGCCACGAAATTAAAAGACACCTGCTTCTTGGGAGGAAAGCGATGACAAACCTAGACAGCATCTTAAAAAGCAGAGACATCACCTTGCTGACAAAGGTCCGCATAGTCAAAGCTATGGTTTTTCCAGTAGCGATGTATGGAAGTGAGAGCTGGACCATAAAGAAGGCTGACCACCGAAGAATGGATGCTTTTGAATTGTGGTGCTGGAGGAGACTCTTGAGAGTCCCCTGGACTGCAAAGAGAAAAAACCTATCCATTTTGAAGGAAATCAACCCTGAGTGCTCACTGGAAGGACAGATCCTGAAGCTGAGGCTCCAATACTTTGGCCATCTCATGAGAAGAGAAGACTCCCTGGAAAAGACCCTGATGTTGGGAAAGTGTGAAGGCAAGAGGAGAAGGGGACGACAGAGGACAAGATGGTTGGACAGTGTCACTGAAGCTACCAACATGAATTTGACCCAACTCCGGAAGGCAGTGGAAGACAGGAGGGCCTGGCGTGCTCTGGTCCATGGGGTCACGAAGAGTCGGACACAACTGAACGACTAAACAACAACAACAAAAGTTTTGTTGGCTAACTTCCCTTTAAAGGAAGTGGTAGCATATTTAGTTGATGAGTTTCAGTTAAGTTTTCGTATCCCAGTTTTGGGGAGACGCAAGGCAACGTTTGCCATAAATCTGATGTCTGTTCAAGGTATGGAGGAAATAGTTAGACAAAAAATTGAGAAGGAAGTCCGAGAGGGCAGAGTGTTAGGTCCGTTCATTTAGCCACCAGTCCCACATCTCTGGGTGCCTCCTTTGGGGATTGTACCTAGAAAGGCCCCAGGTGAATTCAGGCTCATACATTACCTCTCTTACCAAGAAGGTGACTCTGTCAATGACAGCATACCACAGGAGCTTTGCACTGTGCGTTATACGTCAGTTGACGAGGCAGTGCGCATGATTAGGGCATGTGGCATAGGGGCAGAGATGGCCAAAGCTGATATAAAATCAGCTTTTCATCTGCTGCCAGTTCACCCAGAGGATATTGAGTTGTTAGGTTTTTCCTTTGAGGGTGTCTTTTACATGAATAGAGCATTACCCATCGGTTGCTCAGTATCCTGTGCAGCGTTTGAGCGCATTAGCTCCTTTTTAGAATGGGAACTGAGACATAGGGCGGGGCTGCATAGCACAGCCCATTATTTAGATGATTTTGTTTTTTGTGGAGCAAAGGATTCTGGGAATTGTAGGCATTTGATGGAGACTTTCGAGGAATTGGCTCAGGAGATTGGGCTTCCTTTGGCTGCAGAGAAATCGGAGGGGCCAATGCCTAACCTCACGTTTTTGGTTATTGAGTTGGACACCTGTCACCAATACTGCAAGCTTCCTGACAAAAAGTTGGTCGACTTGAGGGCCAGATTGGGGCATCTAGTGAGGCAGAAGAAGGCTATCATAAGAGAGTTACAGGAGGCAGTGAGCCATTTGAATTTTGCTTGCAGGGTAGTGTCCCCAGGTAGGGCCTTTTTGCGCAGACTCTGCTCTGCCATGAAGGGTCTTCGCAAACCCTCCCATAGAACTAGGATCACAGCAGGCATGAGACAAGATCTGAAAACATGGCAACAATTTTTGGACAATTTTAACGGAGTTTCATTCTGGAGAGCGGAAGTACGCCTCCAGAATGAATTCCAAGTTCAAACAAATGCTGCAGGGTCATTAGGTTTTGGCATCTATTTCCAGGGTCGCTGATGTGCAGGGACTTGGCCGGAGGAGTGGCAGAAGTCCATCCTGACCAAGGACTTGACATTCCTGGAGTTTTTTTCCATTCTTGGCGCCAGTTGGTTATGGGCTGAGGAATGGGCCAATTCAGTAGTCAGATTTTGGTGCAATAATATGGCAGTGGTGCATGCCATTAATAACATGTCATCCAGATCTGAACAGGTCATGAGGCTTGTGAGGGCGCTTGTATTATGCACCTTACAATTTAATATAGTATTTCATGCAAGGCACATCCCAAGCATAGACAACAATATAGCTGACACCCTGTCCCGTCAACAGATGGAGCGGTTCAGGGCGTTGGCTCCAGGAGCTTGCAGGTAGCCAGAAGTCCTCCCACAAGAGGTATGGCAGATTGGAGGCGGGAGGCACTATGAGCAATACGGCTGTCTCTTGCCCCGAGTATTCAGTGGGGTTACTGTGCAGTTTGCGAAGAGTTTAGACAATTTAGAGTTCATAAGCAGTTGGAACAGGTGTGGCCCATACCACATTTCTTTTTCAAGACAGCAAGCTGTCGGAGTTGGCATTCCAGGTTAAGACCCTTGGAGTAGCTGATTCCACAGGGGTCTTTAGAATTTGTAAGATGATTGAAGGATGGAATAAGGAAACAGTTAGAACGCCCGATGACATGTCCCCTTTTTCTCCAGACATACTGATTAGGTTTGGTGAATCATGGGACAGCATTTGTAGTGATAGGTACGAGGCTTCCCTCTTTCAGGCAGCAACACTTTTGACATTTTTTGGAGCATTTCGTATTAGTGAGGTTGTGGCAGCTGGCAAGCATGATTCATCACGAATGGCGTTACAACTTGCAGATGTCACAATGGGCAAAGACAGGTTACAATTGCATATACAGAGATCTAAAATAGATTAATTAGGGAAAGGAGACTTTATCTCACTAGGGACTTGCTCCATTTTAGAAATATGCCCAGTTTGGGCACAAGAGGATTACCTTAAGAAAAGGGGGGAAGATCAGGGCTACTTATTTTGTCATAGTGACGGCACCCCACTGACAAAATACCAATTTTGGAAGGTAACTGGAGCTGCTTTGGAACGAGTGGGTTTGGCTGGATGGTGCTTTGGAACCCACTCATTTCGCATTGGGCCAGCGTCTACTGCTGCCATGTCAGGGTATGGCCCAGAGGAGATTGGGAAGGTGGGGAGATGGTCCTCCCATAGATATAAACTTTACGTGCGGGACTTGCCACAGCTGTAGGCTACTGCCGGGCTCTTGGTCTCTTTCTTTCAGATGCAGAATGACCCAAACAGCAATTGAGGATCCTGTTGCTGCGTCACAGTTTCATTCACTGAGCGGCAAATTATCCTGCCAGGATGGCATGGGGCCGAGATTTGGGACTGAAACCAACAGCGAGCTTGAAATGGTTTGGCCGGAGGGGCATGCTTTAGGCCATTTTTCTGGCATGGCAGAGGCAGAGGCAGCTGGTGTACCCCCAGATGTGTTGTTGGTTCATCTGGGGGGTAATGACTTGGCCAAGAGAAGTGGCAAGTCCCTTGTGCTGGACATTCTGGCTGATTTGAGGAGCTGGAAGGCAAAGTTCCCATTTTCAAGAATAGTTTGGTCCACAATTATTCCTCGGCATAGTTGGAGAGCCGACTGCAATGCTAGTTGCACGTAGGAAAATTAATAAGGAAGTTTGCAGAGCAATGGTTAATGGCTTAGGATCAGTAATAGGACACGCAGAGATCCGATTGGACCGACCAAAGCTTTATAGAGGTGATGGGCTTCATTTATCTGAGGCTGGTTTAGAGATTTTCTTGAGGGATCTTTGTAGGGGCCTGCATGCCATAATTTTTGGCTGGATGGGGGGAATGGAGTGTAGCAAGCTTGCCCATTCCATGGCGGGTAGTGTGGAAGGAAACTGAATCGGTGAGTGCCCATGGAGTTCAAGCAGTGCATAGCGGGTCTCAAGTTTCGGCGCTGCAGATCGTAAGGTTACAGTGCTGGGAAGAAAGACCTGCTGGGGCCCTCCTCGGGCTGAGGTCCGTCAAAGGCTGGGGGCTTGCATGCCCAGGGGGGCTTGATATTTCACCAGCCGGGGTCATGCTGTCTTAGGGTCAGCACGACAACGGGGCGTGGGACTTGCCCATATAGGTTGGTGAGAGGGTCCTGTGAGACCTTCGGCACCAAACCTGATACCGCACTACCGCAGGCCCCTGGTTTCTAAGCCATAAGTTATGGCATGTTGATTTAATAAAGTGCGGCCCTATTTATACCCATCACCTGTGTCTCACCTCATTATTCCGGAGTAGGAGGGCAATGGCCATAGTTACCTTTGGAGGACTTCTATAAAACCTTCTTTCTAGCATATCTCAAGTTTTGCTGTGTGTCTTCTTTCTTTGCTGTCACAACACCCACTGTCAGTCTGAACTTCTTTGCAATTTATCGTTTTGTTGGAGAATCATTACCATAAAAATACTCAGAAGCTGACATACGTTATTTAGTTTTGTCCTGATATTTTGTTGTTAGTGATACCCAGTGCTAGACATATGGGGGGGTGGCAAAGAAAAACAATATAGCTGGTCATTAAACAAGTCATGGAAAATATTTGGGAAACACACGTGCACAGCCATTATCTGCAGCCAGTTATACATCATACTTGCACTCAGTGCACTCAGAGTCCATTGCAAAGCAATATAATTTTTCAGTACTGTTAATACTCTATCAAACCTCCAGTGCAAGACTAATAATATATAATGAGATTTGGGGCATTAGCAGCTGTTATGTCATTACGGTTTGCTAACACAGTTTGATTACAGTCATCTAGCCTTGGAGATTATTTCAGATGTAGAGTGAGAGATGAATAGATAATCTAGGGCGACCTTTCCTCTCCCCTAAGATAAATTGTCCTATATGGCTGGGGTTCCACAATCATAACTCTAGGAGCCACATTTTAAAAATTGTCCCAGTGACAACATTCACACACACACACACACACACACACACACACACACACACACACACACACACACACTTACACCTATCTATGACCCCCTCACCTGCATTCTGCATCTCATAGCCATTTGCACACTTACACATTGGCTGAAATCTTATTGCTTAGCAAAGGAAGTTGTACTAGAGTAGGCCAGTTGAATCCATGGGAATTTGGGGAATCAGCTCCTCCATAACTTGCATTAATTCAAATATGCCTACTCTGTGATGAAGTGAGTCACAAATAGAGTAGGCACATCTGAATCAATGGAACTTATGTAGTAGAACTCACTATATCCCCTCTGATTCAATGGACATAATGTAGTAACTGCACTAAGCAACAGGATGCCAGCCATGAATGCCAAATGCTTAATTTTCCAGTAGACAGAAGGTTCCTACTAGTTGCCCTTTCCTTCTACTGCAATATGAATATAATGACCATACATTATCTATTAATTATAAAGTATGCAAAGGATATTTTAGCTTTTTACACATAATCAATCCCAGATAAAAGGTTACCTGACATGTCCACCTGCCACTTCATGTTATTGTAATGTCACTTCATGGGCTTGTCTCCTAAAAGTGTTTATACTGTTTAGAAAAATGTGTATTTAATTTGATGAGACACCTCAGTAAGGAAGTCCCACAAAATTCCTTACCTTGAAGCAAAAGCAAGACAAGGAACACTATTTTTTTCTCACCAATATTGTTATAATTTGTGCAAACTGCAAAACTTTGCTTTTCCCTTTTTGTGCACTTACACATTATGTGAATACACAGAGAGAGCAAACACTGAATGACTGATTCAATATTTAGTTAAGTGCTGGTATTTTGCTATTATAAAATATGAAGACAACTCTTCAGATGCTTCTAATCCTGAAAAAGTCCATGCAACAATGCAGTAGCCATCATTGTTTTCTACAATTTGTGTTATTTGCAGAATGTTGTTTAATTTGCAACTTAAATTAAAAACATTGACCAATATCCTGTTGCATAGCTCCACTGTAGTGGGAATAATGTCACCAACAGTGGCTGATCACCAGTAACTGAAGAGTCCCTGCTTTGATTTTGAGATGTTCACAACTCATGTGCAATGAGCCAACATTGTGCACAATGGACATTGAAGCGAGGACTTTTTCATTAGTATCACTGTGGTGCTGCCAGTGCTGTCGTTTCTGTGGCATTGGTGGTTTTGATCACTTTCTTATTGAGACCACCACAAAGCACCTTGCCCTTTCATAAGGAGAGGATTATAATCTGATACTGATACTGTTTCTGTATCATAAAGCCTTGGAAACCCAGCAGCCTATTCAAAATCACATTTTTTTTACTTCTGTATTTTATTTTGTTTTTTAATTCCATCCTATCTTTCTTCATAGCACTAAACAGTACCTTTTGCCTGAACAGAAAAGTTTCAATTAGCAGAGATGCTTTCTCAAGTTTCAATTTTTTAATCTTTTCAATGGGGATAGGGTTATGGGGATGAGAATTTAGGATTAGGGGGGTAGGTATGGATAGAGAAAAGGTAAAATTCCAGAGAGCGAGATAGTATATTTGCATCAACTTGTACAATTATACTACAAAGTAAGGGGGGAAAAACCCAGCAAATTTTCCCAGTATTACTATAGTTACTAATCTATCTATTCCCTAATTGGACCTTCACATTCTTCTTTAATCTGTGCTTTCCAAGCTATCTTTCAATTCTATTTATGAAATCATTCCCTGTTTTTGAGTCCTTTTAAAGGTAATCTTCATTTATTACTTCTGTTTCCTCCATCTCCACGACTTCCCATGTCTTTTCTGGCAACTCTTCTAAGTCTGGGATATCTGTTTTCTTCTAATATTTTCCATCTAATAACTTCGCTGTAGAAATTACATACATTATCAAATACTTCATTTCTCTATCTAACATCTCATGCTCCATGTTTTTATATCTTTCTACATTTTTAATTGTATTTATTTTATCCTCACTGCACTTTATGACTTTTGATTTGTGCCCCTAATGTATTGATGTTGTTATTTGGTTTTTGGAACTCCGTTGTTTTGTGTTACTTGTTGTAAACCTCCCAGAGTGGCTTTGGCTGCCAGATGGGCGGTATATAAAATAAAATAAAATAAAATAAAATAAATAAATAAATAAATCTCAGGCATAATATTCAATAAAGAAAAAAAGCAAATCTGGTTTAAATGTTGTTGCATGAAGTAGAATATTTTTCAAACTTTCATGCACCTACAATAATTCCCTATATATCCGCTAAACATGATAAAAGTGCCCTCCTGTGTTTTACATTTCTCACACCATTTAAAAACATTTTTGTACCTTAAAAAAAAAACTTTGTCAGCATTGTGTACCATCAGTAAATCATGTATCATCTGGAAAACATCTTAAATACATTTTCTTTGATTTTGAACATTCATATTCTTCTACCATTTTATACCCATTTTATCCTACAGTCTTTAACCACTTCATTGTTCACTTTCATGTTTTATTCATTTAGTCACTCTTTATTGTTGAGGTTTTCTTTCCTCCTCCTGGATCCTCTTGTTTCTATAGTGTGCTTTCCTTTAGAGCTTCTCACTTGCTCACTTGCTCTTCTACTCTGGTTGAGCTTCTTTCTGTCTCTGATTCTGATGATCCCCTTGATTTCTTCTCTTCTCATTTTTCATCTGCTTTTTTCTCTTCTTTTCTGCCCAGTCACTTCCCCTTTGTTTTCATAAAATCTTGTGCCTTCATTTTTGAGTTAATATAGTAACTCTGCTCCTGGAATTCAAAGCAGACACCTTCAGGCACCAACCACTTATACATAATTGAGTTTGTTCTCAAGAGAGATGTCAACTCTGTATATTGCCTCCTTTTCTGTCTTATTTGCCATGGCATATGTTTCAACATCTTAATTTCTTTATATTTTCAGTTGGGTTCCTTGCCTTGTATATTTCTTAAAACTTTATCTCAAAAAATCTTTCTCGTAAATTTAACATGAATTTCTCTGAGGAGATTTTTATTCTTGGTGGATGCTGTATTAATTCTTCATGCTGTGTCTATATTTTGTTGAACATCCTCTGGTCGCATCTCCATGCACGATGCTAAATAATCACTTGCACTGTATCTACTTTTTGTTCTGGTAGATTCTGGAATCTAAGTATGGCTTTGGTTCTTTCCGTTTGTAGATTTAACAAAGTAATTCCATCTTGCTTTCTTCCCAATTTTAGTTCTCCCATCTCTGTATTCATGGTCTCCAGTCTTTGTTCTGTTCTTTTTGATGTCCCAGCTATGCTGGCTATTTCTTTTTTAATTTTCTGTAATTTGATTTTTAATATCTGTCATTTGCATCCCTAAGTCTTTCATTTGTACACACAGCTGAACCATCTCTCCTTGTAATTGCTGTAGCCCTGTAGATAGCACCTCTTGAATACTCTGTTGCCAGTTCTTAAATGACTCTTGTCCCAATAATCCTCTGAGATTCTGTTCTTGTGCCGGTGAGTCTCTTTGAGTTCTCTCTTTTCCACCTTTTGTTGCCATATTGATTTTTTTCCCCTTTCTTCCTAAATTAAGTAAATAAGGGATGCTGTTTAAGTCTTCTGTCAACAGATGTCATTGTAGCCTTACTTTTCTTTCTCAATCTTATTTACATATCATATCCAAGAGGGGGGTGGCACTTCCCTCAGGGTAGAAAGTTCTCACAGTTGCCAACTCACAACAATAAAAATTTAAAGGGCCCACAATACTTTGAAGTAAATAGGATTTCATATCAATATTTCAGATAGTCACGGGAGCGAGACTTTTATCTTAGATTGATCTCCTTTCATGATGAGGTACTTTTCTCCCCCTTCTCCCTTATTCTCCTCTCTCCTGTTCTTCTCCCAATCCAAGATAAGGGGGCTCGCTTCTACCATGACAGTAAGATTTTTTAAAAGGTAAAGTCCATTTTGCTGACTCTTTATATCTATCTCTTTTCTGTGTAGTTATTTGGGTCCATGGAGATTTTCCTTACATGAACAAATATTTTAATTTACTCAGAGTCTCTGGTTGAGATTTTCCCAACATCCTTTTGCACTCTTTCACTCTCTGCTAGGGGTGCTCCCAGCGCTTTGTGAAGATGGCTTCCTCCTTGGTCCATGCACTCAGATACGACTTCGGAGGGGGAACCAGCCTTCGCTGATTCCTCTCTCCCCCCCCCCCTTTTGTCATATCTGCTGCTTCAGATGCTCCTAGCAGACTGTCCTCCCCCACCCCCAGTTAGGGGGCCTGGAACTGAGGGATCCTGGTCAGTTTCAGGAGCTTGCCTGAAACCTGACCCGTTCTTGCCATGATGAAAACTGGCCTCCCTGGCAAAGATGCTTTCTCAAGGAAATCAAAAGAAGGTTGTACCAGCTGATGAACCTCTGGTGTTCTACCTCCCCCTTCCCATTCCTCATATTTTTCCTACCTATGAAGCCATCCTTTTTCTCCCTTTGCTTTGTTTATTAATGCCCTGACCCTTGCAGATACAATTTGAGTTGTAATATTATGTAGACGACGTGCACAAGACAGCTGTCATCGACATGGAACTCAGTAGACTGCAGATGGACATTGTTGCCCTGCAAGAGACAAGATTGCCAGACTCGGGATCTGTCAAAGAAAAAAACTTCTCATTCTTCTGGCAGGGAAAACCAATGGAATGAGACCAGGGAATATGGTGTTGACTTTGCAGTCAGAAATACTCTGCTGAGATCCATTGTTCCACCTACTGTGGGGAGTGAAAGAATCCTGTTTCTGCAGCTCCACTCATCAGCGGGACCGGTCACCCTCATTAGTGCATATGCACCAACACTGTCATCCACAACAGAAGTGAAAGACAAATTCTACGACGATCTGGCAGCTACTATCAAAAAAGTCCCTGAGAGAGAGCCACTGTTCATTCTCGGAGACTTTAACACTAGAGTTGGTGCTGATCACAATTCTTGGCCCACTTGTCTGGGCCGTTTTGGCATTGGGAAGATGAACGAAAATGGCCAACGCTTGCTGGAGTTTTGCTGTTATTATGGTCTTTGTGTCAGCAACACGTTCTTTAATACGAAGCTTCAACACAGAGTGTCCTGGAGACATCCAAGATCCAAGCATTGGCATCAGCTCGATTTGATCCTCACTAGACGTTCCAGCCTTCCTAGTATTACGATCACACGCAGTTACCAGAGTGCTGATTGCGATACTGATCACTCCCTGTTGTGTAGTAGAGTAAAACTGCGAACAAAGAGATTGTATCACACAAAAAAGGAAGGAAGACCACGTATTGACATCAGCAAGACTAACAATCAAAGAAGAGTGGAGGAATTTGCCCAAGCGCTTGAGGAAACCCTTCCAGGCCCGGCTGATGCAAATGCACCTGAACGATGGGAACATTTCAAGAACGCTGTTTATAACACCGCCTTGTCC
This sequence comes from Intellagama lesueurii, assembly GCA_037013535.1. Taxonomy (NCBI): domain Eukaryota; kingdom Metazoa; phylum Chordata; class Lepidosauria; order Squamata; family Agamidae; genus Intellagama; species Intellagama lesueurii. Next base: position 130,215,857 of record JBAJHW010000003.1, on the reverse strand, counting down.
ACATTTGGCAAGAAGACCAAAAAGACGGCAGACTGGTTTGAAGCCCATTCGGAGGAGTTGATGCCAGCCATCGAGGATGAGAGGAGAGCTCTAGCAGCATACAAAGCCTGTCCTAGTGAGTACAACTTGCAGGCCGTTCGAGCTGCTCGTAGCCAAGTCCAACAGGCTGCCAGGAGATGTTCCAATGATTATTGGCTTCAGCTCTGCTCTCAGATACAGATAGCAGCAGACACAGGTAACATCAAGGGAATGTATGATGGTATCAAGCAGGCTTTAGGTCCAATACAGAAGAAATCTGCTCCCTTGAAGTCTGCTACAGGCATGATCATCCAGGACCGAGCACAGCAGATGGAACGCTGGGTGCAGCACTACTCTGAGCTATATTCCAGAGAGAATGTAGTAACCGAAGAGGCACTAAATAACATAGAGTGCCTGCCTGTCTTGGAAGAGTTGGACAGCGAACCAACTTTAGCAGAAATAAAAGCGGCCTTGGATTCCCTCGCCTCCGGCAAGGACCCTGGGAAGGATAACATCCCTGTTGAAGTGCTGAAGTGCTGTAAAGAGATCATCACCACCGAACTGTATGAAGTCTTTCATCTTTGCTGGAGGGAAGGTGGAGTACCACAGGACATGAAGGATGCAAACATCATCACATTGTATAAGAACAAAGGAGATAGGGGCAACTGCAATAACTACCGTGGCATCTCACTTCTCAGCATTGTAGGGAAGCTGCTTGCCCGTGTTGTACTGAAGAGACTCCAGGTGCTTGCAGACAGAGTCTATCCAGAATCACAGTGTGGATTTCGAGCTAATAGATCCACCACTGACATAGTATTCTCCCTCAGACAGTTGCAGGAAAAATATAGGGAACAATGACAGCCCCTCTTTGTGGCCTTCATAGATCTCACAAAGGCCTTTGATTGGGTTAGCAGGGATGGCCTTTTTAAAATCCTTCCCAAGATTGGATGTCCACCTCGACTCCTTAACATCATCAGGTCCTTTCATGAGGAAATGAAGGGCACTGTAGTTTTTGATGGCTCAACATCAGATCCCTTTGACATCCGAAGCGGAGTGAAACACGGCTGTGTCCTCGCGCTGACCCTGTTTGGGATCTTTTTTGCTGTCATGCTGAAGCACGCCTTTGGAACTGCAACAGAAGGTGTCTATCTCCGGACTAGATCAGGTGGAAAGCTCTTTAATCTCTCTAGATTGAGAGCAAAGACCAAAGTCCAGCTGAAATGTATGTGGGACTTCCTCTTCGCCGATGATGCAGCTGTTGTTGCCCACTCTGCTGAAGACCTCCAACAACTTATGAATCATTTTAGCAAGGCCTGCCAAGACTTTGGACTAACAATCAGCCTGAAGAAAACACAAGTCATGGGCCAGGGCGTGGACTGGCCCATGGGCCAGGGCGTGGACTGGCCTCTATTACCATCTCCACGCAAGAATTGGAGCTTGTTCATGACTTTGTGTACCTTGGCTCAACGATCTCTGACACTCTCTCCCTAGATGTCGAGCTGGATAAACGCATTGGCAAAGCAGCTACCATGTTCTCTAGACTCACAAAGAGGGTATGGCTTAATAAGAAGCTGACGGCATATACCAAGATCCAGTTCTATAGAGCCTGTGGCCTGAGCACACTCCTGTACTGCAGTGAGTCCTGGACCCTTTGTGCACGGCAGGAGAGGAAGCTGAATACATTCCATATGCGCTGTCTCCGACGCATTTTTGGTATCACCTGGCAGGACAAAGTTCCAAATAGAGTAGTCCTAGAACGAGTTGGAATTTTTAGCATGTATACATTACTGAAACAGCGACGTCTACGTTGGCTTGGGCATGTCATGAGAATGGCTGATGGTTGGATTCCAAATGATCTCCTGTATGGAGAATTAGTGCAGGGAAATCGCCCCAGAAGGGAGACCACAGCTGCGATACAAGGATATCTGCAAGCGGGATCTGAAGGCCTTAGGAACGGACCTCAACAGATGGGAAACCTTGACATCTGAGCATTCAGCCTGGAGGCAGGCGGTGCATCACGGCCTCTCCCAATTTGAAGAGACACTTGTCCAGCAGGCCGAGGCAAAGAGGCAGTCCGGAAACCAGCAAAATCAGGGAGCTGGACAGGGGACAGATTGTACTTGTCTTCAATGTGGAAGGGATTGTCACTCTCGAATTGGCCTTCTCAGCCACACTAGACGCTGTTCCAAGTCCTCCATACAGAGCACGTTACCATAGTCTCTCGAGACTGAAGGATGCCTAATCAATTATGTAAATACTGTTCTCATCAGGTTGCTCTGTTGTGCATGTTTTTCACTTAATGATTATGACTTGGAGCATTATGCATGCATGCATGTATGTATGAGCCATTGCAGATGAAACAACATAATCAAACTGCCCCCCACTATCTAGCAATATTGTATTTTCAGATCTTCCAAACTAACAGCTATGGCTTCTTTTATTGAGATATTGAGACTTCATATGAAGTCTTTCTCTCTTTCATCTGCCTCCCTCCCTTTCCCCAGCAATATTGTCTTTTCTGGTCAGTCTGTATTCTTATTTTATGTGCATTGTAGAACAGCCTCAGTTTACTGATATTTGCTCTAGTGAGAGTTCAGGCTTCCTTTGATTTAGCACCCACTTTTGCCTTTCTGGATGTCTGTGGTATTCGTAAGGCTCTCCTCCAACATCACTTTCAACAAGCTGATACCCTCTCCTTCTCACTACCATTCACACTTGTCAAAAAAAACAGTCCTGACAATTGCTTCGTGTTTGGGTGAGAAGTGCTTAACTGATGAAAAAGGGAGTCAGCTTCTGGGATTCTCCCTTGTGTGATATCACTTTGTGAATGGTAGTGAGCAGAAGAGGGTATCTCGTAGACCATCTTGACTGCTGCCATTGGTGTTGTTAGCATTCAGACTGCCTTTAGTACATAAAGCTTGTCATCTTTTTTTCTGCTGGAAATGTGAGCATGATATTTTGCAGCAATATTGGGAAATTTCCTGGGATTTTGAATCATGGATAGTGAAGCATAATATCCCACATTCATAAACAGAGGGTTGTTGTTGTTTTTTTTTTTTTTTTGAAGAATTGAATTAAAATATATTAGTTTTTAAAGTGACACTTTTTGTCTCTTAGTCTTTTTAAAATATACTTTTAAATTTTCTTTGGTTTTTGTCTGGTATTTTTACTCCTTCAAAAATTACAAGTGTGGTTACATGTGTGTGATATCATAGCATTAACCAAAATGCAACCATCTTAGCTGGCTTTTCTTTTGTTTAACTGAACAGAGCTGAAACCCACAGGATAAGGGCTTGCATCCCAAGCTTGCCTTTGGAAGCAAAATGACAATCCTAATGAACCACCTTCAACATCCTTAAATTGTTGCATCTGTCTTTACCCTGATAGAAAGAAAACACAGTTATGAAACACGTGGTCCATTAACCTGACTGCTTTTCCACATAGCTGCCATTTGCAAAAGCTGTGCCAGTATGATGAATGGTCCTCACAGTATACAGAAAATAATGATAACTAATGATTACAAAAGCCTGGGGACTTGTTTCTATGACATGATGTCTTCAGGGTGGAAAGACAAGGGTTTGTATGAGACACAAAGTGGAATTTTGGGATCCGTGATGGATGCATTAGCACCTTTAATGTCTCCATTGCTTGCAGTGGTTCTGTGGCTTGTCAGAGCTGACACACAGCCTCCTTCACCAGAAATGTGCAGAAGCAATTTAATGAAGTCAGCCCATGCACGCAATATCTGTGTTGGTGGGTGGCTGGTGAGAGGGGAGAATTGTTACTGCTGCCAGAAAGATGCAATGCTCTACATTTCCCATTAAACAATGTCAGCTGTTCAAAAAAGCCAACAGAGAAACTAGAAAAATCAACATCCGTATTGTCCTGACTTTTCTTTTTAATCAGTTCAGCAAATCTTTGCCAAACATTTGCAGAGTTGTCATCAAAATGTCAGTCAAGGGTGGAACAGAGTGCCACTTTATCAGTAAATGTCACTTTTAAAGCAAATGCCAACAAGCAGGAAAAGCATTCTCTAGAAGAAGCAACTTGGTCTAAATTGTTGGTTATATGCATAAAGTGCAAGAGCCGTCAAGCAATTAACACTAAACTTTGAGGAATTTTCAGAAGTATCACCTGCTAATATAGTTATTTTAATCACTTTACAAAACACATCTAAATGTTACAAACATTTTTTTAAAAAAATTAATTAATGTGCCACCTTTCTCCCCTAGTGGGAATCCAAGGAAGTGTACAAAAATATTTTTAAAAATCCATAATTAATTAAAAACAAACCAATTAGAATTTTAAATTACAATAAAAACATAGGTTACAATATTATTTAAAAGTTCTAAATCAGATTTTAAAAGACCTCCCTGTCAAGGTTACCCAGGACAGAAAGACCATACTAATCACTCAGACACACCACCCGGATTGTCCTGGTGTGGATAAAATCCAGGAGGGATGGGGAAATTTTTACTGCCTAGTACTCTCACAACACCTTAGTCTACTCTGATTCAACACTGCTTCCAAGGAGCTACCGAAGTTTCACAAGGTTAAGTGCTTTGACTCTTACATCAACCCTCCAAAATAAGAATGCTAAAAAATACTCACAAAACATGCAGACTCCCGGTAGATCAGTGCTTTCCAACCTTGGGTCCCCAGATGTTTTTGGACTACAACTCCCAGGAATCCTGGCCAGCACAGCTAGTGGTGAAAACATATTGGAGTTTTAATCCAAGACCATCTGGAGTGGGAACCATTGTAATAGGTATTCAAAGCAAGGTGGGAACCACTGTAATAGGTGTTCAAGGCAAGCCAAGGTTTTATTACCACCAACTCTCTTAATCCAAAAGAACCAAACAGCTGTATTTTTAAATATTTCATTAAAGGTGATGAAAAATCAAAAAGAGTAAAACTCAAAAACAGCTTTAACAGTTGCAGAGTCAAGCCGCTTGTGGAGCAGAAAAGATTTTATACTATTTTGGAATGGGAAAAATTCTAAAACAGGATCTGATTGGCCTTGCTTACTTTTGATAGCACAGAAACAATACAATTGGAGGTTATTATCATGGATTAGTAAAGAGGTAACCAGGATAAGCTGGAGCTCATTAAAGTGTATCCATGGTATACTCCTTCTTCACTATCACTAGCTGTGGACTCAGTGGTCCATGATATGTTGTAAGTTAGTGATGGGGCATAGCAACAATCATGCTGAGTTGAAGCCTTCTTGATTTCAATATCTCTTTCCAACAGCAGTGGTCAGGAAAATACTTTCAAGAAGTCCACAAGGACAGCACAAACACAAGAGCCCTTACTCTAACTCTTATATCCCCTGTGGCTGCTACTAATAGGCAGACTGACTTGAAATATGATTTTTCCATTTAAGTTATGAAATGCTGATGGGCCGCTTTATGCACCATGCATGAGTTTAATTAAGGGACCGGGAATGTGTGGCTCTCCAGATGTTCTTGGGTTGAGATCCCATCAACCCTTATTAATTGTACTGGATAGGGCTAGTTGAAATTACAATTCAATAACATTTGAATGGGAACATGCTCCCCATCTCTAATGCAAAATTTTCAAAGGTCATACTTTATTTCCAACTGCAAGCAAATGACTACTGTAACATAGATATTTCAACAAAACTATGGTGCATTGCTTGCATTCTTACATATTCTCAATGCTGTGTCCCAAGGTGGTTAGCTAGTCACATTCTTGTATGATATGGTGAACAGTTGTGTATTAACATATCAGGCAAAATCCAAAGAAAAAAGACAAAATCAAACCAAAAAAAGACAAAAACATGTGGTACCTTAAAGATTATTATATTTTAATGTAAGCTTAAATTATAATAATGTATTAAATTATAATAAGAATATCTAATTATGACAGTATTTACATATATTTAAATTTGCATGTGCATTTTGTGTATATCTCTGGGTGCAAGATATAGAATACAGTTTATGCGAAAAACCATAGATGCAAAATTATCAGTTTGCAGTTTTTTGCAATGCATAGAAAGTGGCTTCTCTTCATCCCTCACCACTAGGAAGATTGGCTGAGGTTCTGGCAACTGTCCATTGCCTTTCTTGGGGGCTTAAAGACCCCTGACCTGATTAAGAGCATAGATGCAGAGACACATGGCAATCTTTGTGTTAGTTGTGTTGGAAATTAGATTCAGATAGTACAAGGCTGCATAGCTAATGAGATTTGACTATGTGACAGTATCAGTGCTAGCAAGAGAAGTCAACTGAAACTGGAAACACGAGAAGGCTCAGTGAGAGGGGATGATTCATAAATATGCTAATTGACTGAATAAATAAGTGAATAAATTCAAAAAGACTTCTGAATAGTCATCAAAAAAGGGAAGTGTTTTGCAACACTAGTTATAATGCTTGAAAAAGAAAAATCAGTTCAACCTTAGATATTACTCATCCTACCATTGGTAAGCTCTTCTCACAATAATTGCACACCATTTATATATTTGCTGTTTTTGCCAGACAAATTGGATGAATTCCAGACACCTCACTCTTCATTTTTCTTTATTTTATTTTGTGGCATGACACGATACTTCACAAAGTATAGTACAAGCTAATTAAGTTCAAAGAGAAGCAGAAAACAAGTGTAATTTACTTTCTATTTTACATGTTATTTTTCCTCTTCTCTACAGATGTGGAATCTTTGAAATGATTTATGACAAACAGGCAGTGGGTTTACTTGACATCTACAAACAATGAACTCAAACTACAAAGGGTATGTTTCTTGTAGCACAGCAAAGCACTCACCTGTCTGTGGCAATGCCTGCAAGATGATACCACACTGTCTTGTCGTCCTCACCATCAAAAGATAAGCTATTTATACAAAACAAAACAAAAAAATACAGCAGCATATCAAATTAATCATTCACTCAGAGCATTGCATTCCACAGAATCTCTTTACTTAATAAATCTGAAAAGGGAATACTTTTTGTGTCTACCAAATTACGATGTTAACAGGTTTTAAAAAAAAAAGGAAAGAAAAGTTTGCTCTTTATTTAGCAAAAATAGCAGGTAGAGAGACTGTCACCTCTGTCTGCATCTAGTCGGTTCATAACACAAAGCCTTTCTGAGTCTATCTCAATATAAGAGAAGTTTTAAAACTATTATACTACCTGCTTGAATGATCTGTGCAATGTAACTTACTACAGAGCAACAGTGTTCATGTTCAATGATGGTAGTCCAGGAAAGTGCTCAGATGCATCAATAAATTTTGTGTTGTGTTGTGTTGTCAAATCACTTCCAACTTATGGCAAGCCTATGAATTAATGACCTGCAAACTATCCTATTGTAAGTTGGATATTAACCTAAGGGCAGTCACACAGTGGCTGAAATCCTATTGCTTCACCTAAGTTGCATTAGAGTAGGCCCATTAAATCATGGGGATTTAGTGAATCAGTTCCTCCACAGATTCCATTGATTATAGTGGGTCTCTACTTGTGACTTACTACAGTAAGCAACAAAATTTCACTCAGTGTTTTTCCCCAGAGGGTGCATTTCCTTTAGCACAAGGGGTTGTGCACTTGGTAATGCTAACAGTTTTGCAAAATGTGTTTGCCCATTCATATGACAGGGAGCCTGCTGAATGAAGGAAATACTTACGTGATTGCCCTTATGCAACCATGTAATTGAACAGAATTCTTGCCTTTAGGTCTTGTCTTCTTGTGCTCTGTCCAAGTGTAATAGTCTCAGTGTAATCATTTTAGTCTACCAATGAATTTTACCTGAAATGAAACTCTTTGTAAATTGGGAGAGTCTTGCTAAGATGAAACATCCACAAAAAAACTGAGGGAAATTGCATGATGGTCAAGGAAGGTTAGCAATATTCATCAAAGTGAGGCTTCACCCATCTTTAAGTGCTCAAATAATCTAAATTAAAGTGGGGGGAAAATGAGACAAATATAGAGACTCCTGTTCAAGTAAAGTATCACAGAAATTTCCCTGGAAAGTTAACCAAACTTTGGTAGCATTGTGAAAATTTCTCAGGGAAGATTCTCATATCAGATGTCAAATCAGCTGAAGTTCCATAAAGCAAGCAATTTGGAAGCTAAGACTAAGGCCCTGACATGCAGCACAATCAGGAATTATAGTGTACAATGTCACAAATTGTGCTTCCTTACAACCTATCCTACATACACCTATATTTTACCTTGCTCTTTTAGCCCCAGATCTAGAAGGGGAGGAAGAAACGCTTGGGACCAACAAAGATGGTCTTTTCCTTCTGGTCCTATATTGCCTTCTGAAGCATTTGAGCCTTACTATATTGCTAGACATATCCTCATGCCACTTTGACACATGCCTCTTTGTTGATCATCCCTAAAACTGAGAGAAGGAGAACTTGTGAAGGCTAGGGCAAGAAAGAGAGAACATAGTCAGTCAGACTAAGCTATCCCCCCCCCCCTTTCAATGCTGGAACAAGGAAAATAGCTGATCACCAGTCAGTGGGAAATTAGAGAAATTGGTTCATGTGGAGGGAGGAGAGGATTCTGGGAGGGGTTGGGGCTGGGGAAAGCAGCTCGGCAACCATAGGCGAAACCTCTACTGGCTATGTCAGGTCCACTGAGATGAGGTTCCCTACCTCTAATGAATTGATGCTTTTGAATTGTGGTGCTGGAGGAGACTCTTGAGAGTCCCCTGGACTGCAAAGAGAAAAAACCTATCCATTTTGAAGGAAATCAACCCTGAGTGCTCACTGGAAGGACAGATCCTGAAGCTGAGGCTCCAATACTTTGGCCATCTCATGAGAAGAGAAGACTCCCTGGAAAAGACCCTGATGTTGGGAAAGTGTGAAGGCAAGAGGAGAAGGGGACGACAGAGGACGAGATGGTTGGACAGTGTCATTGAAGCTACCAACATGAATTTGACAAAACTCCGGGAAGCAGTGGAAGACAGGAGGGCCTGGCGTGCTCTGGTCCATGGGGTCATGAAGAGTCGGACACGTCTTAACGACTAAACAACAACAACCTCTAATGTAATAATTATATTAATTGTATATAGAAATATTTGCTTTTGGAGGGAGGGACTTGGAGGAAATGAATATGTCTAGTGTAGCATGCCAACAAGGTTTTTTTTTTTAATTTTCATCTTTTACCTCTAGTAGAGTTGCAATAACAAAAAGAGGGAACTTTTTCCATTTCTGCAGAGAAAATGTGTATCTCCATGTCTGCCTCTTTCACTACAAATGCAAATTGCATGCAGTGCTGAATAGCAGGTGTCCTCTGTTTTTTTGTTTTGCTTTAGAAAATGCACTCATAGAATCCACAATCTGCCTTGGAAGACCCTGAAGTGTGCACAGGTGCATGTTTTTAAAAAAACAAACCAAAACAGAAAAAAATGTTAAGTGGAAACTACATGTGTCACATTGGTAGACGTAGTTTGGCTCATTGTGGGAAATTGGATGTGCATGTTGACATACACACACGCACACACATATGGGAGTTGGGACAGTTACTTCTTTTCAAATTTCTCAGATGATTTGCAAGAAAAGAAAATGTGCATTGAATTTTACTTGAGGTGTGTGCTTCTGAAAATCAAGGCCAAAATTTTCATTCAGATTCACTCCAGGCAAAAATCTGAACGGCAGTTGTAATGGAAGAGCTACATCAGGGGATCTGAGAAGTGTGGAACGGCAGATTTTATTTTACTCTATAAATTTTACGTACTGGATCCAGAGAAAGTTAGTCAACTTAATTCTCATTGAAATAGATGCAATGGCTCAATGATTTAGGCATCTGGCTGCAGAGCCGGAGGTTGGGAGTCTGATTCCCCACTGTGCCTCCTTGACAAGAGCTGGACTTGATGATCCATAGGGTCCCTTCTAAATGTGCAGTTTTAAAATGATGACAATGTTGATACTACTTATGACTAACTTGATTTCCACTGAGTTTCAGGGGACTAAAGAACAATCCAGAGCATTTCAATCTGTTAGTGACCGAAAGCTTTTATGAACTCAGATATCTCCTGGGACTCATGGAAGAGCTGACAGAAATGTATCCCTTATTTGGTTCACTGCTGGACAAAAAAAAAGTGTGCATTTATTATTTTTTAGTTTGACTGTGTTTAGTGCTTTGCAAGGGAAGAAAGAATGTGGAATGTAGAAGTGATAAGCAAGTGTCCATAACTGGTATTAGAGCAGATATGGAAGTTTATATTCACTGGGTCAGGTCAAACAGAGGCATTATTATCACTTCATGAGAGTGCAGTTATGTTAGTGTGCTGGCAGAGTAAATCAACATTCTATAAGGCCATTTTAAAAATTGAGGGAGCCCAAATAAAAAATTATAACTTTGAAACCGGACTTCAGATTAACACCAAATTTGGCACAGCAATAGCAGACAGCCTGCTCTTGTTCGGACCAAATTTGGAGAATATGAACAAAAGATTTTTGAGGTACAGTTTTTAAAAAGTAAAACTGTTTTACCCACACCCACTACCATGCATTCACACTTATTTAATAATAGCCATGACAAATGTGTGGTGCTTAGGTGAAAAGTGGTTAACTAATGAAAAAAAGGCTATCATCTTCTTATGTGTTGTCACTTTGTGAATGATAGTGAGCAGAAGAGGGTATCCTGTAGACCATCTTGACTACTGCCCTTGGTGTTGTTAACATTCAGCCTGCCCTTTGCTATGTAAAGCTTGGCACCCTTTTTTCTGCTGGCAATGTGGGATCAATGTTGTGTGGCAATATTGGGCCATTTTCTGGCATTTTGAATTGTGACTACGGAAGTACAATATCCATAAATGGCAGGTTTTTTGAAGAATTGATTTCTAGGTCTTTTGCTGGCACATATACCTACAGTACAATATTGTGCGGCAATATCAGGCCATTTCCTGGTGTTTAAAATCATGGAAACAGAAACACAACATCTCATATTCATAAACTGGAGGGATTTTTAAGAGAACTGAATAATAGATAAAGCATTTCCTGATATTGTAGCCTAAATAACTTGTCAGAGAAAGCACTGTCCTTATTGTAGTTGGTTTCCAGCAGTTATTTTTATTTTATGCATTCCAACGCATGCTCAGTTGTTTAATTTGGAAGTTTCCACTCAGAGCTACAAAACAATAATTTTCAGATTATTTGGAGATACCCACTTTGCACATATACTGTGTGCTAGTGACTCTCTTCTTTTGACAGCAATAACATTTTATTATTTTATTCTGAATTCTGTTTTGTGACCCTACCAGTGAATACAAGCTGGGCTGAAGGGCCATCCTTCCTCAGCAGCTTCAGTGACTTCCCTTAAAATGGATCAGAATCAAATCATTCATATCCACAGGCTTGTTAGCCTAACCTGTGTTTCTTACCTCTTTGTATGATACTCCATTTTCAATTTTGTTCTTATGCTGCCCATGTGAGACTGACATAAATGAAACAATAAATATCCCTTTAATTCTGATGTATTACCACATTATAGAATTTAGAACCCAAGTGCAATTTATATTGGATCATGGTGTATGTATTTTAAAAAAATAACGTCAAGAGTTGCATTGCAAATGCACTCAAAAGTCATTTCATGCTATTCTTTCCTGGAAGGTCTAATATAAAAACACATGGCTTTCTCTGTCTTTCAAATTGATGTTGTAAAGTGCATTTCCCATCTATTGCTGTGAGAAATACTTGTTGCAAAGATACAGGATTAGGTTTGTGTCTTTATCTGTTGCCTAGTGTTCACTGAAGTGATAAACATTTCTGAACCATAGCACTTCAAATTGACATTGGAGGCTTGTACTGTTATATTTTTCTTCCATATGGAAACATTCCACCTGCATGGACATATAGGCCAATCAGTTGAAAGGTTAGAGCAGTACTCTTCGCCCTTTTATCTGGTTTCACTTGGTAAGGGATTTTCTCTCCCACCCCTCAAAGATAAAGAGTACTCAATTGCATGAGCTATTGGATCAGATATAACATTTGTCAGTGAGGCAACCACCTGCAAAAGTGGTATATGCAGGAGTGTCAGCCTGTCAGTTTCATTTCCTTCCACATTTGAACTTTGTGAATTTGGATTCATTTTAACAAAAAACAAAAACAAAAAAAATTATCTGGGAAAAAATTCCTATCCATCCATACCGATTGGTCTTCAAAAATCGTGATTGAGATGACAGGTGGTCTTGCAATGCACATTCCAAGCAAGGAAGTCAATCCTTGCCTTTTCTAAGGAACCTCTGGGTACCAAACTAAGAGCTCCATCACACTGACAGAAGGGGGAGTCAATTCTACAAAATATATTTCCTGTGGGTACTTCTTGGTGGTACAGAAAGAATTGTGAGTGTTGCAGTGTATAAATATTTGGATGGCTTGCAAAGGATAGCCTTATCAAGATAAGCATACCATGTTTCATGGAAGCTGGCTGGGCAGTATTTCATGTAAGCATTGATCTTCTAAATAATCCTTCTTTTAGGATAGTATTTCTTCGTTGAATAAAAATACACAAAATACTTCAAAAATGAATATTAAAACATAAGACTGTTTAAAAATTGCACTTCTTGAGTCTAGTTTAAAAAACAAACATAAAGGGCCCTTATCTAATCAGATGAAATCTACCAGCAGGGTTTTTTTTTATTTTAAAAAAAATCTTCTTGCAATTTTTTAACCATGTCCCAGCCCATGACATACAATAAAAATCCCTTTGTTTAGCTTTATATGTCCTATGGCTACAAATGAGATTCACGGGAACAAAGATAGCAAAGAAGGAGTGAGGCTGGAAATGTCCATGAATCCACAGTCGGGGTGATTTCAAAGATCTATTTCCTCTGTCAGTATACACCACCAATTGCTGTAATTGATGTTTCAGCCATTACACCACCAGCTTTCACAGACAATGTAGATAATTAGCTAGGCTTCACTTTTGGATGATTATTTCTATCCTCCGAGGAACTTGACGGCATAATGGACAAAATGTCAAGAATAATTAGGAATAATGATGGTGGCAGATATGCTTCTAGACCTGAAAAAGAGTTTTGCCATGTCTTGGGGCGATAGGGAGCAAGGCTCAGGGATATTAGAATTCAATTCTGTGGTTTATGTGCTCCTTGGGAGATTGTTAACATTTTTCAGAAAATACAAAGTAGAAATGAGAGAGCTTGTAAGACATCTCAAAATACATCTGAGTGGGATTAGTCAAACAGTGTATGCAGAAATCTTTGAATTACTGAAATGCCCTATTTTGTTATATTTTACTTTAGTTATTTAAAAATCTAAGCTCTCAGGACATGTCATCTTATTAATATATTATTTATACAATGCCAGAGTACACAACATTTTGTATTAAAATTTAAATATTCCTTCTGCTTAGAAATCCAAGACAATATCCTACACCTTTCCTGGAATGTAGTGTAATGACTTTATTCAGCCACCATTCAAAGTTATCATGTTGTGTAGTTCATACATATATCACCTGTTCATTCTGAAAGCCCTCAACAAACACTTTAAACCCATCAGAAATGAAAAGCAAAGCAGACAGAAATAGCAACATGGCCACAGTGTTGATACTTACACCCCACTTGGCCTTGCCAAAATCTTGGGGAGATGAAGACTCATGAATGGTGCAAAAAAAATGTTGTTTTTCCTGTAACTTGCAGAAGACACTGACCTCTAATAGCTCCTTGTAAGAAGCTCCTTGCAGACTAAGGATGCCAATCCATAATCTGCAGAGATTATACTTTCTCTGTCTTGCCATTGCTCCCTGACTCTGTCGGATAGCTGAGCAGCACTGTTTTCATCCCAGCATATGGCCTAAATCAGATCGTTTGATCAACCAGAGCAGAGCTTTTGAATCAATGGGATTTATACAAATATTTCCTTATGATTCAGCAATTGATTTCAGTGTGTCTGTTCTTGTTTGGATGTGCAATGGGATGTGTACCTATGTCTGTGTTAGCTCTGGAACTTCACAAGGATTTGACCACTTAAAGTTTGAAGGACAAACACTGCATGATGTTTTCTACATAAAGGAGGGAAAACTGCTTACATATGAAAAACTAGCTTGCTTGGTCTAGCAATTTTGTTAGATACCACCCTAAAATGCTATGGGGAGACAGACAGTGTTCCTTCCCACCACCGAAGAGAAATATTCAATTATGTCCTTTTCCTGGCATCTGGAATAGTAAGGCTGAGGAACAATTTTCCTTTTACATCAATTATTTGTTCTATCAAAAGCAAAAGGGAGTTAAACAGATATTGCCACCCTGCAGTCTACTTGCAGCCTTACTGGTAGGGCTGGTCAAATCTGTCAAGTTTTGTTTTCTCCCACATCCAGATTTCACAAAGGTTGGCAAATACTGATTTTCAAAAAACCTGCAGGGAGGAACTTTCCCTATCCCCCATTAAAGGATTAAATCTGAGCAGCTTTCTATCTGATGGAATGTAATTGCTACTTTTGAGAAAACTCTGCTGTGTAGGGATTCACAACAGTCTCTCTCCAGATGGTGAGATATCAAGTTGATGAATGTCACATTATGTAGCAGCATGTTGATCTATCCTAATTCCTTTAGCATTCACCTAACTATAACAAACATAACCATCTCTTGACAAACTACCTGTCTTGATATATGTAGGACATCCTATCATGAAGGATCACTACTTCTGCTTCCATGCTTCACCATGTATTCATCTTACACAATGTTCCAGTGTCTACACTGACCAATCAGAATCAAGCTGAGTGGCAGGTCATGACCTATAAAGTCCTCTTTTGTCATTCAAACTGGCTTTTGGTGGCTAGCAACAAAGAGTGATTTAGTTGAAAAATAAACATATTTTGATCTCTGACAAGCCCTCAAAAGGGGTGGGCTGTCTATAAAAATAAATGTGAAGTTAAAATAAGTAGAGAGCAAGTGTTGTAGCCTACTTAAACACCAAATGTGAATGATACTGAAAAACTCTCAAAATGAGGGATGTAAAGGCATATGTTTCATTTTTTTGCATTCCCTAAGATCCTGCAAACATTGTTATCTCATACATATTTTTACTGACTTGTAAGACCTTTTTTTTCCTTCATGAAAGGAGGTTCATGTGGATATTGTACACAATTTCCATGATGACAGCTGGTATACCACGAAATACCCACAGTTAAGGTTGATCTGCATGTCATTCTCCAAGCTGATCTATTTGGATCAGTTTTGAAAGTGCAGATCTTACACATCTTACACATTTGCTTCCACAGAAAAGGTGATCAGCACTATCACAGCAAGTGAGTGATACAGAAATTCACACCCAATGCTACTCAGTCTCTGGAAGGTGGTGGTGGTGATGATGATGATGATCCTGAATAATGCAAAAAGACAAAAAACAAACCTTAACATCGCCTGAATAGACTATAAAAAGGCATTTAACTCATTGTCACACAGATGGATTAACACCTGCCTAAAAGTGTTTGGGATTAGCAAAAACATTCAGAAGCTGGAAAAATCAATCATCTCTTATACATGGATGACCTAAAACTATATGCAAAAAGTTCCAAAGAGATAGAATCACTGCTAAACACAGTGCAAATATTTAGTGAAGATATCCAAATGAAATTTGGAATTGACAATTGTGCAGCTCTGTCTATAAACCGTGGCAAGATCCAAAAACTAGATGGAACAGAGTTAAAAAATGACAATATTATAAAATCACTCTCAAGTGATGATCAAAATTAAATGGGGGAAATACAATCAAAGTCATAAACAGATGGGCCGTTCCAGTAATTAGATACGCAGCTGGAATAATAGATTGGACTCAAAACTAACTGGAAGAATTGGATCGAAAAACACGGAAACTAATGAACATGCATCACACACTATATCCAAAAGGCGGTGTGGACAGATTATATTTACCATGAAAAATCGGAGGCCGTGGATTACTGCAAATACATGAGGTAGTAGAGGAAGAAAAAAAAGCCTAAATTATTATATCAGTACAAGCAGAGAAAAATTACTGAAAGCAGTGAAAATGGAGAATATTTTGAAAACAACAGAAACAAAGGCTCAATATAAGAAACAACAATTTGAAAAGAAATTAAACAGCTGGAAAAATAAACCACTACATGGACAACACCTGAGAAATATTGATGGAAAGCATGATCATAATTCAATATGGGCATGACTAAAACTGGGGACCCTTAAGAAGGAAACTGAAGGCTTGATTTTTGCTGCACAAGAACAAGCACTCCAAACCAACGTGATGAATGCTAAGATCCAAGGAGTCACTAACAGCAAATGTCGACTCTGCTAAGAAAAAGATGAAACTGTGTCACACCTCATCTGTGAATGCCCAAAGACTGCAGAAACAGATTACAAAGTTAGACATGATAGAGTGGCAAAGTTAGTGCACTGGTCATTATGCAAAAAATATAACTTGCCAACCCCAAAAACCCATGGGAACATCAGGTAGAGAAGGTGTCAGAAAATGCAGAAGTCAAGATCTTGTGGGATTTCCTGATCCAAACATACAGACACCTTGAACATAACACACTAGACATAGAAGTAATAGAATGAAGAAATGTCCAAATCATTGACATTGCAATTCCAAGGGATGCCAGAGTTAAAAATAAAGAATTGGAAAAACTAACAAAGTGCAGAGACCTGGCCATCAAAACATCTCGCCTCTGGAAGAAACACACTTCAGTGGTCCCTATAGTCATTGGGGCTTTGGGAACAATATCAAGAAATTTCACACAGTACTATAAGCAGTTGCAGATCTCAGAAATCACACCATCAGAGCTACAAAAAATTACAATATTAGGAACAGCATACATATTGCGTTGATATTTAACAGATAATTAGGATTTTGGTTAAAACTTGTGTCTGTTATATAATACCAATCAATGCTTTTATAATTTTGACTGTGCCTGGTGTTTAATAATAATAATAATAATAATAATAATAATAATAATAATAATAATAATAATAATAATAATAATAATAATAATAATAATAATAATAATAATAATAATAATAGAGCTGAGGGGAAAATATACTACATTAAAATTAAATATAAGGGTACTAATTGGCATGGCCAGGTATCTCGGTGGAGGGGCTGCCAGCTGAGGAGACAGAAGTTGGGGTTCTGTCCCCTTCTTGGCCCCACGGATAGGGGCTGGGCTATTGGCTATACAGATAGCAGTTGAGACTTAGCAGACAGATTAAAATAAACAATCACACTGGGCTCAAGGTGGACCAATTTAGGCCTGCTAGGAGAGTGTGCCGTTAATTGTACAGCACCTCTGGATAGTACAGTAGTTTAGGTTTCTGTCTGTGGAAGAGGGGTCAGAGGGTTTATTCCCCACTGTGCTTTGAGAATTGGGAGAGAGATGAAGCGGAAGACTTGACTATGGTGCCTAAGAAAGGCCAAGGGAGGAGTAAGGGTAAGCAGCCAGCAAAGCGCAAGGCGCCCACGGCACCTCCACCTGAGCTTTCATCTTCCAATGAGGAGGGCCAGCTGGTGTGGGAGGTACTTCATGCTAAAATTACTGCTCTCAAAGAGCAGCGAGCAGGGCGAGCCCCAGTTGCGGGTGAGGAACCCCAACCTAGGCGTTTGACCAGGGACTCCAATGCACATAGGTGGGCTAAGCTGAAGGCATTGGCTGACAATTTATTATCTTGTTTTGCAGCTCTGGAAGGCAGTATAACAAGTACATCAAAGGAAGTGGGAGCTGATGGCACACGGCAGGCTGATGATGTGAGGGGTGACAGTCCTGGAAGATGAAGGTGTGTTGGAGGAGCAGAGGCCAGGAGCAGCCTAGGAGTCCGAGCTCCAGAGGTCTGGCACAACAGCCGATACCAGGCCTGAGAGTGATAGTGGGCCACCTGGCCATGTAGTCAGTTCATTAGGAGCAGCATGTGAGCTAACCGTTGCACCAGACTCAAACAGAGTGATGATGGTATGGCCTTGGTACAGGGACTCCGCACCAGAGCAGCCGGGGTTTGTTCAGTGTGGAATATAAGGACCAGGTGACCTGGTTGGACAGGAGCATTTTCAGGGACTCATCCCAGCACCTAAAGGTGTCCTTTACAGCTCCTCTGGCAGTGATGTTGGGAGTCAGGGTGTGGCCATACCTGTCCATACCTGACATAGGATACAACTTGGTGCCTCTGTGGGCTCTTCCTTTTGGCGATTCATCCCTGACATTGGGTGATCATCTGATGCCTAATACTAAGGAGCGTATCTGAAAGGGAGAGTACATAGATCTTTTTGACCTACAGAATCGGAAAGTAGATGCTAAGGCAGTAGAGAAAATGGACGAAGTGGAAAAAGAGAGGCAATGTATGAGGGAGCCAGAGAGAACCTGGGCCAATTGGCTGCCAGGCTTTCTCATTTACTTTGTGGTCATTGTCAAGGCCCAGCCTTGGAAAGTGCTTTCTCTGGTCCAGTAACTTGACCTCATCTACAGGGCTTCCCAGGACACACATGGCTTCTCTACGATGAAAATTTTCATATGAGAGTGGCGATTCACCCGAATATGAGGTGGGATAAGCCACATCTGGGGCTGGGGCTTCAGATGATAATGCCAGCACAGCTGGCTCAGGGAGACAGGTTTGATAGCAGCCATCTTATTCGAAAAGCAGGTCCTGCTAATACTCCCCATGCTGTAGCAGGGCAGGTGGTTCAACCCCGCCTGCTTTGCTGAGAGTTTAGTTCCAAAGGCTCAAGTTCTAGGAAGGCATGTTGATACAGGCATGAATGCTCCATATGCAGAGGGTATCATGGTAGTTCTAGATGTTTCAAAGGATGGCCACAGCAAGGAGGTGGGAGAAGGCAGGAAGCCAGATGCCCCCCCGCTGCTTCAATAGGGGCCAAGCCCCATTAAAGTTCAAATACTGGGACAATGGTTGGCAAGATTCCCAAAGAGGGAAGATGCCACCTATTTGTTTGATGGTTTTCAATTAGGTTTTAAGATCCAAGTGGCAGGTGAATGAAGAGCTGCCTTTGCGAACAATTTGAAATCGGTAACAGGAACAGAGGATGTGGTGAGGGCAAAGATAGATAAAGAAGTGTGGGAGGGTAGGGTCCTGGGAGCCTTTACTCACCCGCCGCTGCCCAATTTTAGGGTGTCAGCTTTAGGGCTTGTCCCCCAAAAAGCACCTGGGGAATCCAGGTTCATTCACCACCTGTCATACCCAGAGGGTGGATCATTCAATGACAGTATTCCTCAGGAGCTTTGCACAGTCAGGTATACATCCTTTGATTTGGCAGTACGCATGGTCCTGTGGGATAAGAGCAGAATTGGTGAAATGTGGTGTCAAGTCAGCATTTCACCTCCTTCCAGTTCATCCTGATTATTTTGAATTGTTGGGTTTTGCATTTGAGGGTGCATTCTCTATGGACAGGGCCCTACCGATGGGTTGTTCAATTTATTGTGTGGCCTTTGAGCGTTTCCACTCCTTTGAGTGGGAACTGTGACGCAGGATGGGATTAAGTAGCTCCACCCATTATTTAGATGACTTTTGTGGGAAAAGGGATTCCGGCCAATGTGGGTTCTTGCTCGAGAACTTCCAGGCAATGGCCCGTGAGCTTGGGCTTCCATTGGCCGATGAGAAAACGGAGGGGCCCGCCTCAGTTTTAACCTTCTTGGGTATCGAGCTAGATACCCAGTAGCAGGCTTGTAGGCTCCCGGCAGTGAAGATTGCTGAATTTAGGGTGAAACTGAACTGGTTAATTAGCCGAAAGAAAGTTACCCTTAAGGAGCTACAGGAAGTGGTAGGGCACCTCAATTTTGCATGCAAGGTAGTAGCACCTGGCAGAGCATTCATTAGGAGGTTAGGGAAGGCCATGAGAGGATTGTGCAAATCTTTTCACAGAGTTAGGATGAATCAAGGAATGCGGCAAGATCTGGAGATATGGCTGCAATTTTTGAATGGTTTTAATGGAGTGTCCTTTTGAAGAACAGAAATTAGCTTGACGGGGCGTGATCTAGGATTTGGATAATCTGCCTAGCTTGAATGAAAAGGACGGAGGGGCGTGATGTGGGCAGATTTTCAGGAAGTTGCCTCTCCTGGAGCTTCGGGTGTACCCCGGGATATCTTGCTGGTTCATTTGGGTGGCAACTATCTGGCCAAGCATTCTGGCAAAACTATTATCCTTGATGTGTTAAGAGACTTCCAAGATTGGACGTGCCGGTTTCCTGCGTCTAGATTGGTGTGGTCCACCATTACCCTGCCTTATGTCTGAAGAGTGGATTGTAATCTGCAGTGTTTAAATCAGTCCAGGATAAAAGTTAACAAGGAAGTTTGGAGGGCAATGAGAAGGGCCATCCGGATATCCGTTTGGACAGGCAGGAGTTGTATAGAGGTGATGGGGTGCACTTATCAGAGCAGAGCTTTGAAATATTTTTGAGATACTTAGTTATATCCCAACCGGATTCTTGGAAAGTGAACAGAAGCTTCAGCAGGTCCAAAATGCTTCAGCCATATTGTTAGCTGGGACTGGTAACAGGGATCACATAACCCACCCACCTCCATTACAGCAGCTCCATTGGGTGCTGATCAATTTCTGGGCACAATTCAAAGTGTTGGTTATAACTTATAAAGCCCTGAATGGCTTGCGTCCAAGCTATATCAAGGACCACATCTCCCTTTATGAGCCTGTCCAGGTGTTAAGATCATCAAGGGAGGGCTTTCTCTTGGTCCTGCCACCCTCACAGGTATGCTTGGTGGAGACATGCAAGATGGCCTTCTCTCACACAGCTCCCAGATTCTGGAACTCCCTCCCATGGGAAGCCAGGCTGTCCCCATCTTTGCTGTCCTGCCACAAGCAGACAAAGACCTTTCTCTTCAGGAATGTTTTCCTTTAGTGACTGGATATCTGAGAGAGTTTATTTTTTAAATGGATTGCTGTGCCTTGTTGCTTTTAAATGTGTTTTTAGTATTGATTTTATTTACTATTTTTAATATAATATTTGTTTAATTCTAAAATATTTGTATACTTACTCTTTTTAGCTTTTAAATATTGTCTTTTTAATGATGTAATACTCCTTGGGTCCTTTTTAAGGAGAAAGGTGGGGTTAAAGTGTTTTAAATAGATAAATAAACTAGTTTCCCAGCCCTCCTAATGAGGCTTTAAGAGTCCACAGAGCATTGCACTATAGATGGGAAATCATCTCCTGCTTTTTCCGCTAATGGGGACAGTTCCATCTGTGGCTGTCCCCAGGTGAATCCCAACCCAAGTAAACTATGATTCCAGGTATATGTAGTTTTCCAACATTGTCTACTGTAAAGAAATAATTTTGTTTCTCATCAATTTATCTGTCTTCTGTCAATACTCCTGCTTCACTTTTGAGCCTGGTATTTTGTTGGCCCCTACCCCAATCCTTTTTGACCCCTTGGTTCAGCTGGTCATTGTACATGCACAACACAAATTTGTGCAGCTGACGTTGCAGAAAGAAGACATCCAGAGAAAGCTCTTTTTTCCTCATTTGGAAAATATCACTTCTTTGTTTTGATAACCTGTCCTTTTTAGACCCTTAAACTTATTTAGTGATTAATAATTATAACCTTGAATATAAGGAGAGTATCAGTATCAGTAGCTATCCAGATGCTACAGTTGGCTTTGTTAATAATTCACATAGTGTTTTACAGCCTAATGCTTCTAACTTGATTTCTGTTAACTGCTTGAGGGCTGGCATTCTTTTGTCATGTTTTAAGCAAATGAAAAGAAATGACAGCAGTCTTCCTACTGAAGGAGGAAATGTATCAGTTGCTTCAGGGTTGGCCTCCTTTTGTGATGTTCTTCACTAAGAAGAAGCCAGTCTAATTAATGTCTTTAGCTTCCTGAAAACCTCGTCAAAATAACATATGTAATTTGCTTGCAGAACTAGGTCTTCTTACTCCAGCGGAAGGGCTAAGGTGTTCCACTTATAGGAAGTCTGAAAGTCTAACTCTGGAACCCATGTCCTTCATCTTGCATAGCTTACATTCCCCTCTATAATGTGCAGTGGAGAATCTAATGCAAAAGCCTCTGAAGATTTTTCTGATCATCTCAGGAAAGGCAGGTTTCAATGGAATAAGTCATTCTATTCCTCTACTTACTTTTCAAATGCTGAAAAGTAAATAAAATTATAAAATTAAAATTGGAGGACACACAGAAGAATAGGCTGACTTCTGCAATTAAAATGTGCCCTTTCTGAGACTGTATGAAAATTCTCAGACGTGGTTATGTGAGATTTTGCATCTGGCTCTCATACTTACAGACTGTCTCTCATGACAGAAATGATTTTTCCATTGCAAAGCTTTTACACGCACAACCCCAACTCCAACATGAGTTCTTTTCATGACTGAAATCTATGTGTTTAATGACTAAAAGTATATATGCAAAGAATGTAAACTGGACCTTGACATGGTGGGTGCCCATCCAAAGCTTTAAACTCACAACGTCTGTTAAGCACAGTTTCCCATTTGGCACAGCCTCCTATTAGGCACAGATACCATCACAAATTTATTTGATCATCAATATTTCTTATTGCTGGTGGTATTAACCCCTGTACTAGTTTTAAATTATTGCTAATTTCTGGGAATGGCAAGAAACCATCTGACAGTGACCATATTAAAAGTGCATTTGAATGGCTATATTAATTAAATGACTGCCTTAATATTACTAGAGGGTGACCTGCCTAAGTAACTTACTACAAAAAAAAAGATAAGATAAAATTTAAATCATCAAATTTAAACCAAAGTTTTCCAGATGCTGGGATACACAATGGTGGAGAAATTATGTTACACTTATCCTTTTTACATTGGAATTACATGCACTATAGATCTGGTCCCAATGAGCCCCCCAATGAACCTAGATCAAGTCCTTTAGAAGCCTATGTGCTTTGGTATGCAGTTATGATCCAGTGCAACATTCAGGCCAGGAATAAGGTTCTCTGATAATCTTAGGTGTCATTGAAAGCAGCCTGAGACTGAGGGTGGAAGCCTCCTATTGTACAAGAAAGAGATGTTTTGGAGGGAACAATCTCCATTAAAGCCACCCTTCCATCTATCAGAGAATCGCTCTAGCCCAGACTGCAAAAGTAGTAGCCCTAGAGTTACACAAGAAGGTCCAGCTATGGGATGTATCAGGGTCAAACTGGAGCACAATTCCCCATACATCACGTGATCACTGAGAAATAGATCACACTAGACCACTCCACAAGCAGTCCAACATGCAATCTATTTCCCCGAGTGATCACATCCTTAGTCAGACTTTGGTCCATATATCCCAGTACTGTAGGCACTGGCTAGCAGGGCTTCAGGCAGAAATTTTTACCAGTCCTCCTTAAAAATATCCAGTGTGGTAGAGTGGATAGACCTGGGTTTGAATACTCAGTTAGTCATGGAAACTTACTGGGTGGGTGGGGAGAAACTGGTGAAATCACTCTTTGTGATTTCCACTGAAATCATACTGAAAGTTTTATTAGAGTCACTATAAGGAGGTTCCAATTTACAAAAAAAAAAAAAAAGCACACACAACTCAGAGAGATACCAGGAGTTGTAGCTGGAACCTCCTGCATGGAAGTTATGTACCTAAGCAGTGATCTACATCCCCATGAAATCTTAGTATTAAAAGAAAAACATGTCAGGGAATGGCTTCTTCTCCAAGACTAGTTATCTATTGTTAGGATATTCAATGCACAAGAAAGATTTGTTTCATTATCTAATATGCAGCCATTCAACAGTCCACCACCAACATAAAATAATACATATCCCCCACTCTCTAGATATGAGAATCTAAATGATCTAAAAAAGCTTTTTCAATTTCCTTGATATAGGGAAAGGTATAGGGATATAGGGAAGGCATCCCTTGATATAGGGAAGACACCAGCCTTCTCATTAATTGATTCTGTTCTGTGTTTTCTCCTATGAGAATTTCAATCATTTTCAATCAATTTTGATAGGAAAAAAAATCCCTTTGAAAATCATTTCAAAGCTGTAGAAATTTTGAAGAAATTCTCATGGGCAAGGTGCAGGATTCTCATGCTTACTTAAGAGGTAGCTGAAGTATATGTGTTCATTTCTATTTAACTGTAATTACCTCTATGGCAATGGTCAGCCCCCTTTCCCACCCCCAGAGCTTCCCACATAGCAATGCTCAGAGGATAATATCATAAGGTACTTTTTCAGATCAGGAAGTACTGACAGAGTGGGAAGTTTCACAGTGAGTGTGAGCTGTGTAATCGAATCAGAGAGCGATCCCAAAACAAGTGCAGTACTTGCAGTGTTGCCAAAATGTCAAAAATATAAGCAAAATAAAATCTAGGGCTGAAAACAAGACAGAAAAATGAAGCTTCTTTTATGGGGAAATAAACCTTCTAGGGAAATTGGAGGACAATTTATACCCCTTTTTCCTGGAGCTGGATATAATGTTATCCTCCTTGACACCTATTGCAAGGCTGTTACAGAGAAGGAGCTGTATTATAAGCATCTACAGTTCAGATATAAAGGCCAAAACCCAGTTGCTTAGCACAGAAAATTGCACAGGAGTAGGCCCACTGAATCAATGGGGATTTGGTGAGTCAGTTCCTCTGCAAGATGCATTGATTTAAATGGGCCTTCTCTAACTGCAACTAACTTGATTTCTAAGTGGCTAAAACTTCGTAACGACATACTTGTGCAAAAAATCATTCTCTGTCCTAGTTTACTTTAAAAATAAGTATAGAAACGAAGAGTTAGTATTCAGAATACAAGTTTCAGCTATTAAGCCCAACATAACAAGGCTTCTAAGTGAAATGCAGCACCAGCCTTCTCATTAATTATAATTATATAAATATAACGTATTCCCTTTTTCTCCACCTTTTTTCCCCACTTGTTTTTAATGAGGTACAATTTTGTACAAATTATATTCATGTCATTTTCTAGCTTTCATTTTTATGTGATGTTTTGTATAGGTTTGTCAATTAATGTTTTATATACTTACAATTTCAGTTTCTACAGCAAGTGTTAAATAATATTATTAATTATTATTCAAAAATAACAGACAAAGTCAATCAAAACAGTAAAAACATTGACTGGTATTATATAACAGATGCAAGTTTTAACAAAAAAACCTAAGTATCGGTTAAATATCGGCGCAGTATGTATGCTGTTCCCAATACTGCTGTTTTTTGTAGCTCTGATGCTGTGATTTCTGAGATCTGCAACTGCTTATAGTACTGTGTGAAATTTCTTGATATTGTTCCCAAAGCCCCAATGACTATAGGGACCACTGAAGTGTGTTCCATCCACAAGTGAGATGTTTCGATTTCCAGATCTCTGTATTTCTTAGTTTTTCCAATTCTTTATTTCCAACTCTGGCATCCCCTGGAATTGCAATGTCAACGATCTGGGCATTTCTTCATGTGATGACCACTATGTCTAGTGTGCTATGTTTGAGGTGTCTATCAATTTAGATTTGGAAATCCCTCAAGATCTTGACTTTGTGATTCTCTACCTGATCTTCCCACAGGTTTTTGGAGGCTGCCAAGTTATATTTTTTGCATATTGACCAGTGTACTAATTTGGCCACTCTATCATGTCTAATTTTGTAATCTGCTTGTGCAATCTTTAGACATTCGCAGATGAGGTGTGACACAGTTTCATCTTTTTCTTGGCAGAGTCGACATTTGCTGTTAGCACTAATTCATTTAAATCTTAGCTTTCATCACATTGGTTTGGAGTGCTTGTTCTTTTGCAGCAAAAATCAAGTCTTTGGTTTCTTTCTTAAGCGCCCCAGCTTTAGCTGTGCCCATGTTGAATTATTATTGTGCTTTCCATCAATATTTCTCAGGTGTTGTCCATGTAGTGGTTTATTTTTCCAGCTGTTTAATTAATTTTTCAATTGTTGTTTCTTACGTTGTTGTTAAATTGGTATGGAATCATTCCAATAAAAATATAATAGATATATGTGCATTAACAGATTAATTTATTTCTCCCTTCTCTCCAAATTTGAAGACCCATCATGAGAAATATTAAATAAATATTTGATACACTTCAGAGTTTTAAATCTTGAGCTGTCTTGGTGGTCCATGGCAACAAAATATATTTAAAGGGGGTCTGTGGTAAGGAAAAGTTTAAGAACCACTGCTCTAGCTTATAATTGCTGTAGAAATCTGAGGCAAAGAGGGAACTTTCACACCAGCTGCTACTTGATCCTTTGCCGTTGAGATGTTGAGAATAAATTGGGGCTCTTCTCCATGGGAAGCATGTGTTCTTCCTTTAGGTTATAGTCCTTTCCAGAATTCCATATCCATATGTCAGTAAATCCCATACTGCATATTTGTAGTGTCTGTGAAGACTATCTGTAAGATCAGAAAGCATTATGCAAAAAGTAATAGTGTTTTATCTTCTGGCAAATGAAGGCACAGTTGGTAAAAGAACGATGTTATTTTCTCTGCATTGCTTGCCCCTGCAAGAGTTTATACAAGGTGCCAATTCATAGATGTTATTACCATTGTTAGAGATCAAAGAACTTTCTGTGAAAAGAAAATATTTAATGTCTCACTTTTCCTCAAATTGATCTTTAAAAAAAACCTTGGGTAATTATTATGGTTCTCCTTTGACTTCCTGTTCACAGGAACAGTCAGAGATGATAATGAGGAGAGATTAATTAATGTAATAGGTGAGACTGGCTTTTGCTAGCAGCCATTGGGATTTAAGATGTGCACAGCTGTAATTTAGGCATGATCAAGGTGTGGCATTCCTCTTAGTAAGTATAATACAGCTCAATATATCAAAATCCATATTAGACTTCAGAAATTAAAACATTGGACTTAATTAACAACTCAGTCACTGTCCCCACTTTTTTTATATATGATGGGATGCAAGCTTGGTTTGGTTAAAGTGGTGCAGTTAGTCATTCCTACCCCTTCATGAGTTCTCAGTTTTGCATTCCTGCCCTCCTCTGAGTCTGATGATCAAACACATCAATAAAAATGTCTGGGATACAAATATATTAAGTGGAGGAGGAGGAGGAGGAGGAGGAGTTATTCCCCTGAGACATCTGAAGAGTAACTGATAAAAAACAGGTTGACTGAAAAATGACTGAGAACCCACCAAGATTCAGCTGCATCTCATTGGAGAAGTAGCCTGGAATGTTTCTTTTTTTTTTCTTTCTAGCATTTTTCCAGAACATTTGACCCTTTCAGCCATATTGAATTGTCCTCATCTTTAGAGAGGGGACGTGGTGGCGCTACGGGTTAAACTGCAGAAGCCTCTGTGCTGCAAGGTCAGAAGACCAGCAGTTGTAAGGTCGAATCCACGCGACGGAGTGAGCTCCCGTCACTTGTCCCAGCTCCTGCCAACTTAGCAGTTCGAAAGCATGTAAATGCAAGTAGATAAATAGGTACCACCTCGGTGGGAAGGTAACGGCGTTCCGTGTCTAGTCGCGCTGGCCACATGACCACGGAAAACTGTCTATGGACAAACGCTGGCTCTACGGCTTGGAGACGGGGATGAGCACCGCGCCCTAGAGTCGGACACGACTGGACTAAATGTCAAGGGGAATCTTTACCTTTACCTTAGAGAGGATTTACATTTTTCTCAGAAGTTGGAAAATAACTCAATTTTTTCAGGGGTTTTACATTTGATATCACAACTTATAATGACATCTAATGACTGAAGTACATTTCTATAAGCATACATGTTAATTTATGGACTATAAATCTATCACTGGATCCTAGTTTTGAGAGATTATTTATTTATTTATTTATTTATTCATTGCACTTATACCCCGCCTATCTAGTTGATTAACAGCATCTCCATGTTTGAAGGCAATATTCTGGGTAAACACCATCTCATTCATGTCTCACTTGTTAATTCCCAAAGGCAGCTTGCTGCCTGCTGTCTAATGTTCCAGACTAGGGGGATCTTTGACTTCATCTAATAAAACAATGTTTATGTGCAAAGTTGTCATATTTTAGCTGCAAAGTCTGTATCACACTTTGGAGTTTGTTAAAACTTATGTTAGTGCCACCACTAAAATAGTGTTAAACGTTCTGACTAAATAGTCAAGACCACAATACTAAGAGCATTTGTTAGCACTGCAGTTATCATGTTGGCCAAATTAACCACCCACCCTACAGACTAGATCAATACATAGTTCTATTTTCTATGAAAAGCCATCAGTGATATCATGTTTCCTGCTACAAGGTCTTCAGTATAACAAGCAGGGCTTGAACTTCAGAAACAACAGTAGCCTTTTAAAACTTCTCTGCAGAAATAGGCAATTAACTGGAGAGGTTTGGAGAGAAAACTAATTACCCACTGTAGAAACAACACTGAAATCACTGTGCAACTTAAAGGCCAGAATTGCAACTGCCCATCTTTAGTTTCCATTTAGGTCTTGGTCTAGTAACTGCAATATTCTATATAATGACAGCCTGGGGAAAGTAGGTACATGGATATTTCTAACAATAGCCTTCAATTAGTCAAAGATTTGTCCTTCAGTGCAAGTGTACTGCAGAAATATTGCTCTCTAGTGTATCAGAGTCCACCAATAAATGAAGTGAACTCACAGCAAAGTGCAGCCATTGAAGAGGGTTTATAAGTTTTTGTTCATACAGAAAACTAGCATGATAGGGAGTTATCTTCACTAGAATATCTGTGATTGATTCTTCTGCCTCTAACACAAGGTCAGCATTCTCTTGTGTGACTGGGTACACAAGAAGTCAGACAATAAAATTTTTCCTGAAACATACCACTTCAGACTGCAGGTGTGTTATACTTTTTAAAATACTCCACACATACAGAACAAAGAAGGGAAAAGTTAGATGCCAGCACATGGAATAGTAACATATAGGATATTTAGCACATAGAAGGCAATTTGAACTTATTGAAACTATAAGCAAACACATATCTGCACCAAAATCCATCTTCTAGAATGTTGTCATTTGGTTTACAACACAAAGATGCAAAGAGGCATCTATTAAGAAAAACTGTGCATAGAAATGTATGTATATGTAAGGAGGAAATTACATACAGAACACAATAAAGTGTGTGTGTGTGTGTGCGTGCAAAAAGTGTCCATAATAGGATCAGCATGTGCAAAATATTGATGTTTAGGAAAATGTGTAATATAGATTTATTTATTTATTTATTAGATTTATATATCGCCTATCTAGAACATGTCTACTCTGGGCGGTTTACATATAACATAAAAATAAAATCAAGAGTGATCACAGAGTCCAAGATGGGAAAGGAAGAAAAGAAGAAAAAGAAGAAAGACAGAGAAAAAAGAAAAGGGGAGATAAGCTAGGTAATGGCTGTAGGGAAGGCCTGCCTGTATAGCCATGTCTTCAAGTTAGTCTTTAAGGCCCTCAGCAAGGGAGCCAGGCAGGTCTCTACAGGTAAGTTGTTCCAGAGGCAAGGGGCCACTGCTGAGAAGGCCCGATTTCTAGTTTTTTCCCACTGGGCCTCTTGGCGTTAGGCCCCTCAGCTGCCCGGCCTGACTAGAGCGGGTGATATGGGTAGAACTGGGCGGAAGAAGGTGCTCTTTTGGGCAAAGGCTGACATACTAATAAACTATTGTGAATAGAGGTTGAAAGATGTGCATCTAGGAAAATGATGTTTATTTTGTTTTTCATTTGATTGTGAGCCACCTTGGGTCACTATGGGGAGAAGCAGAGGAAATAGATAAAATAAGGAAATAAACCAAATTGGTGAAAAACATCACTCATCCTGGTTACGAGGAATCATCCTATGATATTACACAATAAAGCAATAAAATGGAACAAAAATAGTAGAAAGGGATCAACACTTGACATACCAGATTCTAGAACTCCTAGAATCCCTGTGGTCTACCAATCTGTTTTGAGAAGGGGCACATCCTTTGGATCTCCTAGTGGTCATAGTATAACATCTGATTTATACCATCCTGAATATGTGCTTTTCCTTCAGAACACAGAAAGTGTTCTATGCACCTCAACTAACCGCTGCTGTGATAATCACAGCACTGAGGAGGCATTACATTAGGAGAAATTGGCTTGTGGTCCACTGGTGGACAGTACATTCTTTGCTATCCATTCCTGAACATCCTTACCACAGTGATAAAAATTCAGACTATTCCCTTAGTACTGCTAAAAGAATGGAACAGACTAGCTATTTAATTAGCACAGCTTTTTTCAGATGACATATCAAAAAGGCATCATTATTGTATAAGTACATTGAAGTAAAAGGACAAATTATTCTGATTGTACATTCCTTTTTTCTTTGAAGATAACACTATCAAATCTTTGTGTACTATGTCAGAATAATGCTCAAATAGCATAATGGGGGAAATTCCATTAATGCATCCTTAGTGATTGTTTCAGAGGGAACAGGTGATAGTGAAGATGTTTTTTCCGAGTGGCTTCTCTGTCTTTGCTGTCTGCACTTGGTGATAATTGATTCATCATCTCAAGATAGTCTCTCTTCTCACTGCATTTATACATTAAAGATTTTTTTAAATGAAAATGGCCTTGGAAGTAGTAGTTGAGTTTGTGAAGAAGGTCACCACTGTATATGCTGCAAAAAGCACAGAGTGACCCAACCAGTTCTTGTTGTTAGAGCTTCTGCTTACTGAATATTCAAAGAGTTATCCACTTCACATGAACTACATTTCTCAGGGATATAGATAATGGATGGAACTTTTATCTTTCGGTTAGAGCCTTTTCATATGTTATTCCCAATCAGAGTGTGGAGTTTATGTGTTAAAAAGTAGCATTGTTATCATTACTCATTATGTCTCCATGGAATTACAGGTTAACAATGTTACTATCTAAGAGTGATGTAGGAAAGTCCCAAGTTACTGCTTTTAAAAAACATTATAAATGGCTTTATCATACAATCATAGGATTGTAGAGCTGAGGGCTACTCCAAAGGTCACATCCAACTCCCTGACAAAACAGGAAGACCACACCTGAAGTGTCCCTGGCAGGTGGACATCTAACTTCTCACTACAAATACGATTTATCTTTATTGATACAAGGTAGTCAGTGAAGTCTTCTGTTCTATGTTTAAATTGAAAATAAGGATTTCAGGACTTCCGGCTTGACGCTGTGACAAGACAGCAGCAGGAGGACGGAGCTCCATCTCCTGGGCTGAATCCCTGTTTGGGACCCCCCAGGGGATTAAAACCACCCCAAAGAGGTGGTGAAATGGGGGAGAAGCCTGTTGATCATTGGGTAACAGCGGTTACCCACGTTTGATCCAGGAAACTCCCCAATCAACCAGCGGGCGGAAACAAGCAGCTGAATAAGCCTGCTTGCAAGTCGTCGGCAGCCGACGAAAGAAGAAGCGATAAACCAGCCAAATTAAACATCATCGTTAACATTGGGTGAGATACAAAATCTTAATTATACTACTCTATAATTATCCGTGGATGGAATAATCCCTTTAACAGGGGAAAAAAGAGAGGGTCTCTTAGCCCCAACTCTAAATTAAGCAGCGGTGGATCTGGAGAAGGGGAAAGAGACACAAATAGAAGCAAAGAAAATAAATTGGACATTAATAAAACACTTAATTATACTGCAAGGAAAGAAGTTCTGTATTACTTTGGTGCTAAATTTAAGAAATCTTCCTCTTAAAATTGTTTTTGCAAACAACGCTCAGAGTAATGTCTATCTACAGTGTTGGCAAATAGCCTAGAAACATGACCTTGAAAAAGCCTAGAAAACCTGATTTGAAACTCTGTTTTGTCTTTCCAGTTTTTTCTTCTTCTGAGAACTGACTAAAACATAGACAATTAACTTTGGAAAGTCTAATACAAACATCGAGTGAAGGGGACTGCCAAACTACATCAGAGACTGGATTCAATCAACCCTAAAGGTGATCAACTTACTGAGGCAACTATTGATGGAACTGGACTGACTGCTCTAAGCTACTAGACATTTTTCACTTGAAATACAAGTACCTGGCATTTGAGGACATAATGTCACAACAAGGGAAATTTTGGGAAGAAACAAAATCTACCCTGCAAGCAATCTTAGAAATAGTGAGATCCCAGAGCCAAGACATGCAATCGTTCACGGAACAACTAAAGAAGGACTATATTCAAGAAGATACAGAAAACATGAAACAAGGAAATGTGAAGGTGGAGGACGATGTATGCCAAAGAAAAGAAGGACTGGAGGAAATCAGAGGGGGAAACTCAGGAGAGCCGAGGAGAATCTTAGCTGTGTTAAGGGAAAATCAGCAGCATTAATTAAAAATAGCCTGGAAGACCTCTTGGAGATAGATCAAATGCATAAAGATCTATTGGAGATTGATCACGTGTACAAAATGCTTTCAGATTACACAAGGGATGGCAGAATATTTAGAGAGATAGAAACAAGAATTGGGAAAATACAAATAAGAGACAGAATCACTTAAAAAAGATAAAAAGGGGGAAAATATTAAGGTGGCCTCATTGTTGAAAGCACGTATATACTTAACTTCTGGAATTGTAAAGGGGCATATCTTATATACTAAAAAGGGAATAAAACTGAAATAAGGGATCATTAATCAGGGTAAAGGCATAACATGGTGGCTTTTAAGGTAAATTGAAGTTAGATATAAAGATGGGGCAAAACAAATAGTACTTAATGAATATATATTAGTTACGATGTTGATATAGACATGATAGAAAATGTGGAGACAGAAGTGGCTAAACAATTATATAAAGAAAAAATGTATAAATGTAGTCAGTATTGTATACTAAAACACACACATGAACGGTTTAAATGTTTTAAAAATGTATAGATTTTGAAGATACAACTGAGAAGATAGCAAGATGCAAAGAACAAATGATTGTAAGCAACCCATGTAACACAATGTTTAACAAGCACGATTAAATGTAGATAGATTGAAAAATTAATAAAATGGTTTTTTTAAAAAAAGAAAATAAGGATTTCAGGCTGTTCATCACAGCCTGGGACCCTGTCTCTCAAGCTCCACCCCCACCCCCAAAACTACACAGTTCTGAAAGTTCAGGAGATAGTTTCTCCTCCTGCAATACTTACAGTGGCCTTCCACTCTGTCCATGGGACACTCTAGGCACCCCATGAAAATTTGAAAAGCTGAAGGTGAGGCTGAGACTGCTGTCCCTCCCACTTCACAGAAAGATTGAATTCCACCCCTATACAAAAAAAGTGGCATCATAACAAAACCAGGCAGGGATGGCAAAGTGAACATGGGCCTTATAGTTCAGGTCTATATATTGGAGGAGCCCTAATGCCCTCCACAGCTAGGCTTTCACTATTACACCAGTATATATGAGGATTTCTGGAAGCCAATTGGCCTCAAATCTTAAGTCCCAACTTTCAATTTTCCTTAATCTGTCATCATCCTCATCTTTGTCTTTATCCTGTTCTTCAGTCTCCCTAATGGGAAGTTAAATATGTCTACATAATCATCCTTCCATGTCTTCTCTTTATGGCAGCTCCTCAAAGGACCCCAAAGTGTTGGGTTGTTCCATTTCCCATGCCCCAAAAGGCCCCTTGTGTAATGAAGTAAGCTGATGGGACTGGTGGAGCCATTTAGCTCCAAGGCTTCCATGGCCAGGCTATAAGTTCAACTACTGTGTCTGATGCACTTTGAGACTCACCCTGCATTGCTAACTGGACTCTCTCAACATATAGTTACGTGTGTCTCCTTGGACAGCTATCTGTTCTCTAGTTGCTGCTGGGGGTTGGTCCAGTGGCTGATCCTGCATGTCATTAACCACTTATGCACCACTTTTGGTGTCTGCTTACTCAAGGGCACCTAGGTGAGACATAATCTTATCAGCCATGTTTAGGTGTTTAGCTAGTTTAGTGGTCTTGATTTTCCTCCCAGGTCTCTGGTCCACAACCTGCAAAAATCCTGACCCCTGCTCAAGGGCCTGCTGTCATACCATTGTAGCCCAAAAATCTGGCATGCCTTCTTGATTTGAAAATGAAAATGTGGGTGTTGGCCTCTTGTTGGCAGGCCTCATGGATCCACATACTTTTAACATGGGATCTGCCCCCAAATACTGTCAAATCGTAAGTCCCATTTGTACTCCCAGAATACACCACAGAAATGGAGGGCGCCTGGCCTTGCAGGGGTACAAAAACACTTATTCAAGCATGGATTATCATGGATCCACATGATTTCAACATGGGATCTGCTCCAAACCACTGTCCAATCTGTGAGTAGAGATGGTGCCTATGATTGAGATTGTTCTAGAGATTATCCTACATAAAAATCATGTGGATCGTGAGGATCCATGGTGCCTCTGATCCTTTTTTTTTTTTTTTGTCCAAAGACAACTCTTTGCTTCTCTAACCTGTCATGGAGATGCCTTATTTTAAATAGCATTAACTGCTAACCCCTCCCCACTAGTTATCACACAACACAAAAGAAGCAACTGGCCCTGCAAACTGGGAAAGAAGCCCTGTTCTATTTGCATTGCTTTTAAAAAATAATTACAGGCTGTGACCTTGAGGACTCTACAGGGGAACACACAGTTTGTAAATACATCCAAACAATAATTTAAATTTTTAAAAAATGTTCTTGAAACACCATACAATTTGTCTTCTGCACTGATTTTCATATGAATATGCAAAAATGTCTGCCATACATAAACAAACGAGCCTTGACTGATACTTATTACTAACCATGACAAGGAGGTCAACACTCAAAAGAGCCCAGAAAAGCAAGAGAACGGGGTTCTCCCCCCCCCTTCCTAATGCTTTAAGTGGATTCTGCTGAGAAAATTCACAGTGGTATTTTTCAAAGAATAATAGATGAAGTGTTTTTAGCGCGCCTATAAATAGTTGCTTCCCTACTAAACTTTGCTTTGTTTTGCCTCTGCTTGTGACTCTGAATGGGTCCCTAGAGAGATGGAACTATCAGTCACAAGTGTGGCAGTATGGCAGACAGAACAGAGGCAGATGTACAAATCTATCATGCTCCATGTGAGCACCCGA
This sequence comes from Intellagama lesueurii, assembly GCA_037013535.1. Taxonomy (NCBI): domain Eukaryota; kingdom Metazoa; phylum Chordata; class Lepidosauria; order Squamata; family Agamidae; genus Intellagama; species Intellagama lesueurii. Next base: position 130,180,966 of record JBAJHW010000003.1, on the reverse strand, counting down.
CTTAATTCTTCATAGGATGGCTGGTACTTTTTGCAGACAAAAGAACCAACAAAAACCCTTATGATACCATATTCTGTTAATCTACCATGGATTTGTATTTCTTGATTGCAATTGTAACCTTCTATTAATGTATTAATTTTGTTGTTGCATTGTTGTATATTCTGTTACTATATTATTTATTATACAGAATGAACCAGCTCTTGTAAGTCTCATTTATTTTTCTCAGAGGGATTCAAGTGTCCTTTTAACTCACTCTTTGAGATTAAAAGTATTTAGCTATGGCTGGATTGAACCTTTTCCATTTGTTTAGTTAAGATGAGTGTGAGCCATTCCTCTCCTGCACTGTCCGTTCTGTAAAGAGGATCCCACACGGCCAAGACAGAAATGGTGCAGCCCTCCAGGTATTGCTGGACTGTTACTCCCATCACCCTTTATGTAGAGCTATGCTGGCTAGGAATGATGAGAAGTTCAATCTAGCAACATCCCTAGCCAGGCTCCACATTCCTATCTCTGCCAAAGGGACTTAGCTGCTCTAGTTCTCAGATGGAATTTGTTGCATATATGACTTCCCTGTTTTGGGCTTCAGACTGTAGGTGTTGTCACCCTGAGCCAAACAGCACATTATGTTAAATACCCTGTTTCCCCGAAAATAAGACCTAACATGAAAATAAGACATAGTATGATTTTTCAATACTTTGGCCATCTCATGAGAAGAGAAGACTCCCTGGAAAAGACCCTGATGTTGGGAAAGTGTGAAGGCAAGAGGAGAAGGGGACGACAGAGGACGAGATGGTTGGACAGTGTCATCGAAACTACCAACATGAATTTGACCAAACTCCGGGAGGCAGTGGAAGACAGGAAGGCCTGGCATGCTCTGGTCCATGGGGTCACGAAGAGTCAGACACGACTTAACGACTAAACAACAAGAAGAAGAAAATGATTTTTCAGGATGCTTCTAATATAAGGTAAAGGTAAAGGTTCCCCTTGACAGTTTGTCCAGTCATGTCCGACTCTAGGGGGCGGTGCTCATCCCCGTTTCCAAGCCGTAGAGCCAGCATTTGTCCATAGACAGTTTTCGTGGTCACGTGGCCAGCGCAACTAGACACGGAACGCCGTTACCTTCCCACCGTGGTGGTACCTATTTATCTACTTGCATTTTTACATGCTTTCGAACTGCTAGGTTGGCAGGAGCTGGGACAAGTGATGGGAGCTCACTCTGTTGCATGGATTCAATCTTAGGACTGCTGGTCTTCCAACCTTGCAGCACAGAGGCTTCTGCGGTTTAACCCTCAGCGCCACCATGTCCCTATTCGAAATACAAGCCCTACCCCAAAAATAAACCCCAGTTAAGTGAAACTCCACCCTCTACCATTGTGCAGCAACCAGAAGAAGATGACATGACTGCGTTTGAATGAATGTACATTGTTGTACATGAAAAAAAAAATCCCCTGAAAATAAGCCCTAATGCAATTTTTGGAGCAAAAATTAATATAAGACCCTGTCTTATTTTCAGGGAAACACGGTATGTCTTCACATTTGTTTATGTGAATTCCAAACAATTGGATTCATGGACAATTAGAGGATGGGATTATCATATGCCACAGTCCTGGCAAAATACTCTTCCCCCATGTTATTCCTTTCTTCTGAGGGTAGAGAGGTTATCACCAGCGATAAGTCAGATGATATGCTGATCAGGTAGTTTCCTAAATATACATAAGGAACTTTTTTGAGAAATAAGGAAGCTACTGTGGGAAGGAAAGTTTGCACAGTGTTCATATGGATCTAGGCTAGAACTTCTTGGATATCAAGTTTATATTTAACTATTGTATTTTACTATTAAGAAAGCCAATATGTTCAGTATATCCATCCCATACTGGCTTTAATCATGGGTCCTTAGAGACAACTGGATTCAGATGGTGAGTAATATCCCCCTGCATTTCAAGAAATCAGTTTCTATTTCTCATTGGGATCCAGATAATAGTAATAATCCTGTTCTCAAGTAAGTATGTGGCAATTTTCTCATTAAAAACTTGATTTTGAAAAAGTCAGAAGATATTGACATAGAAGGACTCATTCGAAGTACAGTGGTGCCTCGCTAGACGATGTTAATCCGTTCCGCGAAGATAGCTGTCTAGCGAAAACATCATCTAGCGAAGCACGTTTTCCCATTGGAATGCATTGAAATCTCTTCAATGCGTTCCAAGGGAAAACGCAGTCGTCTAGCGAAAATCTCCCATAGGGAAACATCGTCTAGCGAGTGCGGGTCCCCATCGGAATGCACTGACAGCTGCACTGACAGCTTTTCACCACAAGTCGGCGCACTCCTATGGGGAAACCTCATCGTCTAGCGAAAATCGCCATAGGGAAACATCGTTTTGCGAAGCGCAGTAGCGATCGCAAAAAGGCATCGTCTAGCGATTTCCTCGTCCTGCGAGGCAATCGTCTAGCGAGGCACCACTGTAGACTGAATCTGCTTTGAATCTGAACCCTTCTGAAGATTCATTAGCAGTTTGGACTCAAAGAGTCAAAAACTGGCATTAGGCAGCATGACTCAGAAAATTGATAAATTTCTCCCCAAGGTGGGGAGAATGGAGAGAGAGGAATAAGTGCTCTTCTATTACTGATAGCTCTAGCATTAGCTTCTAAGTGATCACCATGAATAGTTTTAGCAGGTCTTTTCAGTGTAAACAAGAACATTTCAGGAGGTAGAGGAGAGTGATACAATGCAAGAATGATGCAGGGTTCTGTGCTCTTTGTAAGTTCTTTCTGCCAAGGACAGGAATATTTAAACCATTTTGGTGGAGATTTAGCTCTGGGTGGGTATACTGGATGCTTATTTGGAAAATATTGGACATTTATCTTACAATAATCTTAGAACTGCAGAGCTGGAAGGGACCCTTTGGATGATCAGGTCCAGCCCCTGTCAAGGTGGCACAGTGGGGAATTGAATTCCCAGCCTCTGGTCCTCAGCCAGAGACCTCTATTAGTCCAAGAACTTCTGCCTCTGTCACACTGTATGCTCCCATCCCTCATTAACCTATGCCCTACTACTTGTTCTGTAACTTTCATGCCAGTTGAGTGGAAAACAAAGCAAAATAGAAGTTTTACACTACTTTTTAAAATTCATCATGCCACCATAGCGACATCAACCTATTATTCTGAAATTTCATAGATATCTTGCATAGGGCATAGGGATATTCTCTAATCATATACCACTAAAATACAACTGTACCAAACCTGTGGAGTGGATAAAAGGAAACAAATCAGTTCTTCATCTGCAAATGAACAGGCAATACCAGTGGAAAAGGAAAAGTCAATCAGCAGTTCTCACACTATTTAAAAATAAATTCATATGGAAATAAATCTGTGGCATCATCAAGACTAACAAGTTTTATTTGCCATAAGCAAATAAAGGCATAGTTTATTGCTTCAGGTACATCTGGAGAATTTATTTATTTATTTATTTATTTATTTCTTCATTCATTCATTCATTCATTCATTCATTCATTCATTCATACATACATACGTACGTACGTACATACATACATACATACATACATACATACATACATACATACATACATACCTTGTTTCCCCTAAAATAAGACCTAACCTGAAAATAAGCCCTAGTATGATTTTTCAGGATGCTTGTAATATAAGCCCTACCCCAAAAATAAGCCCCAGTTAAGTGAAACCCTGCCCTCCACCATTGTGCAGCAACCAGGATAAGATGACAGGACTGTATTTGAATAAATGTAGATTGTTGTACATGAAAAAAAAAAATAAAACATCCCCTGAAAATAAGCCCTAATGCGTTTATTGGAGCAAAAATTAATATAAGACCCTGTCTTATTTTCGGGAAAACAGGGTACAAACCACACCTTTCTCCTCAACAGGACACAGTGGCCTATATTTGTGAAGGCTCGTATCAAATCAAACTGACCCTTAAAGCTTTGCTGTATTGGCCACAACATGGCAACACTATCAGAGTTGCGTTGAAATAAATGTGCTCATTTTAAAGGGGTAATCTTCAAATTATACTTTTGTTTTTCTAATTGTGGCTGTAGTTGATAGTCAGTGTCCTTCATGCTAAACAGCGTTTTCATCTTGCAAAAAATTCACTGGTCTATTTTTAAAAAAAAACAAGTAAATTAAAAATAAATTACATTTCTGGATTTGCTTCAAGCATTTCTTTTATTTCATTACTTAGCAAATATACTGTTTCTTACACATTTGATTCAAAACAAAGACAACTCTTGTGTGGGAAGAAATAAGATTTACCGAAAACAAATCTGTTGTTGACTGAAGGTCACTATAGAAGTAATCATAATTAATGCACGAACTCCCATAATGAACATAATTTCTAAGGCTCTATTAAAGTCTCTTAAAACTGACATTTTCTGCTTTGTTACTATCTGCTCTCTTCTTAAGCAAGCTTTAACCTGGTGAATAAAACTAGTGTTTGCAATTAGTTATTTAATCTTCCTCTGCCACTCATCAGGCAACTTATATTTAATGGAATCTGGCAAGTTCAAGAATGGCATTCAGTCCAGTGCAAACTGCTTCCTACAATTAAGTCCAGATGCATTGGAGAAGTTTTGCTGCCATTTCTTGTGAGTTGTTGACTATTGTGAAAAGTCTACAAAAATTTCATGGACGTCTCAGCAAGCATATTTCAAAGACCTCCTACAATCTCCCCTATGAATCGGTGCTTTCCTTAGCAATGCCATTTTCAATAGAGTGGCCCTGTTCCTGGCTTAGTGCACAGTACAGGAAGCTCCTTTGTAACATGAAGCAAATTAGCACCTATTTTTGAGATACCAGAATAGTTATACCCTTGATGTTAATCCTTCAGATGACTTTCCAGAATAGCAATGGGAAGGACTCCCAGAATTAATTACCATGTAGTGTCATGAACTGACACCAAATTGTTCTGCCACCCCTTTCGAGCAGAAAGTGTTTGTAATAATTGCAAGGCAGTTAAGATTATCTGCAAATTATTGAGCAAATAATGGCACATTTCAGGGACTAGTTAAAAGCTGGATCACAATGAAACATAGTGGAATGGGACTTTTTAATTTAAAAAATGATGCCAAAAATGGTGGAGTGCAATGGACAAACAGAATATTTTAGATTGCAAAACTAAAAAACAAAACAAAACAAAAAAAACCCTCTTTCATTATCCTTTTTTGCTCCAAAACCCACCCAAATGGAACCCAGTGGCCCAGAATGGCAATTTCCAAGTAGGATAATCAGACCAAATTTATGACACATGAGACAGATGCAGCAGGCTACAGATCATCCTCAGGAACAACATTACAGTACCTGTTCTGGGCAGAAAATCAATATTGTGAAAAACAGCCTGGAAGGGTGATTTCTGAGTATGGTACCTCAGTAAATTTCACCTGTTCCATCTGACTCAATGGGACCAATGCAGCTAGCCCCAAACACCTCTGGGAACAACATTCCAGTACCCATTCCAGACAGAAAATCCATATTGCAAAAATTGGTCCAGAACAGCTACAGAGTAGGACAGCTCAGTGAAAATCATCTGTTAAAGAAGAAAAATGAAACAAAGCATGAACAGCTTGAAGGCACGGAACAACAGCCTACACCCGCTTAGTCTTCTCTTCTCCAGGCTAAGCCAAAGTGATTGGCCTGGGAAGGCGGGCAGAAAGCATACAGCCACCATCTCTTTTTCTGTGTGTGGACCACAGTGCCTGTGGAAGTTCAATAGTTTGAAGTATTACTCCCATACAGTCATAATTGACTGCTGAATAGGTCGCTGTCACCAGCCCAGAAGCTACAGTTCACGGACCTTTTTGAAAATGTGAAACTTGGACCCAGAACAGATCTTGGAATGTGATTCCTGAAGCTATATTTTTTCTGGTTGCAACTGTCCCCTCTACTGCAATGGGACCAGTGAATTTTGGCATGCTGCCCTACTTTGGAAATTGCCAATCTGGGCTGTCTTGCATACTTTTGGTTTCCTGCCTGTAATGGGTACTGGAATGTTCTTCCTGACAATGTTTAGTACGTTGTTACATCATTCCACTCTCATCTGATGTGACATGTGGATATCACTATTCTGGGCTATTTTGTGCAATACAGATTTTCTGACTGGAACGGGTACTGGGATGTGGTCACTGGGGCTGTTTTGTAGTTTTCTGCATACGCTCCCTCTCATTAGGCAGGATGGGTGAATTTCATTGTGCTGTCCTGCTCCAAGATTGCTGTTCTAGGCTTTCCCCCTAGAATATGGATCTTCTGATGCTTGTCCATTGTATCCCACTATTTTTGGCATCAGTTTTTACTAAAAATGTTCACTAGACATGCACTCCCTTCCTATTGCTCCGGAGCTCGCGGTTGGCTAGCCACTCCTGGCAGGAGGTGGGAAGATGAGCCTCGCTGTCAGGTTGAAGAGTGGGGACGGGGCTGGACCCTCATTATGTCCACCTGTGTGGGGGTATTCGTATATGAATACCCCCATCTCTAATGTTCACGTTTCACCCCCTTCCATTCCAGCTTTTACCTAGTCCCCACTTTTTGGTACTGCAGCTTGTAATATGTCAGGATAAAAAATAATTAAACATAGATTTGAGCTGGAACAAAAACAGCAAATGCAAAGGGTACAGATTTGGTGTCTGTACCTAAACTGGTGAGCTGTCATGTACAGGTTCAAGGACCACAGATCTCCAACCCCCTTATTTCAAATTAATACCTTTTAATTGAAGCTCTTCTGTTTATACAGCCCACTTTCTCTGGTGGAGAAAATGAAGCCATACAAAATATTGGCTATAATATACACACACATATGCAGCATAGGCAGATGCAAATATGGTCATAAAAATGGTAGGAAAGGCATTAAACTAGCAGCAGGTAAAGTAGATAAAATAATGTTTGGAATCTTACATTTTAAAAGGAGTTCATGTGCAGTGCTCAATATTACTTGACAGCTAGGGTGCTGCTGTTGTTATGGTTGTTCTGATTGTGCAAATAATTCATTGAGGCACTATAAGGTGTTCTCATTACCAAGAATCCAGAAAAATACAGGGAAAAACTCTTGTTCCTTATAGTGGCCAATTTTGATTATGTATCTTAGAAAAAAATATAAAAATACAAAACACAGTACTAAAGACTGCTTCCTTTGCTGCTTATGGTTGATAAGAGTGGCACAAAACCTGAAAAAAAATCCCAGCAAAATACCTCTAAATGCCCTCTACATGTACATTTTCTAATTACTGGTTTACATGTAAGTAACATTGGCAATTTATGTGCTGCTCATTAAACCGAAAAAGTAACTTTGTAACTACTAGCTGAATTAATAATTACTCCCCAAAGTAACAAATTATAGGTAAATATGTTACTTGTAAATATTTACTTTCAAGCTGTGCTGCTGCTGTTGCTGGTGTTGGTCGTGACATTGTAAACCACTTTTTGAGGACAATTTGCCCTGGTTGAAAAAGCCATCAAATAATAGTCCCATTAGAGTTATACAATGCTACAATTTCTTTTGTATTAGAATTTCTGGTCTGCACAACTTGTTACACCACAAACTGAACGCTCCTCTAGCCAGACAAGCCTTCCCATATTCCTGTGTTGCTGGTACTGCATAAACAGAGTAGTTGTCAAGTGCTGAGCCAGCCAAAATGTACGGTCATTAGACTTGGAAGACTGGGTCTAGAGTGGCATAAATTTCTTAGCAAAAACTGTGTGAACAAAGATTCAGTGTTTCACATCCTTCGAGGCTTAGAAATTGTGAGACATAATTGCAGACACAACATAGGCTTCCTTTTATTTAACTTTCTTAATCTTCTTTAGATTAACATACCCTCAAGTTATGCGGTCTCATTACTACCATCATTAAGTATTATTTTACCCTTCAATTTCCATAATAAAGAATTAAGTAGGAACACACTTGTAAGTGATGTTGTAACTACCATTTCCTCTATCGGATCTTGACAAGCAATTGTAGAAGTGCCATCATTTATATCTTTCTCACATTGCTACTCCTAACACTCTTCTAGAAGCACCATGTAGGAAAAGGCGATTAGAGTGATGGTTAGGGTGAAGTGACTGTGATCCTGAATGCATGGAGAGGTTGTGGTGAAACAGGAAAATGGGGGTGGCTTCTCATAGGCACATCTGTCTATAGATCAGGGTGAACGGAATTGAAATCTAGCAATAGCTGCTACTTCAAGCCATCACAAGACTCAGAAGGGCAACGTCTTAGAAAACTGGAATATATAGTGAGGTGAGGTTTGAAGACATATACATACCAGTGTGGTATAGTACGAGACAAACTAGAACTCTGAAGAGCAGAGTTTGAATCCCCTCTCAGCCATGGAAACTGACTCAGGGAGTGGAACTGGTAAAACCACTCCTTAAATATCTCACTTAATCTTGAAAGCCCTATTAGATTTGCTATAAATTGGTTCTGACTTGATGGCACAAAGCATGCACACATATAAGACCAGTCCCTGCCTGGCAAAGTCTCCTCCCTCAAAAGCAGGAAGGATAACACTTAACTTTTCTGGGACTACACAATTCATTGTCATATAGCAGCCTGCCAATTTGAACACCAGTACAGCAACTGCACTGAGGCCTACAAAGATACAGAATGTAATCTGACCCATTACTCAAGATCAGGGAGTTTTCTGAGTGCTCTCCAAGAGCAAAGGGAACCTGAGCCAATTAATCTAACTGGCTTTTGCAAATGACTGGAAATCTACCCTTTGAGAAAGAGTGCTGAATACATAAGGGACTGTGCACAGGATGTAGGATGTCTTTCTTTAATGACATAATTAATTAGCTACCCCCCTCCCCAAAAAAACCAATTCTGTACAGCAACTAGAATATGTTATTATGGAGATAATAGTCAGGGAGGTCAAAGAGGGGAAAGCGTAGCACCACATCAAAGCTTTGCCATATTCAATGTTCATGTTTATCTTCAAGGAATGGTGCTTTAAAAGGTGCTAAATGACTATAGGCTCATGTATTGACTGTCCTTCCCAAAGAGAGACTCTGTCCATGACACTATTGTCCCAGCCCTATGCTCACATCATTTGGTACAATGGTACACATGATAAGAGTCTCTTGCGCCCAGTGCTGGCTGCTTTTGGGTTATTGCCATGATACCCACAGCATTTTGACTTCACATATGAGGGAAACATTGACAGAGACAAGCCAATAGGACACACTTTCATCTGTAAAAAAAATCTTGCAAATGTTCTCATCTTCAATGAAAAGAGTGTCTTGGCACATCGAGACATGCTGTCAAAAATGCTGTTAATTCTTGAGATTTTTCACTCGTGCATGAGAGTGAAAAGATCAACGCTTCTTTTGTCAGTAGCAGCATTAGCAAGAAAAAAAAGTCTAACCCACCAGAGGATTTTATTTGTTTGTTTTTATCTATGAGAAACAAGTGAAAATTCACAATTTGAGCATTAACACCTTTTTTTTTTTTTTTTTTTTTTTTTTTTTTTTTTTTTTGTAATTGTGCATACCATTTCTCACCATATGGATTCTTTTTTCTTTTAATCTGTGGGAAGGAAAGAATATTTAGCTTGCATTAACACACAAGTCGTTTCATGAACTGGCCAAAGAGCTAATCATTCCCAAACTTGGGGGGGGGGGGGAGGTCCTCTGATGAGGCCTAACATCCTGCAAGTGGATTTGTAGACTATTACTAGTTTGTCCCTCCTCCATAAAGAAAAATGGCAGAGGCTGCAAACTCCTGTGAACATGACAGGACTGCAAAAAGAAACAGGAGAAGAAAAAGAAAATGCCACATAGAAAGAATTTCAGTTAACAAGTCTCTTCAACTTTGTTTGCCCAGTTGTAGTGTCAAACAGGTATTTTGATCGATACAAAGTCACCAAGTTGATTCTAAGTAACATAGGAAGTCCCTGAATATTCAGCATTCTAGGGGAGTTCCTTCCAGATACATGTGTATCCATTTGACACTGGAAATAAGATCTTACAGTGATTTGGACAATTCTTGACAGGCTTTCTCACTAATGCTGAAATCAGATGGCTATATTAGATCACATTGTTTGCAATGTTTAGAGCAATCCTTTAAAATGAGCTCTCCATGCACACACAATCTAGAACCAGTCACTCCAACCCAGTTCCACAAAAAGAGGAACCCTGCTGCTGGACCAAAAAGTTCAGGATTGGGCACGGAGTAGGATTAGGCTGGTCCACCATCTCCTGTATGTTGTTTGGTTTCTGAAAAATAGATTGAACCAGACCATACCACAGACAATCCAAAAAGCACACTAAATCACCATCTGATCATATCTTAAGACAGCTTGCCCCAACTAAATTGAGACACTAGAATTTGTTTTCACATCATTCATGACTGTGCATCAGTTCATTCAGTATTATGAGTATACTTGTTTAATGACAAGGTATGCATCCTTTTTTTGCATAACAAGAACTGAATGTAGGACTTTCCATGGATAATATGTTCTCAATCACAAAGTTATGACACCCTTCACACATACTGGTTTTTTTGTGGGTTTTTGTTTGTTGGTTGGTTTTTGCTATTATGTATATATAATTATGAAAAATGTATGTATCATAATTGTAAACACAGCTCTGTTTCTCCTTTTCTTCTTCTGCAGGAGATGTTCTGTAGGTCTTTGTGTACTGCCTGACATCAATAATGGACTGGACAGGTGCCAAGAAATTGAAACTGAATCCAGATGAGATGGAGATTCTACTGTTGGGAAGATCATCAGAACAGTTAGAGGGATATTTACCTGATCTCAGTGGGGTTATACACCCCCTAAAGGATTGTGTTAACAACCTGAGCATTCTGTAAGACCCACCTCTTTCTATGGAGGCACAAATATCTCTTGTGGCCAAGAGTGCCTTTTATCAACTTCTGTTGACTCCTGAGCTGCACCTCTACCTGGATAAGAGATGCCTAACAACAGTGGTTGATTTATTTATTATTTATTTATGTGAAATATTTATAAGCCTCCTTTCTCCTAAAGGATCCAAGGTGGCTTACAGTATTAAAAGAAACAAAGTTAAAAACCAATAATAAATTATTGCAATATTTTAAAAAGCATTAAACAAATATCATATTAAAATTCATTATAAGAGCAAGATTAAAACACACACATACATTGGTCTGCAGGGATGCTTATGACTTCAGCTTATTTAAGGTGGTATCACTTATTGCTTTCTTTGGAGCTTTGAGAATCAGTGAGCTTGTGGCAGCATCCAGGGCCAATATATCAAGGACAGCCTTACAGCTGTCAGATACAGTGGTCTCTGTAGACCAAGTCATCCTTCACTTGAGATGGTCTAAGATAGATCAATGGGGAAAAGGGCAGGTGATATTGTTAGGGAAGTGTTCCATAGTGGAGTTACGCCCTGTTAGAGCTGAGGGGAGAAGGCCAAGGTGATTTGTTCCAGCATCGGGATGGGTCTCTGTTAACTAAATTTCAATTTTGGAAAGTTACTTCTGTGGCCCTAGAGAAGGCAGACGTAATAAGGTGGAAGTTTGGAACATACTCATTCCGCATAGGTGCAGCGTCGACTGCACCTGCAGTGGGTTATGGTAGTGAGGGAGTAAAATGTGTCAGGGTGTGGTCTTCACAAAGATATTGTATCTACGTATGTGCCCTGCCTCAGCCCTAGATTCTGGCATGTTTTGTTCTTCTGTTTCTCAGATCCTGAATATCCATTGTTAAGAGTTCAAGTTTTGCTGGTTGGCCATAGTTTTGTTTTTTTGGGCTGCCAAATTTGCTTCAAGCTCCAGTTGGGGGTGACACCTCAGACTAGCAGAATGGGCCATGCTGAGTTGTGTGATCAGAGAGGCCTGTTATGGGATGTTTTTATGGACCGAGTTACCCATGGTTGTGCTGGCTTACCTTTTGACATAGTTGTTCACCTGGGTTGAAATGACTTGACCCAAAAGTTTACAGATGATAGCGGACTTGTGGGCCTTGTTAGCCAGATATCCAAAATTGTGTTTGGAGTGGTCAGCTATGCTACCACAGATTACCTTGAGGGCCGACTGTGACCCTAGATGCATTGATAAGGTACAGCGGGGAGGCAAGCATGAGATCAGTAGAATGATGTTGGTGGGCTTGGGTTCTCTTATAACATACCCTGATCTACGGGTCGAACGCCCCAGTTTATACCATTCCGATGGTGTGCACCTATCTGATGAGGGGCTGCACATTTTTCTGAGAGACCTCCATGGGGGCCTGAAGACTAAAATTTTCAGTTAGGGTATGTGGGGCTGTCACGTTCCCACCTGTCCCTTGATTGTTTCACCAAACACAGGGCACAAGCTACGTGTCTTTCAGCTGCCACCAGTTGAAAGACAACATTATGTATTATTAATAATAGAGGTCTAGGCCATGTGTCATTTTAAATAGAACCAAATAGAAGTTGTTTATTAATACAGGTGATAAAGGTACAATCAATGTCTTTAACTCTTAACCAAACATCCCACTTCATCCACCCTCAACCGCCAACCCCCTCTCTCTCCACCCCAAACTCCCAATTCCAAAACCTCCCTTCTCAACTCCTCCAAAACTCCAATCTAAACTCCTCCTCCTCCTGCAGAGAATCTTATATCTCGTGACTCCACCTCTCCAGCACTCTCATTGGTCCATGCAGATAGCATATGAATATTCATGACCTGGGCAGACGCCACAGGGGCATTCCAGTAACCCCTATGTCATGGTGGGTATTGTGGAAGGCATGAGTTTTTTAGGTGAGTTACAAGGGGCGCCCAACAGGGGTGTAACCATAACACCTCCAGAAGTTGAAGACCACAAGGTTTCTTTGCCGGAAGGGGGTTTCTCTGGGGTGTCCCTGGGGTGTGGACCGCCTAGAGTCAGGAGCCTTGGATGGCCTGCACATGCGGGATAACCCTAGTTTATAGGAATTCACCATGAGAAGGTCTGGGAAGGGGCAAGGCCGGCCTCAGATACAGATCATGCTTCCGCACTACAGTAGGCCCCCTTTTGAAAGGGGAGAATTGTTTTCACTGAGTTCAATAAAGTGTGGCCCTATTTTATACCCACTTCCTGTGTGTTGCTGGCTGGGGGGGGGGGGAGAGAGAGAGAGAGAGAGAGAGAGAGAGAGAGAGATGATAAAAATTTCTGATCATTGTTCTCACTCTGCATGCTGTTATTGTGAAAGCCTGCTATGACGTTTACCCATTCCAGAACACAGCATGCCAGGATAGCAAGACTGATGTAGTATTTACTCTATGAACAACAACTTAATTAAGAGGTACTTCAGAAATACCATTGGCACATTGTTACTGGAATTGCACTTGGGCATGTAGCACATTGTTCTAACAAACGCACTGGGAGAATGTCTTTGTAGCTAGTTACGTTGCTTGAATGTGACTGGCTGAGAAAACAGGAACACATTATTGCTATCATATGAGGAGGAATTATACAATCATTTCCAAGGAGAAACATAAAAGGCAAAATTAGAATGTAAGTTTTTCAGCTGCAGAACAAAATCTGAATCAAAATGAAGCCAATAATATGGTTGTGAATACCAGAAACAAAATTTTCCAATATGCAGACAGATCCTATTAACTTCTACCAATATCTAAGCTGCACTGGGTTTGAGGTGATCTGATTTCTGAATAACAGGTTTTGGAATACTGACATTGTTTATCAACATGGGAGGGATCCGTGGAAGTTGTTGGAAGCATTTGCGTTATGGGAGAAATCTTTTTCCATACCAAATGTTCACTCCTGGGCGAGGTTGCCAGGTCAGCAGCATCTCATTTCCTGAGATTCATGGCCAAACCCTGAGACCAAGGGGACTCCATTATCATGGAGACAGGGCAAGCAAGGATCTGGGAAGGGGACAGTGCTGCTTCAGGACCAGCTGGTTCTGTAAAATGTGCATGAGGAGTCTAAATGGGATCAAAATCTGTGTAAAATATGTCTCACCAGGTAATATGGCAACCAGCAATAGTGGAGGAGGAACATTTTTGGTATCTAGGTAGGTGACAAAATTACCCCAGGAGCTACAGCAATTATTGCCATTCCCACAAGGACACACATACTGTTCAGACTCACCTGCAGAACATATAATCTATGCAGAGTTTTTTCAGGCTTCTGAGGATTACAGTAGGCTGTGTCAATTTTGCGTAAGCATATAACACATAAAGACACCTTTCTACTGTGCCAGTGAGCCTTATCCACCAGGTAGAAATTGATAAACATGGATGCCCAGGGTTTAGTCACCTTTCACACAAATATAAATCTTTCTCCTTCTCTACCGCTCCTCACCCTTAGATTTCTCTCCCTGCCCTAGAGACTCTAGGAAGCACAGGAATTTCTTGAGACATCAGCTAGTGCCTTTCAAAGTGAAAGGAACCTTCACCCTCCTCACCCCCCAAACAATTATGGGGTGAGAGAGGAAACATGGACTCAGAACTGCCCCCAACCCAAGCCTATCTACACATACACATATGCCATATATACAAAAGTACCCATGAAGGGAAGGGAGGGCTGACCACACTTTTGTTGTTGAGGGGATGTTTGATGGTGGGTTTTGGTTCGAAGACAGTATCCCAAATCATAACCAACCCCTAAGCCCAATCAGTTCATCCATCTCCAGCATTAGCTTGGCTTTCTCTTGTGTTGGAAGCAACTAGGAAGGGCAAAGGGATTTGCTGCTCCTTGCTTTGGCTGTGGTAAGGAAATAGAGACCAAATTATTTATTTATTTATTTATTTAAAACATTTCTACCTCACCTTTCTCATCAAGAGTACCCCAGGCAACTCCTGTTTCTGTTCCATGCCACTACATTTTCCCTGCCTTTTGATCTTTGTCTTAGACCCTTGTAACATGGAGAAATGCACATGCCACACACATGCCAAATTTTGCACATGTTTAAGATCCACTGATTTATCATGGGTAGCTGTGAGTGTTGTTCTGCCCCACACAGAAGAAGAGTAATCCTACCAGATGAGTATTAGGTTGAGATGTGGTGCATAAATTAAAAGGCATCTTCTATTCTTAAGGAAATCTTAGCTTTCAAACACCAGTCATACAATATTCATTTCTTCATTTAATAATGGATATGGGATATGAATTGGAGGGGGAGCAGCACTGTTGCTACCATTATTTTAAATTCAAAGAAAACTTACAATGATAAGAAATGGTAGCAGGTTTGCTGCATTGGGCATTTCTTTCATTGTTCCATCTCTTCTTGTTCCTTCGCCATGCCTCTGACAAGATGCAGTAGTCAAATGTAACCTCATATGATCACAGGACAGTAATGCTTGAGGGAACCCCAAGGGTCATCGAGTCGAAACTCCAGGGAAGCAGGAAATCTGCAGCTACAGCATTCCTGACAAGTAAATATGTAACCTCTGTTTCAGAGCATCTGTTGAAACACAACCTCCAGCTTTCCTAGTTGTTCCTAAAGTCTAGTTGAAATCTCCTTTCTTGCAATTCCAAGAGAAGAACTGCAGAGGAAGGCAGCAGCCCCCTACAGAAATAGCAGAGCAGTAAGACAGAAGCCACCCAGAAAATCCAGTGCTCCTGCTGCTGCTGCTGCAACATATTAGGGAAAAGGAAAACTGTTTAGAACTTTTCCCCACTCTTGGGAGCTGAGCTGACAAAGCTGCCCCATCTCTTCAACTTGCATAGGACGGCAGAAAAGTAGGGCAGAAGTAAAATAGTCTTGATCCTTTGAAGGAAAATGACCAAGCTCACCCTAGGTTAGTTTGAACATACTGTATGTATGGTCTCACTGTTGGCAAATTGTTTGTGAATTTTAGTTGGTTACATATTTTTGACTAGAGAGGAAAAGGTTGCCCTGAAGAAACTCTCTAGGGACAGATAAAATGGGAATGTAAAGTAAAAGTTCTACAACTGCAGAAAATGATAGCTACAAGAAAGGAGGAGACATCCGCTGGATAAATGATTTTTAGAGACAATTATGTGTGCTCATGCAGAAATGACAAACATTATACACTGTTGCTGCCATGTTGTAAACCATGAAGAACAACAGAGGTTATAAAAATGGCCATAAAAGTAAAAAGTGGCATTGGGTCAGAAAATAAACTTTATTATTTGGGGTGTGAACAAGCAGGTATGGCTGAGGTGGGTTGCATCCAGCACAAAATGTTTCTCTAATTTTCAGTGTTCATTTCCCTTATTACAGTGGGAATAAAAGTTCAGCATTTAATGCCACAAAGGAAGAGGCACATTTTCAACTCAGTTCCCACTTAAGACTGTTCAGTCCAAATCTCTTTGTCTGCAGAATCTCAGTGTAATAACACAGTGGCTCAAACCCTGTTGCTTAATTTAGCAAGAGTCACAATTACAGTAGGGCCAATGAATCATTTGGCATTCAGTGAGACAACTCCTCCATAAGTTCCACTGCTTCAGTGGGCCTACTCTAGTTGCTACTTATAGTAAGCAACAAGGTTTCAGCTTATGTTGCCATGCACTGATTCCTTCCCCTCTCATAGTTTTACACATCAATACTAGTTATATGTCCATTCTTCCAATAAACACTGTGATGGCAACACTTATCATTTCTTGTTTGTGTTTGTTTTGTTTCCTTAACGACTAAACAACAACAACCATCTAGATAGTTGGGAGGATTTATTTGAAATTGTAATTAAATATATGGCATTCAGGGTTTTTAAAATCGTGTAATGCAGTTTGGCATCTTTGGCTTTTTGTGAGGCTGTCTGCCCTTCTTGCTGTTACATGCTTGTTGTTATATACCATCAAGTCAGAACTGCCTTAAAGTGACCCTAATAAGGTCTTCAAGGTACATGAGGAATTTAAGGAGTGGTTTCACCAATTCCACCCCACCCCCTAGTGAATTTCCATGGCAGAGCTGGGGAATCAAACCAAGGTTTCTTGAGTCCCAGACCATTACTCTATCCACTATACCATGCTGTGTACATTACAAGGCTAGCTTCTGATAATATTAGGTTAGTTTATGTAATATTGGGATATATATTAGCATAGCATTCTTCCAAATATCAAGATTTTCTATATTCAGGAAGTTTGCATTTGTGAACCATCACCCACAGTATGAATGAAATTATGCAGAAGGAGTTTACCATGCCCATGATATAAAAGTGGAGTTGGTCAAGGTGAAGAAAAACCAGGAGAACAGGGGAATGAACAAAGGTCTGTCATGAGGGTGGCATAGACAGAAACTTTAAAGGAAGAACAGCCCACCACTGTCCCTTTCTGCTTCCTTTTACAGTGACTGGTGGGAGAAAGGCTTCAAAGAGAGCTGGACTTTTGTGTGGCCCAGAAAGCTGTCTTCTGCAGCAACATTTTTTTTAAATCTTAGGTTTCTAGCATTTGAGAATTCTCTTTCCTGGGGCATGAGCTGGGAGTAATCTCTTGAAAGCATACGTATTTTCAAGCAAGTAATTTAAAAACATGTTTTTGGATTGTTTCTGCTGAATGAGCTACCTATTTTCCCCCTCTATAAAAGGTAATGTGCATTCTGTCAAATGAGGGGCTTTACCCATTTACAAAATGGAATTTAGAAGTTACGGAAAAAGTGCTGGATTGACAAATGGTAGTGGTGAGGAAATGACAAGTATTTATTCACAGAATAATAAGCAGTACAGGCCTTTCTTGTTCAACTTGGAAGGTAAGATTAGTTTATCCTGAATTGATCTGTTGGTTGACAGTTTTGACAATGCTTTTGTACTCTTTGGTTCTGAAGCCTTCTCTGATAGAAAGGTCAAAGACAGAGTGCAAGAGGCATTAGGGTGGAAATCCCTACAAGGGGGAAATTTGTACCATGACAACATAGTCTTGTAAATCAGAGTTGGCCATTTTCTGAGGCCATCCAATTCTCCTGATAATGGATGAGATGCAGTGTAGGGACTAAAGTGTATTTGGCAGTATCTGAAAACAGGTTCTGGCTATGTTAGTTGTGAGATCTGGGAGATTTAGCCCAAAGAAGCAGAGTGGAAAGGCTGTCTCCTTCGAGCTGTCTCCTTCTGAGCAATGTATTCATGTTGATTTACCTATATCCCTTTTAAAAATATAGCACAGTGGTCATGAAGTGGCCAAAGCAACCAAAAACCTTACCCCATTGCAAAGCAAAGAAATTGACACCAATGTTCACATGTGCTAAAACAAAAAGGAATGAAGCAGTACAATTTAACACAACCCTCCAAGCAAGGGGAAATAAACTAACTGCCGTGACAAATGAATCAATGTCAGCTATGCATTATGTGAACAGAAAACTATGAAACAATCTTTAAAATGGCCAAATAGTTATAACTGGGGTTCTTTTGACAGGTGTGATCAAATCCAAGGTATTTTCAAGAGTACTGGAAGATAAGCAAATTCCAGTTCCACAGGTTAATCATGAATATTTAGAAGAGTGTCCTACTTAAATCTATTGGAACAAACACCACCACAATACAACAATTTATGTAATTAAAGCAGCATTGTGGCTGAAATCCTGTTCATGTGAGTTATACCACATTAAGATTGATGATTTCATCTACTGCAATTTTGGGGGAGCAACATTCCAATTTCTCCCCAAAAGGTCCTGAGGCTCCTGTGGAATCTTTTTCATTGTTCAGAAGCAATTGGAGGTTGCAGGATGGAAAGAAGAAATCTTCCACTACTGAAAATAAATACTGCTGGGATTTTTTTTTTACCAGTGGTGGTGATTTTTTAGTAATTAAAAACACACACATCCCTTCCATGATCCCAACAGATTCCCACAGGGTGGATTTGATTCAAATTTTAAAAAATGGGATTTTTTTTTATAATTTAAATTTTTAAAAAATCAATTTTAAAAATTTAAATTGTGGCTTGAATTGTGATTTAAACCCATCTTTTTTTAAAAAAATAGTAATTGATTTTTATCCACCATGGTTTCCCAATGATGAAACAGATTGAACTGGAGCCGTATGTGGCATATCACACAACAGGATTTCAATTTGTGTATTTCTGTATTTCAATAGCAAGCTCATTTATATTTAATATGCATGTGGGGATTATTTTAGTTTAGTTTTTTTTTTAATTTAAACATTTTTCTCCTAATATTTTAAAATCAAGTTTATTTTAAACATTATTCTGAAAATAATCAGCATCATGCCAAGAAACTTTGGAAGCCATTCTGGAGATTTTAATAAGGGTTCCAATAATTTCTAACATTCTATCATGTTAGGAAAAAAAATTCCAGGACTAAAATAAACTTCAGTCAGAGCTGGAAAACAGGGCTGGTCAGTCCTGTTACTTCTCTTGTCCATATATTGCTATGAACAAAGATGCAGTTTTGGAAACAGAAACTCAGTTTTGCATTTTATTTTATTTTTAATTTAAAATTAAGTAGCAGAGTACCTGGGAAGACTTAGAGAGTAATGTAAATAGGCTACAGAATGCCATATAATTACATATATTCTTGAAGGCTTTCACGGCCAGGATCCGATGGTTGTAGGTTTTTCGGGGTGTTTGGACGTGTTCTGGAGGATTTTCTTCCTAACATTTCGCCAGTCTCTGTGGCCGGCATCTTCAGAGGACAGGATTTAGAACTCTGTCTGTGTTCTGGTGTAGTGTGTGGGATAGTTGAGTATTTGTAGCTGTGGGATCAGTTTTTTGTCCTTTTCAGGAGATTAGGTGATTGTGGTGATTTTTTTTAAAAAAATATCCGTAGTATCCCTATTCACCAAGGTACCAATAAAGGATACTCTGACACTCATCCAGCACATCTTTCCAGAAGACATCAGGGCCTTTTTCCAACACTGCCTAACAACCAGCTATTTTCAGTGGGATAATGATTTCTATGAACAGACAGATGGAGTGGCCATGGGGAGCCCACTCAGCCCGGGTATAGCAAACATCTACATGGAATATTTCGAAAAACAGGCCCTGGCTTCGGCACCCTTCACACCCACAGTCTGGTTCCGATATGTGGATGACACCTTCGCAATTTGGAGACACAGTGAAGAATAACTGGAAGAATTTCTAAACCAAGGTCTACAGAAAACCCACCCACACAGACCGGTACCTACACAAAAACTCCAACCACCACCCACAACAAAAAAGAGGCATAATCAAAACACGGATAGACCGTGCAAATCAGAACTGTGAAGCTCAATTTATCAGCACCAAACTCAACCATCTGAATTGGGCCCTACAGGCAAATGGCTATTCCAAGAATGAAATCACAAGAGCCATCAAACTAAGAAAACAACATCGAACTGAAGAAGAAAAGCAGCCACCCACAAATAAAGTATTTCTGCCATACATCAAAGGGGTCATGGACCGCATGGGGAAACTTTTGAAAAAACACAAATCTACAAACAGTATTCAGGCCCACCACAAAAATACAACAAATGTTATGGCCAGCAAAGGACAAAAGGAACCCCCTCACCACTACAGGAGTATACAGGATACCTTGCAGTTGTGGCCAGGTATATATTGGGACCACAAAATGCAGCATCCACACCAGAATCAAAGAACATGAAAGACACTGCAGACTAAAACAACCAGAAAAATCGGCAGTAGCTGAACATGCTCTGAAACAAGCTGGACATGAAATCCTATTTCAAAACAGAAGTACTGGACAACACCAGCAATCATTATGTTAGACTACACAGGGAATCCATTGAAATCCACAAACATCAGAACAGCTTCAATGAAAAAGAAGGAAGTCTAAAACTCAACAAAGCCTGGCTCCCAGCACTGAAAAATACAGGCTGCAAAAAGGTAAATGAACTCTACCCAGCCACAAGGACTGGTGATCACTGCACACAAAAGACTAGCTAACGACACACATCAATCACAGTGACAGATCATCTCCCCCCTTATCACAACAATACACCCAAAACAAAAAACACCCTGATCATCATAATCACCCAATCTCCTGAAAAGGACAAAAAGCTGATCCCACAGCTACAAATACTCTCAACTATCCCACACGCTACACGAGAACACAGACAGAGTTCTAACTCCTGTCCTCTGAAGATGCTGGCCACAGAGACTGGTGAAACATTAGGAAGAAAAACCTCCAGAACACAGCCAAACAGCCCGAAAAACCTACAACCACCACCATATAATTACCTTTAAAATACAATACTTTTCAAATTGAATACATTTTATGTTAAAACTATCATATAGAACTTTTTTAACCAAAAAAGCACTTTATCAATATAAATAAAATTTAAATAATTAAAATCAATTTTAAATTTATTTAAACATTTGTCCTCTCTACCAAAAAAAAATAAAATAAAAAAGACCTGACTTTGATGCACCAATTGACCTTTTCAGAAGTGATGAGTCTCCATTATGAAGTTAACAGTTTGTAAAAGGCAAAGCTTCACTGTTACAGAACATCTACATGGAGACACTGTAGGTTATATGACTGGGTATTTACATATTACATATAAAACAAATGTAACATTCAATGATGTAACAGATGTAACATTCAATGGAAATGATCTTTGAATGTAAAATATTTCCGTTCCTTACAACTTGAAAACATTTCCCTGCCTTTTTCTATCAGTGAAAATGTGGTCAACTGTTTTTAAGTAGCTTCACAGGTTGCGGTCATGGCATCCCCAAATCTCAGCACTGTCCACATCATGGTCTATGCTCCTCCCTATTATTATTGACTGAATCCAAGAAAGCTGTGTTGATAGCTGTATGGACTTCAAAAAGAAGTTATAGTATTATAACTCACCCTCCCTTTTTACCATCCTTTTAACCATCCTTTTTACCATCCCTTTTGCCATTCTCTCCATCACCCTTTTTACCACCTTTATTACCATCTGTTTTAATTTCCCTATTTGTTATGTATTCATTTATTTTTTATCGTGTTTTAATATTGTTCCTAATTCTGTTGTTAGCCGCCCAGAGTGGCCCGTTTGCCAGATGGCGTGGGATATAAATTCAATAAATAAATAAATAAATAAATATGTATCGTTATCATTCACACTTCTCAAAAACAGGCCTATCTGTGTTTGGGTGAGAAGTTGTTAACTGATAAAAAAGGAGTCAGCTTCTGGGATTTTCCCTTGTGTGATGTTACTTTGTGAATGGTAGTGAGCAGAAGAGGGGATTCTGTAGGCCATCTTGACTGCTGCCATTGGTGTTGTCAACATTCAGGCTGCCCTTTGCTATGAAAAGCTTGGTATCCTTTTTCCTGCTGGTAATGCGAGCATGATATTGTGCATCAATATCAGGCTATTTCCTGGTGTTTTGAATTATGGATACAGAAACATAATATCCCACATTCATAAACTGGCTGAAAAACAAAGAAACAGTCAAAACAGCTATACGCAAAAGTGGCTGCTTGCGAATGCCTGGTTCTGAGGGGTTCTCAGTGTCAAGGAAGTAGATACATAGTAAAAGTTCATAGTGCTTCTGCACAAGTGATTTTCTAGGTTACCTTGCCTCAAAATATCCCTCAAAGCCCGGTATCTGTAAAGTAGCTGGCTCTGGAGAGCTCTATAGCGCTGCAACAGCTCTTGAGAACAGCACAAGGGCCCTTCCGTGGCAAATAAATTATTAAAATGCCTCTTTTGGATATTTGCCAGCTAAAGAAGCCATCTCACTCCATCTACTTGTAGTGCCAGTCTGATGTTTACTTCTTAATATCATTGCCTGGTTTCATACAAATCTATCCTGGTCTTAAAATCTGAAAGAGAAGCCAGCAGATGGTTTGCAGAGCCTCATTTGATGGGTACATGTGAGAGAACATTGGCCTTTGGCACCGCCCTCAGATGTACAGTCAGTTCCTGTTCTATCCTCATGTAGGAAAGGTAGTAACACAAATGCATGGCCTTTGAAACTGTTTTTTAACTAAATATAATTGCTGTTTTGTTTTGTTTTTTTATCAAGGAAGCCACCTCACTCCATCTACTTGTAGCACTAGCCTTGATGTCTAGTTCTTAGTATCTCTTATTGCCACTGAAAGGGAGCAAAAAAAATACCATAAACAAATATATAAGACAAGGCAATATAAGGGATTCAAAAAATAAATTGTCAGGATAGAATGACAACAGCTCAAAAAGCTTTATGGTGGAATGTTTATCAAAAATAGGATTTTAAGTCCAAATAACAGATTTTTATATATTATACACCCTCCAGCATACAATTTTCACCACCATTATGTTCTGCTGTATGATAGGGAATCTTGTATTCTGTTGAACACAGTTAAAAAGTTGGGAGTGGAGGGGAAAGGGACTTGGGATATGCTTTTATTTGTCTAATCATCTTAATGTTTTCCTGCTTACTCACACACCTTTCTTCGCATTCATTTATTTATTTAATTTGTATGCTGCCTTTCCCCTGATATACTGACTGAAGGGAGCTCACCTATGGTTAAAAAAACAAGGACAGTTTTAAACATAATAAGTTAAAACAATAACTTATACAACATTGGTCAAAATCATATTTGGATTTGATTTGTTGTTTAGTCGTTAAGTTGTGTCCGACTCTTTCTGACCCCATGGACCAGAGCACGCCAGGCCCTCCTGCCTTCCACTGCCTCCCAGAGTTGGGTGAAATTCATGCTGGTAGCTTCGATGACACTGTCCAACCATCTTGTCCTCTGATGTCCCCTTCTCCTCTTGCCTTCACACTTTCCCAACATCAGGGTCTTTTCCAGAGAGTCTTCTCTTCTCATGAGATGGCCAAAGTATTGGAGTCTCAGCTTCAGGATCTGTCCTTCCAGTGAGCACTCGGGGTTTATTTCCTTCAAAATGGATAGGTTTTTTCTCTTTGCAGTCCAGGGGACTCTCAAGAGTCTCCTCCAGCACCACAATTCAAAAGCATCAATTCTTCGGCGGTCAGCCCTCTTTATGATCCAGCTCTCACTTCCATACATCACTACTGGAAAAACCATAGCTTTGACTATGTGGACCTTTGTCAGCAAGGTGATGTTTCTGCTTTTTAAGATGCTGTCTAGGTTTGTCATCGCTTTCCTCCCAAGAAGGAAGCCTTTGCCCTGCTTCGTTTTGAACTCCAAGGCCAAACTTACCTGTTGTTCCTTTTATCTCTTGACTCCCTACTTTAGCATTCCAGTCCCCTATAATGAGAAGAACATCTTTCTTTGGTGTCAGTTCTAGAAGGTGTTGTAAGTCTTCATAGAATTGGTCAATTTCAGCCTCTTCAGCATCGGTGGTTGGTGCATAAACTTGGATTACTGTGATGTTGAAAGGTCTGCCTTGGATTCGTATTGAAATCATTCTATCATTTTTGAGATTGTATCCCAGTACAGCTTTTCCCACTCTTTCATTGACTATGAGGGCTACTCCATTTCTTCTATGGGATTCTTGCCAACAATAGTAGATATGATAATAGTCAGAATTGAATTCGCCCATTCCCATCCATTTTAGTTCACTGATGCCCAGGATGTCAATGTTTATTCTTGCCATCTCCTGTTTGACCACATCCAGCTTACCAAGGTTCATAGATCTTACATTCCAGGTTCCTATGCAGTATTTTTCTTTGCAGCATCGGACTTTCCTTTCACTTCCAGGCACATCCACAGCTGAGCGTCCTTTCGGCTTTGGCCCAACCACTTCATTAGCTCTGGAGCTACTTGTACTTGTCCTCCGCTCTTCCTCAGTAGCATGTTGGACGCCTTCCGATCTGAGGGGCTCATCTTCCAGCGTCATATCTTTTAGCCTTTTGTTCCTGTTCATGGAGTTTTCTTGGCAAAGATACTGGAGTGGCTTGCCAGTTCCTGCTCCAGGTGGATCACGTTTAGTCAGAACTCTCCACTATGACCTGTCCGTCTTGGGTGTCCCCGCACAGCATAGCCCATAGCTTCTCTGAATTACTCAAGCTCCTTCGCCACGACAAGGCAGGAATCCATGAAGGGGATTTGGATTTGATAGCATAATGCAAAAGATGTAACTGTTGGAGATGAACAATCTCAAGTTAAGAAAGCAATGTAGACATTGCCTGTTATGCTCTGAGTTGCACGATTCAGTATGCAACAGGTAATGTCTATGATGATTTCAATTTGCCCCAGAAGCTACACTATTTTCATTATACTTGTATGTGTAACTAAAAAGATCTTGGCCATTAAACCTTAAACATAACTTAAAGCATTTAAAACATTAAAGCATGTTATAACATTGACAATAATTAAACAACTACATTAAAAAACTTCTAATAAAACTCCAGAAACACTTATAAGAGGCCTTGCTACAGGCATGTGCCTAAAGGCTTCGCTGATGGGGGACCTTTGCCTGCCCTGCTAGGACCAGGAAACAAGGCAGCCCAGACATTTATTGGCTGCCCAGGCTTGTCTGATGTGAGCAGGAAAGGAGCCCTTTTTTAGGCAATCCTGCCCTCCAGCAGGCCTCTTTGTGAGGCGAAACAACCCAACTGCCCTCAGGGTCCAGTTGGCTAGTTAGTTGGTTGCTTCAGGACCAGATAGGAATTTTGGACCTGTATCACCTGATTGGTGTATTGAACAAAAGCTGTGCAGGTAATTTTTGCCTTTCTTGCACTGATTGCTCACAGGGCAGATAAATAGTTCACATTGGCGGGTAGTGTGGATGGGGAACTGAGTAGTGGTGCATTCCTAAGGGTCACATGGGGGTGCTACTGCAATCAACATATTGGCACTGTGGATTCCAAGATTCAGTTGTCAGAATGGGGGGGGGGCATGTGTTGGTGGCCACCCATGGCTGGTGGCTGCCTAAGGTCTTCAGGCTTGGGCAACTGGTAGCCAGAAAAGTGTTAGCTGGCCAGGAATGAACTGTCAACATGACAGCACAGACCTGGGGCTTGGGACTCACTGATAGAGATCAGGGCAGTTGTAAGCAAGTATCTCTAGTGCCTGCCCCAGTTATCCACACTACATCAGGCCCCTCTGCAGGACATAAGATGTTAACAGTTAATGAGTTAATAGGATTGTGGCTCTCGTTACACCCATCACCTGTGTCTTGTCTCCTTATTTCTGGGTTGGGTGGGCAAAGAGAGTTTCACATCAGAAACAAACAAACAAAAAATACAATATCCCACTATAATACTCAACTGTATTCAGTTGTTAAAAGCCTGACTTAAAAAGGATGTCTTGAAGGACAGCAGGAAAGAGGCCAAACTAGCCTCCTGAGGGAGGGCACTTCTGTCTCCACTGTTGAGACATCACCCAATGCTTAGACTGTAATTCCCCAAGGACAAACACCTGAACCACATATATTGATGGCACTCTTAGAATGTATCTCCCTTATCGAAGTGTACTGTCACGCACCCCCAGTGTCCCTAGTTTGTTTCCCTCAAACCCAGGTCCACCTTTGGACACGACTTGCTTAATTCTCCATACACCAACTGCCACCAGTGGATCTCTATCCACACTTTACCAAAGGTGTTGCATAGACACGTGTTGTTAAATATAACTGATTATTTATTGTTTAGTTGTTGAATCACATAAGTATATTAACAGATGTTGTATTATGTTGCACTCTTTACTTTGATATTAAACACGTTTCTTTATTTGTATTACTTTTCATAAAAATCACTGTTAATCACCGGAATACTATCTGATGACTATTTATTTTTCTTCTATCTTTTAACTATTCTTTAATCCATAAACCAACTATACCACACCAACTTTCCAATCTCTCTCATAAACCTCTCTAAACCTCCTCTCTTCTTCTCTCTCAGTTTCCAACTGTCTCTAACTGTCTCTCTTTCTCCGCCCTCCTGTCCTCTCATAGGCTCCAGCTCTAGAGCTACACATGATGGACAGGTGGGACATGGGCATTCCGCCACATGTACCTTTAAAGAAATCAACATTAATTTCACTAAAGGAAACTTTTCACTTCAAAATACAGGTATGGATATGATAGAATTAAGATTATCACATATTGGGGCTTTGAATTAACAGTATTTGTCTGCACTGGAAAGAATTGCACCAGAGTGAGATGATCCGGAATAACAGATGCCAATACAGCAGGATAAGCCTAATAAGTTTCACAATGGATGCCAAGTCTAATCCAACAGAGGAGAAAAAACAATAGCCATGTTGAGAGGAAGATTTTGGATGCAAAATGGGAGTAAATTAAGACAACACAAAAGAGCAGATGATACCGAGAGTGATCTCTCCCACAGCAGGTAAATGAGTGGCAGCGACTAGAAACATGTTTACTCTTCTGATTCCCTTTTATATGTTTCTGCTGTCTCATCTAAGAGTATAGCCACTTTGCTACAATTTGATTTGTAGCCTGCATTACATTTCAAATCGCAAACATACAAGGGCTGTGGATTGATTTGTAAATTCCCCATTCACATTGTTTGTAATGCAACTTGCAATGCCACCCACCCAATCCTTATTTCCTATCTTCCTCTGGCCCCACCTCTCTTTTCTTAGCTGTCAAGCTCCTTGGTTACAGAAGAGTTCCAAACATCTTTGATTTTGCCCCACTTTTTTGTGTGCGTTTGTATCTGCGGAGGCCATCTAGCGTTAAAGTAGTATATTAATGCAATGCCTCATTGCTGATACATAGGAATCTTTTTTAAAAATAAAAATGTTGGAGGACAATGGGGGAAAGGAATGATAGTGGGAGCATTCTCTCACTGCTCTAAAAAGTACACCCTAAGTGCTTACGTCAATGAAAACACCACTAAAGACATGTCCCTGTCTTCTTGGGAACATCTGCAGGGGCAAAACACAATTGAATCCAGCACTCTAGAGGCAGAGAAAAAAGATAGCTTGGCAGGAAATAGGCTGGAAAGAATCGAATCTGCCTTGAATGACATGCAGACATTTAAATTTAGATTGAATTTACTCATTTTAAAGGTAAAGCAAATCCCGCCATATTTCACCACGTAGTCACAGCATAAGTTAATAATATGTATCTCATCTGGCTGTTACGTTCCTAAAGCATCGTATCAATTGTTTTTCACCTGGCTTTTATAGAAATGTTTCCAAATCCAATTCATTCTTACATTTGTTTTGGAGCCATAGTGGTAGTCAAGCAATTAACAAATACTATAGATCAATCAATCAACCAATGAGTGACAGGACTGGAGGCATTAAATCCCCCTGCCCCCATTAGCAGAAAGAAAGCATGAAAGAGAGGAATGTATATAGCTGTGCTCAAAAATTATGTTCCTTATGTTTATCGAAAGAATGATAGAAGAAGCAGGGATGCAGAAGCCCTCTGTGAATGTTGTCCCCACCAGCTCCAGCCTCCAAATTTATGTATATTCATTAAAAGCCTGAAAGTGAAGCCTGGCTGTGTACACTCCACCTTCAAATATTTGCCATCTTACCCAGTGGACTATTGGGTTTGGGTAGTCTCCAAGAGCCTCCACAGCTAGGACTGCACACTTGTCACCAGGAAGGCATGTCATTCACAATGAAGTAGTTCTAGATGACCATGGAGATTGTGAGAGGATAGTAACAAAATGGATGCTGCCCCATGGGCCTTTGCCACATGAGTGCATAACTTGATTAGGCACTATCTGTTCACTTGCATCAGAATTAAAGCATTCAGTTTGAAAAACATTCCAGGTAATGGGAAGTGACATCAACATTCTACCCAGTTTGCTTAATGTGTTTGACAGCTTGTTCAGACAGGAGAGTCATCTCTTGATTTTCCATTAATCAAGAGCTGAATATGAATTTGTGAATCAGACCAAGTCTCAGTCAGGGTAAAATCTGGTTCAGTCATTCCATTAAACTGAGAAAGGACCCATGAAGTGAGGATTTCATTCTTTAGCTTCATCCCTGCCATGCCCCTGCTTCAACCATTGAAGTCTAAGCACTGACATCAGATACAGAATGTCCACATGAAGATCGCTGAGGGATGGCAGAGAGATCTAAGATTGCAGATCTCCTTGACCCTTCCTGGACTTTTTAAGGTCAGAACTGTATCTCTGCCATCAAGGGATAGACAGATTTTTCCTGTGGCTTTTGGAATGCTCGCCAAAGGATTGCAGTCTTAATGTCAAATCCAAAGCCAGCCTAGAGGTACCAGCAAGCCATTAAGAGTAAAATAGATGTGTGAGTTGATTAGCTAATGTTTAAAAATCCAAACAACTGTGCAAACAATAAAATGCATGTGAGTCAAATACAGTGGACCCTCGACTTACGGAATTAATCCGTATTGGAACGGTGGCTGTAGGTCGAAAAGTCTGTAGGTCGAGGCTCCATTGACCTACAATGCATTGAAAACCGATTAATCCGTAACCGGCCGTTTTTGGTCCATTTTGTTTGATTTTCCGGTCTGTAGGTCGATTCTCCAGCCGCAAGTCGAACCTAAATTTTGCGGCCAGAGAAGTCTGTAACTCGAAAAGTCTGCAGGTCGAGCCGTCTGTAAGTCGAGGGTCCACTGTATTAACAGTTGCCCTCAATCAGGAGTAAAAAGAAAGAAAAAGCTAAGGCACTCATTTTATATCCCTTAAAAGGCAGGGCTGTGAAACGCTTCTGAATTCTTCTAGCACTGGCCTTTCAAATCTTTCCAGCTGAAATATTCTATAATAATAAGCAGAAAGGCATAAAGTTCGAAAAACAGACAATGGTGGAGCAACTTGAATATGTGGAGGTTATGGTGGCACTTCCTATCCCAAAGGCCAGGGGGTAATGGCATCTCAGACTGTAATACCGTGCAATTCACAACTGATTTCCTGCCAGTATATATAAGCTGAAGGGAAGAACTCATACGATAGAGTGAAATAAGATGCATACACTCATATCTCCTCATGGGCTTTTTAAAATAAACTCTTGTCTACATTCTGCACCCCATATAAACATAGTTCTTCTGAGGGTATTTCTCACACTGAAATTAGAAAGGGAATGACATCAACATTTAATACTTCCCTGAGGTATTCTACTGCAGCAATAAAGTATAGCAGTGAGGCAAGAAAAAGCTTGTCTTTGCTTTCCCATGCTGTTTGCCTACAGGGTATCAAATTGCAGCATGTGTTTTATTATGTGGAAACACACTGATTTCAACCGCAATGTGTTTTTCCACTTGCCTAGAATGTTAGGAAAGATGCCATGTAACTCTGAGGAATCTGCACTTTGCAATGAGAAGAATATTTCACAAAGACTGATCTTCCTCCCCCAGCATTCTGACATTCTTAGTTCTGTTAGGGTTAGTAAGGTATTTGGTAGGTTTTATTCCCCCTCCCCAAGGATATGTTGGACAGCTGCTGTGGGGGACCTTAAAATCACCATTGTGCAGTCTTTAACTGTAGGATATAATGGTTATAAAATGATAGAAGAATGTTAATATTCAAAAATCAGTAACTATTAAAGAAAATGCAGATAAGATGTTTTATAGATGATATATGACTTACTGATGGTACACAATGCCAACAATTTTTTTTAAAAGATATTAAAATGTTTTTAAATAGTGTGGGAAACGTAAAGCACAGGAGAAGACTTTTATTATGCTTGGTGGATATATAGGGAATAATTTCATAATTAGACTCGGAAGATAGCCTGGAAAGCATAGATGAAAGAAGAATGTGAAGGTCCAACTAGGGAAAAGATAGATTAGCAAATATAGTAATACTAGAAAATTTGCTGTTTTTCTTTTTATCTCTCTTTCTAGTATAATTGTATAAGTTGATGTAAATGTACTATCTCATTCTCTGGAATTTTACCCTTTCCCTATCCATACCTATAACTCTCAGCTGTACAGGAAAAAAAATGTAGCATATACAGAGATGAGGGAGGAATAAACAACATGCGTCTCTGGAGTATTTGGCTGAGGTAAATGTTATCCAACAACAACACAGTAATGTTACAGGCAGCACCTGTTAGCTCATATTATGACAGAGGATCAGCAGTTTCAAATTTGTGTTACTGTTGTTGTTAAGATCATCTTGTTACCAACTCAACTGTTTAAACCAAAGACTATACAATTTAGCAAATCTTTGTTTCTACAAGAAACAGCTAGAACTGGTTAATGAACTCTTTCTTGCTTGCTATTGTATAGCTATAATGAATGTAATTTAATTAAGGCCAAGTTGGAAACTGGGGTGGGGGAGAAAGCCATCTATTATTTATTGACCATGTTTTTCCCAACTAATTATTGAACTCACAATAAAAGGAATTATTAATCAGACAACAGCAAATAAATATGTTATCTGCTATGGTAACATTGCGTGTGGAGAGGAATGGGAAAATGACACAACAACAAGAACTTGTACATTGACAGATTTGCTGTTTGACACAAACAAAGAAAAGATTGTGAATTCCTGGCTCATGAAAGGCTATTTGCCCCATAACAAAATACACACACCTTTGGTCTTTTTGTCAATTGTGCTGTTTTCTACATAAAGCTATTTTCTATAGTGCTGTGCCATGGGAACAACAAATGCTCGCCTGAAAGGGAACTGGGCAGAGCAGTCAAGAGACCAGGTAACCAGGAACTGAATAGTTTTTGTGTGTTTTCCTCTAACTGAAGGCTGACTTGGGAAGTAATTATGACTAATTTGTTCACCATGAGTTCTAAACATTACCATGAAAGCACAACAACATGTATTCTTAAGTTATACTGCAGGTGTATATAACCATTGTGTAAATCAGCCTTCCTTTGTGGTGGCATTACATTTTGCAACAAACATCTAAAAAGTGGACAGTATGCTTTTCCAATGCAAATCTTAATAATTTATTTCAAAAGTACATGTTCAAGGTGGTGATGATATTGATTCACAATTGGCTTCAATTCAATAGCACAGCAAAAGAACAGGAACATTTTTGTATTTCATCACATAAGCTGCCAACTTAATCATGTATAAGCCTGTACTGGGATGCAAAAATCCATCAGTTTCAATTTTTCCCATGTTAGAATTATTAAAATTCCAAGCTCTTTCCATCTCAAATATTTAAAAGAGGATTTGTTTGATGAAGTCCTGCCAAAACCAAACAAAAGAAATTATCAACCAGCTGGAGGGGAGAGATTCAAAAAATAGATATTCTTAACATGAAGAATACAAATGCAAGAGTAGGTGATGCTTTTATAGACCACTTTAAAAAAATCATATGATTTGCTAGCTTTCATGGATGAGGTTTGTCCACTTCATCAGGCTTGTACTGGTGTAAAGAATTTAAAGTCCCAAAAATTTATGGCAAGAAGGGTTTTGCCAGGCATTTTTCTTAGATTTAGTAAGGAAAGATGCAGGCTGCACTGGAATTATGATTTTAAAGTTACAGCTGAGGAAGTTGTTGATCGGATATCTCAGTTCTTCAAATAAAGAAGCAGAGGCATTATGCATACACCTTCCTGTCTGGCCTTCCTTTGAAACTACAAATTTCTATTTGGCTGGGGAACAGGGTGACTCAAAAAAAATATGGAGTCCTCCAACTGGAAATTGGGGTGAAAATTTAGTAAACTTACTAGGTTTAGCTAACTGGGGACAAGCAAAGTCTGTTTGAGGGCAAGGGCAAAATTCCCAACACAACATCACAAACACATGTACAGACAAAGAATGTCAAAGCTAAGCTTCATTAGGAAGGATGCTCTATCCATATGAATGATAAGGGCACCATCCACTAAAAATCCCCAATCTCTGCCACTATCACCCCAAGCAAATGATATTATTACCACAGTCTTGCTGTATATTTCAGCCTCTCTGCTTCCTCTGGAACACTTCATTGTCCTCTATTTTGTGGGTGGTTTATAAATGAGAGTCAAGGAACTGGGAGATAGAAATGATGAAGTTGGGTAAACCTGTCTCGTTTCTAGCTACATTTAGTCACAAAGCTCAGAAAAAATGACCAGTGAAGGTCGGGTGGAGGGCCATCCTGAAGGCAATCCTTGTTTGCTTTCTTGTTTCCTTTTGCTCTTCCTTCCCTCTGGGAACCGGTGCATTTGGATTTCTGCTTAGAGTTAGAGCATATGTTCTCATGCTGAGGAAAGAACAATACTACTGGTGTGTATTTTGGCTGCTGATTTTATTTACTCCTATGTAATTCAGTCCATCTGACATGTGAGTAGCTTGTGTTGTTTTTAAAGCTTAAGTGTATGGGGGACATATTGAAAAGGGTACCTTTTCCCTTACAATTCTTTACATGCATTTCGTACTCTGTCACTTCTGTTGTTATTGTCAAGGAGGGAGAAGAAAAGGAGGAAGACCACTGCTCCTGTAGCATCTTCACATTTGAGTAAATATGGATCTGCTGTCTTAATGTACTGAGCTCCCTTTCCCTATTTGTCATGCATAGTAGGCATGAGAAGAGTACTCACTTTTTTTGGAATGCCCTATTAACATGCAAGCCAAAATCCTGTTGTGTAATTTATGCACATGGAAGGGTGATGACATCACTAGAAGGAGACTTTCAGTAACTAAAGACTTCCTCATGTCCCTTGGCTTCCACAGAATGAAACAGACTACTTGTGAGTCAGATAAGCTGCAGGACAGAAGGAGGAAGTCTTCAATTGCTGAAACTACTGCCTTATCAGTGATATCATTACTCTTCCACTGTTTCTTTGCAATGAGGGTTGCAACCTTACAATCTAGTTTATTGTTGCTTTGTATTACTCCAATCCTAATTTTGTTTTTCTCTCTCCATCAGTGGATCAACATACCATTCTAGGCCCGCTCAACAATCTCAAAATTTGTTCGGATATTTTAGCAATTCATTTCCTGTTTATTTGTGTGTGTTTTTTTTCCATGCCCTTTGCCCTACCAGTTTCACTAGGTGGCGGCAGCTGCTTTTTCTAATTTTTGTAGCACAGCCAAGAGGGGATGGGTTCTTCACACTACAGTTATTAAATGCAAATAAAGCAAGAGAACCATACTGATGGCATATAGGCCATAAGGAATTCAGCATAGCCCTACTGCTGCAGAGTTAAGCCAGTAGCATAAATAATGAAAGTGGGCTCAAGGCTGGATATCTTGCAAACTATAAATCATTCTAGAATGTTCAGTAATAAATGTCTGCTTGCACATTAACTGTGTCCTTCTCTGTGACCTTTCATCTTCTGCCCCATTATGAAGTTCTATTTTGTAGGAAATAACCAGATAGGCATGCTCTTCTGAAATGTAAAGTTTTCATGAACAACTTTGTCTACAGTAAAATGTGGGATTGTCTGGAAACTTCTGCATGAATTTAATAGATTAAAAGAGAAATTAAAATAATTATTCTGAGATTGAAAAATTTATTTTTGAGCTTTGAGTGGAAGGTGGCTTGCATATCCAATAGCAAGATCATATACTCCAAGTCTACATAGACTGAAATCCTGATACTCAGTGTAGTAAATTGTAACTAGAGTAGGCTCATTGAATCAATAGAACATATGGAAATTGACACACCAAATGCCTATCATTTCAGTCAGCCTACTCTCATTGTGACTTAGTACATTAACCAACAGGATTCAGCTACTGGCTGTTCAAATTAAGGATGTGAAATCTGGAAAATCAGTTATGTTTGGAACAGAATCCTTCATGAAACAGCAGTGCCCTTCTTCTATGTCTTCATTTTCTGCTGCAGTGTTTCTTGGAGCAGTAGTCTCATTGCCCTTTATGATCTGTAGAGGATGCCTCTTAAAGAACCAACACCCCCATTATATTTCTGGATGAAGCTGGCAGTGACCATTAATTATCTTGAAGCAGAACTTGGCAACAGAGAATCCCCTGCTATTTCCTTCTGCCATGACATTACGTAAAGCAGTCATATAAAAGAATAACTGTTGTAAAATTTGGCTTCATCTAGGTACATTTGAACTGACTATTTATACAAGAAGGCCTTCTCCTGTCTGATTTAAATGAATTAGCAAAACAGAATGAACATCACTGCATACCAGCTTTTCTTCCTTGTAGATTGGGTTACAGATCTTTAAGATTCACCTTTGGCATTACTGTGGTTATGGTAGAGTATACTGTAGTTTCGGTACAGGAAAGATAAAACTTTGCTTTCTGAGACATGATTTACAAATAATATACTGGGGGCCCAGAAATTATCCCAGATGCTAAAATTTTATGTAGATTTACTTGGTAGTATGTACTGGACTCACTGGGACTTACTGCATAGGACTGGATTGTGAATTGTTTCAGATGGACCACCAGGTCATTGGCAGTCAATGTTCACAAAATGCTTTTTCTTGATGTCAAAATGCTATTTTAAAAAACTAGCTTGTGTTAATGACTGCTCTAATGCTTTCTTTGACACATGCATTATAAATGTATAAAATCAACATAACTGCATGCAAAGAAGAATAAAAATTTAAATGTTGTGTCAGAAAGCAAGGCAAAAAATAATATGAGCTGATGGTTGCAAATGTTTGGCTGCAACACAAACATGATTGTTGAAGCCCT
The DNA here is from genome assembly GCA_037013535.1 of Intellagama lesueurii. Lineage (NCBI taxonomy): Eukaryota > Metazoa > Chordata > Lepidosauria > Squamata > Agamidae > Intellagama > Intellagama lesueurii. The sequence continues at coordinate 130,145,720 of JBAJHW010000003.1, read as the reverse complement.
ATAAATTTGCATTCTGCTATCTGAATCAGCTAAGATGCAAAATCACAGCAGTAGATTTTAGTTGCTTCCTCCAAATCTGCCAGATGAAGGGGGCTGGCATGTGATTTTTTCTGAAATCATGGGACTCCCCTACTGTTAGGACAATAGTTCTAGTGCCAACCTGCCATCCTGAAAGCAGTGACAGCATTGCTCAGCAGTGTTTCTGCTGTTGAGGGAGGTCAGCAAGCATGATTTGAGGAAGGAAGCAAAATGGAAGTCAAGCTTAATTTGCTTTTTACAATTAAGAAAAGAAAATACACTTCCAGATGAAGGGGAAAACTAGCTGTGATATGTTACATGGAGAGGAGGGGATTGCGAAGTATTCATCCTTGCAGTTTGTATTATAAATGCTTCTTTCTTTTCTTTCCTTTTCTGAAGAGAAAATCACAGATGCATATAAGCATTCTGTATCACGACATCTGTGTACATGAACATTATAAAGCAATTTAGATAGTTTAGAACATATGACATTTTTAAAAAATAAACCTTTACAAAGATATAAATAAATCAAAGCAATTAAAATCATTTAAACCATATGTATTCCAAAGCACAGCCTTTCCCACCATGATTCTTAAATCCAAAAGTCTCTGATGAACAGTCATGTTTTAACTTGGCACCAAAATTAAATCAATATTGACCACCAAGATTAGCTATGCAGTAGAGATTATACTTCTGAGAAGGAACGATAGTAACATTCAAAATGTTGTTGTATTTTAAAACATACGATGAAACACTTTACTTCCAACATTAGGAGGCATGCAAAGAGGGCACAGGACAGCAATGAAATCAAAACAGAAATAGACCACAATCGCTGTCAACAGATGAGATAGGGAACTGTGTATAATAATAATAAAACTGTCTTCTTTCCCCTGCAAAGGGTAGAAAAAACCCAGATCCAGAAAATAGAATTGTGGCGTCCGCCCAGGTCATGAATATTAATGTGCTATCCACATGGACCAATGAGAGTGCTGGAGAGGCGGTGTCACGAGATATAAGACTCTCCGCGGGAGGAGGAGGGGTAGATTGAGTGTTCTAGATTTGAGGATTAGTGGTTTTGGAGTTTGGTGGAGAGAGAGAGAGGTTGGCGGTTAAGAGTGGATGAAGTAGGATGTTTTGTTAAGAGTTAAAGACATTGATTGTACCTTCATCACCTGTAATAATAAACAACTTCTATTTGGTTCTATTTAAAATGACACATGGCCTGGACTTCTATTACTAATAATACATAATGTTGATGTAGTAGGGATGTGGTGGCACTGCGGATTAAACCGCAAAGCCTCTGGGCTGCAAGATTGAAAGATCAGCAGTTCGAATCCACACGACAGAGTGAGCTCCCGTCGCTTGTCCCAGCTCCTGCCAACCTAGCAGTTCGAAAGCATGTAAAAATGAGAGTAGATAAATAGGTTCCACCACTGTGGGAAGGTAACAGCATTCCATGTCTAGTCACGCTGGCCACGTGACCATGGAAAACTGTCTACGGACAAATGTTGGCTCTATGGCTTGAAAACGGATGAGCAGTGCCCCCTAGAGTCGGACACAACAGGACCTTTGTCAAGGGGAACCTTTACCTTTACTTTAATGTTGATGTAATAACTGGTGGCAGCGACACGACATGTAGCTTGTGCCCTTTGTTTGGTGAAACAACCAAGAGACAGGCGGGAACGTGACAAGAATCTTGGCTGAGAAGTCTTGTAGCACCTTTAAGATTAACTTTTTAAAACATTCATAGGCTTTCATGTATCCAAGCATAATTCTTCAGATGAATGGAGTGGCTGTTCTCTGGGGAGAGTTTAAAACTGTTGGCAGTGAGGGTGTGTCAGAGGACAACAATTGAGTGTGATGGTTGTGGGTGAAGACAATCTTTAACAGATAATATTATTTATTTATTTATTTATTTTATTCGACTTGTATGCCACCCGCACCCTGCAAGGGTCTCCGGGCAGCTTCCAACATCAATTAAAACAGTTCAGTTAAAACAAACACACTAAAAACCAATACGGTTACATCTATACTCTACAAAAGCAAAAATAAAACAAAAACAATCTACAAAAACAATCTAGATCCATAACTCTATCAGTTAAAATTAAAAACCTTCAATTAAAAACTTCCGGAAAAGGAAGGTTTTAACCTGGCGCCAAAATGTCAGTAACGTCGGCGCCAGTCAGATGTCGTTTGGGAGGGCATTCCAAAGATTGGGGGCAGCTGCCGAAAAGTCCCTCCGCCTACAGGCCATCCCTTTCACCTCACTGAGGGACAGCTGTCAGGAGGGCCTTCTGGCTAGATCTCAATTGCCAGGTAGATTCATATGGAAGGAGGCGGTGATTGATGACTGGATAGCTCAGTAAGGCTGAGACTACATGATCAAATACCTCAGATTTGCTGTAGTTATATTATGAGTCAATTCAAATTATTTTTTTCTCATTGCATGATGTAAAGGCCACTTCAAATCAGCCTGGCCGTTTTTTTCTTCCCAAAGCAGCTTTTTTTTCTCTACCACTGGAGGCCTCTACTTCTTTCAAACCAGAATAATTCAAATTGACTTTTTCCCATGTGATCAGTTGATTCATTCTTGTAAAAACAAGGAGGCATGGCTGTGGGTGGTTTTTTGTGATATAGGCATTTGGGGAATGATGTTGAGGACCATGGAAACACCGATCCCCACATGCCTGCTCAGTAGTTGAAAGAAAAAACTAAGTAACAGCGGTCTTCGCACTCCTCCTGGTCAAACATAAGAAAAAAGTCAAAATCCACATACAGAAGTTTTGCTGAGAGTGTGTCCTGAAAGTTGGTCAAAGAAATGAGGTAAGACATTTGATTTACAAATGAGATTAAGTGAAGCTTCCATTCTCATCAGGTAAAAAAGGAAACTCAAAGGTAGAGCTATCTCCCTCCCAATGGAAAAATCTCAAATCCTGAAAACAGCTGATTTCTAAAGTATACAAGTACTGTAATAACAACAACACAGCAAGGTATGTTTCTTCTGTTTGAGAACTATTGTGAGACAGCCAAGAAGTCCCGTGATATCTTGGAGATATTTTTCACAAAAGAACTCTGGGAAGATGGAAGTCTCAGGGAGAGAAAGAAAGGTGATTCCCCCACCTCCTTTGACAGAACCGGAAATTAGGAGATCCACACTTTCACACACAGGTTCAGTCTTAAGTGTAATGAAGGCTCAGTGTGCCCACCTAAAAGCAAAAGCAAGAAATTTCTAGAATGTCACCTGTCTAATAAGCAATATACTACCCTCCTCTTGCTATGCCTAGACATGTACTGTAATTGTTGCTAGGTTGGGTGGAAGAGGAATACATACAATCTGGTGAAATTGATTTGAGCGTCCCCAGGGCTCAGCAAGTTTCCACAAGACATTTTGGCTTTCACCGAGTCTTCAGCTGTCAACCCCCTTCCATTTGGACACTTCCTTCTTTTGCTACAGCAACTGGCACTAAATTTCAGCATTTTAACCCCCAAAATGTCAGAGCAAACATCAGTGATTTGTAGAGGTGTCCTAACCAACCCAAGCATGACTGAATGTTTCTTGAACTGTTCTATCTCGGCTCCAATAACAAACAAACAAAAAAATGTTTCATATTAACAATTTCCCCCAAAGTTGGAACATATCCTTGGTATCATACTTTGGGGGTTCTTTAAGTAAAGCAGTGACTTTGGTACAGTCTCTTAATAGTTGTTTGTTACATGGCCTCTTAAAAAGAATTGCAAACTGAATACCATCCTAAAATATGCATTAATCATTAATTCTAACAATGGGGGAGGGGTACTTACAGGAGCAAGATGAATGTGTTTTCTTGTTGCCATTTGTAGTGCTCCTGTTAAGAGGAGGTTGTATTCAACATATTAATGTGTTTGCCTCTCTTCTAATTTACGATTCCCTTCCCACTTTAATGAGATCTGCTCCTCAGCCCATAAAATAATTGTTATGGTAAACTGACTTTTTAAAATTAGCTACACACCAGTTGGTCCAGAAACCTATTCCTCCAGACTATTCATGCACAAAATACCTTTGTGGAAAGCCCATTCCAAGTGTGTAATGACTGGAGCAACTCCAGAAATCTGCTTGCAGACTTTCTCTGCATGACTGCCAGTAGAAAAGACCTTCCTGTTTCTTTCCTTAGCTAAGCCATGCTGTCAGAATGCCTGAGATGGTGAAATACTCATACAGTTCTCAACCTGACAATGAGACAAACTCTTATTCCTGGTGCCATTTCAAATAAGGATAATATGGCTCGTGAAAGAATTGGGCTCCTCCTTCCCTCTTCTTCAGTACTTACATCTGAGGTTGAGAGGGTTTTTTTGAGTAATTTAAAGGGACACAATGGGTTTCTTAACTTATGCACGAACACCACCATTGTCTGTCATTTCCAGGCTTCTTTCAGGAAACAACAGCATAATTACAGTTCCAGTCTGGGTCCTTCCATTTGAATTATTAGTAATATTGGCTGTTGCCATCCAGGCTGAGGCCCACTTTGACAAAGCCTTGAGTAATGGGGGTTTTACCACCTCAGTGCAATGAATTTGACATGTAACCAGAAAATGAATACTATGCACTGAAAATAGTAGAGGATAAAAAAAGAGGAATGGAAATCTGAAGTGCACAGGTCCATCGGGCATTTTATTTATATGAAGTAAATAAGTAATCTCTCCCAACCTACCCCCACATGGAACTCAAGGAGGTTATGAATAAAATAAAAGGAAATTAAATGAACACAATTAAAACAAAAAAGACAAATTAAAATATTAATCTGAACACATTAGTAAAGTGGAGAAAGCACCCATTCAATTAAAAAAACCCTTTTTAACAACCCAGATTAACTGCCAAGGACCTGCCTCTACTTGTTGGCCAGTAGAAAGACAAACACAGGGAGGGAGAAGCTTAATCTCAACTCTTTGGGGGATTCCCAGCCTGGGGTATCACGAAGGAAACCATTTCTCATGTTCTTACCAAATATGCTTCTGAAAGTGACAGAACTAAGAGAAGTACCTCCCCAAAAGAACTCAGAGTCTGGGCAGGTTTGGGAGCAGCATCCCTTCAGATGGCCTGTATCTCAGTCATCTAGGGCTCTGTAGATCATAACCAGCACTCTGAATTGCTCCTAGAGACAAGCAGGTAGCCACTGAAGCTGTTGAAACAATAAAGTTGCATGCTCGCTGTATTCCGGTTAGCTGAGGCTGTCTTGACAAGCTGCAGTTTCCTAGCATTTCAGAAAGGCAGTCCCTATGTAAAAAGAACCTGTATTTTGCAGGAGGGAGTGAAATGATGATGTGCTGTCAATTCCCACTTATGGCTACCCTTTCCAGGATTTCTCAAGTACAGAGCCTTGAAATTTTATTTACAAGCTCACACTTGTGAATGACTGGGAGGGATTTTCCTGGACTGGGGTGATCCAACACTAACCATTTTTTAATTCCAGCTTTTGAAATTCAAAGACAGTGTCCTGTCTCTGTTGAGTGTTCTATCACTCTCTTTCCTTGCTGAATTGGTGGCAGGTTTGTTTGTTCCTGGTGATCTGTTCCGGTGGTTGCTAGTATGTGTGCAGTAAAGAAAGCAGTATACACAAGTCTGTAATTTCAAGCAACTGTAAATAAAGGAGTGGACTCTGGGGAACTTGTAACTACTCTCCTCTGTAGATCTCTGTACTTCTACTGTACAGCAAAAAGAGAATTTTGCCAAAAATTCAAAACTCTGAAATACAGAGTATTCAGAAGGCCTTTCCTTTCTTCTGGGGACTTTCTAATACTGTGCAGCTTGTCCAAAACTACACAGTCTTGCTCTTCTTCTACAAGGCACCGTGGGAAACTGAACTTCTGATCTCTGGCTCTATGGCCAGGTGCTCTGTTTCACAGAGGTATTCAGCCAGCAATGGGTAAATAGTGAATACATACCACCATTTACTATGTAATAGTACTGTAGTATTAAATAGGAATAACTTACATTAACATCATTATATGTCATCTGTTTTCCATCTTCTATTTCCTTCCTCTGCTTACCACCATACCTTCTTTTCTGGACAGCTTCTGAGAACAACACTAGTATATCATGGTTTTCATTTTGGTAATATTTTTAGTATTTTAATTTAGTGTTGTTTGATTTTAAATGCTTTAAATACCTTATGTTTTAAAATTGTTTTATACAGCTTTGTTACCCACCCTGAGATCCTGTGATATAGAGCAGGCTATAAATGTTTACATATATAAATAAAAAAATAAAATAATCACTCTGCTAGAGTAGAGATGAGCAGCATAGTCAACAGAGAGGAAGTCCACCAAAATCTGAGAAGAAGAATCTGACACCTGCTTTACAGAAAGAGAGCAACCTGGCCCTATATGTTAACCAAAGAAGGCTTTGCATCTCCCTCACTCCCACACATTTGTCTTCTTGTATCATGTCTTTGGATCATGAACACTCTGGGAGAAGTTGTTCTCTGTACTTAGGGTGTGATCAGATGGGTATTTAGCTTACTATTTGAATCACTCCGAGGATAGGTTGGTTCCCTCCTTTTGATAGCAAATACCTTGACATAATTGCTGGAATGAACCAAATCATCCCTAAAGCATATTTTTCGCATCTTTCTGACTCCTGTCAGGGGTTTCTACTTTTTTTGTGTGTGGATAGGATCACTCTGGTTTGGTCTATTTCCAGTATGTGTGTCTCCTCCTGACACCACTACTCCACTTGCTTCTTGTAAAAAGCCAAACCAAGTTACACACACACACACACACACACACACCAGACCTGTGAAAGAAAAGCAAACAAAACCTTTTGGGAGGGAGCTTTCCATTTGATTTTGTTTTTAAGTGGTGCAGAGAATATTCAATGCCCAAAATATATTTTAATATTTTTTTCACTTTCTCAGCCTCTCAGTGGAGCTGAGGAAATTTTAAATTGATAGTATCCTGAAGTGGTTGTCTTATTAAGCCACTTCACAATATTGACAAATTAGAGGAAGGCTGCTGCAGTCCAAATAGGGTTGCTTGAGGTCTGTATACCATTCGGATGTGAATATTGCACCAAATGCATAGCGAATATCCTAGCAACCCTATTTAACCCACTCCAGCCCACTCTTTTCCAACTGTGTAGACAAGCCCTTATCTGCCAATGAAACAAAAAATAACAAAGGTCTTCTGACCAAAGATATCCCAATTTCTAAAGGAGTTAAAAAGGGCTGTGTCCTTGCCCCTGCTCTTTTTAATTTATTCATGTCAGATCTACCAGACCATATTGCCATAATTGAACACCATGCTCCTAGGATGAACTTGTCTTCTGTCCCACTACTATTGTACGCCGATGATACTGTTCTCCTATCTACCACTAAGTCAGGTCTCATACAATTACTCTCAGCCTTCGCTGGTTTTTGCTCCAAGAATGATCTAACTATCAACACTGATAAATCAAAGATCTTGATATTTTCCAAATCTTGGAAATCTATCAGCTGGAAAATAAATGGAAAGTCAATCGAACAAGTGAAATCTTTTCGATATTTAGGCTTATTGTTTCATTACAAATTAAATTGGTCTTACCATAGAAAGGTGGTGGTCTCTTTGGCTATGAATCAGCTTTCTGCATTAGCTCGCTTCCATTTCCATAATGGACATCAATATGTCCCTGCTGCTATCCAGGTTTTCCAGGCATAAATCACTAATCAGCTCCTCTTTGGGGGTCCCTGTTTGGATTGCAGCGGCCAACTACAAGATAGACCGGGTAGCAGCCTCCTTCTTGTGCAAGATTTTGGGCATCCCAAACACGATTGGACTTGCAACATTATTAAGCGGACTTGAGCTGCATTTTCCAACTACCCTTGCCTGGTTATCCACTATTAAATTTTGGCTGCATTTACACTTTCAGAAATCCTCTCAGTCCCTTCTGACTGATCTAGTAAGTGATCTCTTTATTTCTAATTGGTACTCTCTTATCAACTTTAAAATCACTTCCATAGATATTAACCTGGACTTCTTGATTAATTGTGGAGAAACTCAACTTTACCATATTATTCACCAAAGAATTCGGGATATCGAACTGCAGACTCTGGCAGCTGATTTGAATTTAATTTGCTCTCCTCGTTTCTATGGCTTGCCCCCCCCCCTTTCTGTAACTGGTGTCAATTACTTCACCAATCTTATTAACCCATTGTGGTGCCAGGCTTTTATGCTGGCCAGATTTAATATTTTTCCCTCTGCTGTTCTTTTTGGCAGATATTGTAAGATCCCCTTTAAGAACCGTCAGTGTAAGCATTGCTTAGTGGAACTGGACTCAATCCCACATATTCTTCTTCACTGCCCTAAATTTAGCGAACCCCGCCAATTACTACATATCCCTATTATTTCAAATTTCTCTGGCTCCCCTGAAAGCTTAATCCGAATGATGTTAGCAAATAAACAACCTGATTTGACTGAGCGTGTAGCTGAATATCTTGCTATTGTAATGAACAAGACTGACTGCTCCAAGGAGCCGTGATGTAACTTGGCCATATTTATCTTACTGTAGTAGAAAGCAGAATCTTGATTGTACGATTACTGGGTTTTAATGCCAATAAAGGTTTTAATAATAAATAAAATAGCAAAAAACAGATTTCTAGCAGCAAAAAGGTTGAGGAAACTAATCTCTCCTAAAACTTAAAAGTGGACGGAATAAATCAATAAACTAAAACAATCCCAACAAGATTATACAATGCATTTATTTATTTAAATTACTTTAGCCTATTCTTTCTAATGTGGTAGGTCACACAGAGATCAACAAAAATCAACAGATCAATACAATAGAATGACCCTGTAATGATTTTTATAAGACAGCTTCTATCAACCACATGAAAACATCTGAAGGTTCACAGTTCATCAGAGCAAAAAACTTAGAAGAGTATAATAAGAACATCCTTTAAAAAGTCAGTTAAACAGGGAGAAAGAACAATACCAAGCATTTTGACATATTCCAACCAGTTTATGTACGTTATCACCTTACATAAAATCTGTTAAGCTAAGTCATTATTTGTCTTCTTACTACAGATGTGAAGTTGAGACTGAAAGAGAGTAGATGGTTGCTCCACAGGAGTGCAGCCATGCAACAGAAGAAATCAGTGTTCTATAAGGCTATCCCAAAAATGAGGGCATCTCAAACAAAAAAATATATAACCTTGAAACTGAACCACAGATCAGCACCAATTTTTGCACAGATATAGGAGACAGTCTGCTCTTGCTCTCTGCCAAATTTGGGAACATTTGAGAAAACAGTTCTTGAGTTATGAATTTTAAAAGTAAAACTGCTCCCCGCATGTAGACATTGGCAACCTTTTCTATCTGCAGATTTAAAACAGATCAAATACATTGAAAAGACCAAACTTGCTCATCTTGAAACAGAAAGGTTAGTCCCAACACCCCTTTTTTTAATTTGAAAGGAATCCAAGTGTCACGTTCCCGCCTGTCCCTTGGTTGTTTCACCAATCAAAGGGCACAAGCTACATGTCTGTGTCACTGCCACCAGTTGATTACATCAACATTGTTTATTATTAATCACAGAGGTCCAGGCAATGTGTCATTTTAAAAAGAACCAAATAGAAGTTGTTTATTATTACAAGAAATGAAAGTTCAATCAATGTTGTTAACTCTCAGCTAAAACAACCTTCCTTTCTATTCTCTACCGCCTTCCCAAACTCTCTCTCAACTCCAAACTCCCCAACTCAAACTCTCTCAATCTCCTCTCGCTGCAGAGACTCTTATATCTCATGACTCCACCTCTCCAGCACTCCCATTGGTCCATGCAGATAGCACATTAATATTCATGACCTGGGCAGATGCCACACCAAGCTTCAAGGGGGATTAAACTGAATCTGAAAAAAAAAACCTTTTCAAAAGGGAAAAACCTTTTAGTTTCTGGCTTTCTTATAAACTGGTTATCAATTTTCTAAACATAAACATTGTTGCAAGGTTTAGAGCCAGACTGGGGATCTTAACTTTTGATCCTGCCAGTCAAGACCAAATTAAATGACTCTCAGGAAGAGAACTTTTTAACTCCTTCCTGGCCAAACAGACATTTAAAAGAGTTTCTATTTCTGGTGGAAACATATTTTTTAAAATATTATTTAAAAAACAGAGAATAAATATTCAGAAGTTCACTCATTTAAACTGTGAAATTATTGTTTCTTGCTTTGTGTGATCTTATTGAACTTTGGTGCCTATTCCATCCATCTTGTTCCTACGTATATCATTGTTTGGTAATTAAGGGGAAAAAAAACCCTCCAAAGATGCTCTGTGCCATGAAGTCACTTCACTTCTGATGTATGGCAACTATATGAGTTTCTACTTCCAAAATGCACTGTCATTAACAGCTCTGCTCAGATCTTCCAGACAAACAGCATCTCATATTAGCTTATTCACTCTTCCTATGCCCCCCCTCTTAGCAATATTGTCTTTTCTCAAAAGTTCTGCTCAGACCTTACAAACTAACAGCTGTGGCTTCCTCTATTGAATCAACCCATCTCATGTTAGCTTTTCCTTTTTAGTCTGTAATATCTTCATGGTTCTCCTCCAACACCACCTTTCAAATTAGTTGATTTTTGCCCCTGCCTTACTTCACTGTCTTGTGCTCAAAAACAGCCCTGACAATTGCTGTGTATTTCGGTGAAAAGTTAGACTAGACGCTGTTCCAAGACCTCCATACAGAGCACGTTACCATAGTCTCTCGAGACTGAAGGATGCCTAGTACTACTGGGTGAAAAGTAGTTAACTGATGAAAAAAGGAGTCAGCTTCTGGGATTTTCCCTTGTGTGATGCTACTTTGTGAATGGTAGAGAGCAGAAGAGGGGGTTCTGTAGACCATATTGACTGCTGTCATTGGTGTTGTCAATGATCAGGCTGCCTTTGCTATGTAAAGCCTGGCATCCTTTTTCCTGATGGCAACACAGACTTGATATTGTGCAACAATATCAGGTCATTCCCTGGCTTTTTGCAGTGTGTGTGCTTGAGCATAATATCCAACATTCATAAACCGGAAGTTTTTTTAAAAATTGAATTGACTTAAAGTCCTGCATAATGGAAATTTCTTCCTACTGAGGAAATGTGACATGGAAGGGCAATCATGTAGGAGTTCTTCTTGTTCCAGCAAGCTCCTCATCATGTGCATCATGTGAGATCAGTCACTGAACTCTTCTTTTCACAGGGTATCAAGAAATCAGGTAAAGGGTCATCAACTCTGGTGCTCTTTTGGAAAATTCAAGGTTTGTAGTCAGTGTCTGGAAAGGGCTGACTTAGAGAAGGAATAATGTCCACCAGTAATTGGAAGGAAGTATCACCTGCACCTTATTTATATCTCCAAGGCCAGGCTGAATCATTTTTTGGTACTCGGTTAATTGAGAAGATGGTTTTCAGCTGGGTGAAGGAAGGAGAGAGAAACTGCTCATGCCTGTTGGCATGGGGCCAAAACTCCAGAGTCTAAATGAGGCCTGGCCTCAAGAAAACTCTTAGAGTCAGGTTGAATGGGAAGCTTGGCAAAAGCACTCTGTTATGAAAAACAAGCCTTGAGATTAAGGACACTAGTTATACAGAGCCTCTTATCAAACTGCTTCCATTCTTCCAATGGATAATGGAAGAATGGATAATGGAAGAGCAATAATGACACAGAAGCAAAATGACCACTAGACTCACAGCTAAGTGGCAAAGGTCTGTTCTGTCTCTGTTACATTTATACCCAGAACAACCTATCACATTTCACCATTACAGCTGGTCTTGCTTAACAAACATGCATTACATCATCTTGTTACACCTGTATGCTGTTGGTCATTACATTGGCTTTTACTTTACATTCGTGACTTTGCAGTTTCATTACAATATTAAATTTAACTCCCCGTTCACCAAAAGAACAAAAACCCTGACAATGCCTTCATGAATGTTAAAGGTAAACTGATTGAAAGATCCTCTGGAAGCTTAAGGTATAAAAATGTGGCTAGAAATTACTTTAGTAAGCTTAGTTATATCTCAGGAGAGATGTTATGCTCATTTGCTGTTCTGCACTTCATCTATGCTCTGAGAATATAATGAAGCTATGCTAGAGTGTAAGTACCACAATAGTTTAGCTGGCTTCTTATTTTCTGTTGTGTTTATCCTTCTTGGCTCAAGCTCTTAATTGATTATTTACTCCAAATTTTCTTTGACAGTTTCAGTAACTGTTGAGATTGTTTTGAATCTTTTTTTGCTCTTTTTTCAATTTTTCACCATCTTTAAATATAATACAACATTTCTTCATATAGTTGTTTGGTTTTTTAAGACAGTTTGTGGTATTTGAAACTCAACCATCTGCCAGGAGTTTGTATGTTTTGTTGGTGTGCAGCATTTCTACTTTGCAGGTTGGTGTATTTGGGAGGTTGCCAGGCAGGTAGATTCCCCCAGCCATCTGCACATTTGGCCCTCCTGGTTTCACCCACTAGTGTATCTGAGAGGTTAGTATGGGCCTCCCTGAAATAAGGGATCCTTGACACTAGAGACTTGCTGAGCTGAAGGAATGCTCATGTGATTGTCCTTCTTCTCTGTGTTCCCTTAGCAGGATACTTCCTCATTTAGTTAGTTAATTTTCTTCCCACCTATCTAGTGGCAGGCTTCTACTCTAGGTGGCTTATAAAAAGATGTATACATAAAATAAAAACATCATCATGCAATGTAAGGTCCTTTATTTGTTTGTCTACTCTAAAGTAAGTGTGTGTGCATTTGGTTCCAATCATGGCCATTGTCCAGATTGGGACCAAACTGCACGGGAGAAGGAGGTTTAAACCTTAGTCCTATCTAAAAATAAACTCTGCAACATGGGTATTAAAATAGGGCTGCCGATTGGCTGAGTTTTGCCCAGATTTCAGATGTGCCATTCAAGTGACCAAAGTGGATTGCACCGTTACCTATCATGCAGACAATACATCAAAGAGAGTGGATGAAATCATCTGAAAAGTAAGTGCACCATCTCACCTAGTCTCAGCACTCTTGCTCTCCCACCCTGGAATAAAGAGATGAGACTCAGATGATGGGATGAAACAGGGCCAAACTTTATTAACCGTAAACCGTATTTAACTCATAACCAACAAGAGAGGGGCCTGCTGTATTGTGGAATGATGCTGGTAGCAGAGGTCTCACAGAACCTCTTTTTCACAACAATGGATGAGTTTCATGCCCCAAGGCTGCACGGTCCTGAAGACAGCATGGCCCTGGCCGGCATATATCTGACCACCCCCGCACCTCTAGCCCCTTTTCTATTGGTGGCTTTTGGTCCCAAGGTGGCCCCAGCGTGTCCTCTCCCCCGGCACTGTAATCTCATGATCCACAGTTCTGAGGGTTTGAACGTGTTATACCTACCTGTGCTCCACTGATCTCACTGATCCATCTTCATTCCGCACTACCCACCACTGCAGGGAACTAGCCTAGCTATGTTTCCTGCCCCCAATCAAATTGTCCAACTCCAAACACAGGCCCCCTGTGAAAATTGTGCAAGAACAGCTCCAGACCCAAATCTGACAAATGAACCCCATCATCTCTAAACAACTCAGGTTGATCCACTTGTATGTTTTTGTGCTGAATTACAGACCCCAACTCTTTGCAGACTGCCCTGCACACTTCCCTATTTACGCTCCGGTGAGCCTTGTTAATGCAAAGTGGTGAACAATCTGCCCTTCACACCATCCTGGGGATTATAGTAGACCACACAATCTGTGTGTTTGGATGCATCAACTTCCATGAACACAAGTCTCTTGTGATGTCTAATATTAGGAACTTGCCACTCTGCTTAACTAAGTCATTACCAAGCAGATGTACTGCCAACACATCAGGGGGCGAACATGCAGAGGCCTTGGAAACAACACCCACAAACTCACCCCACAACATCCCTCTTCATCCTTTCCATTCTACACAGGCTGATGCCCCCAAACCCAAATTACGCCCCCAGGCCATTCTTTCCGTGTAACGTGCTGCCCAAAAGATAAAACTATGTCCAACGAACAAAATCCATTTCCGCCTCTCGATGCCCCACGAGCCTGCAAAACAAACAGAAAACAGCCAGCAACCAGCCTACACCTGGGGAAGTGTGTGGACATAGAGTTGAAATGTATTTGATGACCAGCGGCCCATCCTTTTTATGTCCATCCTTGGCCATAACCAAGGGCAGCTGCTGTCGAAGCTGCTCCTGTATGGAAGGAGTGTGTCCCAAAGCACCAGCCCCTCAAGCCAACCTGTTGAAGAGCTAGGTCTGTCACCTTCCAGAACTGGTACTTAGTAAGTGGGAGGCCATTGCTATGGCAAAAGAAATATCCACCATACTCTCCACTTAAAGATAGGTAACTCTCAACCGCTTGAACAGGGCAAATGTCATTGACAGAGCAAGGCCCCAATGAAATGTCAATTCGTCCATCTTGGAACACCTAATATGTAAGGAATCCTTATTGCCTAGCACCTGCATGTCACTCCTCTGTAATGCTGCTTGTGCGGTATCCCCTTTTCCTGCAGCTACGACCTCACTAACTCTAAGGGCACCAAAAATGCCACCAATGAAGCTGCTCTGAATAATGCCACCTCGTAAGTGTCCATGCAAATACTCCCCCATATTTGGCTAATTTTTATTAGTATAGCTGCTGTAAAGGGTTATCTGTCATCAGGCAGACTAACTCTTTCTCTCCTCCAGCCCTTGATCATTTTCTGGATGTGAAAATCCACTGTATGATTAGAGTAACCCTGTGCCTTGGCATAAAAGGCCAAGGCAGACATTTTACCTTGTACAGAGCTACGTGATAGACCCTTCCAGTGCAGATATACTACAAGTGCTCAAACGGGGTTGGCCAACTAGTATCCAAACCCAAACTGATTCTGAAATCTTGAAACTCCGTACTCACAGCTGAATACCTTTTACATGTCCTTGGACACAATGCAAAACCTATTGCACGCTTGGCCTCATCCCACCAATTAGCCAGACCTCTGGAGGGAGACTCTCGGGTTCTCTGGCTCTTGGAGCTAACTCCCTGAACCTCTCCATCTGTTGAATGCTGTTATCTAGTCCGGGGATGTGCCTTGCCTGCACTACAGTTTTAAATTGCAGGGTGCGCAATGTGAAGGCCCTAACTAGCCTCATAACTTGCTGTGATCTTGAAGAACCACTTGGTTGTTGCACAAGAAGCACACCACCGAGTTGGCCCATTCCTCTGACCAGAACCAAATTGCACACAGAACAGGGAAGAATTCCAGGAAGGTCAGGTCTCGAGTGAGACCCAACCTGTGCCAAGCCTCCAGCCACACACTTGCACACCACCTGCCTCTGAAATAAATACAATAACCACGGGAGCCTGCCGTGTCAGTCTGCACTTGGATGTCAGTGCCCAGACATATCTCTAACCTCCAAAAGGAAACTCCATTGAAAACATCCAAAAATCAAATCCTGCTGGATGCCTGCCATTACCCGTGTTCTATGGTCATCTAAGCCCTTTCATGGCCTCACATAGCCTACGTAAGAATGCCCGGCCTGGCGCCACCACTCAGCATGCAAAATTACGGTGCCAGACTATTTCCTGCAGCTCTCTAAGGGTAACTTTTTTCTTATTTATGAGGGCACTCAACCTTGCTTGTAACTCCTGCAATTTGTTAGCAGAGAGGCAACAGGCTTGTACCTGCATATCCAAATCTATGCCCAAAAAGGTCAACGAGGATGATGGACCCTCCGTCTTTTCCTCTGCCAGAGGCAAGCCCAGCTCCCCAGCCATGGCTTGAAAGGCTTCTAAGAGAAGCCTGCATCTTCCAGATCCCCATTTCCTGCATAACAAAAAGTTATCTAAATAATGGGCCGTGCTCGAAAGTCCCGTCCTGGGTCTAAAATTCCACTCCAAAAATGTACTGAGCTGTATAGAAGGAAATACAGTGGACCCTCGACCTACGGAATTAATCCGTATTGGAATGGTGGCCGCAGGTCGAAAAGTCCGTAGGTCGAGGGTCCATTTCCCATAGGAATGCATTGAAAACCCATTAATCCATAACCAGCCGAAGAAAAATACCCCCCCACCAAAAAAAGAAAATAAATACAAAAAGCAGCACCTTACCAGTCCGAAGGGGTCCCCCGCCGCCGCCATCGCCGCTGCCCGAGGCCTCCGAGGGCTTCCCCGCCGCTGCTGGAGGCCTCTCGGAGGTCCCCCGCCCCCGCAGGCTTTCCCAGGGTGGACCGGGCCTATCAGGGGAGGGCTTCCCCTGGGTGGCGGGGGAAGTCCAGGAGTCCAAGCATGGCTGGGATCACCCGGCACGGCGTGGCTCCCAGCAGCAGCGGCGGCAGCGGGGGACCTCCGGAGGCCTCCCATGGCGGTGGAGAAGCCCTGGGAGGCCTCCGGAGACACAATCAGTGAGGGGGACCAACGGGCAATCGACCTACGGACCGGAAGGGGGAGGTGGGGAAAGCACCAAATTTGAATTTGGCGCTTTCCCCGCCTCCCCCTTCCGGTCCGTAGGTCAATTCTCCGGCCACAAGTCGATGGGAAATTTTGCGGCCGGAGAAGTCCATAAATCGAAAAGTCCGTAGGTGGGGACGTCTGTAAGTCGAGGGTCCACTGTATAGCACACAGAGCATAATTTTGAATGTATGGTGTCATTAACCATATCGCCATTTCTTAGGAACTACCCCTAGGGGGGAAACCCTGAGGTGAGGAACCAAGGGCCACTCAAAGGGGCCCATGACTCTCCCTTCCCTTACCTCTTTATCGATCTTTTGCCTAACTGCATGCTCCATGTCCTTCACTGATTTGAGATTATTGGCCGAAGCACCCTTCTGTTCCCCCACTGCAGATATCCTAAAACCAAACCTAAAACCTGCTAACAAATAGGCTCCTTATCCTCCTTTTTGAGATAAGATTGCAGCCATTTTTCCAACACAGCAACTTTAATGGGACTAGGGCCCTTTTGCAAGGGGGGCCTTCCCCCTCAGATTTCTTTCTTCCTCCATGGTCTTTACCACCAGCTCTTTACCCCTGCCCTTTAAAGCAGGTGGTACTAGCATGCTGGACTCCACACACGGAGCACTCATGGCAATATCAACACGGTTTCCGTGTACAGGTACCCCAGGACTTGAATTCCCAACAGAGCAGCAGGGTTGAACCACCTACCCCGTCATTACACAGGAATTGTACAGTTGACCTGTCCTGCAAATCAAGTGGCCACTATTGAATCTCTCTCCCAAAGCTGGCCTCGCTGGTGTCATGTACTTCAGCCAAAGACCTGGCTGCAGCTCGTCCCAGCAGATGTTAAGATGAATCACCACTCTCATTCTGAACTATTCATCATAAAGGAGCCATGCATGGCCTGGATATTCCACATATGTCCTGTAAATCAGGTCTAAATATTGAATCAAAGACTACTCTCCACGGTTGCGCTTTTATGATTACCCCAAAATAAATAAAAAATCCTGGTAACCAATTAGCCCAGGATCGTTCTGGCTTCTTTCACCGGCACCTCTTCTTGTCCCTGTCATCTTCCTTATCTAACTCCTTGGAATCTACCTTTCTGTTCAACAACTCAAAGACATCCACATAATTACCTCCCCAAATCTTCTCTTTAGTGGCTGGAGTCAGGTGATCACCTAGGGACATAGCATAATTCCCGAATGGCAAAGTTTTTAACAGGACAAAGTTGTAACCCGTTGTAGCATGTCAACTTTATTATGTAATTGGTTCATGTTTGGTTATGTTAATTGTTCATGCATATTCTTGTTGCTGAGAGGCGGAGCCGAGAGAGATGGTATAAGAGGCAGAGCCTGAGAGTGTGAGGGGATCAGATAGTCAGAGAGATGAGTAGAGATAGAGTGTGGAGTTTGGGGAAATCTGAGGAGTGATTAGAGTTAGGAGTGTATTATCAAATAGAAGATTGTTGTTAATAATAAATTTACCTAAAGAAGGTATTCATGAATCACTATCAATTTCTGTAATCAATAAACACGTTATATTTAAAATGCTTTGAAGTATGGACCTGCATCATCTTCCTGAAGTAATGGTGATTTAGTGATCACCTGGTGGCAGCAGTGTAAAAGAGGGGATTGTTTGCCTTCGTGTGCTCTGAGTCTTGACGGTCAAGTAAGGGGCACGAGGGTGAACGTCACACCCGTGTCTGGCACTGAGGGGTATGGCCAGACTTCCACCCCTGGCATAGCCCCCAAAGGTGCCGGGAAAGTGACCAGAGGGTATGGGGCGCTCCAGTTCCCCACCGCCAAACTATGAACTGGTATTCCTTGTGGCTAGACCCCTAAGCTTCCTGGGCTCCCCATACTATACTGCAGGGTAGTGGGTGTTTGGGCCTGGCCAAGGAACGACCAAGCCCATACAACCATGGCAGGTTTTGTGCCCAGTGGAACTGCAAACTAACCTATCAAAGGCACCACTGTTGTGTCCTGCCGAGCACCCACTGCCTCACTCTCTTGACTAGCCTTCGATGACATATCCCATCTATCAGCGGACGTACCCGGCCGTGGTCTGTGGCTGTTCATCCCCGGGGAACACGACAGTTCTTCCACCTCCTTGGACTCAACTCCAGCTGTCCGAGCTGATGTTGCCTGGGAATCCGATGACTGCAATAGCCCTTGGCGATCAGTTTCTAAGATAGTCTTATGTCCTGTCTGGCTATCAGCCAAGGCCTTCAATTTAGTGCACCTGTGTCCCTTGGAATCCCTGGAGGATCGATGTGGCTGGGCTTCAGCTGCCCTAGCTGTAGCCTGCGCTTTGCGCTCTGACTCTCAAGCTGCTGTCTTAGCCTGCAGAACCTCCCAAACTGGCCAACTTCATCAGAAGATGACCATGATGAAGGGTCTGCAGGTGCTGCCTTGCACTTGGCCGGCTCCTTGCTATTACTAGTTCCCTGGCCCTTTTTGGGGCCCATGGGTGCAGTTGTGCTGGCCCCAAATCTGCTCCCCAAACTGAGTCCCTAGGAGGCTAGGTCTCTATAATTAGGTTGGGGCAGACTCAGAACCTACCTCCCCCATCCTAAGTGACCTGTGAGGGCCTCCCTCTATACTTCCTCTTTTTAAAAATGATATTACTATTTATTACGATTATATTAATGGCCGTGCCAATATTGACCAGTGTACAACTGTGGTCCAAGGGGGGGGGTGGCTGCCTGCTAGTGCCAATCCCACTCCTTGTTACTTTATTTCCCCCTTCTATGCTATTTCATTCTTCCCTAGCTCTCTTTTTTAATGCGGTTTTCTAATTTTATTTTATTTTATTTTGCTTTGCTTTGCTTTGCTTTTGGAACAAATAGTATGGAGACCCCAAAAGATGTAAGGGGGTAGTAAAATGAGGATGGGAAGGAGTTACTCAGTACTAAACCCCCTTGAGCCTCCCAAACCCCTTTCTTCCTGCAGCCTCCCCAAGGGGAAAAAACCCCAGTGAGGCCTTTTCATCCCCAATGCTTCCTTTTATTTTATTTACTTTATTTTATATAGTGCCCAATAATTATGTACAGTGGTACCTCAGTTTGCGAACACCTCAGTTTACGTAGTTTTCAGTTTACAAACCAAAATCCATAAGAAATAATGCCTCAGTTTACGTTGTTTTCCTTTTTTCCCCAAAGTACAAAAGGGTTTTCCCAGGGCACATTGCACCTATAGTGCCAC
Organism: Intellagama lesueurii; assembly: GCA_037013535.1. NCBI lineage: Eukaryota > Metazoa > Chordata > Lepidosauria > Squamata > Agamidae > Intellagama > Intellagama lesueurii. Next base: position 130,126,075 of record JBAJHW010000003.1, on the reverse strand, counting down.
CCCTTTTGTAGCGCAATTGGCATTTCGGTTTACAAAATTTCCGCATTACATAACGTCGCATTGAACGGATCAATTTCGTAAACCGTGGTACGCCTGTATGTGTATGTATATAATTATTAATATAAATTGGGGGATCCAATCCCCAAGCCAAACCACATGGGGGGTGTGCCAATGCAACCCCCCCCCCAATCCTCAAGTCTCTCAAGCCACAGGAGAAAAACAACTGCATCATGAGGGCAGGTGCAAAAGCGCAGCCTGTCCTCTTCAGTTGAAAGCCTCGAAAGAGGCCAATTAGGGAAGGAGCACCCATTAAATAGGTGCTCCTTCTCCCTCCCCTCCTGGATCATCAGGACATGCTCTACACATCTCATGATATTCCAGGTGGGGAGGGCAAAGTGGCTCCTCACAGCAAAGAGACTCGCCCACGGAGCCCACCATTAGCTGAGACACCTTATCTGAGAGTAGGACCTATCTTGCAGAATCTGGGAGAAGATTTCACATATTTAAATGATCTAACTACATGGGGAGAGGATGAGAAAAGCATGGGTATTTCTCTGGAAAACCTGCATTTATCCCTATGAAAAAAAGCCTCTTTATGAGATCTCTGAAACTTGGTCAGATTACTTAAATCTTACTCAGTCACTCAGGACCCACTGAAGTAACATTCAAAACAACCTGCATGAGTGACTCATGAAACTGGAAGCAAGTCTGTCATGTGAGAAAACATTAAGGGAGCAGAACCACTCAGCTCCTGCTGGGGTTCCTCCCTACCATAAGGCAGAGTGAGGTAACAGCCTTAAGTGGCAGATACACAAAAGCAGTATTGGCATTTCATTCTAAGTCTTATGCCTCTTCCTTTTTGTTGAACAGCGAAGGCTTGTGTGCCACAAAAGCTATCCTGTTCCCCTAGGTTAGCCTGATGCCTCAGAGTGTAGTGGAAGATGATGTTTTGTTGCTAATATTCAACCAGTAGTCTAGTTGCCTTCCATATGTGGAATATAAGAGTGGGTGCCACTTTGTCCTTTGCTTAAGGCAAAAAAACATTGGGGGTCAGGTCTAATTTTTCTTAATGTCTGTGAATGGTTTACCTTTGACAAAATTATACCCTGTGTATTTAGGATTAGTGTAGAAACCTTCAGAATACACAAATATGCATGAGTTAAAACAATGCTTTGACAAATGAAACTCAGATATGTTGTGCTCTTTTAAAGAGCCCCTTCAGGCACTCAAAATATTTGAAAAGTAACTCAACAGAACATCTGAAATGTTGCTTCTTTGAATTGTCTTAAGCTTAAAAGGGTTTTAAACGTATCCAATGTCAGGCTTCCTTTGCATATCTCAATGTCAAAATACAAAGCAAGTAAAGCCCACTATGAAAGAAATCAAACAATCTATTGGGAGTAGAGGGAGTGCAAAGCCATATCAAAAGCAACCTCAGCCAAATGACACAAACAACCTCCTTGAAACAGAATTGTAAATCAAAACAATTATTACAAAATAGCCTTGAAATGCAAAATCAAACTGATTAAAGCCAAATAAAAGAAAATGAAATTAGGTGCATGGTAGTGCAGCTATGTTATTGTGTAGTATAGCAAATCAATATTCTATAAGGAAATTCTAAAAATGTAGGCAGCCTAAACAAAAACATTATAACTTTGAAAGTGAACTTCACATAAGCACCAAATTTGGTACAGATTTAGCAGACAGACTCCTCCTATTCTGAATCAGACATGGGGAAGTTTGGATAGAGGGTTTTCAAGTTATGATTTTTTAAAATTAAAAATGTCTCCCTTCTGTGCAGAAGTAGGCACAGAGCTAGTATAAGTTTAAAAGACCACTGTTTATTATTTTGAAATAGAATGGTTCGCCCCACATGGTTGTTTTATTTGGAAAGAATCCAGACTGTGGGGCTGAAATATTGATCCTGAAAAAAGGCCTTTCAAAAGGAATAAACAGTCACTTTGTTATGTGACTGAACATTCATGGAACAGGCTTACCAGCAAGAGCATTGCAAGGTAGATACATTTTTGAAGCTTTGTGGGCAGGGAAAGGAGATGTTTGGAGAGCAATGAAAGCCCACAGAAAGAGTCAAAAGACAGGTTGTCTTTGTAAAGTCAAAAGAACAGCCTTGCTTTAAAAAAAAGTTATGGAGTGACAGTCCTCCAGAAAGGGAGACATTCTACCATGTATCTCCAGGGAATTAGCATACAGTTTTGTAAGGCATATTCAAAGTATTTCTGCAGTACAAAAGCACAAAGCAGTTGTTGCTAAACCTGAGTGCTTTCAGTAAACATTATCTCACCATTTCCAAGGCTCCTGACACAATTCTTCAAAAGCGAAATCAGCTCTAGAACTGGGGTGATGAAACTGTTTGACTCTGTCAGTCAGAACCCAATTAACTTTTTTCCTACTGGTCCACTTTTCCCAACAATATTGTCTATTCTGGTCAGTTATTTATTTTCATTATATGAGCATGGCAGGACAGCCTCAGATTACTCAATTTTGTTCTAGTGAGAGTTCAGGCTTGATTTCATTGAGCACCTTTCTGGCACCACCTTTCAAATGAGTTATTTGTGTCCCTGACTTTTTTTCACTGTCTTTCTTTCACATACTATAGATGATTTTGAACTTGGTTTCCAGTGACGACCTTTGCTAATTCTGAGCCCTCCCCATTTATTTATTATTTTTATTTCAAAAGGTCAGAGAACATATTTTGGAAAACATGCACACTGCAGTTTCATAGAGCTTTTGATCATACACAATTTTTCTTCCTCAAGTTGCCTACCCTAATTAAATAATTTGGAAATTAGGACATATATTTCTAGTCTGCATTCTGTGGAGAGGGCATCTCAACATTTTTTTACCAGAAAGTTTGAAGGGTCTGTATGTTTCTCCATTGTAAGTGTTGCACTCAGACTTTTGCTTCACCATTTTATTAAGTCTAGAAACAACTCATCAAAATATTTGACATAGAGGGACTACAGCCACATCCCAGCTGTTCTAGCTGCTGTCCTCTCTTAGTAACCATAGAGAGATCATGTGTTCATCTTCTGGGATCCTCTAGTATTGGGTAATTCTACCTGAAGGAAGTTTCTGTGCAAATTTATGTGTAGTGTATGTATATGTAACTTTTGGTTTCAAAAATTTAATTCTTTAAAAAAGTTCTCCGGTTTATCAATGTGGGTTACTATGCTTCTGCAGCCATTATTCAAAACACCAATAAATGGCCTAATATTGCTGCACAATATCATGCCAGTAGAAAAACAAATGCCATACTTTACATATCAAAGGGCAACCTGCATGTTGACAACACTAACGGCAACAGTTAAGATGATCTACATGATACCCTTTTCTACTCGTCACCATTCTCACTTGTTTTTTTTTTAAAAAAAAAAAACAATAGCCCTGACAATTGCTTTGTGTTTGGATGAGAAGTGGTTAACTGATGAAAAAAGGAGTCAACTTCTTGGATTGTCCCTTGCTTAGTATCTCTTTGAATGATTTTGAGCACAAGAAGGTATCCTGTAGAGCATCTTGACTGCTGCCATTGGTGTTGTCAACATTAAAGCTGCTCTTTGCTGTTCAAAGCTTGGCATCCTTTTTTTGCTGGCAATGCAGGCACAATATTGTGCGGCAATATCAGGACATTTTCTGGCCTTTTGAATTGTGACTAGAGATAGGATATTCATATCTGTCTTCCAGGGGAGACAAATAAAAATATTGCCACCACATGTGGCCAGGATGATTGGACCCACAACCCAGATTCTGCCCGTTAACTTACCGCTTGCAGTTTGGCCCACATGGCCGTCATCGTTCACCCTGCACCAGTCACTGAAGTAGCCTGGCCAGGCCTTCCCTGCCTCCCTGCACTGCTGATTATTCAGCAGCTGAGTGGGGAGACTCGTCATCCCATCTCTTCGCCAGATTGGTCAGCAGCACAAGGAGGTGGGGAAACTCTGGTCAGACTATTTCCATGATTGGCATGGCGCAAATGACAATGGCTGCATGTGCCATGCTGCAAACGGTAATTAGATGGCCTTGGTTCTGGGGGGGGTGGGTCAAATCAGCCCGGCCACCTGTGGTGGCAATATTTGTATTTCTCTCCCCTGGGAGAAAAATATGAATATCCTATCTCTAATTGTGATTATAAAGGGACGTGGTGGTGCTGCGGGTTAAACCGCAGAAGCCTCTGTGCTGCAAGGTCAGAAGACCAGCAGTCGTAAGATCGAATCCACGTGACAGAGTGAGCTCCCGTCGCTTGTCCCAGCTCCTGCCAACCTAGCAGTTCGAAAGCATGTAAAAATGCGAGTAGATAAATAGGTACCACCACGGTGGGAAGGTAACGGCATTCCATGTCTATTCGCACTGGCCACGTGACCACGGAAACTGTCTACAGACAAACGCTGGCTCTACGGCTTGGAAACGGGGACGAGCACATCCCCCCAGAGTCGGACACAACTGGACTAAATGTCAAGGGGAACCTTTACCTTTACCTAATTGTGATTATAGAGACACAATATCCATACACTGGAGGTTGTTTGAAGAATTGAATTCTAAGTCTTTTGCTGGTACATATAGTATATCTACAAAACAATTTAACCAGACATTTCTTCGGCAACTGCATCATGATCTACATATTTTGCTCAGAGTTTTTTGAAGCAAATGAGGAGGTTCTAGTTCAGATGAAACATTTTGAGGAAAGCAAAAAAGTGTTTCTAATTGAATGCTACTACTTATAAATGACACTATCATTTGCTATTCCTGGCCTGTATCTATGGATCACATATTTTATTTCACTTAAGGTCAGTCACATATAAATCCTATTGACCCCAGTGGGTCTGGTTGGTTTCAGCTACTGGAAGTCAAATAAATTTCAAACAAACTTGAACTTTCTCTGTACGTGTTTTCTGTACATTGGATACTAGATCTGCTCACAGAATTCATAATCTCAAAGTTTGACTTGGACTGTATATATATCTCCATATTTTAAAAATGTCAAATATCTGGCCAAAGTGAAGTACTTTTAAGTCACATTGATTTCAATAGAAGAATCTAGACTGGGCTTATATCTCTCCCATCAAAATCAAAGAAACTATCATGTGTGTAACTTTGGCCTTTTTTGCTCTTGATCTTTTGTACCCCAGAACATAATCTCTTTGGTTTATCACTTTCATATGAGATCAAGTCTTCCTTTTACACAAGTTATTCCATCTATAATAAAACAGAAATGATAATGCTTAGTTTGCTGGCATTTTAAAGGCACCATTAATCTTTACAGTATTCTTCTTGTGCATTACCCCTGGGTGTAATTCTGTCGCAAAGCTTGAGAAATGATAGTTAAGACTTCTTTTCTCTTCTTCCCCATTTCATATGCATTTGCCAGGGCCATGGATGATTGTGCTGCCAGTGAAACATTCAGATAAAAATAATACAGTACAATGAGCTCCTAGTGAACAGTGTTTGGAATGCAAAATATATTGTTATAGGTTGAGTACAATAGTACACTGTTACAGGGTTTCTTGTTTCTTACTTCATTTAACAAAGGGCAGATGAAATTCCAGAAATTACCCCCCTCTGAATAACTAAATTAAAAGGACATCTGGACAGAAGGTACTCAAAGAGGAATGACGTTTCATGCATATACAAGTGGACTTTACAGCTCCCTAGTGTGTCTTTGAAAGACTGACATCTTGGTCCAGAAGATCACAGGAAGAACAGATCTAACCTTTAGATATGAAGTAGGTCTTTCTGAGCTGCAGAGACACAAGAGAACAGTTAATCATATTGTCAGTTTGCAGTACAAAAGGGAACTCAGAGTGGACAAATTGTGGGCCACATGTAGCTCTGCCCAGCTTGTTCTAGCTGTCCAAGCTGCCTCCATGAAATACGACAGTGGGACAAAGAGCAGTATTTTTACCTTTTCCTCATGGCAGGGTAGAAGACAACTGTGCAGTCTACAAAGCCTGATGGCACAGGAGAGTGCAGTTCACTCTTCTCACCCACAACCTCTTATTCTATGGAGAGTTTCAAGACAAGCCTTCAAATAATAGTGGGGTAGATGAGGGGAAAGAATAGAAGAGCCAAATTGACACTAATGGAGATTACATATAATTGAGATGTTCTAGCCGGATCACATAAATTATTTTGATCAAATTTCAGAGAAAATAGGTAAACTGCCTCTCCCAACACATTTAATTATGGGAAAACAAGATATGTAGCATGATTCAAATCAAGTGGATATTTAAATTAGGTCCCTAATCCCTTCAACCAGTTCTCCTCAGAAACTACAGAATATCAGACAGCAGTTCATAGGGATCTCCAAAAAAGCTGTGCTCCTGGCATTCCATAGGTAAAGGTAAAGGTTCCCCTTCACATTTAGTCCAGTCGTGTCCAACTCTGGGGGGATGTGCTCATCCCCGTTTCCAAGCCATAGAGCCAGCGTTTGTCCGAAGACAGTTTCCGTAGTCATGTGGCCAGCGCGACAGAATGCCGTTACCTTCCCACCGTGGTGGTACCTATTTATCTACTCGCATTTTTACATGCTTTTGAACTGCTAGGTTGGCAGGAGCTGGGACAAGCGACGGGAACTCACTCCGTCGTGTGGATTCGATCTTACGACTGCTGGTCTTCTGACCTTGCAGCACAGAGGCTTCTGCGGTTTAACCCGCAGCACCACCACGTCCCTATTGGCATTCCATAGGGTGATGTAAACTACACCAGATTGAACTTGGTTCCTATGGTTCTTTCATTTTCCTTAGTTATGTTCAGCTTCACCTGCCCAAGTTTCTGCCACTGATCATGGCCTGTCAGGACATGGAGTCATTGTGTTATTGCCAGTCTCTTGAAACCCTGTAGCTCATCATATCAGAAGCTGGGTGGTCTCTTTTTTCATGAAGAGAAGAGTGGGTCATCTTTATGTATAAACCACATTCAGACATTCATAATGAGATTAAACTCTACACATAAAGAAAGGGAATGCACTAGCCCCACACGCTCCATATAAAATAACAAATTTCCAGCTAGCATTTTTGCTAGTCCCTTTTCTATTTGTAAAGGGGACCGTTAAGTCATTGCCATGAAGAAAAAGATGCTGTAGCAGCTTACAGGAGCAGTAGATCATTCTAGTAGAATATTTAGAATCCCCAAATAAAGCAGTGTGGCATTCGCCCAGGTCATGAATATTCATATGCTATTTTCATAGACCAATGGGAGTGCTGGAGGGGCGGAGTCACAAGATATAAGAGACTCAGGAGGAGGAGGAGATAGCTAAATATAGATAAGGTTTAGATAGGTTTTTGAGATGAAGAATTAGTGTTAGAGAGTTGAGAGAGTTTTGGAGTTTGGGTTGGAGAATGGTGGTTGAGGGTGGATAAAGAAGAATGTTTGTTTAAGAGTTAACAACATTGCTTGTTCTGTCAACACCTGTATCAATAAACAATTTCTATTTGGTTCTTTTAAAATGACATATGGCTTGGACAGCTATCATTAATAATAGGTATTGTTGATGAAATCAACTGGTGGCAGCTGAGGGGCACATAGCGTGAGCTCCTTGGTTTGGTAAAACAAACAGGTGCCATGTGGAATCGTGACAAGCAGCAACATAGGGAAAGGGCTGTATAATAAGTTATTATTATCATTACAAAATCTTTCTAAGGGAAGTGTAGGGAACTTTGGGCCTGGGGTTGAATTCAGTCCCACTGGGTTCCCAATTAATCCTTATGGGATTCCCAGACAGTCACAACTCTTTCCTCATTTCAGTATCATTTGGTGGTTTCCCAGCTTTCTACATTAAAAAGTAAAAATGCCTCCCCCAAGGTTTAGTTACTGCCAGTAGGAGCTTATTGGACCTAATATGCTGTTATTTTTTAAATTTTTATATTTATCTTTGTCCATGTCCAACACTAGCATTAAACCTTCGAGAAAGTACCTGAAACTGAATTTGGCCCTGGGGTTTTGATCTTAGACAAAACCCATTCTTGTTGAGTCATTTTAGAACAGAGCTTAGTCTTAATTAATTATTTGCAACTTGTATCAATTTATTTTGCAGTAGCTGGCATACAGTATATCACAGAAGTGAGTACATCCCCTCATATTTCATAAATATTTTAGTATATCTTTTCATGTGACAACACTGAAGAAATGACACTTGGCTACAATGTAAAGCAGTGAGTATACATCTTGTGTAACAGTGTAAATGTGCTGTCCCCTCAAAATAACGCAACACACAGCTATTAATGTCTAAACCGCTGGCAACAAAAGTGAGTACACCCCTAAGTGACAATGTCCAAATTGGGCCCAAGTAGCCATTTTCCCTCCCTGGTGTCATGAGACCCGTTAGTGTCACAAGTCTCAGGTGTGAAGGGGGAGCAGGTGTTATCACTCTCACTCTCTCAGACTGGTCACTGGAAGTTCCACATGGCACCTCATGGTAATGAACTATCTGAGGATCTGAAAAAATGAATTATTTCTCTACATAAAGATAGCCTAGGCTATAAGAAGATTGCCAAAACCCTGAAACTGAGCTGCAGCACAGTGGTCAAGTCCATACAGTGGTTTAACAGGACAGGTTCCACTCAGAACAGGCCTCGCCATGATCGACCAAAGAAGTGGAGTGCCCGTGCTCAGCATCATATCCAGAGGTTGGCTTTGGGAAATAGACGTCTGAGTGCTGCCAGCATTGCTGCAGAGGTTGAAGGGGTGGGGAGCCAGCCTGTCAGTGCTGAGACCATACGCCGCACACTGCATCAAATTGGTCTCCAGGGCTGTCGTCCCAGAAGGAAGCCTCTTCTAAAGATGATGCACAAGAAAACCCGCATACGGTTTGCTGCAGACAAGCAGACTAAGGACATGGATTTCTGGAACCATGTCCTGTGGTCCGATGAGACCAAAATAAACTTATTTGGTTCAGATGGTGTCAAGCGTGTGTGATGGCAACCAGGTGAGGAGTCCAAAGACAAGTGTGTCGTGCCTAAAGTCAAGCATGGTGGTGGGAGTGTCATCGTCTGGGACTGCATGAGTGCTGCCAGCACTGGGGAGCTACAGTTCATTGAGGGAACCATGAATGCCAACATGTACTGTGACATACTGAAGCAGAGCATGATCCCCTCCCTTCAGAGACTGGGCCGCAGGGCAGTATTCCAACATGATAATGACCCCAAACACACCTCCAAAACGACCACTGCCTTGCTAAAGAAGCTGAGGTTAAAGGTCATGGACTGGCCAAGCATGTCTCCAGACCTAAACCCTATTGAGCATCTGTGGGGCATCCTGAAATGGAAGGTGGAGGTGCACAACGTCTCTAACATGCACCAGCTCTGTGATGTCATCATGGAGGAGTGGAAGAGGACTCCAGTGGCAACCTGTGAAGCTCTGGTGAATTCTATGCCCAAGAGGGTTAAGGCAGTGCTGGAAAATAATGGTGGCCACACAAAATATTGACACTTTGTGCCCAATTTGGACATTGTCATTTAGGGGTGTACTCACTTTTGCTGCTACGCCTGTAGCAGACTTCAAAGGAGCAAATTTCTTCTGTATTGGACCTAAAGCCTGCTTGATACCGTCATACATTCCCTTGATGTTACCTGTGTCCACTGCTGTCTGTATCTGAGAGCAGAGCTGAAGCCAATAATCGTTAGAACATCTCTTGGCAGGCTGTTGGACTTTGCTACGAGCAACTTGAAGAACCTACAAGTTGTACTCACTAGGACAGGCTTTGTATGCTGCTAGAGTTCTCCTCTTTTCCTCGATGAGTGGCTCTCTCTTGGGGATCTTTTTGATAGTAGCTGCCAGGTCGTCATAGAATTTGTCTTTGACTTCTGTTGTAGACGACAGTGTTGGTGCATATGCACTAATGAGGGTGACCGGTCCTGCTGATGAGTGGAGCTGCAAAGACAGGATTCTTTCACTCCCCACAGTAGGTGGAACAATGGATCTCAGCAGATTATTTCTAACTGCAAAGCCAACACCATATTCCATGGTCTCATTCAATGTTTTTCCCTGCCAGAAGAATGAGAAATATTTTTCTTTGACAGAGCCCGAGTCTGGCAGTCTCGTCTCTTGCAGGGCAACAATGTCCATCTGCAGCCTACTCAGTTCCATGTCAATGACAGCTGTCTTGCATGCATCGCCTATTTCCTGCAGGTCGTCAGAAAAGCCAGGGGTCATGACCGAACATTCCAGGTGCCCAACTTTATGGCAGAAGTTTTCTTTTGATTATTGCATGGTGCAGGGTTATCGATCTCCTTGTTGGCTTTCACCCTAAACCCCACACGCCCTGTAGTTCATACTATTTGGAGAAAAGTAGGGAGTTCAATTCCTGCCAACCTAGCAGTTCAAAAGTATGTAAAAATGTGAGTAGATAAATAGGTACCACCACGGTGGGAAGGTAACGGCGTTCCGTGTCTAGTCACGCTGGCCACGTGACCACGGAAACTGCCTTCCGACAAACGCTGGCTCTATGGCTCGGAGACGGGGATGAGCACCGCGCCCTAGAGTCGGACATGACTGGACTAAATGTCAAGGGGAACCTTTACCTAGGGAGTTCAATAGCAGCATTGTAACTCTTGACCCTTCTTGATGTGGAAGTCTCTGGAGCAATGGCCAAGGGTCTGGAAGGAAAACTCCATGGCAGTAAGTCTAGAGGCAGTAAGCCTACAGGTCAACAATAGTGTAGATCCTGGGAATCTCCTCACACATCATATGTGCTGTAGGTAAGTCCATGCAGGATGTAATCTATAGCAGGAAATGTGGCAACTATTGTACATGCATAGTTTACTGTGTGGTCTGACTAAGGGAAAAAAGTATATTTCTCTCTGACATTGGGGTGGTATATTAACTGGTTAGGCAGGTTTTATTGGGATTATGGACCCATTAACTTTCATAAAAATTTTCATAATCACTTGGGCCAGAAGCAGTTTCAGCTCTCCAAATTTTGCCTGTACTGCAACTGAAACATTAAATGACTCGATTCCCAGCCACCCACCCAGATCTCAGATTTTCACCCTCTCAAGGAATGGGATGCTGGTGATCTGGCAGTCTAATTTAGGATGCTAGCTAATACTAGATCACATTATTTTGCCACCTAGGTCAGTGTTGTTCACTTACTGAGAGGAAGTCTTCATTCAGAGGTTTTACACATCACTTGCTGCATGATTCTTTTACATGGAAACACCATGGAATCCAGCGATGACCTTCTCCATGCAAAATGTCCTTGAGCTAAGGTACTTCTTTGCCCATTGAGCTCATTTTATGAACCCCTCTCTGTTACCGGTTGCAGGAGGGGTGCCTGACATTTATCCTGAGTCTGGGACCAAGGATGAAGGATGCAAACCTCCCAAGGAACAAGGATGTACAAAGGAGAGGCAAGAACTAGTGTAGCCAGCAAATTTCATAACTGTCTGGTTCATAATCCACATAGCCTGACTTGTAATGCTTGACTAATATATGAGACGCACACTATTGCAGCTGGAATGTCATATGGGCTTCTGAACATTCACATTTTGAATTCAGAAGACTAGGCTTGGATATATCTTTGTTTATACCATGAAGCAGGTGATATGTGGTTTCAAATGTATCCCAAATCCATTAATTCAGAAAACACTGGACATTTTATTTATTGCATGTCAAGGTGCAATGGAGGTAACAAGCAATAAATTGTCTACTGCCACTGGAATACCTGGATATGTAGCTCCGAACAGTCTCCAACACAATGGATTAGGCAGGGATAAATGTGCATGTGTGTATTTCAGGCATCTCTTGATGAGCATTCATGCTGAACAGCACATGGTGAGCATCCATGCATGACTAGAGTAGTGGACTGGTATTTGGGAGATCCAGGTGTTCATCTCTGCTTAGCCATAAACCTCACTGTATGACCCTGATCTAATGAACGTATCTCAACCTGAGATATTTTACAGATTTGCTAAGGGATGAAGAGAGGAGGAGAGGGAGGAGAAAATATACTACACTGGGCTCACTACAAAAAAAGACAGAATATAAAATGAATGAATGAATGAATAAATAAATAAATAAATAAATAAATAAATAAATGTGTTATTACCTTATCAGAACTGTTGCTTTCCATGGTAGTTAAAACCTCTGATACATTCAAGTGTAAATCTAACTATTAGTTCCAGCTAAAATACATCCATATACATAAAATTCTGGGACATACATAAAAGCTAATACAACCTCACTGAATTTTAATATATCTTCCGGTTTTACACAAAAGATTAACCAACCAAACAGAAATCTATGAGTCTGAAAAAGAAACAAGAAATGTCTCTGAAGCAATGCTGTGCACAATATATCTACATGGCAGCAGTATCCACTCGAACAAAGTTATCAGGCTCTCTCAAACCTTAACTTGCCACCAGGGAAATCACTGTGAGGCATGACAAGATGATATCATAACCCAGAAAAAAAAGCATTGTAATGACAAGTATCCCAATCAATTTTAAGGAGGTATGTATAACAATGGAGGAACATTTCTGTGTATTTAGTATTCATGTCTAATATGCCTGGCAAGGATCCTTAGCTATATAAGGCTCATTACAGTCCCTGCAGTCTCTTTGAACTCTTTTAGCAGTATATGAGGTTTCTTAGGGAAAGGGAACACTTCTAGTGCCCAATGGCTGAAATCCAAAAGTAGGTCACGACTGAAATGGGCCCATTTAATCAGTGGAATTTGCAGAGAATTTGACTTATCAGATCCCCACTGGTTCAATGGGTCTATTCTAGTTTCAGCTTACTATCAGATTTCAGCCAATATCAATCAAGAGACTTTCATCTGTTTTGTTAATGGAAATGTCACAAGGTACTATCTGTAAAGACAGAGGTGGGGACTTGTGATTTCTGGGTGTTGCTGGACTGTAGCTGCTATCTTCCTTAATCATTGACTACTGTATGGAGATGATAACATCACCCATGCAATAAGGATATTAGCAGCAAACACAACAAAAGCCCTATTCAGACATTTTCGCCTGAAACCATGTAGGGTTTGAAGGATGATGGGGATATAGGATGCAGATCAGTTTTGCCCCTATATCCGCTCCCACATAGACATCACTCAGACCTTTTTGTGTTCAGCATGAAGGTTTGAAGACCCTATCAGCATGTTCACCTGACTGTGCTTATAGTAGTCACATGTTGGGCAGCTCTGTTCATCCATGCACTGCTCAGGTGAGTGTGTGCAGGTATATTATCAGATCTGTACTGGATGTACAAAAGTTTGAGTGACATCTTGTAAGTGGGAGGAGGTGAATGGTGTATTACATTGTCTCCATCATGCTTAAAGCCCTACACAGTTTCAGGCCATGATGCCTAAATACAGCTAAAGATTCTCCAAGTGCCTTAAAGACTATCAGATATATTATGGAATTAGCTTTTGTGGACTCAGTCCTTTTCATTATACAGTATGCTGGAAAAGGCTGGATGCACAAAAGCTTATGCTATTATGAATTTGTTAGTCTTTAAGATGAACAGTTTCTTTGTTGTGAATGTAAAATAAGGCTGCTTTGAGCAATAATTTTAAGAAAAAGCCATTAGGAAAAATGGTTCCTATTTCTTGTATATGTGCATACATTGACCAGGGTTGTTTCAGTTTTTGTTATAAATCAGCCAATCTATTCTGCTTGCTGTGTGCTGCATGCACATGTACCTTCAGAAAGGGAAATACAGGAATGTTGTGCAAAATATTATTTTGCACAAATTGCAAAAATCACAATTAAAAACACACCATTTGGAGTCTTGGTTTCATCCTAGAGATGAGATTTCTCAAGAGGGAAACAAAAACCCCGAGGATGCTGTCTAATTTTGCCAGTGCTAATGCTGAGTCTAAAAAGAGAATGTGTAAAAAGCTTGCTAGGTTATGTTTATATTTATATTGTTGTGTTGGCAATAAATAATAAATTGAGTATTTTAAAAGGTGCAAAGTAATAAAACTTTTGTCATATTGTTTCAGCTTATTGTTTGATTAAACGTTGGTTAACTTACTACTGTTCTGTATCTGAAAAATTATTAAACTCAGCATTTTAAATGAGTAATGGGTAAATGGTAGGTCAGCAATTACTGGTAGTTTTCTGGATGATTTACAGTAACTCACAGGTATTTCTAATTCCCGGTTGCCCAACAACATAAAAAACAAAGAGTTCCTCTAAATTAGATGGCTAAGTGCAAACATTTGGGGGGAGAGGAATGAGGGGTAGATACAAAGGTCTGTGAGCTTGTTTCTAAACGGTTTAGGACCTCGATACTTGGCGGAACGCCTGCTCCCACCGAGATCTACCCGGATCACCCACGCGAGTCAGGAGGTGAGGTTGAGGAGCCGGACGCCAACGGAGGCCCGAAGGGAAAAGACACGAAACCGGGCCTTCTCGGCGGTGGCTCCTCGCCTCTGGAATGGCCTCCCACCGGAGATCCGCGAGGCCCCCATGCTGGGTACATTTAAAAGCCAATTAAAAACATGGCTGTACATCCAGGCCTTCCCTCCTGTCAGCACTTGACTCTTCTTTCTTTCTTGCTATTCATTTTTATTTATAGTTTTTGGACTATTTTGTTATTGATTATGTTATAATGTTTTTATGTCATTTTAATGTATATATGTTTGTTGGAAGCCGCCCAGAGTGGTAGAATATACCAGATGGGCGGGATATAAATCAAATAAATAAATAAATAAATAAATAAATAAATAAATAAATAAATAAATAAATAAATAAATAATAATAATAATAATAATAATAATAATAATAATAATAATAATAATAATAATAATAATAATAATAATAATAATAATAATAATAATAATAATAATATTCTGTTACAAAACACAAACTCCTGGACACCATTTTGCTCACATCCTGTAAAAAAACTCAGCACTGTTCTTTCATTCTTGACAGACCTCAGGGTTCTTTTGTTGTTGTTTAGTCGTTAAGTCGTGTCCGACTCTTCATGACCCCATGGACCAGAGCACACCAGGCCGTCCTGTCTTCCACTGCCTCCCGGAGTTTGGTCAAATTCATGTTGGTAGCTTTGATGATACTGTCCAACCATCTCGTCCTCTGTCGTCCCCTTCTCCTATTGCCTTCACACTTTCCCAACATCAGGGTCTTTTCCAGGGAGTCTTCTCTTCTCATGAGATGGCCAAAGTATAGGAGCCCCAGCTTCAGGATCTGTCCTTCCAGTGAGCACTCGGGGTTGATTTCCTTCAAAATGGATAGGTTTGTTCTCCTTGCAGTCCAGGGGACTCTCAAGAGTCTCCTCCAGCACCACAATTCAAAAGCATCAATTCTTCGGCGGTCAGCCTTCTTTATGGTCCAGCTCTCACTTCCATACATCACTACTGGAAAAACCATAGCTTTGACTATGTGGACCTTTGTCGGCAAGGTGATGTCTCTGCTTTTTAAGATGCTGTCTAGGTTTGTCATCGCTTTCCTCCCAAGAAGCAGGCGTCTTTTAATTTTGTGGCTGCTATCACCATCTGCAGTGATCATGGAGCCCAAAAAAGTAAAATCTGTTACTGCCTCCATATCTTCCCCTTCTATTTGCCAGGAGGTGATGGGACCAGTGGCCATGATCTTAGTTTTTTTGATGTTGAGCTTCAGACCATTTTTGGTGCTCTCCACTTTCACCCTCATTAAGAGGTTCTTTAATTCCTCCTCACTTTCTGCCATTAGAGTGGTATCATCTGCATATCTGAGGTTGTTGATATTTCTTCCGGCAATCTTAATTCCGGTTTGGGATTCCTCTAGTCCAGCCTTTCGCATGATGAATTCTGCATATAAGTTAAATAAGCAGGGGGACAATATACAGCCTTGTCGTACTCCTTTCCCAATTTTGAACCAATCAGTTGTTCCATATCCAGTTCTAACTGTTGCTTCCTGTCCCACATATAGATTTCTCAGGAGATAGATAAGGTGGTCAGGAACTCCCATTTCTTTAAGAACTTGTCATAGTTTGTTGTGGTCCACACAGTCAAAGGCTTTTGCGTAGTCAATGAAGCAGAAGTAGATGCTTTTCTGGAACTCTCTGGCTTTCTCCATAATCCAGCGCATGTTAGCAATTTGGTCTCTAGTTCCTCTGCCCCTTCGAAATCCAGCTTGTACTTCTGGGAGTTCTCGGTCCACATACTGCTGAAGCCTACCTTGGAGGATTTTGAGCATAACCTTGCTAGCGTGTGAAATGAGTGCAATTGTACCGTAGTTGGAGCATTCTTTGGCACTGCCCTTCTTTGGGATTGGGATATAGACTGATCTTTTCCAATCCTCTGGCCACTGCTGAGTTTTCCAAACTTGCTGGCATATTGAGTGTAGCACCTTAACAGCGTCATCTTTTAAGATTTTAAATAGTTCAACTGGAATGCCATCACCTCCACTGGCCTTGTTGTTAGCCATGCTTTCTAAGGCCCACTTGACTTCACTCTCCAGGATGTCTGGCTCAAGGTCAGCAGCCACACTATCTGGGTTGTCCGGGACATCCAGATCTTTCTGGTATAATTCCTCTGTGTATTCTTGCCACCTCTTCTTGATGTCTTCTGCTTCTGTTAGGTCCCTACCATTTTTGTCCTTTATCATGTCCATCTTTGCACAAAAGGTTTCCTTTAATAATTTTCTTGAACAGATCTCTGGTTTTTCCCTTTCTATTATTTTCCTCTATTTCTTTGCACTGTTCATTTAAGAAGACCCTCTTATCTCTCCTTGCTATTCTTTGGAAGTCTGCATTCAATTTTCTGTAACTTTCCCTAACTCCCTTGCATTTTGTTTCCCTTCTCTTCTCTGCTATTTGTAAGGCCTCGTTGGACAGCCACTTTGCTTTCTTGCATTTCCTTTTCTTTGGGATGGTTTTTGTTGCTGCCTCCTGTACAATGTTACGAGCCTCCATCCATAGTTCTTCAGGCACTCTGTCCACCAAATCTAGTTCCTTAAATCTGTTCTTCACTTCCACCGTGTATTCATAAGGGATTTGGTTTAGATTATACCTGACTAGTTCCTACTTTCTTCAGTTTAAGCTTGAGTTTTGCTATAAGAAGCTGATGATCAGAGCCACAATCAGCTCCAGGTCTTGTTTTTGCTGACTCTATAGAGCTTCTCCATCTTTGGCTGCAGAGAACATAATCAATCTGGTTTCGGTATTGCCCATCTGGTGATGTCCATGTGTAGAGTCGCCTCTTGTGTTGTTGGAAAAGAGTGTTTGTGATGACCAGCTTGTTCTCTTGACAAAACTCTATTAGCCTTTGCCCTGCTTCGTTTTGAACTCCAAGGCCAAACTTACCTGTTGTTCCTTTTATCTCTTGACTCCCTACTTTAGCATTCCAATCCCCTATAATGACAAGAACATCTTTCTTTGGTGTCAGTTCTAGAAGGTGTTTGAAGTCTTCATAGAACTGGTCCATTTCAGCCTCTTCAGCATCGGTGGTTGGTGCATAAACTTGGATTACTGTGATGTTGAAAGGTCTGCCTTGGATTCGTATTGAAATCATTCTATCATTTTTGAGATTGTATCCCAGTACAGCTTTTCCCCCTCTTTTGTTGACTATGAGGGCTACTCCATTTCTTCTACGGGATTCTTGCCCACAATAGTAGATATGATAATCGTCTGACTTGAATTCGCCCATTCCCGTCCATTTTAGTTCACTGATGCCCAGGATGTCAATGTTTATTCTTGCCATCTCCTGTTTGACCACATCCAGCTTACCAAGGTTCATAGAACAAAGTCAGGTCCAGAAGCTGAGAATTTGTCAACCTCTCATTTGACTAAAACAAAACAAAGAAACACACAAGCTTCACTTGTTGTCAGATTCTTGCTTGTGGCCTTTTGAAGGAAGTTCAAAGAGTTTTTGAGAAGTCTAGCTAATATATTCTACAGCAGATTCACATCTCTCCAGGTAAAACTGACTTATTCCAGACCTATATTCATGACACTAATCCAACCAAAGGCCTCTGATTTCATAATGGTGTGGGGGACCAAAAATCCTTTGTAAATTAAACTTGTGTGAGCTACAGTTGATGATTTTATCCAGTGCATTCTAGGACAAACCAAGTGTTGTTGAACTGCAGTCAACATAATTATACAGTTTGGGGCTGAAGGAATAGGCAGTTGTGCCTTTTGCTTTCCTGACACTGTGCAGAGTTTATTATGTGGAAAAAACAATCACATTTCTGCTGCTGTCTCCTGTCCCTTTTCATTTGACTCTTGGGGGTATAACACCACATGGTGGTCAGTAATTATGCATGATCTCTATCAATAATGTAGCTATAACCTCAGAGAGAGGATACCAGAAGTGTCCTAGGATTTCAAGATTAAGCATTTACAATCACATGTCCAGAACATACCTTTAGAAAGAACTTGTGGAAATAGAATTCAATACTTTTTTTAAAAAAAATCTAACCTACATAAATCAGAATAAATCATATTCCCCAAACCTAAAATCCAGTGGTTGGCAAAATGTCAAAAAATAAAATTATAATACTTCGTAAAACTGAATTTGAGTAACATCAAACATAAAGAATTGCAGAGCCTCTGACATATTACTGAGTAGAAGTAGTGATTGCTGGAGAAAATTACACTGAAAATAGAGGGAGAGTAGACCCATGCTAAAATGATTAAATTGTAGGTTTTTCCTACTGCTAACACACATGCAAAATTCAAACAGCTTGATGCAAAGTTAATGTCACAGAGACAGTATTTTAGCATACCAGATGGAAGGAAAGCATTCACTACCGGAAGTTCATTTATGCTTACACTCAGCCTCCAAGGGCTACATTACATAGTATGCTCTAGCTGTGTGCATGGTTATCCCTTTTGGCTTACTAGGTCACAAGTTCTACAAGATTTGGTGGGAAGAAGAGTGATCTGAACTGTTGCATTCACGTTCTTTAAAAAGTTAAATGTATAACAAGTGTAAGGGCCAAACTATGTTTTATAACAGAGTGATATGCAATGCTAGAAATGATCCTGGAGATAGCCTTGAGAAAAGCTTACTTTCTCTTGCCCCTCTGCCAGTGTTGTAAATCTCAGTTTAATCCTATTTAGTCATTAGGGCAACATGTTCATTCAACACGCAAGAGGGGGCATATTTTTGCCACCCCCGGCTGTCGCTTTGGTCATGTGAACATGACAGAAGGATTGTCTATCCATGAAAACTTACCACATGAGCCAGAACCTTAATTCTCCCATGTTCCAGGTAGTGAGGAGAGCCTTCATAGACAAGTGTCCATTTTTCAGACTTGTCTCTTTTGCATAGGCAAAGCAACAAATTGGAGGAGCACCAACTCTCCCTCTTTGCCAGTTGACTAAACATGCTGTTCTAACGACTGAACAGGACTTGTATCTTGCAATCTATGTGCTTGGAAAAGAAAATCACCTAGTGCTAATACTGCAGTAGGCAAATAGGTAGTGAGAGTTATGTTACTTTCCATTGGAAAGCAGAGTGAACTTAATTGGCCTGCCCTATAACCCTTTAAGATAGGTGCCTTATTCTTCCTAATGTAGAAAGCAAAATCTGTCTAGGAAACTTGGTCTCACTTGTGTAAAGGAAAAACCTGAGCAAGAATCCTTCTTTTTGACATCTAATTTTCTATGTGCCAATGTTATTATGTATGAGGGTTCTGCAATCACTCAGATCTGTGCCCAAATAAGGGCACACAGATTGGTATCCAAGCCACTCAGTGCCCTTTAGAAGGCACTCTGACCCAACCCTTCTATGGATTCTGGCCAATATTTATGTCTTTCTGGATCTGTAGAGGGGAAAACCCCTTTCTGTGAATGGGAAAAGGAAATGGGAAAGTCAAGTCATTGCAAAGGGTGCAACTGCCTCAGGCCCCAGAGTTTCCTCCTTCTCCTCCTCCACTTTTTCAGAAACAAGAACAAAGTCCATCCTCACCAAGGAGCAGAGTAGCTTTGAAAGGGAAGAAAATGAATGAGGGACTTGAAAAGAGCAATGGTCAGGGTCATTCTGGCTTCTTTCTTAAGAGAGCCATGCAAGGAGCCTAGCCTTCCTTCACTTTGCTTGGAATTTCTCTTCAGCCTCGCTGTTGTAGTTCTGTGACCGTTAGGGTGCAGGATACTGGTGACTATATCACAAGTTTCTAAACATTGCAGACTTGATGATCTCATCAATGATTGGGAGCAGGAAAGAAAAAGATGGTTTATTTCTAAGGTAAAGAACGTACACTCTCCATTACCACCAACCTTCCTTAGTTTCTCTTTTCTTTTCTCTCCTGGTAACTGCTCTGTCTTTTGAAGTTTAGCATTTTGAATATTTTGAACATTGGATATACTTAACATGAATGCTAGATTTAAAATGAGGGGTTTGGGGGTAGTGCTGCTGTACCCCATAAGTGCCTCTAGGGTCTTTATTCTATCCTGTGGTCACCTGAACACATTAATACCCCGATTCAGTTCATCTTTACATATTTGTCTAAAGACGGTGGACATCCCTAATACATTATTTTGTTTGGCGGGGCATTCAATAATGTGAATCACTTACCTGTTATTTGAAGTGATAGTCATGAGTTTTGCTTTGCCCTCCCACCCTGGAATAATGAGGCGAGACTCAATGATGGGATGAAAACAGGGCCACACTTTATTATTCATATCACATTTCACTCCCTGGCCCCTCAAATAAGCAAACAAGGCCTGCGGTAGTGCGGAATGATGCTGGAAGCAAAAGTCTCACAGGACCCTTCCTTGACGACAATGGGTGAGTGTCCAGCCCCGAGGTGGCCACGCGTCCTCAGCTGGCCATGGTTTTACCACCCCTGGGCCTCTAGCCTCCTATTTCCTGGCTGCCTTTGGTCTGGAAGTGTCCCCCCGGACCGTAATCCCATGATCCGCGGCTCTGAGGGTTCAGACACGCTATACCCCGCTTGAACTCCATGGGGAACTCACCGATCCAACTCCATTCCGCACTACCCGCCACTGCAGGGAACTAGCCTAGCTATGTCCCCTGCCCGCCGTATGATTCAACTCAGACCGCAGGCCCCTTCGGAGATCTTGTAAAAAGATCTCCAAACCCATTTCCGACAAATGGACCCTATCATTTCTAAATAGTTCAGACTTCAAACTTAACGCCAGATGACCAATCACTGCACCCAATTCCTTGGACACTACTCTGCACACTTCCCGGTTTACACTCCTCCAGGCCTTATTAATGCAAGGAGCAGGGCAGTCTGCCCTCCACACCATCTTGGGTATTATTTGGACCACACGATACTGGTCCATGGGTAAGCCGTCTTCCACGCCCATAAGTCCTCCAAAATCTTCATACTCAATGATTTGCCCGTCTGCTTGCCCAGGTCATTACCACCCAGGTGTAAAACCAAGACATCAGGAGGCATGATCTGTGCATCGTCCCATTTTGCCACCTTAAATTCCTTCCACCTCATTCCTCTTCGGCCTTTCCATTCTATAAAAGTGGAAGCCCCAAACCTAAGTTGGGCCCCCAAGACGATTTTCTGGCATAGCGGGCTGCCCAAAACACAAAGCTATGGCCCACGATCCAAATCCTCGTCCATCTGCCGTTGGCCCCTGGACCTCCAAGACAATATAAATATGACCAGCAACCGTCATACACTTGTGGTAGCTTACAAATATGCAACTGGTATCTGTTTGATGACCAACGTCTCATCCTTTTGATAGCTTCTGGGCCATATCCTAAAGCAGTGGCCGTCGATGCTGCTCCTATTCTAAATGAGTGAGTCCCGAAATGCCATCCCTGCAACCCCAACCGTTGGAGCGCAAGCTCCGTTAGTCTCCAAAACTGATATTTAGTAGACGTTCTAGCCTTCCTAGTATTACGATCACACGCAGCTACCAGAGTGCTGATTGCGATACTGATCACTCCCTGGTGTGTAGTAGAGTAAAACTGCGAACAAAGAGATTATATCACACGAAAAAGGAAGGAAGACCACGTATTGACATCAGCAAGACTCGTGATCAAAGAAAAGTGGAGGAATTTGCCCAAGCGCTTGAGGAAACCCTTCCAGGCCCGGCTGATGCAAATGCACCTGAACGATGGGAACATTTCAAGAACGCTGTGTATAACACCGCCTTGTCCACATTTGGCAAGAAGACCAAAAAGATGGCAGACTGGTTTGAAGTCCATTCGGAGGAGTTGATGCCAGCCATCGAGGATAAGAGGAGAGCTCTAGCAGCATACAAAACCTGTCCTAGCAAGCACAACTTGCAAGCTCTTCGAGCTGCTCGTAGCCAAGTCCAACAGGCTGCCAGGAGATGTTCCAACGATTACTGCCTTCAGCTCTGCTCTCAGATACAGATAGCAGCAGACACAGGTAACATCAAAGGAATGTATGACGGTATCAATCAGGCTTTAGGTCCAATACAGAAGAAATCTGCTCCCTTGAAGTCTGCTACAGGCGTGATCATCCAGGACCGAGCACAGCAGATGGAACGCTGGGTGCAGCACTACTCTGAGCTATATTCCAGAGAGAATGTAGTAACCGAAGAAGCATTAAATAACATTGAGTGCCTGCCTGTCTTGGAAGAGTTGGACAGCGAACCAACCTTAGCAGAAATAAAAGCGGCCTTGGATTCCCTCGCCTTCAGCAAGGCACCTGGAAAGGATAACATCCCTGTTGAAGTGCTGAAGTGCTGTAAAGAGACCATCACTACCAAGCTGTATGAAATCTTTTGTCTTTGCTGGAGGGAAGGTGGAGTACCACAGGACATGAAGGATGCAAACATCGTCACATTGTACAAGAACAAAGGAGACAGGGGCGACTGCAATAACTACCGTGGCATCTCTCTTCTCAGCGTTGTAGGGAAGCTGCTTGCCCGTGTTGTGCTGAAGAGGCTCCAGGTGCTCGCAGACAGAGTCTATCCAGAATCACAGTGTGGATTTCGAGCTAATAGATCCACCACTGACATGGTATTCTCCCTCAGACAGTTGCAGGAGAAATGCAGGGAACAACAACAGCCACTGTTTGTCGCCTTCATAGATCTCACAAAGGCCTTTGATTTGGTTAGCAGGGATGGCCTTTTTAAAATCCTTCCCAAGATTGGATGTCCACCTCGACTCCTTAACACCATCAGGTCCTTCCATGAGGGAATGAAAGGCACTGTAGTTTTTGATGGTTCAACATCAGATCCCTTTGACATCTGAAGCGGAGTGAAACAGGGCTGTGTCCTCGCACCAACCCTTTTTGGGATCTTTTTTGCTGTCGTGCTGAAGCACGCCTTTGGAACTGCAACAGAAGGTGTCTATCTCCGGACTAGATCAGACGGAAAGCTCTTTAATCTCTCTAGATTGAGAGCGAAGACCAAAGTCCAGATGAAATGCATGCGGGACTTCCTCTTCGCCGATGATGCAGCCATTGTTGCCCACTCTGCTGAAGACCTCCAACAACTAATGAATCGTTTTAGCAAGGCCTGCCAAGACTTTGGACTAACAATCAGCCTGAAGAAAACACAAGTCATGGGCCAGGGCGTGGACTCACCTCCATCTATTACCATCTCCACACAAGAATTGGAGCTTGTTCATGACTTTGTGTACCTTGGCTCAACGATCTCTGACACTCTCTCTCTAGATGTCGAGCTGAATAAACGCATTGGCAAAGCAGCTACCATGTTCTCTAGACTCACAAAGAGAGTATGGCTCAATAAGAAGCTGACGACATATACCAAGATCCAGTTCTATAGAGCCTGTGTCCTGAGCACACTCCTGTACTGCAGTGAGTCCTGGACCCTTTGTGCACAGCAGGAGAGGAAGCTGAACACCTTCCATATGCGTTGCCTCCGACGTATTTTTGGTATCACCTGGCAGGACAAAGTTCCAAATAGAGTAGTCCTAGAACGAGCTGGAATTTTTAGCATGTATACATTACTGAAACAGCGACATCTACGTTGGCTTGGGCATGTCGTGAGAATGGCTGATGGTCGGATTCCAAAAGATCTCCTGTATGGAGAATTAGTGGAGGGAAATCGCCCCAGAGGGAGACCACAGAGTGCGATACAAGGATATCTGCAAGCAGGATCTGAAGGCCTTAGGAATGGACCTCAACAGATGGGAAACCTTGACATCTGAGCGTTCAGCCTGGAGGCAGGCGTTGCATCACGGCCTCTCCCAATTTGAAGAGACCCTTGTCCAGCAGACGTAGGCAAAGAGGCAGTCACGGAAGCAGCAAAATCAGGGAGCTGGACAGGGGACAGATTGTATTTGTCTTCAGTGTGGAAGGGATTGTCACTCTCGAATTGGCCTTCTCAGCCACACTAGACGCTGTTCCAAGTCCTCCATACAGAGCACGTTACCATAGTCTTTCGAGACTGAAGGATGCCTAATGTAATGTAATGGCCATCTCTATGGTAAAATACATACCCACTATGCTCCCCTCTCAATTGCAAATAAGCTACCACGGCTTGAACAGGGCATATTTCTCCAATTGAACACTGGCCCAAGGCGATATCCATTCCCTTAGCACTTTGGTCCATCTTAGAATGCCTGATATAAATAAAAACTTTGTTTTCTACCACTTGTATATCTTCTTTTTGTAATGCCGCCTGCAACTTATCTGCTTTACTTGCAGCAACCACCTCACTAACTCGAAGGCCCCCTGAAAAGGCCACCAAAGATGCAGCCCTAAACAATGCTATTTCAAAATTATCCCTACATATATCCTCCCAGCTTTTACTAAGCTGCACCAGAATTTCAGGGGTGAATGGAGACCTATCGTCTGGCATCCTGGCTTTTTCCTTACTCCATCCCTCAATCATTTTCTTAATACGATAATCCCCTATGAAGTCAGGGCATCCTCAGTCTTTTGCATAGTATGCCAGAGCGGACATCTTACCTTGTATTGAGCTAGGCAATAAGCCTTTCCTATGTAGGTATATTGCAAATTACTGCAAATGTTCTACTGGGGCTGGCCATGTAGGCTGTAGACCCACACTAGACCTAACGTCTCGAAACTCAGTACTCACAGCTGAATACCCCTTACGAGTCCTGGGAGCCAATGCCAGCCCTATTGCATGCTCAGCCTCTTCTCGCCAATTAGCCAGACCTCCAGAGGAAGACTCTCGGGCCTCTTTCTGGCTCCTGGCACTAACTCCCTGAACCGTTCCATCTGTAGACATGACAGGGCATCAGCTATACTATTATCTAGCCCCGGGATATGTCTGGCCTGCACTACTATGTTAAATTGCAGTGTGCGCAGTGTGAAGGCTCTCATCAACCCCATAACATGCTTTGACTTGGGGGTAAGCATATTAATCACGTGAACCACTGCCTGGTTGTTGTACCAAAAGTGCACCACGGAATTGGACCATTCTTCTGACCAGAGCCATAATGCGCCCACAATGGGAAATAATACCAGGAATGTTAGGTCTCTAGTGAGACCCGCTTCCCACCAACTATCTGGCTACTTGCCAGCACACCATCTGCCCTTAAAGTAAATTCCAAATCCCAGGGAACTTGAAGCATCAGTTTGTACCTGAAAGTCAGCTCCTAAGCAAACATCTGCTCTCCAAAACGAAACCCCATTAAATCCATCTAAAAATTTGGACCAGACCAACAGGTCAGGTCTCATATCTCCTGTGATTCTTGTCCTGTGCAAAGGCTTTCTTAAGCCACTCATGGCATTGCAAAGCCTCCTAAGGAAAGCCCAACCTAGCACTACCACCCGACAAACAAAGTTCAAATGTCCCACTATTTTCTGTAATTCCCTAAGTGTGAACTTCTTCTTGCTTAAAAGGGCTTTCAATCTATACCTAAGCTCCTTAAGTTTATTCGCCGGGAGGCGACATGCCTGTGCTACTGTGTCCAATTCTATTCTAAGGAAAGTCAGAACGGACTATGGTCCTCTGCCAATGGCAGCCCCAACTCCTTAGCCATGTCCTCGAAGGCCCTCGAGAGCAGTAAACACTGTCCAGACCATTTTTTCCTGTATACCAGAAAATCATCCAAATAATGGGTGGTGCTAACCAGTCCCACCCTGTGCCTAAGGTTCCACTCCAAAAAGGAACTGAAACGCTCAAACTCAGCACAGGAAATGGAGCAGCCCATAGGGAGGGCCCTGTCTATATAATACACACCTTCAAAAAAGAATCCCAGCAGATCACAATCAGTAGGATGAACCAGCAGCAAAAGAAAAGCCGATTTTGTTAACGCGGAATCCTGCAAGCCGCTAGCTGAGAGTTGATTCTGGTCCTGATGGTAAAAATAACTCACACAGACACGTTCTCTTCCAGCCCGACACGTGTATTTACAGCAAATATACAAAGTGGCAGCGTGACAGCATGAAATCAACATTTGTAGAAGTGGTGGTGGTGTTCTGTACAACTCAACTATATACACATAAGCATCTGCCCTTGCCCAATCAGGGCAGATGTTGCATCATCCAGTCTTCACCCAGATGTTGCATCATCCTTTCTATAGTCACTGTGACTCAGCACTTTTATACTTACACACCTGCATGACATGGCAGTTCATTAGTACTTCTGCTCTGCTCTGTTCAGGCCTGTAAATTTTTTAATACTTTGACACCCCTCCTAATTTACACCTGAACAAAATTCAAACCTAACTCTTTGATTATTTCACTGTGTCTTTGAACACTCAAAGGTTTTGTAAAAATATCAGCAACATTTTTATCCGTTTTGCAGTATTGTAACTCTATTAATTTTTCTTTTATGGCTTCTCTTACGTTATGATATTTGATGTCAACATGTTTACTCCTATTTCGCATTTTTTCTGTTACAGCCATTTGTAAGCAGGTTGTATTATCTTCTAAGACCTTTATTGGTTTATGTGTTTCTATCTTTAAATCCTTAATTAATTGTCTATACCAGATTAATTCTGAGCATACTTCCGACAAAGCTGCGAATTCAGCTTCTGCTGTCGAAGTAGCCACAGAACTCTGTTTTCTGGACTTCCACCCTACTAAAACATTTGCAAACATTACAACGAATCCAGACATTGACTTCCTGTCACTTTCATCATTTGCCCAATCACTGTCAACCTAGGCCTGTAAATTTAACTCTTTTGAAGGATTTATGATCAAACACTTGTCACTTGTTCCTTTTAAGTATCTAAAAACTCTTTTTACACCCTGCCAGTGTTTCACAGTGGGCTTCGACACATGTCTACTAA
The DNA here is from genome assembly GCA_037013535.1 of Intellagama lesueurii. Lineage (NCBI taxonomy): Eukaryota > Metazoa > Chordata > Lepidosauria > Squamata > Agamidae > Intellagama > Intellagama lesueurii. Next base: position 130,098,981 of record JBAJHW010000003.1, on the reverse strand, counting down.
GAATGTTCACTGCTGCTGAAATGTCAGGCCTAGTCCAATTTGCTAAATACATCAAACTGCCAATTGCAGAATGATAAATTTCTTGACTCTCAAACTCTTTGTTTTCTTCATCACACTTTTGAAAATCTATTACCATGGGGGTTTGTACATCTTTACAGTCTTGCATATTGTATCTCTCCAACATTTGTTCAATTTTTAACTTTTGATTTAATACAAAACCTTCATTTTTTCTCTGTATTTGCACCCCTAAATAATTTTGTATTGGACCCAAATTTTTCAGTTTAAATTCCTTTTTCAGTTGTTTTTCAAATAAATTCATCTGGCTCTGATTTTTTGTCATAAAACAAATGTCATCCACATATGCCAACAAAATATTTAGCTCACTTCCACATTCTTGTATGTATAAGCATGGATCAGCCAGACTATTCTTAAAATTCATTTTTTCTAACACTGTATGTAAACATTGGTTCCAGTTTCGGGCTGATTGTCGCAGCCCGTAAATGGCCTTATTTAACCTGTAAACCATTCCTGGTCTTGACCCTTCAAAGCCAGGTGCTTTTGCCATGTATAATTCTTCTTTTAAGTCAGCATTTAAGTATGCAGTCGTTATATCATAATGATTTATCAAATACCCTCTAGATGCCACTAGAGTCAAAGCTACCCTCATAGTTTCTGCTTTCACTGTAGGGGAAAATACTTCATCATAGTGCAAATGTTTCTTTTGAGTAAATCCCTGAGCCACTAACCTTGCTTTATACCTAAAGTCCCCATTGTTTTGTAACTTTCTTTTGAAAACCCACTTACTGCCAATCACTTTATGCTCCTGTGGCAGCCTAGTCTCTGTGAAGACCTTGTGGTCATCCATAGACTTCATTTCCTCAATCATGGCTTCCTGCCATCTTTTCTTTTCTACTTCAGGAAGTAACATGACCTCTTCATAACATTTTGGTTCCTGATACACATGGCACACCCTTATTTCTCCTACACCAAACCTTGCAGGCGGAACCCCTTTGTTAACTCTCTCTGACCTCCTGGGGATTTGTGGCTCATCCTCAATTTTTGGTTCTTGCTTAATTCCTATCTCACTTTCTTGATCACTACACTGCCCATCGTCTTCTTCATCATTTGTCTTGGACTGGCTCTCTTCTGTTTCTTCTTCTTTTGTCTCTAACTGCCTATTCTCACACTCTCTTGTGTTTGTGAATGGTATGAAAACTTGGGAATTAGCATGAACCCTATCCCAATCCTCATGTTCACAAAAATTGGCAGACCTCGAAATCACTACATTGCTGTTTCCATCAAGGAAGCGGTATGCCTTTGAACCTCTTTCATAACCTATGAATTTCATTTTCTTTGCCTTTGGTTGTCCCTTCCTTCTTGTCTCTTTTGGGATGTGCACCCACGCACTGCACCCAAACACCCTCATGTGTTTTAAAGATGGCTCTCTCCCATATAACATAAAATAAGGAGTCTGCCCTATTGCAGAAGATAACAATCTGTTATTTATGTAGTTCGATGTAAGCAGGGCTTCTCCCCACAGGCCATGACTCATGTTAGCGTCAGCTAACAATGCGTCTTTCATTGTCTGCAACACTCCGTTTCTTCTTTCTGCCACGCCATTTTGGAAGGGTGAATATGGACTAGTTTTTCTATGATATATCCCATTTTCCTTCAACCAGCTTTGAAATTTGTTAGATAGGAACTCAGACCCTCTATCCGTCTGGATTTGCGCCACCTTGTGGCCATAACGTCTCTCAATGAAGCTTAGCCAATTTCTGAAGTTGCTAAACACCTCTGCCTTTGTTTTCAATAAGTAGCAAAAAGAATACCTTGAATAATCATCTACAATTACCAGGACATATTTTGCTCCACCCAAAGATGATGCAAAAGGGCCAATCAAGTCTGCATGTACCAGTTGAAAGGGCCTTTCTGTTTGACTGGTTCGTTCCTTGTTTCTGGGGCTTACTTTAGATTTTGCCATTTTACACACGTTGCAATCTAAATAATTTTTACACTCTTTCAACTGTACATCTTTTGCCACTGCTTGCATTCTCTGAAGTGTTCTAAAATTTGCATGACCCAACCTCCTGTGTAACAGGTGTGCACATTTATCATGCTGAGGTGCGTTTTTCACTGTTATATGTGTGTCACTTTGTATTTTACACCTCAAAATGTATAAATTATTTTCTTGTTTTGCCCTTGCACAAACACATTTTCCTTTCTTAATTTTACATTCATCATTTTCAAATATGACTACAAAGCCCTGTTTTACTAAAGCAGACACACTTAAGATGCTGCAGTCCAACTGTGGTACATGAAGAACACCTTTGAGTTCTTGTTCCAAACCTGACACAAAAACTGTCCCTTCTGCAGCAACAGGCAACTTCTGTCCGTTCGCCAGGCTCACGCTGCTTTGTTCCGAAGCACCTAGAGAAAGAAACAAATCTCTTTCATTAGTTAAATGTGTAACGGCCCCACTGTCAATTATCCAGCAAGCTTGCTGAATGACCTTGGATTTATCTCTTGCTGCCTGGACAAGAGAAATCCTCCCTTTTCTCTTTTCGGTGCTTCTTTCACTTTTGCAGCCAGCTTTTCTGTCGTCTCTGCTACAGTCTCTCAGAAGATGATTTACAGATCCACAGCCAAAACAGCGTCTCACGGTCATAGCACGACCACTATCTTCTCTCCTAGGAGTTGTTTCTCTGTGTAGGCTGTAATCTGTCTTTTTCCTCCAGCCGTCTTGGTTCCTTCGACGCTGGATGTTTTGTTTCTCTCCGTCACCAGACATTTCACTCTTACGTCGTTCCTGTTCCAGCAATCTGCCCGTCAGGTATTCCAGGGTCAAATTCACCTCAGGCATAGACTCTAAACTGGTGACCAGAGTGTCGTATTCATCAGATAAACTGCTTAGAATGAGGTACACTTTCTGGATTTCTGGAAACTGCACATTCCTTTGCTCCAGTTCATTAAAGAGACATTTTATCTCTTGCAAATGTTTAGACACGCTCTCACCGGGCTGTAATCTGCACCTGTAGAGCTTTCTGGTTAAGGATACTTTAGATCCTGCTGAATCTCTCACGTAAATTCTCCTGAGACATTGCCAAACTTCTCTCGCCGTAGCCAAGCCACGCACGTGGATTAATTGGTTGTCTTCCAAGCAAAGTATCAAAGTACTCAGAGCTTTTTCATTTTTACGTTCCTCCTCTTCATCAAGCTGTGCTGGGAGGTTGGTTACAATCTGCCACAGATCTTCCCTCCTTAATAGCATCTCAGCTTTGACGGACCACGTCTGGTAATTACAGTCATTTAACTTCGTTAAGGGAAAACCTCCCAGGCTTGTTCCCCCAAACGCCATGCTGCCTGCTCTTCTCTCAGTCCTCTGTTTTCCTTCCCCTCCTGGGCACACAACAGCAGAACTGCTTTCTTTCAGGACCTCTATTTCTTCCTCCTTCTATTATAGTGGCACCCACTGGTACTCACCAACGTTCTCAGCAGTAGACGGTCTGCGCAGGGCGCGTCGCTGGGCCCATAACCTTTGTTAACGCGGAATCCTGCAAGCCGCTAGCTGAGAGTTGATTCTGGTCCTGATGGTAAAAATAACTCACACAGACACGTTCTCTTCCAGCCCGACACGTGTATTTACAGCAAATATACAAAGTGGCAGCGTGACAGCATGAAATCAACATTTGTAGAAGTGGTGGTGGTGTTCTGTACAACTCAACTATATACACATAAGCATCTGCCCTTGCCCAATCAGGGCAGATGTTGCATCATCCAGTCTTCACCCAGATGTTGCATCATCCTTTCTATAGTCACTGTGACTCAGCACTTTTATACTTACACACCTGCATGACATGGCAGTTCATTAGTACTTCTGCTCTGCTCTGTTCAGGCCTGTAAATTTTTTAATACTTTGACACCCCTCCTAATTTACACCTGAACAAAATTCAAACCTAACTCTTTGATTATTTCACTGTGTCTTTGAACACTCAAAGGTTTTGTAAAAATATCAGCAACATTTTTATCCGTTTTGCAGTATTGTAACTCTATTAATTTTTCTTTTATGGCTTCTCTTACGTTATGATATTTGATGTCAACATGTTTACTCCTATTTCGCATTTTTTCTGTTACAGCCATTTGTAAGCAGGTTGTATTATCTTCTAAGACCTTTATTGGTTTATGTGTTTCTATCTTTAAATCCTTAATTAATTGTCTATACCAGATTAATTCTGAGCATACTTCCGACAAAGCTGCGAATTCAGCTTCTGCTGTCGAAGTAGCCACAGAACTCTGTTTTCTGGACTTCCACCCTACTAAAACATTTGCAAACATTACAACGAATCCAGACATTGACTTCCTGTCACTTTCATCATTTGCCCAATCACTGTCAACCTAGGCCTGTAAATTTAACTCTTTTGAAGGATTTATGATCAAACACTTGTCACTTGTTCCTTTTAAGTATCTAAAAACTCTTTTTACACCCTGCCAGTGTTTCACAGTGGGCTTCGACACATGTCTACTAAGAATGTTCACTGCTGCTGAAATGTCAGGCCTAGTCCAATTTGCTAAATACATCAAACTGCCAATTGCAGAATGATAAATTTCTTGACTCTCAAACTCTTTGTTTTCTTCATCACACTTTTGAAAATCTATTACCATGGGGGTTTGTACATCTTTACAGTCTTGCATATTGTATCTCTCCAACATTTGTTCAATTTTTAACTTTTGATTTAATACAAAACCTTCATTTTTTCTCTGTATTTGCACCCCTAAATAATTTTGTATTGGACCCAAATTTTTCAGTTTAAATTCCTTTTTCAGTTGTTTTTCAAATAAATTCATCTGGCTCTGATTTTTTGTCATAAAACAAATGTCATCCACATATGCCAACAAAATATTTAGCTCACTTCCACATTCTTGTATGTATAAGCATGGATCAGCCAGACTATTCTTAAAATTCATTTTTTCTAACACTGTATGTAAACATTGGTTCCAGTTTCGGGCTGATTGTCGCAGCCCGTAAATGGCCTTATTTAACCTGTAAACCATTCCTGGTCTTGACCCTTCAAAGCCAGGTGCTTTTGCCATGTATAATTCTTCTTTTAAGTCAGCATTTAAGTATGCAGTCGTTATATCATAATGATTTATCAAATACCCTCTAGATGCCACTAGAGTCAAAGCTACCCTCATAGTTTCTGCTTTCACTGTAGGGGAAAATACTTCATCATAGTGCAAATGTTTCTTTTGAGTAAATCCCTGAGCCACTAACCTTGCTTTATACCTAAAGTCCCCATTGTTTTGTAACTTTCTTTTGAAAACCCACTTACTGCCAATCACTTTATGCTCCTGTGGCAGCCTAGTCTCTGTGAAGACCTTGTGGTCATCCATAGACTTCATTTCCTCAATCATGGCTTCCTGCCATCTTTTCTTTTCTACTTCAGGAAGTAACATGACCTCTTCATAACATTTTGGTTCCTGATACACATGGCACACCCTTATTTCTCCTACACCAAACCTTGCAGGCGGAACCCCTTTGTTAACTCTCTCTGACCTCCTGGGGATTTGTGGCTCATCCTCAATTTTTGGTTCTTGCTTAATTCCTATCTCACTTTCTTGATCACTACACTGCCCATCGTCTTCTTCATCATTTGTCTTGGACTGGCTCTCTTCTGTTTCTTCTTCTTTTGTCTCTAACTGCCTATTCTCACACTCTCTTGTGTTTGTGAATGGTATGAAAACTTGGGAATTAGCATGAACCCTATCCCAATCCTCATGTTCACAAAAATTGGCAGACCTCGAAATCACTACATTGCTGTTTCCATCAAGGAAGCGGTATGCCTTTGAACCTCTTTCATAACCTATGAATTTCATTTTCTTTGCCTTTGGTTGTCCCTTCCTTCTTGTCTCTTTTGGGATGTGCACCCACGCACTGCACCCAAACACCCTCATGTGTTTTAAAGATGGCTCTCTCCCATATAACATAAAATAAGGAGTCTGCCCTATTGCAGAAGATAACAATCTGTTATTTATGTAGTTCGATGTAAGCAGGGCTTCTCCCCACAGGCCATGACTCATGTTAGCGTCAGCTAACAATGCGTCTTTCATTGTCTGCAACACTCCGTTTCTTCTTTCTGCCACGCCATTTTGGAAGGGTGAATATGGACTAGTTTTTCTATGATATATCCCATTTTCCTTCAACCAGCTTTGAAATTTGTTAGATAGGAACTCAGACCCTCTATCCGTCTGGATTTGCGCCACCTTGTGGCCATAACGTCTCTCAATGAAGCTTAGCCAATTTCTGAAGTTGCTAAACACCTCTGCCTTTGTTTTCAATAAGTAGCAAAAAGAATACCTTGAATAATCATCTACAATTACCAGGACATATTTTGCTCCACCCAAAGATGATGCAAAAGGGCCAATCAAGTCTGCATGTACCAGTTGAAAGGGCCTTTCTGTTTGACTGGTTCGTTCCTTGTTTCTGGGGCTTACTTTAGATTTTGCCATTTTACACACGTTGCAATCTAAATAATTTTTACACTCTTTCAACTGTACATCTTTTGCCACTGCTTGCATTCTCTGAAGTGTTCTAAAATTTGCATGACCCAACCTCCTGTGTAACAGGTGTGCACATTTATCATGCTGAGGTGCGTTTTTCACTGTTATATGTGTGTCACTTTGTATTTTACACCTCAAAATGTATAAATTATTTTCTTGTTTTGCCCTTGCACAAACACATTTTCCTTTCTTAATTTTACATTCATCATTTTCAAATATGACTACAAAGCCCTGTTTTACTAAAGCAGACACACTTAAGATGCTGCAGTCCAACTGTGGTACATGAAGAACACCTTTGAGTTCTTGTTCCAAACCTGACACAAAAACTGTCCCTTCTGCAGCAACAGGCAACTTCTGTCCGTTCGCCAGGCTCACGCTGCTTTGTTCCGAAGCACCTAGAGAAAGAAACAAATCTCTTTCATTAGTTAAATGTGTAACGGCCCCACTGTCAATTATCCAGCAAGCTTGCTGAATGACCTTGGATTTATCTCTTGCTGCCTGGACAAGAGAAATCCTCCCTTTTCTCTTTTCGGTGCTTCTTTCACTTTTGCAGCCAGCTTTTCTGTCGTCTCTGCTACAGTCTCTCAGAAGATGATTTACAGATCCACAGCCAAAACAGCGTCTCACGGTCATAGCACGACCACTATCTTCTCTCCTAGGAGTTGTTTCTCTGTGTAGGCTGTAATCTGTCTTTTTCCTCCAGCCGTCTTGGTTCCTTCGACGCTGGATGTTTTGTTTCTCTCCGTCACCAGACATTTCACTCTTACGTCGTTCCTGTTCCAGCAATCTGCCCGTCAGGTATTCCAGGGTCAAATTCACCTCAGGCATAGACTCTAAACTGGTGACCAGAGTGTCGTATTCATCAGATAAACTGCTTAGAATGAGGTACACTTTCTGGATTTCTGGAAACTGCACATTCCTTTGCTCCAGTTCATTAAAGAGACATTTTATCTCTTGCAAATGTTTAGACACGCTCTCACCGGGCTGTAATCTGCACCTGTAGAGCTTTCTGGTTAAGGATACTTTAGATCCTGCTGAATCTCTCACGTAAATTCTCCTGAGACATTGCCAAACTTCTCTCGCCGTAGCCAAGCCACGCACGTGGATTAATTGGTTGTCTTCCAAGCAAAGTATCAAAGTACTCAGAGCTTTTTCATTTTTACGTTCCTCCTCTTCATCAAGCTGTGCTGGGAGGTTGGTTACAATCTGCCACAGATCTTCCCTCCTTAATAGCATCTCAGCTTTGACGGACCACGTCTGGTAATTACAGTCATTTAACTTCGTTAAGGGAAAACCTCCCAGGCTTGTTCCCCCAAACGCCATGCTGCCTGCTCTTCTCTCAGTCCTCTGTTTTCCTTCCCCTCCTGGGCACACAACAGCAGAACTGCTTTCTTTCAGGACCTCTATTTCTTCCTCCTTCTATTATAGTGGCACCCACTGGTACTCACCAACGTTCTCAGCAGTAGACGGTCTGCGCAGGGCGCGTCGCTGGGCCCATAACCTTTGTTAACGCGGAATCCTGCAAGCCGCTAGCTGAGAGTTGATTCTGGTCCTGATGGTAAAAATAACTCACACAGACACGTTCTCTTCCAGCCCGACACGTGTATTTACAGCAAATATACAAAGTGGCAGCGTGACAGCATGAAATCAACATTTGTAGAAGTGGTGGTGGTGTTCTGTACAACTCAACTATATACACATAAGCATCTGCCCTTGCCCAATCAGGGCAGATGTTGCATCATCCAGTCTTCACCCAGATGTTGCATCATCCTTTCTATAGTCACTGTGACTCAGCACTTTTATACTTACACACCTGCATGACATGGCAGTTCATTAGTACTTCTGCTCTGCTCTGTTCAGGCCTGTAAATTTTTTAATACTTTGACAGATTTAATGTCAGCCTTCGCCATCTCTGCCCCAAACACACACACCTTATCCATGTGCACTGCAGTGTCAAAAGATGTATAATGCACCGAGCACAGTTCAGAGGTTGTGGCGTGGTTCACTGAATCACCCTCCGGGAAGGACAGGTGATGTATTAATTTAAACTCTCCTTCTGCCTTTTTTGGAACAACACCTAATGGAGAGATCCTAAGATGAGGAACTGGTGGCTGATCAAAGGGATCCAAAACTCTCCCCTCTTGAACCTCCTTATTGATCTTTTCCCTCACTACATGTTCCATATTTTGGTATCACCTGGCAGGACAAAGTTCCAAACAGAGTAGTCCTAGAACGAGCTGGAATTTTTAGCATGTATACATTACTGAAACAGCAATGTCTACGTTGGCTTGGGCATGTCGTGAGAATGGCTGATTGTCGGATTCCAAAAGATCTCCTGTATGGAGAATTAGTGGAGGGAAATCGCCCCAGAGGGAGACCACAGCTGCGATACAAGGACATCTGCAAGCGGGATCTGAAGGCCTTAGGAATGGACCTCAACAGATAGGAAACCCTGACATCGGAGCGTTCAGCCTGGAGGCAGGCGCTGCATCACGGCCTCTCCCAATTTGAAGAGACCCTTGTCCAGCAGACGTAGGCAAAGAGGCAGTCACGGAAGCAGCAAAATCAGGGAGCTGGACAGGGGACAGATTGTATTTGTCTTCAGTGTGGAAGGGATTGTCACTCTCGAATTGGCCTTCTCAGCCACACTAGACGCTGTTCCAAGTCCTCCATACAGAGCATGTTACCATAGTCTTTCGAGACTGAAGGATGCCTAATACTATGTTCCATACCCTTTACAGATTTCAGGTTATCGGACCATGAGCCCTTTGTCTCCCCCACTGCTGGTATTCTAAAGCCAAATTTAAATCCTTCTAGTAGGTATACTGCCTTGTCCTTCCTTGGATAAGTCTGTAACCACCTTTCCAGCACTGCTACCTTAATGGAGCTGGGGCCCTTTTGCAGGTGGCTGCCTACTCCCATCGGCTTTCTTTCCCCTGCGTCCTTCCTTGCCTCTGGCTCTCTGTCCTCTCTTAAAGCAATTGGAGCCTGCATGCTGGCCCCCACAAACTGAACATTCATGCCTGTATCAGCATGGCTCTCGAGAGCAGCTCCCCCTGGAGTTAAACTCCCGACATAGCAGGCGAGGTTGAACCACCTGCCCCGTGGCTCCACGGGGATTGTTAGCCTGGCCTGCTCTACGAATTAGATGTCCACTATCAAATCAGTGTCCTGTGGCCGGCCTCGCTGGTGTCATGAACTGCAACCAAATCCCGGCTGTGGTTCATCCCAACGTATGCTTGGGTGAATCGTTCCTCTCATCCTAAATGTCTGATCATAAATAAGCCATGCGTGGCTCGGGAAGTCTACGTATGACCTATAGATTATATCCAGATACTGAACTAACGACAGGGCTCTCCAAGGTTGTGCTTTCACAATTACCCCAAAGTAAATGAGGTAACCGGGCAACTAATTTGCCCAGGTATGTTCCAGCTTCTTACGTCTATTTCTCTCCTTGTCCCTGTCATCCTCCTTTTCTGTCTCCTTTACATCCATCTATCTATTTAACAGGTCGAAAAGGTCCACATATTTTCCTCGCCAATTTTTTTTCTTTTGTGGCCGGAGTCAGGTGATCGCTCAGGGGCATGGCATAATCACCAAATGGCAGCGCCTTAAGTGGCACTGAGTTGTACCCTGTGTCCGGCACAGATGAGTATGGCCAGACCCCCACTCCTGGGATAAGCCCAAGTGGATCTGGGAAGGTGACCAGTGGGTAAGGGGCACTCCATGTCCCGACTGCCCATCCTTGCAATAGGAATGCCTGCTGCTGGCCTACTGAACTCCCAGGGCTCCCCACTCCGTACTGCTGTGTATTATGTGTTTGCACCTGGCCCATGCCAGGGCAGGGCCAGGTGAACAGTGCTGGGTTGGTGTCCGATGCAACCACTAGCTCACCTGTGAGGGGAACCGCAGCTGCATCCTGTTCCAAACACACCATTTCTGCCTCCTGGGCTGGCTCCATCCTCTTACTGCCCCATCCAGCTGCACTGCTCCTACATGGTCTGGCTTTTGGTCCTGGCTGGTTGAAGGGTTGGTCAACCTCCTCAGACTCTTCATTGACTACCGGTGAACTGATTGCTTGTGAGGCCACATCCTTAGAAGAACCTTGCATCTCTGGTTCTAAAACAGCGATACAAGACATTTTAATATATATAAGCTGCTGCTATGTGAGAGGGGGAGGCGTCCTCTGGACCCAGAAGCCTGGCTGCCCCTGCTCGCTGCAAAACCCCCTTAGGAGCTCAATACTCCTGAAGCCCCCCTATATGCCTTCAATCTGTTAAGGATTTATTTATTTAATTTCCCTTCTCTCTCTCTCCTTTTTATATATATATATATATATATATATATATATAAAAAATTTTAATTGTATCTGTGTTCCCTTAAGGGAGGGGGCGTCAGCTTACTGCCTTCCCCAAAGGGATTGATATCCCTATATGTCGTTGTATTCCGTTGACCTTATTCCTCTTCTTCCTTTTTCCTTTTTTTTTAATTATAGAAATACTCCCAGTCGAAACCAGGGGGGCAGCACCCCAATCCATGGCCTGCTGCCACCCCTTAGCTGGGGTAGGACCCCTTAGGGCCACTGCCCCTATAACTCCCCCCTCCCTCCTTGAATACTATTACTTAAATTATTAATACAAGATAATCCCCTTTTTCTTTTCTTTTTTTACAACGCTGAATCTGCTGCAATAATTATGGGGGAAAGCCCCAAATCCAAACCGCTGGGGGGTGCCAATGCAAAACACACACCCCAAGTCCTCCGTAGACGAACAGAAGCGCTGCTGTGTCACAGCAAAACCAAAACTGGGATCGCACCAACGCAGCAGCCAGCAGCCTTCTCTTGGGAGTGCAAGCCTCGAAAGAGACCGAATTTGGGGGGGGATTGCCTGTTTTAAACTGCACTCCTCCCCCCTCCCTTCCCGGATAGCCGGGACATGAAACCACATCTCACGCTATTCCGGGTGAGAGGACAAAGATGCTCCGCGCGGCAAAGCTTCATGCTGGCAGAGTGTGCCATTCTCATCTGTTTGAGACAACAGGACAGGAATCCAAACTGCATGATCATAGAATCATAGAGAAGGGAAGTTGGAAGAGGCCTACAAGTCCATCAAGTCCAACCCCCTGCTCAATGCAGGAATACAATCAAAGCATATCTGCCAGGTGATTATCTAAGTTTTTCTTGAATGCCTCCAGTGTTGGAGCACTCATCAACTCCCGAGGTAACTGGTTCCACTGTCGTACTGCTCTAACAGTTAGGAAGTTTTTCCTGATATTCAACCGAAATCTGGCTTCCTTTAACTTGAGCCCATTGTTGTGTGTCCTGCAGTCTGGGATGATCGAGAACAGATCTTGCCCCTCCTCTGTATGACAGCCTTTCAAATATTTGAAAAGTGCTATCCTATTAGCCCTCAGTCTTCTTTTCTCAAGGCTAAATACCCAATTCTTTCAGCCTTTCCTAATAATAACTGAACACCCAACACATCCTGATGTCTCATTTAAAGCAGAACAAAGAGCTGCTCTTCACAGTACTATTGAGTTGTGCCTTGCATGAGGCAGCATAGGTAAAATATCCACCTCATTTTACATCATCTCAAAAACCAGTGACTTTTTTTTTTGCATTGACATCTGTGTGCCATCAAGCTTTATAGAGTCAATTAACCTAATGTGAGTGTGGGAAACAGCCATTCGTTGTTACTTAGTCTCGTCATTTTGATCTGAGGGAACTTCTTATGCTATAGTGTTGAGGTGGCAGCAACTACTGCATTTTTCTCATGCAACCAGTGGCCTGGAAGAACCCTTCTTCTTATTGGATTGACTGATATTTATCAAATGTCCTGCTTTATAGTTGAAAGAGTCTCTGAGCATCTCAAAAGCCATTAAAAAAGAAGGAAGGAAGGAAGTAAAAGGACAGCTCAGTCCCATCCTTCAGGCTTGCAATCTAAAAAATACACAGTACAAAAAGAAAAGGGACTGAGGAGAGAAAAGGAAAAGAATCATGTACCATGCAAATGGGAATGTAAGAAAACTTACTGTATATCAAGAGCCATGGTATAGTTCCTTCTGAAAGCGAGGTTCCTGTTACCCCAGTGGGTAGGAGAGCATAACCAGAAATGACACTAGGCTGCTTGGAGGTATAATTAATGGAAAGATTTATTTAAATCACAGCAGATAAACAGGAAATGAGATTTGTGAAATGAAAGCACAATATAAAAGAAATAAAAGGAAAATCTATGAATTTCTAACACAAGACAACGCAATAATGAAATGAAAAGTATAAAGGTGAACAACCTGTATTAAAGTATCAGATGTAATTACAGTTATGCAAAATCAGCCACAGTTAGCCATTTATGAAGCACTGTATTTGCCCATAACCTGCCACCAGTCCTCTAGTTGAAGCTCACTATGTTGCAGCTGTTTGGCCTAAAGATTGAGAAAGAAAATGTATAGCTACCTATCCGAAGGAACAGGTTTCTGAAGATTCAGGGAAACGTGCAGGAAAATTGATCCAGAAGAATCCAGATGAGAAAATCAGAAGGAAAAATGTAAAATAATGAAATCTCTCTCACTCAGTGTGTGTGTGTGTGTGTGTGTGTGTGTGTGTGTGTGTGTGTGTAAAAGAGAGAAAGGAAACAACAAGGCAGGTGTAGAATCTCCCATAAGGATTACTTTACCCCATTGTAGAAACTGAAGCTTCTCTCAAAATCAAGGTAAGCTAAGGCCTAAAGGCCCCAGAGCAGTCAAAATCGACAAAAGTAAAAATCACATGAGGAAAAGTGAACTGAGAAGCATTTGCATGTGAATAAATGTGAGTGTGAATGAATGTGATTCTGAGTCTGAATCCCAAGCAACAATTGTTTCTTGCTCCACTGATGCCCCTAATTCTCTTGCATTCTGGCTGAGTTCACCCCTAAAATTCAGTTCTGTGTTGGTAGATGGGAAACCAGGAGAAAAAGTGCATTGCATCACTTTTGTTTATTCCCAGAAAGCAAATCACCTCTTTGTCCTGTGGTACATGATGTGACCGTAGCATCTTATCAGGGCACGTGCTGGGCCTGGTATTTGACCTTGTAGCCTGTCCATACAGTTCCATTGCCTTCCAGCTTGGCCAGAGCCTTGTCGCCACAGCAATCATGTATCAGTCTTTCTTTGCTCATTCCATCGTGCAAAAAGTCCAGGCTGGAATGCATCTTCAGCCCTCTTTGCTAACAGGAAATGGTCAGTTGTGCTGTGGATGAAGTAAACCAAATATTTCCTCAATGCCATTTCATAGGCAGGCCACTCCACAGGTCAGTAGTCCATTCCATAGGCCATATATCTGTAGGCCAGTTCAGTCCATATGTCTACAGCCTTTTGTCCAGTGTATCCTGATTAACACCTTCCCCATGAGCATCAACCTTTATCTGATTTAACATGCCTGTCCTGAGTGATCCAAGGATTCTTGCATTTCTCAGTGGCATGGGAAGGTCACAAGGGCTAACAAACATACCAAATGAATACACGTCATATGACTATAGTCCTACCAAAGGAGGCTAAATTAGCAGTTTGTCAGTTGTAATGTTCAGATAATGTTCACATTTCCACTGTGACAGTTTCTGGGAGCCAGCCATACAGTGAAACAAAGAAAGAATCTTGTAGTATATTAAACATAAACATACTTCATTTGATGTAAACTCTTATGAACTGCAGCATTTGTTTAAGTCCAAAAATAGTGTGAAATAGTACTACTTTTTCAAGTGCTCCAACACTGCATGTTCTTTATATCACTATTATACTAGATTGCATAATGAGGATTCATTGAATACAGGTGGATGTGAGCATGTAGCTTTTGCTACAGCCTGAGAGTGTGATCATACAGGTGAAAAGATTGTAATTTCAACTACTTGGGGAGTGGACTGATGTGATGTTTTCCCCAAGAATCACATGCACTCTACAAAGAAATGCACTCTAGCCCAACCCTGATTCTGTGCGAGCTGGAGCCTTTTGGTCCACCCATTGTGCTTCTGCTTTGGGGGGGGGGGTAGGTCTGGAGAGATTCTCCAGCAGATGACAGGGTCACTTTAAGTGATATTAGTCCAATTAAAGCACCCTTTTTTGGTGTGATCAGGTGTCCACCTTTGTAGCCATCTGATTGCATCCTAAATTACATTTTTTTATTATGCAGTTGTCCTGAGTCATACTTGTCTGTCTATCTACTGTCTCCTCTTTTGTCTACCTGTATTAAATTTAATAAATCATTTATCATTTTGCATGCTTGAATGTGGAATGCACTTTTATCATCTTAAGACAGTAAAATGGACTCAATCTTAAAGCTTTTTTTTAAAAAAAAATGTCATTCTGCAAAAAATTGTTCTTCCATTAAGGGGTGTATGTGTGCATGTGTGCGTGTTAACAAGACGAAACCCCTAAGAAGCCTATTACAGTTGATGTTTTCCTATCGGCTTAACACAATTCTTCAGACGTCTGAGAAGAGAAAAAGGCTCTCTTCTTTCCCTGCTGAGTGGAGGCTTCTGAAAATGACAGGAGCAAAGCCTCCAGATACAGCCAAGCAGGCTCACTGTTAATCACCCCTTAATGCTTGGCTCCGGTTCATGTGATCCTAACAAGCATTTGAATGGTCCCTTGGGCTGATCTGCATGTTCATCCTCTGCCACAGGAGGAAAAGTGCCCTTTCTCTGCCACATTGTTGAATTTCTGTCAGGATGTAAACTAAGGGCTTATTTAGAGATATATAGGATTTATCCAGAAGTGCCAGAGGGACTATGCCAAGCCCACTGGCTTGAAATGAAGGCATATTCATAGAGCATGTGTATAGGGCCAAGCGTAGATCCCATTGAAGTCCATGGCACAGCTCCCAGTGCCTTTAATTGGATTTAGATCAAGTTCTTGACACATTCCCACATTAAATCTATGCTCAAATGTTCCCCCTCTCTCAGCGAACACAATTCCTCCAAAAATTGTTTCAAGACAGTCAAGGTTTAAGATTACCGACAAATAGTATGCACATACTGCCACAGAGATAGTTTTTTACTTTGCTTTGCCAAAATTAGCATGTACTACATATTTGAATTCTAGGACTTCCAGGTACCTACATAGAATTGACAAGTAAATTATAACCAGTTTTAAACATTTTCCTCCTTTGGCTTATATAAACTTTCTTCATGCTAGATTATCTCTCTCTCTCTCTCTCTCTCCCTCCTCCATGTGCTATTATGGCATTATCCCTGTTATCATTTTAATTTAGCTTGAAGGCTGTACAGATGTAATGAAGATAAGGATAAATCTAACATTACAGCATCAAGTGAACATTTCCGAAAGTACAATATATGTCAGTTTTTGAAAGTTGTGCTCTGGGAAAGTATTTGAAAGAATTTTGAGGGAGTTAAAATACTCTGCTAGAATACAGAGCTTTAAGACGACAGCTGACCATGCTGGCTAGGAAGCTGGGAGTTCTAGTCAAAAAACAAATGTTTAAATTGATGAAACAGACAACACAAAATGACTTTAAGGTTATTTTTACCAGTAGAATTTCAACTGTCTAAGAGAGTACTGTAGATTCTAGGGTGAAATTGGCATGGGTTGGGGCGGGGGCTGGGTGACCACACACTAGGGCCTGAGAGAAGGACCTCCTGGAAAATCTTTAAAAGCAGATGGAGTTGGGTGTTATCAGCACAATGGAGGTACCACACCACAAAATGCTAGACAGCCTCTTTCAGGTTTTTCATGTATATGTGAAATAGTATGGGGAATCATGGCACCCTGAGACACTCAACAGGCTAAATGGTCAAGGGGTTGAACAGGAGTCCCCCGGCTCTACTACCATTCATAGAGTGACGCCATGCAAGGGAAAATCCCAGAAGCTGACTACTTTTTTCATCAGTTAAGCACTTCTCAACCAAATACAAAGCAATTGTCAAGGCTGTTTTTCAACAAAGGTGAATGGGAGTGAGCAGAAGAGGGTATCCTGTAGACCATCTTGACTGCTGCCATTGGTGTTGTCAACATTCAGGCTGCCCTCTGCTATGTAAAACTCAGCATCCTTTTTCCCACTGGTTATGCAGACCCTATATTTTGCAACAATATTGGGTCATTTCCTGGCTTTTAGAATTGTGCGTACAGAAACATAATATCCCACATTCATTAACTGGAGTTTTTTTTAAAATTGAGTTTTTTTAAAATGGGAGTTTAAATATATATGCTACCGAGACATTCAATCAGAAATTTCACTCATATAGAATTACCCAGTGGTAGAGGATTCCAGAAGATGAGTACATGATCTGCACTATGGTTACTGGGAGAAGACAGAAGCAAGTACTGCTTGGATGTGGCTATAATCTCTCTGTGCCATAATATTTTGAAGGACTGTTTTGGACTTAATGAAATTGTGAAACAAAGGTGTGAGTGGGTACAACACATGCAATGGAGAAACATACACACCCTTTAAACTAATGTTGCCATGCCTGCTCTGTTAAATGCAGACTGGAAAGCTATATTCCAATTTCATATCCTTCTCTTTGAGTCAGGCAAGCTGAGGAAGAAAGCTTTATTGCTCCAAAACCTCTACAGATATGTTGTGTACATGTTTTCCAAAAGATATCCCTTTGCTTTTTTTTTTTTAAAAAAAGGAAGAACTTCGAGTTAGCAAAGAATGTAACTGGCAACCAAGGAAAAAATCATGCATAATATGTGAAAGGAAGATAGTGAAGAAGTAGTAGTCTATATGACTAGATGGGCGGGCTATAAATGTAATAAATAATAATAATAAGAAGAAGGACAGGGACAAAAATCAACTCACTTGAAATGTGGTGTTGGTAGAGATGCTAAAGACAGCCAGAAAAGCAGAAAAGTTGGTGCTCAATCAAATCAAGCCTGAACTCTCACTCAAGCAAATATAAGTAACTTGAATCTATTGTACCATGCACATATAATGGAACTATTTGCATAGCATAGCATTTTAACCAATCAGAATGTGTCTGGAGTCATGATTTCTGTGTTGTAATCTATGAGCACAAATGGAGCCTATGACTGGACAGTGGTTTGGGGATTATCTTAGTTAAAAATCATGTGGATTCCATGAGGATATGTGCAATAGATCCATGTTTTACACCACTACAAAACCATGCGCTGGGAAACCCATGATTTCTGTAATGTAGTCTGTGGGCACAGATGGAGCCTATGATTGGATAGTGGTTTGAGGATAAAAGGTAAAGGTTCCCCTTGACATTTAGCCCAGTCGTGTCCGACTCTAGGGGGCAGTGCTCATCCCCATTTCCAAGCCGTAGAGCCAGCGCTTGTCCAAAGACAGTTTCCGTGGTCACGTGGCCAGCGCGACTAGACACGGAATGCCGTTACCTTCCCACCGTGGTGGTACCTATTTATCTACTCGCATTTGCATGCTTTCGAACTGCTAGGTGGGCAGGAGCTGGGACAAGCGACGGGAGCTCACTCCGTTGTGTGGATTCGATCTTACGACTGCTGGTCTTCTGACCCTGCAGCACAGAGGCTTCTGTGGTTTAACCCGCAGCGCCATAATTCTATGTAAAAATTTAGTGGATACAAGAACTGCTGAATATCTCAGTAGCTTAGGTATTTGATTGTGAAGCCAGTGGTTGTGAGTCCAATTGCATCACTGCAAAGCCACATGCTGAAGAACCCACAATTTCTGTGGTGTAGTCTGTGGTGTAGTCTTGTGGGATCGTGTTTGGACATTATCCTCCATAAAAATCATATGGATCCATGAGGATCTGTGTATCAGATCTATGTTTTACACAACTGAAAAGCCATGCGCTGGACCTGTGATTTCTGTCTCATAGTCTGTGGGCAGAGATGGGACCTATGATTGGACAGATGTTTGGGGATGATCCTGCAGAAAAATCATGTGGATCCATGAGGATCTTTTTGTTGGTTCCATGTTTTTACACCCATTGCAAAACCATGTGCAGAGGGACCCATGATTTCTATAGTGTAACCTACGGGCGCAACTGGGGCCCATGAATGGACAGTGTTTTGGCGATGATCCTGCAGAAAAACCATGTGTAATCATGAGCATCTCTGACTTATATTGATGTTTTGCACCACAGCACTGTTGGACCCATGATTTCTGTGGTATAGTCTGTGGGTGCAAATAGGAACAATGATCTGATGGTGTTTTAGGTAGGATTGCATCTAAAAATCGTATGAAATCATTTGGATGTGGGAACTTATGAGTAAACTGGGTAAACGTACTAATGAGAAAACCAGGTAAAACTTGCTTTGAGATCAACACCATCAAAAAAGCAAAAAACAAAGAAACAAAACAAAAACCCCAGTAATTTCACACCTTAAATGAGTGAGCTACTGAATATTATTTATTTTAAAGAATATCTTTTAAAATATTTTCACAGGCTGAAGCTGAAAATGTGTGGCCGGAAAGGAGTTAAATGCTTTCTTTCACACAGAATGTGTTCTGATACCATCCCTGTATTAACTGCCTGGCTCCTCCAGACACATTCTGATTGGCCAGAATGTTATGCTATGCAAATAGTTCCTTTGGAGTTCTCAGAAGTTATATAAAAAAGGAGTCATTTCAGATGTTTTAGTTAAGCTCTAATTAAAGGGTCTGAATTAGAACCATGAATGGCTCAATCATCCTGAAGGAGGAAAAAGCACATCGAACAGAGTGGAGTTTTTTAAGGTATGCAAATATTGTCTTATCCACATATTTATCTCTTTTCTATCAGCTGTAGCTGAAAGTCCCTTGCTTGAGCACGGGGATTAAAAATGTTACTGTTTAAAAAATCAAAACTCAAAAACCCTTTGCCCAAACATCCCCAAATCTGGCATATAGTAAAAACAGACTTTCTGCTACATCTCTGTCATATTTGATGCTGATCTGAGCTCCAGTTTTGTAGTTATAATTTATTGTTTTGGACATCTCTATATTTTTATTTGACTTATGGAATGCTTTTTGCTCCTAACTGGAGATGGGGACGAATATAAAAATGGATCGGTTTTTCCGACGAATATAGCCGATTCATTAAATATTTGTCGATCCGTATTTGTAGGTTCCAGAGACCCCCACAAATACGAAGGGATGAATATTTACCCGTTTTTATTCGTCCTTCGTATTAAAACAAAAAACACCATCGGCTTCTGATCAGTTGATCGGCGGCCGGTAGGCAGAATGGGCTTCTGTGCCATGTGGTAAACTCTCCTGGGGGGACCCAATTTGTGGGTGAATAACCCAGAGTTCCAATATCCAATCTTCACCAAAGTTGGCAGGCATGTTGGGGAAAGACACAGGAAGCTCCGTTGTGATTCTGGAATCTCTAAGTACCTGGGGGGAGCTTTCCTGGGGGGTCCTCTTTTTGACTATATAACTCTGGGGTCCGTGATCACCAAACTTTCAGGCATTGTAGAAAGGCGTCTGAGGAAGCTTCCCAGCAAATTTGGTGTATCTAGGTGTTTGGAGACCAGTGTTATAGCCATTTAAAGTGCAGATGAATCGACAGATCAATTCATCGATTCGTCGAAGAATATTTGTATATTCGTATTCGTTGATCCATTAACCTTGACGAATAATGGATCAAAACAAATCGCCATTTTTTTATTTGTACCCATCTCTACTCCTAACCGCAACATATATGGCTGCACCACTGTGCAACCATAATTAACTATTTAAAGTGGTGTCTCGTTGATAACCTGGGGAGTGCACATAACATACAAGCACCCCCTGACTTTCAAGGTAAATTAGATATTTAAGGAGTGGTTTTACCAGTTCCACCAGTACCCCACTGAGTTTCCATAGCTGAGTGGGGATTTGAACCCAGGTCTCCTGAGTCCCAGTCTATCACTGTCCATCACATCACACTGGGATGTCAACAGAGGTAGTAGATTATTAGATTAAGCTCTACAACAGGTAGTAGATTATTAGATTAAGCTCTATGCAGGATTCAGGAGCAATAGCTGGCTTTCAGATTAAATAACTGAAGCAGTCATTGCAAGTTCTCTTTTTCCAGGAACCATGGGATGAAACGTGTGAGAATTTTGAGGAAGGTTATATTTTTAACCTTATATTTTTCCTGAAAAATATAGGGCCCTTTTTACTTTGAAAATAAATTGTGGTCAAAGTGGTCAATGAGGAGAAGATTTTAGAAACAGATTAATTTTTTTTCCATAGATACAGTAGCCTCCGAAATGTTGTGGTCAAATGTTTTTTGGTGCCTACAAGCTGTCCCTGCTTTTCCCAGTAAAGTACCCCCTTCAATTGTATTCACAGGATAGTCTCTTCAATCCCAGCACTGGCATGGAGAAAAGTTGAATAGAAAAAGATTCATTGAATTGAAGGGTGCCACCCAAAAAAGATGGGTGGCACCCATCTTTTTTTGACATTCCTGATGTCCTACCAGAGCTGGACAGATGCTTTATCTATGACAGCTGCTTCATTTCTGATTCACTTTTAAAAATGTTGTCCTTCATGTAGCTGCTACCCTTTGCCACCATTCTCCAATACAGAGACGGAGGATTTCTCCTTGATTTTTATATTTAAAAGATTCCTCTGGATGCACTTCAGTGTTTTGTTTTTTTTCCTTAGTCCAGAGTAGGGGGTTATTTGGAAAGTGGTTAATGAAAATTGACTTCATAAGGTATTAGGTCAAGAACTCCCATGAGACAATCAGAAATTCAGAACATTTATTGCAAGAGCTGAATAACTGTAAATAACGTTGAACTGGCAAAGCAGTAACAAGGATAACTGTTTAGATATTTATTCGGTCAAAGTCATCAAACACCCCTCACAAACTGACGTAAGTACCGCAATAAGCAATGCACCCCTAGCCCATTTTATGTTTGTATACTGTGGAGGAAAGAAAATGTGAACTGCTATATACAAAATAACTGCGGTTAGTTTTATTCTTTTTCTTTCTTTTTGGTAAGAACAAATTAACCATCAATATTAGCTACCTTTGTGGGGTTTTTTGCATTTAGTTTAAGACTGATGTTTAACTGTGGCATAAGATAAGTTTTGCATTTTTTTCATTAAGGACCTTTCCCCCCCTATGTTGCATGCTATTTGTTTAAATTGTCTGTCATGCCTTAAGAACAAAACAAAACAAAACAAAACAAAACGCCTAAGGACGTTTGGATTAGGATTGGTTAGACGTGCAACTGAGATCTTATTAACACTAGTGTCACTCTGCTAGATTGATTCAAGTGACGCAAAACTGGTACCTGCCAGGCATTGACCAACTATGAGAACAAACAGTTAAACAGCAAGAATTAGAGATTGAACCCTTTCATTTCCCCCAACTAGCCTACCAGGAGAATGCTTGGTTACATCATGAAGGCACAACACATTAAATATTTTGTGGCTATGATCTAAAAACACTTGTGTTACTACAACATCAATGCCGATGAAGATCAACACAACCGCTGCCAATTGCGCAATACAAACTGTCTTAGGTATAGACACACACCTGGCCCAATGATAAAGAAAGCAATCATTAAGATACTGATGTTGGGGACAATACCCCAGGAAGCTCTCCTGCAGAAGCTCCATGAAAAGGGATGGGTTTGGGCACCATCCCATCACTTCAGTGATGCTTATACAGCAAAACCTCCTAGAAGACTGTGCCCTTGGCAAACTATCCTCCACCTAATTTTGATTTATATTACCCTGTACTGCGATTGCTGCTAATACCTTGGGATTGCTTAATACAAGGCAATCATTCAGCTGCTACCACAGTTGAGATCTTTTTTTCTTTCCTTTGCTTTGCAAATTAAAAAAAAGAAAAAGAAAAATAGCGGCTAAAATTTCAAAGCCCTTCACATGTATTCGTATTTTAGAATTGGCAAATAGTATTTGTCTAAGAAAAAATAAAAGGCCCCTCCCCCTGTTACTCAGTTTTTTAACACAAGTGTTTTGAGTTTCTTGGAACATTGTGTGTCAGACAGACTACTAACACAGAAACACCATCACCAAAAAGAAACAAATATTTTCTTTAAAAAAAAAAACCCAACAAGAAGCAAATGAAATAAAGTAGAAAAAAGCAACTGTGAAACACAGAATTATGCTACAATATTTTAGGTGACCATTATAAGTACATAAAAGTTATTAATAATAATTGATCCTATTTACAAGTATTTGAACACTGATTGACTTAACAAGTGTCCACTAACATTGTTAATAGCACAGTAGGTTTAATGTTTGTAATTTTAGTTGTTTTGTTTCAATAAAGATGTCAAGTATAGCAGTCCCAGCACAAGATCAATGGCAACAATAACACAATTTCCTAATTGGATATGCTTTCTAAGAATTGCAATCCACCTTCTGTTCTCTCTCTCGTTCTCTCTTTTTTTAGCTCACTCGCTGACTCGCTCTCACTCTCCAAATATATCTTCTACTGTTTGCAGCAGCAGTCCAGGGTCAAAAAAGAAAGGAAAACAAACAACCCCCCACCCCACCCCTTCCCCCAAATAAATTGAAAACTGAAGATATTTGCAAACTGGAGAGATTCTCTGTAAGAGTTTGATTATGTCTATTTAACAAAAGCACACAACTAGTAGAAATGCTCTTTTGTATTGTAGTTCCATGGAGCTACCACAAAGTTATGCATATCTCTGCTATGTGACGCATAGTTCTAGAGGTCTACTCAGTACATAAAGCTCTGACACACACATACACAGTATTAGCAAGTCTAACTAGGCTAAAGTCACTGTTCCAAAGAGGCCATTCCTTATAGCTGGTTCTCCTTCGGATTCTCCACAGCTCCAGATGCTTGTTTATAGGGCTTCAAGTTAGCCAAAGGAATGTCAGTCATGTGATTGCCAGGGTTGAAATGGCCTTCCCCCGAGCCAAACTGCTTTCGGTCACTGAACTGGTTTCTGTTGCTGTCTTCTTTCCAGGTTCTTGTCAATGTGTGTCCATTCACCAGTTTGTCTTTCTTAACCCATTCCTTCTGAGGTGCAAAGGTGGAGAGTGGAGACTTTGGCTGCTGGTATGAACCCAGTGTGGGAGGCATCCAACAGTTGTCTGAGTGACCCAGAACCAGGCATTCTTGAGTGCACATCTCAGTAGCTTCTGCTAATCCTCGAGGGCCAAGAGGTCCATCTGCAGCAAGGTGGGGATAAGCAGCAGGAGGGGGTGGGTAGGTAGGAGGGAAAAAGACAAAGAGAGGATGTTAAGATTTTTAGAGGAAATATTGCTAAGGCATTCTAAAACATAGCCTCCACCCAACAAGCCTGTTTTGCAGGCAACTTAAAATCAGGGAAAATAATGCAACAAAGCAGCAGAATGCATACACAATTCATAAGAGGGCAACACCTTTATTAAGCTAGCCAAAGAAAAAGGAGGAGGAGGAGGGAAAAAAGCACAAAATGGTTGGGAATCTTCAAGAGCATTAGATCCCTGCACTGGCAAGTTGGGGAGGGGGAGAAAGGGGAAAAGCAGAGGGACCAGCAAGCAAAAACTTGATTTTAAAGTCCTTATGTCCCTATCCTGTCTTTGTTACTGTGGAGCAGAAGACTCAGTGGATATTCAAAGTGCTACACAAATATTCAAATAAACAGACATATTCAAATGCATCACCAGTTTAAGATCAAGTTTGCTTTGACTTTTTCCCCCTCCCCTTCCTCCACTCCACTTTTGCAATACCTTGCTAATGTGATCCAGAATACTGACATACAGTTTTGTGTCCCCGCTCTTTTAGTGGTCTAATAAAGAAAAACACCTGAATATGACTTTTGATCTGTGGACTTAGGATTTGTTTAAATTTACATTTGACTCACAATAAACTCTGTTCTAAATTGAATCAATTTAGAAATCATGTGGTATCACATGGTATTTGGGTCGGTGTATGCATCCTCTTGGGAAAACATTTAACCATTTTTCAGCTGTGCTGTATCTTGATTAAGGGGGCTACGCTAGCTTTATGAATGTTGTATTTGAGGCTTTGTTCTGTGCTCACCCACTTGCCATGCCGTCACACTGGCCAGGTGAGGGGGGGGGGGTCTGCTGGCCAAGCTGCTTGTCCCTTTAGAAAACTTGGCTGCTTCTGTCTCCTTAAGAATGTTGAAGCAGCTGTCACCTGTCTGGTTTCCCAAGCACCTTCACTGGTTTCTTGTTTGTTTTTGTTTGTTTGTTTGCTTGCTTGCTTGTTGTTTGTTTGCTTGTTTGCTTGTTCGTTTGTTTGTTCAACTTCTATACCACCCATCTGCCTACCAAGGCCACTCTAGGCAGTTCACAAGGTGATAAAACAAACAACACTTTAAGAATCATAAATATAATAATTATGCAAACCCCAAAATTAAACATCCCAATCCACATACACAAAAGAGAACATCAAAATAACTAAATGGTTCTCTGCCCATTTTTAACTTTGTTCCACAAAAGGCTTCCTGGATTGGAAAAGTGGGAACAAATAAGGCAAGGAAGTTTGCTCACACAAACTGCTTGCCAAGGAGGGAAATGACCTAGAGCAGGATCAGGGAGTGGCTGTGAGATGACTGCCCATGTTGTCCCTTTCTCTTCACCTCCCATGGAACAGCAGGAGCATTCTTAAAGGGACAGAAGGGACAGAAGCAGCCAAGCTTTCTAAAGAGACAAGCAGCTTTGCCAGCAGACCCTACCTCTCCTGTGCCCATACATCCCTCCTTCCTTCCTGCTGCCTCTCCCACTGCCTCGCTTGTTATCCTAAAGCACAATTTGCAGCAACAGAGGGGTATACATATGAAGAAACAATTGAAATAAATTGGGTTTCATATGCATTCTAAAATAAACAACCCTCTGTCAGGATAGCATTTTAGGTTACTTTCCAACCAGAAAACATATTTCCCTGGCAAATTAATCTGTACTTCCATTTACGTCATGAAGACATCTTATTTTAAGCTGTTTTTTAAAAAAGCAGAATGTGGTACAACAGCAGATTTTATTGGCAATGGAATCAAGTCCTCAGTTTAATTGTCAATGCGGCTGCTTCTTAATTTTACAATACACAATAAACTCTTTTTTTTATAATGACAACCCAGTTAAATTATCTCCAGCTCAGAATAATAAAACTTCCACAAAATAGCAGCATCTCCCCAGAACTAGAAAAAAAAATTGCCAGAAAAGGTCTTTCTGGAGAAGAAACTCCAAAGATTTGACCCTATCAAGAAGCCTTGTGGTTGCAGAGGTCCCAAACACACTTCCATAAGAAATAGGACAAAAAGTAATGTGTATTTGAAAAATTGCTGTGGGGAAATATGGAAGGGTATACTATTTCGGCAGCACTCCAGTCCACACTTAATTGTGAGTAGGCCTTGTTGAATTCAAAGTGTTTACAACTGAGTAGACATGCCTAGGATTGTACTGTTTGGATTTTAAAGGTCAACATCAGTACTTTGCACTGAGCCTGAACAGATGTTAGTAATCCAAAGCATCTCCCTTAAGATGAGTGCTTTGTGATCTCCTTGTTGGGACAGAAGCCTGTAACTATTGCCATATGCATCAACTGCATGTCTGGCAGTCCTAATTAGAGCACATTGTCACAATCAAATGTTGAAATCTGGTATACTTCTGGCTTGAACCGTGCAAGAAATCAGCCTCAACAATTCTGCAGTAAACTTTAGTCATTTCTAAAATGATACACCACGGAAATCATGCCATCCCCACATAATAGGAGGCAGCCATCAAACTTTAACATGACATTTTGTTTTGCTACAGAATAGTCATGGATTGCATTATTGCAAAGCTTTGATACTGAGACCTTTTCCTGCTTGGAAGTTTTTAGGTCAGAGGTCTCATTAAAATAAATTAATTTCTGTGCCATAGAAAACTTCTTTTTATTAGAGTCAATGCAGTGAAACCAGTTTCATTCTGAGAGAATGCACTAATCAGAACTCAGCATATATTTGTGGTGTATACAGGCTTGAGTTGTACATTAAGCTCCATTAGTTTAGTGGGAGAAAATGTTTCTTTATTTTATAATTTAGTCCACTCCTAGCAATTTTATACTGTACGTCTTTGGATTCTATTCTGCTGTAATCAAATGATGCAGGTATTTTGTAGGAAAAGAAGGAGCGGAAACAGCTAGTAAAGGAGAGTATTTTCAGCATATTGTTAACATTTCTAAAGGTTAATCTATAGGTTAAACACTGATTATTTTCTTTTCTGCTGACAACAGCAATTTAGTTTTAATTAGGTTTTCTCATCCCACCCCCTCCCCCTAATAGAATCCTGTCTTGCTGACCAAAAAGGCAGCCGTTTGGCAGGGATTAAATCTTTCAATGCACAATAAAGGGGGAAGGAAAACAGGCACACATACACAGAGTAATGATATATTTCTGGAGACAGAACCACCATCTCTCTGCCCGGAGTTTCCAGTGAAATAAATGGGATCTTGAGTGGTACATCAAACTCTTTACATTTCATGTTCAAATCCAGAAACTAAATAAACTAAGCCCAAGTTCAAATACAGCTGACATCTATTTTAGTTTGGGCTTTAAATGAGAAGTAAGCTGTTTCAGAGCAAATGAAAATATACTTGTGGCCCTTTCAGCCATGTCAAATTAGTCTCTGAGAGATTTATTTCTCATTTTGTTTGCTTTCCGCAGTAACCGCTACCAAGATCTAAGACACTTAATTTTAGTGTAGGGTTTATGCAAGCTTTCCTTGACTGATAAGTTAGTAAAGTTTATATGAGGCTTTAGAACTGTTTGTCAGAAGGCCGCTTTAAATTCTTATTTTAGCACTGAAATGCATCATCTGCATATATATTTCAGCAACTTATTTTAAATAGATGTTCATTTATCTCCTCTCTCAATAATATAACATTTCATACATCCAGTTTTTTAAAAACTGTTACTAATTGTATGTAGCAGTAGTCTCAAAAAGTGCTTATGCTTAGTCCCACTGCAAAGCACTTACTAACTATTCTAGAAACTCTGTGCATAAATTTGTCATCCCCTCTGGTGACAGATGGGAACAACAGATGGAGAACCTTCACCCAGCCACTCCTTCCCCACAGAGGGTTAAACCACATGACAAGGAAATGATTACTTCCTGTTATTACAACATTTCCATTCCAAGCACACAATTCCTCCAGAGCATATTCAGACGTGCAAATAATGTTCATGTTTACTTCCTGATGACCAATCACAACACGAGCAAGCCAATTTGTCAAATGCAGAGTGAGGTAAACTCCTGTTAGAGCATGAGAGTTGGTTTATCACTTCAGAGAGTTCTGACTGATGTTCAGACTATAGCCTCTAGTTTGCTTTTCAATGTCACTGCTGTTACTACTGTTATGGACTGCCACCTCTCCCCCAAACAGGGATATCTATCATCAGCCACTCTACTAGGAGTGTCCTGTTTCATTTTGATATTGTTTATTGCAGTGCCATTGACATAGTTTGCTGTTACTTGGGAGGACTTGTATCTTACAAAGGAGGACGAAGAAGAAGAAAAGGAAGAGAATGATTTGTTTCACATGAATTATTTCTCTCCTTCAAAATAGCACATGTGTAAACCAGTTCTAAAGGACGTGGTGGCACTGCAGGTTAAACCACAGAAGCCTCTGTGCTGCAAGGTCAGAAGACCAGCAGTCGTAAGATCGAATCCACACGACGGAGTGAGCTCCTGTCGTTTGTCCCAGCTCCTGCCAACCTAGCAGTTCAAAAGCATGTAAATGTGAGTAGATAAATAGGTACCACCACGGTGGGAAGGTAACGGCGTTCCGTGTCTAGTCGCGCTGGCCACGTGACCACGGAAACTCTCTATGGACAAACGCTGGCTCTACGGCTTGGAGATGGGGATGAGCACCGCCCCCTAGAGTTGGACACAACTGGACTAAATGTCAAGGGGAACCTTTACCTTTAAAACCAGTTCTGGTGTAAAGGAGCATTAATCACATTTTAAAGAAATAAGGCAGATAGTGCTAAGAGGAAGAAGCAATCCCTGATACTTTTACAAGACCTCTAGGAGGTGGCCATAATCCCACTGGAAAAGAAAACAGCATACTCCAGGTCCAACTTCTTTGAGGAGGACCAATTTGTACAGTTATGTGCAGCTAGTTTTAAAATATTCCTGCACTACATTGACATTGGATAGGGATGTGAATGAAGTTGGCTTCTTTCTCAAACTCCTTCAGAGTTTTCAGCTGCGGCGCGACAAAGAGATGCCAAAAACAACTTTTGTGGGGCTTTCTTTCTTTCTGAATGTGCACAAATTATAAAGGTTATTTCCTTAAAACATCTTACAGATGAAATTCAGAATCAGTGGCTTTCTTAGAAATTATCACAGACGTTTCTCTATAAGATGCCTCAGGTTCACTGATGCAAAAAGACAGACCCAGATTTGCCTGGGGACTCTGTTGTGGGCGAGGCAGCAGCCTGGCCTCCTCTGCTGCTTCTGCAGCTCTGCAATGGCAGCGGCCATGTGGTGGGCCGTGCAGGAGCCTCAGAACCGGTTGCCCAGATAGGATTGTGGTGGCAGCCTCTGACAGGCTGGTGAGACTGGCAGGCAGGGCCAGCTCTGGCAATGGACCTGAGGGGTGGAGTTTTGTTTGTGAATTTTCATAAAGGTTACATGCTAGGTCTACCTTAAGCAAGATTGTGTTGTATTATAATTGCATTCTGTTCTACCCTGTCACAGCTGCATTTGCGGTTTTGGAGATTTGAGATGGATCCAGTGTATGACAGAGGGCAGGCAGAGGCCTGCTTGCTACTATTTTTGGCAGCCAGCGATTGCCCAGCTCAGGGGGCCAGGGCCCTGTCTTTGCCCATGGGTGGCAGGGAGCCACAGAGTGGCATATGCCTGTGTGGTCTCCAAGGATCTGCTATTCAAGATCATTGCCCAGAGGAGTCTGGAAGGTTGACTCTGGTCGCCCGATGGAACCAGATCCAACCCCAATGCTTAGCCAGGGGAACTGTGGCTGTAATTGATTCATACAGTTGTGGCCTTTTTACTTCCACTATGTATGCAATGTGTTTATGATTGGGGGGACGGAGCCTGCTTAGGAATAGGCCCACCATACATCTACCAATGCTATTCACTGGATGCAGCTAACAAGGCAAACAAGACCATGTTTTTCAATCATGTTTATGATTCTAAATGCACAAAAATCAAGTCATGGAATATATGATTTTTCTCTGAGGAAAAAAAGAAGTCTTGCTGTCTTGCACCTGGCAGAATATTCTATTATTTCCCTCATAAATCTATGTGGAGGTGAATGAGGACTAACATCCCTAGTCATGAGCACTATGAAGCACATACTGATAACTTGATTTTAAAAGGTATATAGAGTAGTGGCAGGCCAGCATTTAAAAAATCTACCAAGTGATAACTTGCATATCTGAGAGAGTAATCTGAGATCAAATGGCACAGGGTGTGTTCTTTGTTTTTGTTTTTGATGAACCAACCCTTCCATCTTGATTTAGAACTACTTTACTATTTTCCTCCATGAAATTTTGAGCGGAGGTGCCCCTGTTCTAGTCTATGAGCCACACTATTCCTGCTCATGTGGAGAGTGTCCATAGATAATGGAGACTTGAGTTTTCAGAAACAGAGGGCATGGGGCTAGAGCACTTTCCCTTCTATAGGGCACCTGCACGGGTCAGATGAAACAGACAAACCTTTTTCTCAGATATGAAGTTCACTGGAGATAGGAGAAGTTGTGTGTGCATATAGCCTTGACCTATTGTAAGTGACAGTTTATTACCCCAGTACAGTCAACCTGAACTGTCAGGGGAAGGTCTCACCTGACTTCCACTGGAATTTATTTAAGGAAGATATCTAGGACCTTTTGTAAGTAAAAACACACACTCCACAACTGAGTTATATGGCTCTGCCCCAATGTGGCTATGATAAGACTGCTCTCCTGAGTGTTCATCCTTGTCCTTTCTACTTCAGTTATACATCTATAGCTCTTTCTTTTTATATTTCTTCTTTCTGGTTGCCAGTGCAGGAACAAGTGAGAAATTATGAACATCAATGGGTTAAGATGAGAAGCAATACTTGAATGCATACAGCCTGTTTTAACTTTTTTTTTTTTAATTAATTGCCTTGCAGAGAAAAGAAAGCATAATGTTGACTTAATGGTAATTATCTCTTTCTTCTGCCATCACCAAACAATGACTTTCTCCTAATTTTCTGAAGTTGTTTCATCACCACATACTGCAACAACACTTTAAAAGCTGATCCTGCTGCTTTAATTTCATAATTACATTAATTTGTTTCTCTTTTCACTATAAAAACGTCACTGGGATCTCTGTATCAAGTTCCCCCCAACACTGAGGTATTTCACTGATTTCCTCTCCCACCTTCCCTCCCTGAGTATTTGTTCCTTATCTGTCTTTGATGCTTGAATAGATAATGATGCAAGTGCTGATAAAATAGTACAACCCAGCTGTCTCCAAATTTGAATATTCTGAAGGCAAATACAGTAGTACATCACCCAGAACTCCTTTAAAATGGCCTTTGTAAATATTTATAGCGGATTGTCCTAAAAAAATAATGCCTTTTGTTGTGTTTCTATTCTATTAATCGCTGTGTGGCAGCCAGACATTCATCTTGCCTCAAAAGCTGGCAGGTGGAAGAAGAATAATCTATGACAGTCAAGTGCTGGCCACCTCCTAATGGTGGAAATTTTGAGCGGCCTTTTATCTCACTCTATTATACCCAGAAGCAAAACTCGTATGCCATTGATTAACTCAGTGCTGCAATTAGCAAGTAGCTTCTGGCAGGTTGATCGGCTGCTTTTCAACTTGCTGATTCAAAAGCTCTTTGTTTAAAGGGTGGGAAATTATCCTTTGATTGGCAAAAAGTCAGGATCTCAACATAACAAAAAAGGGGGAAATCCCAATGATTTTTTGTTGTTGTGTTATAAAGTATGCTGGCTTACAGTGTTGATAACAACCATTTCATTCCATACACCTGCTCATATGTATGATAAATGTTTCCCTTAACCCAATGATTAACTATAGACAGTTAGATTTGTTGTACAATTCTGCTCATTTGCTTAGCAGGAGGATACATATTATAAAGGTACCTTCATCTTAAAGAATGCATCTCAGGGTGATTAGGTCATCTTTATGAGCTTAGAAAATTGGCTTGGTGAGTCATCATCACTGCATGAGCAAATCAACATTTTACAAGACAATTTTAAAAATGAGGGCAGAAACTATGGAACTGGACTTCAAGGCATTGCTCTATGTCAAATTTGGGGAAATTTGGGCAAGAAATTTTCAAGTTACACTTTTTAAAAAGTAATACTGCCCCCCATGTAGAAACAAGTTATCATTAACATCCCCAGATTTACATAAAAGAGATCAAATAAATTGAAAAGACACATCTTGCTTATCTTGAAAGAAAATGATTGGCCCCACCCGCTTTATTTTTATTTGGAAGGAATCCAAGTTGCAGGGGCTGAAACAATATTCCTCAAAAAGGTCTTTCAAAAGGGTAGAACAGTGACTTTCTTATAAACTGAGCATATGTGGAACAGGCTAGATACACGGTTGCACTTTTGTGGCCAGGAAGGGAGATGTTTGAAGGGAAATGAAAGGTCATGGAAACAATCAAAGACAGTTTTTCTTTGAAGAGTTGTGTTTTTTTAAAAAAAGGCTTGCTTTAAACAAAGTGATAGAGTGACAGTCACTATAAAATTGTCTGATAATTAAGAAAATAAAAAGATGTTATGTGACATCAAGTCACTTCTGATGTGTGGTGACTATATGAGTTAATGACCTCCAAAATATTTTTTATTTTATTTATTTATTTTTAGATTTCTACCCCGCCCCCCTAGACAACGTCTACTCGGGGCGGCTTACAAATATCATCAAATATATAAAACATTGAAAACATTAAACAATAAAACAATTGAAACAATAATATAAAGTATTCAAGATGGGAATAATAAAAATAAAAAACTAAAATTTAAGAATTGACAGAAGGGAAGGCCTGCCTAAATAGCCAAGTTTTTAAATGGCTCTTAAAAACACCCAGCGAGGGTGCCAGGCGGATCTCTGTTGAGAGGCTGTTCCATAGTCGAGGGGCCACTGCCGAGAAGGCCCGGTTTCTAGTTCTTTCTTTCCGGACCTCTCTCGGCGTTAGGCCCCTCAGCCGTCCCTCCTGGCTATGCCGAGTAATTCGGGTAGATCTAGGTGGGAGAAGGCGGGCCGCCAAATACCGAGGTCCCAAACCGTTTAGGGCTTTGTAAGTCATCATCAACACTTTGAAGTCGATGCGGAAGCGAATGGGCAGCCAATGCAATGCAGCCAGAGTGGGAGAGATATGTTGGTATTTTCTCACCCCACTGAGCAGTCTGGCCGCTGCATTCTGCACCATTTGAAGCTTCCGCAACAATCTCAAAGGTAGCCCCACGTAGAGCGCATTACAGTGGTCTAATCTCGAGATTACGAGCGCATGGACGAGAGTGGTGAGGGGCCCCCCATCAAGGTAGGGCCGCAGCTGGGCGATCCGCCACAGATGAAAATAGGCAGAACGGGCCACGGACGCCACCTGGTTTTCCATGGTAAGCGCCGGGTCCAGATGTATCCCCAAGCTGCGGACCTCACTCCGTGCGGTAAGAGTAACCCCCCCAAAAGAGAGGGAGTCTCCCAGACCGCCGATGGAAGGGCCACCCACCCTCAAGACCTCCGTCTTGTCCGGGTTCAGCCTCAATCCATTCAGCTGCATCCATTGCAGTACAGCCTCCAGACAGCGCCGAAGGGACAGAACGGCATCCACTGAAGTAGGTGAAAAGGAGATGTAGAGCTGGGTGTCATCAGCGTACTGATGGCATGATGCCCCACACCCCCTGATGACCCCACCCAACGGCCTCATATAGATGTTAAACAGCATTGGGGAGATGATCGACCCCTGCGGAACCCCACAATTGAGACTCCACGGGGCCGAAACATTCTCCCCAATCTGTACTCTCTGGGGGCGGTCCTCCAAGAAGGATCGGAGCCAGGCAAGCGCCAGGCCACCGATTCCCAGCTCGGAGAGCCTCCCCAGGAGGATACCGTGGTTGACGGTATCAAAGGCGGCTGAGATATCGAGGAGGACCAACAAGGACATATTGCCCCTGTCAGCCTCCCTCAATAGGTCATCCAACAGTGCGACCAGTGCCGTCTCTGTGCCATGGCGCGGCCTGAAGCCCGACTGAAATGGATCCAGAGCATTGGTTTCATCCAAAAGGGCTTGAAGCTGATCAGCCACCACCCTCTCCACCACTTTGCTGAGGAAGGAAACATTGGCGACGGGCCTATAATTGCCAATATCATCCACCGCCAAATTTGGTTTCTTCCTGATGGGCCTAATGAGTGTCTCCTTGAGGGCAAGGGGAACCTTGCCCTCCTGGAGAGACCCATTAATTATTGCTGTGGCCCATTCCGTTGTTATGGGCCTGGCTGCTTTGATTAGCCAGGCCGGGCAAGGTTCAAGGGAGGAGGTGGTGGCCCGACAGCGATCAAGCGCTTTGTCCACCGAATCTGGCGTCACAGGCTGAAAGCATTCAAGCGCAACCGGGCAAGGCGGAGCGCTGGACATCTCTGCTCGATCCACTGTATTCAAAAAAGGAGAGAGATCCTGGCGGATGGCCTCCACTTTTGATTTAAAAAATGCTGCAAATTGGTCAGGTGAGATATTAATGGGAGGCCCATCACCCAGACCAATTCCGGATAGATCGCGAACTATACAGAAAAGTTCCACCTGCTGATTTGAAGCTTCGCTTATCCGGTCAGCGAAGTGTGATCGTCTGGCAGCCTTCACCTTAGCCAGGTAATGGTTAGTTGCGATCCTGACAGCTATCTTATTATAAACCGTCGGTTCCTCTCTCCAAGTGCACTCTAGCTGTCTCCTATTTCGCTTCATAGCTCATAGTTCCTGATTATACCAGGCCCCTGGCCGAGCTCTGCACCGGAGAGGGCGTTTAGGAGCGATCGTGTCTACAGCCCTAGTGGCGGCGGCAATCCAACCGTCAACCAGAGCTTCGACAGGGGCGCCAGACAGATCAGCTGGAATCCCTCTCATGGTATCCTGGAATCGCATTGGATCCAGTAACCTTTGAGGGCGGACCATTGAAATTGGTCCATGCTCCCTGCGGGGAGGGAGTGCCACTGAGAGGTTACATTTTATTAGGTGGTGATCTGACCATGACAAGGGAACTGACACCAGGTCAGTCACCATCAGACCACGCTCGCTCCGCTCAGTGGAAAATACCAGGTCTAGCATATGACCGCCCACGTGTGTGGGACCGTTAACATGTTGGGACATGTCCAAGGAAGCCATGGTTTCCAAGAACTCAAGAGCTGGTCCGGAAGCCTCTGCCTCCGCATGGATATTGAAGTCACCCAGGACTAAAAGCCTCGGGGACTCCAACAGTGCCGCAGAGACAAAGTCCACCAGCTCCGGTAGGGAAGTGGCTGAGTCGCGGGGAGCGCGGTAACCCAGCAAGATCCCAATACCGTCCCTGGTCCCAACAGACACATGGAGAGCCTCCAGACCCGGCTTTACCACCATAGAGCGCCTAGTAACCTCAAGAGTGTTTTTATAAACAATGGCCACTCCCCCCCCCGCCCCTCCAGTCTACCCTGGTGCTGGACTGCATAACCAGGAGGACAGGCAAGGGTCAAGGGAACACCCCCTTCCCCGCCCATCCAGGTCTCGGTTATGCACGCCAGGTCTGCGTCCTCCTCCAGGATAAGATCTTGAATAAGCTGGGATTTGTTGGACACAGACCTGGCATTCAACAGCACCAGTTTTAGGGTGGAGGGCCGGCTGATCTGCCTACCTCGAGACTGGCAGTTGGTCATAGTCCCAGAACAGTGAACAGCCTTCAAACATCTGTTCACCGTTCTTCTAACACGAGTAGGGAGTATGCCACCGCCATATTTCCCTCTACCCGTAATCACTCTGATATTCTGAGGACCCCCGCTGGGGGGGGCAGACCTTCCACTCCATGTCAAGAAAGAAAAATAAAAAGTGCACAAAATTAATATAAATATAATACAATAATCAAAATAATAAACCAAAAATTAAATCATAATACATAATACACTTTAAATTAGTCAATCATAATATATAATACACTTTAAATTAAGTTAAACATAAAAAATACCCTGTCATTAACAGCTCTGCTCAGATTTTGCAAACCAACAATATCTCATGTTAGATTCTTCTTTCTTCCTACGGCCCCCGCTTCTGGTCAATATTATCTTTTCCAGTATGTGCTGTTCAGGTCTTGCAAACTAACAGCTATGGCTTCCTGTATTGAGACGATCTGCCTCATAATATGTCTTTCTCTCTTCCTATTCCCCCTCTCACCTTTCCCAGAAATATTGTATTTTCATCAGCTCTGTATGCTCATTGTATGAGTATGGTACAATAGTCTCATTTTTGCTCTAGTTCAAGTTTGCCAGGAAACGGCCTAATATTGCTCCACAATATCATGCCCATATTGCCAGCAGGAAAAAAGATGCCAAACTTTACATAGCAAAGGGCAGCCTGAATGTTGACAACACCAATGGCAGCAGTCAAGATGGTCTACAATGTAGATACCTTCTTCTGCTCACTGCCATTCACACTTGTTGAAAAACAGCCCTGATAATTACTTTGTGTTTGGGTGAGAAGTGGTTTACTGATGAAAAAGGAGTCAGCTTCTGGGATTTTCCCTTGTGTGGATGAGATATTTTTGTCCCACATTTTGTTTCAGTATTTAAATAGAAGTAGACCTACACTGTTGTCCTTCTAGGACAGTGGTTCCCAATCTTGGGTAATCCAGGTGTTCTTGGACTGCAGTTCCCAGAAGCCTTCACCACTAGCTGTGCTGCCACGGTTTCTGGGAGTTGCAGTCCAAGAATGTCTGGGTTACCCAAGGTTAGGAACCACTGTTCTAGGCCATTGTCACTTGACATATAAATGTCTCCTAATTTCATCCACTTTACAATTGTACAGAGAACTGTAAAGCTGTACAGAAAAAAATACTGTACAGAATTTTTTACAGTTTTAGTTCTATAAACAGTAACAACAAAAACTTCTGAAGCACAAAAAATTGCCAGAAAATCAATTTAATTTTATAGTACAAGATACATTTTGTCCCAGCCACTGTAATGTATTGAGGGGCAAAAAAATCTCAGGCCTTTTCTGGGCAACATTTAGTGTACAAATGGTGAGGTGAAATACATTGGTTATCTGTAGGTTGGTACACAGAATGACCTTTCAGTGTGGGCCACTAGAATTGGCACAGGATTCAGTGTCGAAAATTAACCCACAATACCGTAATCTAAGTGTTATTTCATTTTATTCTACCTCATGTTTTCTGATTAGATCTGCAAGCAGAAATACCCATCAGATGTGGAAACATTTCTCTACCCCTCAGTGACTGAAAAACTGTTGTTTTGTAATCAGAAGCAGCAATTTTTCAGAAATTAAGTATTTCTGACTTCTTTTCCAAAAGCTGTTGTCTAATCTCTTTCATTGTTGGGAACCCATGGGAATTGCTGGATGGGAGTGGAGAGGTCTTTAATTATCAAAAATCACTGCTTCTGGTAAACTCATCCTGGCATGGAGATATTTGGTAATTAAAGAACTCTCTCTCCTGTCCTGTGGCTCCTGCAGATTCCTGGCAGTAAAAGGGATGATATGGGAGCATAGGAAACTTTGGAAAAGTCGGGAATGTTTAATTTCCAAAAACACAAATCACTACTACTACTGACATCATCTACTTTATGCAATACAAGTTATTGCAACAGATTTCAGCAAGTAAACTGGAATTTCCAATGGAGAATACTGCCCTCCCACACAGTAGTAGTATATGGCTTTTATTTTTAATGCCATGGAATGAGGAGTTAACCAAACTAGCAAAATTTCTTGTAGGTAGTATCACATCTACCTGAACTTAGGCTGCACATCATAATCTCTAAATATCTGGACTGGAGGCGGGGAAGTGCTGGAAGGTATGAATTCCAGTACAGATGGCAGTATAGGTAGAACTGGTGGACACAAGACACCTGTTCATCCATTAATCCCTCTGGTCATCACCATCCTCTTCCTAACCTACCACACAAAGTTGTTGATAGTATAAAGCAAGAGTGGAATTGTATCTGGGTATGAGCTCTGAGACAACTGTTCATCAGGACAATGGTCCGCTCCGCCGGCAAGAGGCTTTGCTGAGCGGAGCGTCTTTGCCTTCTTGCTCGGAATAGAGCGAGACGTGATTTACATGTCCCAGCTATCCGGGAGGGGGAGGAGTGAGGTTTAAAGCAGGAACTCCTCCCCCATTCAGCCTCTTTTGAGGCTTGCATCCCACCCACCCACCCCTTTTTAGCTAGTATGAGCTTCACTGGCCACCGTGGGGGCCAGATAGGAATTTTTGACCCATTCGGTGATTGGCTGTGGCACACGGGGATTTTTCGCCTATCCCATACTGGCAGGGGTGTGAGGCAGTTTTATGGGTGGTTGCTTTGGTCACACTGGCGGGTAGTGCAGAATGGAGACGGATCGGTGAGTTCCCCGTGGAGTCAAGCGGGGTATAGCGCATCTGAACCCTCAGAGCCACGGATCATGAGATTACGGTCCGGGGGGGACGACGCACTGGGGACACCTCCGGACCAAAGGCCACCAAGAGATAGGAGGCCAGAGGCCCGGAGGTGGTCAAACAATGGCCGGACAAGGAGGCGTGGACACAGGGGCCACGCTACCTCAGAGCTGGACACTTGCCCAGTGTCGTAAAGAAAAGGTCCTGTGAGACCTTTACTTCCACCATCATTCCACACTACCCCATTGGCTACTTGAAGGGCCAGAAAGTTAAAGTGATATGATTAATGAAGTGTGGCCCTGTTTTTATCCCATCTTTGAATCTTGCGTCATTCTTCCGGGGTGGGAGGGCAATGGCAAATCACAACAGGAAAGATTGTATAAGAAGCCACCTTGCCAAAAAGTAATAAGTAGAAGCTTCAGCACAAGTAACTGAGACAGAGCATGAACATGCAAGACAGAAAACAAACACACAGAGTACCAATGGCTGGAGTCAGGAAAGAAAGAACTGCATTCTCCTATAACCCAACCTCAGATAATGGTACTGATCCATTCATTACAGCTAAGTCAGTAGCAAATTCTTGCACCCATTGCTATATGCAAAGAACAACCTCCAGAGATACATTGTCACAGTGGTGAAGTTCAGCTGCCCCAAATCAATGCTTAGACCTTTTGTGAGGAACACCTCGTGAGAAGTGAGCAGGCATGCCTATGACTTCATCTGTGACTTCACTTACTTTGGAGACAATATATCCAACTTTTAACAGTTCTTTGAAGCTTTTTGCACAGCACAACAATA
The DNA here is from genome assembly GCA_037013535.1 of Intellagama lesueurii. Lineage (NCBI taxonomy): Eukaryota > Metazoa > Chordata > Lepidosauria > Squamata > Agamidae > Intellagama > Intellagama lesueurii. The sequence goes on along the minus strand of JBAJHW010000003.1, from coordinate 130,060,138 downwards.
AGGGCTATTCTAACATGTGTAAAGTTGGCTACTCTTGCATGTTTCCTAATTAATATAAAAAGAGGGTTGGTTTATGGGTTGAATGAATGCCAATGTTACCTTATAAACACAAGGAGACACCTTGAAAAAGTAACCATAAAGGAACCCAGCAGGTTTCTACAAAACCATTTGTTAGCAAATAAATAGGGATTACATTTTTACATGTCTCTTCCACACATTTCATTCTTTGGTCACAGATGAAAAGTAAACATTTGGAGATGGAGATGGTCCAAACACAACAACACATGGGCAGCTGAAGCAGCAGATTCTCTTCCTGGGAGAATATGGTTATTTAGACAGATTTTGCAGCTCAGAAAGAACAGATACTAGAACATCTTTATAAATCCACACCCTCTATTTCATAGCCTTGACTTCATCTGTCTTTTTAACTGCTAAGCTACTGCTGAGGAGAACATTACCACAACTAATTCTGTCTTTTCCAAATTAGCATTTTTGCTGCATTCCCCATCTTTTCCAAATAAATTTTATACACACACACACACACACACACACACACACACACACACACACACACACACACACACAGGATTGAAATGAACCTTCTACATTTGACATATTTGCTAATAAAATCAGAGCACCCACAGTGTTGGATTAATATTCACTTTATTAACACATATTTTCTTTTATTTGGATGGGATGCTTTAGCCTGCTGCTAGAGAGATGAAATGAACAGAAATTTATTGAGTTTGCTAATACTTTTCACTGAGTAAATGCAAAAGAGTCTTAGACTAAATGTGGAGGATTATTGGCTCAAGTGATAGGAGTGGGGAGGACTCTCCTGAATGAAATTATCAGGCCTGTTCCAGGGAAGGGAACATTTCCCCAGGCTTCCCTAATTGACCAGACTAGTAGGGGGGATGATCAGTTACTTAAGGCTACAGGGTGATAGGCAGATGTGTGTTGGCCTCAGTGTCTTTAGACACTACAATTGACCAAATCTTGTGGGATAAATTACATCTGTTAAGGGTGATGATATTACTAGCAAGGGAAATGTTTGGTAATTAAAAACTTCCTCCTTTTGTCCTGCAACTCCCATGGCTTTCATGCAATGAAACAGATTACTTGTGTGCTAGACAAGCCACATTAAAAAGGAGGAAGTCTTAAATTACCAAAAATCTTCCCCCTGTTGTTAGTATCATCACTCTTCTTACAGGCATATGCTACACAACATGACTTTAGCCATTGATGAAGCCACTGCAGAGCCACGCTTCGGCAGCGCGGCTTGCGTTTGCCTTCCTCCATGGATGAGATGAGAACTCACAGTCTCGAGTGAGTAACTTGAGGGAGAGGGGGGAACAGAAGGTGATTTAAGGGCCGTTCCCCCCTCTCCTCTTCCTCTTCCTTTGAAGGCATCCTGCCTGCCCGCCCTATATTCTAGTGTGAGTCTAGCTGGTCGCCTTTGGGTCCGGATAGGAATTTTTGACCTGTCTCCTGATTGGCCTTTGGAGGTGGGGATTTTTTGCCCATCCCATACTGGAAGTGGTGTGCGGGCACTGTGGCGGGGGATTTTAGGTCACACTGGCGGGTAGTGCGGATTAAACAGGTATTTTGGTGAGTCCCATAGCAATAGCAGGTAATTATAGCTCATCTGAACTCCCAGCACTGTGGACCATGCGATTACAGTGCTTGGGGGGACAAGATGCCCTGGGGCCGCACCTGGAACAACAGTCAACAGGCAGAGGGTTGCTTGAGGTCCGGGGGTGGTCCCATTTTGGCTGGCCGGGTTTTTCGCGGTCTTCACAGCTGTGAAAACTTGGGCCAGGGACTCGCCCAGTTGTTTGTTTGTTAAAGGGTCCGTTCAGACCCTTGGGTTCAAACCTGAGTCCGCACTAAGGCAGGATCCCCCTTTGCCAAAGGATTGGCAACATTGATTGTTTTCAATAAAGTATGACCCATGTTTAATCCATACTTCTGGTCTCGCTTCTTTATTCCGGGGTAGGGAGGGCAATGTGTAGTTGCAAAGAACTCTATGAGCAGTCTAGCCATATCCAATGGTGGATTAAGAAATGTGAATTATCTTCGGTATTTTGGACCAAATAATCCTCACATTCAAAATACCCTTCATATCTGTCCATATATTCTGCTTCACAGAAATTATTTCTCCATTTCAATGGTTGTGTGAGAGAACAGTCCTCTGTCTGAACACACTGTTTAAATAACTTTTCTGTCCTAGTCAGGCTGAAGGATGAAAAATCATAAGAAGGGAAAGCAGGAGCCTTGATGTTGTCCATCAACACCCCATTGCGGTGAAATGTATTGCATTTCTGTTCACACTATAGCACTAATTTCTAAATTAGTCCAAATGAAAGTTATCTTTGTTTTCTTTTCATGTGGTGCATTTTCTCTTTTTGGGTGGTATATGAAACTAGCAATCTTAGATGTGCTGGCTCCATATGCAAGAACGGGGCCTGATGGATGATCTTGATAGGGGCAGTGGAACAGGTCTTGGCTTTTCCTGTCACCGTATAAGTACAAGTAGCACCAGAAACATGGAATGTCACAACTGTATTATGTGTAAGCACAGTAAACAGGGTTTTACAAGCAAAATCAAAAGATAGGGGTGACCCAAACAAAACATTGTAACTATGAAACCGGACCTCAGATCAGCACCATGTTTGGCATATGTGTAGCAGAAATTTTGTTTTTGTTTTGTGCCAAATTCAGGAATGTTTGGGCAAAGGGTCTTTGAGTTGTGATTTTTTAAAATGTAACACTGTTTTACTCCGGAAAGACACAAGTGACCATTTCGTCAGCTAATACAAAAGAGATGAAAACTGTAGATAAGACAAAATTTGTACACCTGGGGAGAAAAATCTCCCTTTTAACCACTTTTTCTTCATCCACAGGAATTGGAACAATCATGGCTCTAATTCAGACGGTTGGAACAACTGAAACAACCATGACTCTAATTCAGACCATTTAATTGCTGCTTTTTAACTCCTAAAAATTCTGAAATTTCTGGTCTTTGTCACTTTTAATCCTGCCATGGCTTTCAGTGTGGGGGAAAAAAAATTAACTCCTTCCTGGCCACACATTCTTAGCTTCTGCCTGTGGAAACATTTTAAAAACTGTTTTAAAAAATAGACAGTAATATACAGCAGCTCACTCATACAAGCTGTGAAATTACTGTTTTTTCCCTTTGTGACTTCAAATGATCTCAAAGCATGTTTTACCTGGTTTACTTGTGAGTCAGTATACCCAGTTTACTCATAAATTTACAGATTCACATGATTTCATACGATTTTTAGATGTTATCCTCCTATACCAATGTCAGATTATAGATCTTATTTGCACCCACAGACTACACCACAGAAATCATGTGTCTTTCAGCACATTGCAGTGGTGCAAAAACATGGAGATGATGCATGGATCCACACAATTTTTCTGCAGGATCATCCCCAAAATACTGTCCACTCATAGGCACCATTTGTGCCCACAGACTATACCTCAGAAACTATGTGTCCTTCAGCGCATGACTTTGCAGTGGTGCAAAAACATGGAGATGAAGCATGGTTCCTCACAGACCACATGATTTTTTGGCAGGATCATCATACAACTACTGTCCACTCATAGGCCCCATTTGTGCCAACAAACTGCACCACAGAAATCATGGGTCTCCCTGCCCATGGCTTGCAGTCGCGCAAAAACATGGATCTGAAGCACAGATCCTCATGGATCCACATTATTTTTCTGAAGGATCATCCCCAAACCACTGTCCAATTACAGATCCCATCTCTGTCCACAGACTATGGGGCAAAACTAATAGGCCCCCCAGCACATGGCTTTGCAGTGGCCCAAAACATCAATATAAGTCACAGATGCTCATGGAGCCACATGATTTTTCTGCAGGATCATCCCAAAACCACTGTCCACTCATAGGCCCTATTTGTGCCCACAGGCTACAACATGAAAATCATGGGTCCCCAAATGCATGGCTTTGCAGTGGTGCAAAAACATGCATCTGAAACAAAGATCCTCATAAATCCACATGATTTTGATGTACGATCATGCCCAAACTACTGCCCGATCATAGGCTCCATTTCTGCCACATATACCACAGAAATCATGGGTCCCCAACGCATGGCTTTGCAGTGGTGCAAAAACATGGATCTGATGCACAGATCCTCATGGATCCACATGATTTTGATGCAAGATCATCCCCAAAACACTGTCCAGCCATAGGCCCCATTTATGTCCATAGATTATAACACAGAAATCATGGGTCAACACAGTGGTTAAAAAACACTGATTGAAGGTATGGACAATAGCAAAAGCAATAGCAATAATAATAACAGTAACAATCTTTGAACTGTAGAGCTGGAAGGGCCCCTATGAATCATCAAGTCCAGTCCCTCACAAAGAGGCATAGTGGGGAATTGAACTCCCAGCCTCTGGCTTCGCAGCCAGAGACCTAAATCACTGAGCTATCCAGCAGTTTTTGGATCCACATGATTTTTACATAGGATCATCCCCAAACCACTATCCAATCACAGGGTCCATTTGTGCCCACAGACTACACCACAGAAATCATGGGTCCCCCAGTGCATGGTTTTGCAGTGGTGCAAAACATGGATCTGATGCACAGATCCTCATGGATCCACATGATTTTTAACTTTAATAATCCACAAACCTCTGTCCAGCCATAGGCCCCATTTTTGTTCATAGATTACAACACAGAAATCATGACTCCAGACACATTCTGATTGGTCACAATGGTTAAAGAGTGTGCATTAGAGATGGGCTTGAACCTCGGTTCAGATGTTTGTGCCACTTCATCAGCATGGCATCACAGGTCCTGCATGTCTGCTCCCCTCCCTGCCAGTTCGCCCACTCATTGACCAGCATGTGTCCTGCTCTTCTCCTGCTCTTCACGTGATAATCGAGTCACAACAGGAGCATGGATTTCCCTTCTCCACCTCCTCCAGCAGCTCCGCACTCAATGAAAGCACTGCAGGAATCCCTGTCCTGCCTCCTCATCTTTGGCATCCATTTTCCTACTGGCTACGCGGGCATAATATTTTGCAGCAATATAGGGCCATTTCTTGGCTTTTTGAATCATCAGTACAGAAGCACAATATCCCACATTGATAAACCAGAGGTTTTTTTAAGAATTGAATATTCCTATTCCTGGGTGGCTCCTGGTGCAGTTCAGCATCTTCCTTTCTCTATATTATAGTAATGAACCCAGGCAAGACTATTCAATTTATTACAATTTTGTGTTGCTACCTATACATGTAGTTCAATGTCTCCCTTTTCCCCTTATAAAAATACTTTAAAATAAAGTGCAGCTGGCTGGATAGCTCAGTGTTTTAGCTCTCTGATTACGGAGCCAGAGGCTGGGAGTTTGATTCCCCACTGTGCCTCCTGCAAGTAGAGTCAGCATGTGTGGCCTTAGGCAAGCTACACAGTCCCAGGGTGTTCCCAGAAGAAGGGAATGGGAAACAACTTCCTAGTATTCTCTACTTGGAAAATCCTGAAAAGAGGTCACCATAAGCCAGAATTGACTTGACGGCACATAATTATTATTATTATTAACACAAAGTGCAGTTTGTGCTTCAAAAATATAAATAACAATTTTTTTAAAAAATAGTAATTTTCGGTACTTACACCAAACAAAGCAAATACCCTGCCAACATTGGGACTAAAGTAATGAGACAATTTTATGATTAGGTAGGTGTTTGCATGGAAGGCAGAGCCATGGGAAGACATGTTTCCTGTGTATATAGAAATATTTGATTATGTAATCATTTTAGATGTTTAGCACAGTGTTCAAAGAAACAAGATGTTGCTGTTCATTGCCATTAGTTCCTTGTAAGTTAATGCAGTGGCTTCTAGAATCCACATGAATGCTCTAAAGGCTGTAGACCTCAAGGGAAAAATGTGTGGCATTGGCAAAGGCACTATAGTCAACTCTCTGTGCCAACCTTGCAGCTGCTTGTTCTGCTGCTATACGGCATTGCTTTACTCATCCTATTAGAAACATGTTGTGGGCTGCAGCAGGCAAAACGTCTATGCACATGAGTGGTTTTATGTTCATGGATAGCCCTAGTTGTTGGAATGAGACTACTTGTGTCTTTAAAAAGTGAATTGACTTTGTGTTTACAAAATTGTCCATATTTATGCACATATCTCCCCACTTGAAAACTAATTATTTCATATGGCTACTCACACAAGCACTCTCCCATCACCTTACTTTTCAGACCAAATGTGCAAAGAAGTATAGATTTCCAAGTTGAACTCTCTTTTTCGAACCATGAAATGTTATAGCTTAAGAATTCCTTTGATGTTCTCTGTCTATCTTTATTTCTCACCCTTCACATTTTTGATAAGTCAGGGTACTCAGCAAATACAGCACAGTGTCAATTCTCAGTAACTTCTGAGTAGCTAGAAAGCAATAATCTGTACTACACATGATTAACCTGGTATGTAATTGAAGGCAAGGAGTCAGCATGAGTGTCTTGATATATACCCACTGCCAATCAGTGGAAAGAAAGAAAGAAAGCCGCAATGCTTGGCACATTCACATGTCAGGGGATACCATAGATAGGGGGTAGCTAGACTTCAGGCTTGCAAGATCTATGCTTTTGTCATTTCTTACAAGCAGCCTAAGTGATGTCAACCAGATATAGGTGTAAAGTAGTGGTTCGGAAATTGCTTGGGGAAAATATGCTCTTAGATCTCAGTGTCCTTAAGCACATGCTCAGCCCAGAGTTTGCTTTCAGTACAAGAACCGCAGTAATTTTCTGACCAAAAAAATTAGCTCCCCCAATGTATGAAAAATGAACTCGTGTTAATTTACTGCTGTAACTATGAGACTTAGCCCTTGCACACCAAAATGGGACATTTCAGTCCTGCAGAGTCAAATTTTATTGCAGAATCGACAAAGAACCAGACTTGCAATGTAGGCATTCTACACCTTTGTCATCTGCATGGTTGTAAACAATATTTCCGAACTTCAACCTACTGTCATATCTCTCCTACTAAAACAGACAGACAGACAATTGTTAAGAATAACCAGTTGGCTTTATTTACCATGAAAGCCCCATGAGAACTAGGAAATGAATTATCTCAATGGAAACTATGTTGTCAAGCACATATTCATACTTCTTACTTAAGTTTAATTTTTTTTAAAGGAGGAGGATTCAGTTGTTGTTATGTGCCATCCAGTCACCTTCATCTCATGGTAACCCTATGAACAAGCAGTCTCCAAATAGTTCTGTCCTCAACAGCCCTGCTCAGCTCCTGAAGATTCAATCCTGTGGCTTCCTTTGGGAAGTCTGCCCATCTCATATTTGATCTTCCTCTTTTCCTGTTGCCTTCCACCTTTCATTATTATCTTTTCCAGAGAATCCTGCCTTCTCATGATTGCCCAAAGTGGTTTGTTGTTAAATATTGAGAATTAAGATATTCCACAGTATTACTGATATTCTGATTTAAATTTCCAGAGGACTTTTGCTCATAGTTTAGTAAATCTACACAACTTTTTATAATTAGGACAGTTAGCATAAATGCTGACTTCAAAACACAAAGATATACTCAGAAGCATCCTGTAAGCCTCACAAATACATGAAGCAAGTTGTGTTTTTTGGACAAGACAAACTGCTTCTTTTCACAGGAAAATCAAAGCAAACAAAATTCTTATACATCACAATATGTTCCCTGCTACCCACTGCATCATCCATTTGCACACGTGATGTTGATCCAATTTTCCACTGCTTTCTCTCAGAATAGAATCCACATTTTCCCATTTCAGCCCTTCCCAGGGCTGTAGAGAGGAGCCAAAAACCCTATTGTGGAAACATTGCTTTCATGGCACTGGAGATACCTGACTAATTTGGCAGAGAGTCAACACAAGTTAATTAACTATGTGCTGTGTGTGCTGTGTAATATATGTAGCATCCTATCCTTTGCTGTATGAAGAGGCCAAATGGTCTAAGCTATATCAGTAACAATGAGGTGGTAATCGAGACTTTAAGCCCATTCACCTGCTACTAGAAAAATAAATCAGTGCGATTTCCTCATGAGAAATGTGCCAATACTGATTTCATATTTAAGCTTATATAATCCACTTTAAAAAAGGAAAGGAAAGAGTAAGAGTTGTAAGTCTCAAAGTGTTGTTTGATTTCAAACAAAGAATGCGTATAGATTTTCAGTACTACCTTCCGTAGCATTTAAATCCCATGTTATGAAAAACAATGCAAATGTCAGCCATATATTACTGCTGTTTCCCACTCCGTGCTGTTCATATTGCTGATGTTGTTTTTAAAACAGCAGTTTATTTGAACCTGAAACTTAAGTACCCTTCAATAATATTTTGGTTTTATGACAACAATTTCACTTATAAGAGACCATTCTTAAAGTGTAGTTATGGAAAACTGATGATTATCTGGCTGAATTAGTGGATTAAACATTGACTTCCACAGCCTCAGAGTGATTTAAAACCAATCACAAGCAATTTTGATGAACACAATAAAATGACCATTGTGGTAAAAGGACAAGTATAGAGTTAAATATAGAAATTCCTATTATTATTAGCTAGAGCCAGTTTGACTAAGCCGCTGCAGAGCTGGGCTTCGGCAGTGCGGCTTACCTTTGCTGTCTTCCCAGGAGGACGCGAGATCTCTTAGTCTCACGTGAGTAGATTCAAGGAGAGGGGGGAACGATAGGTTATTTAAGGACCGTTCCCCCCTCCCCTCCTCCTCTTTCTTGCTGGCATTGGCTAAGGAAGGAGACTGGCTGTTCAGCTCTCTATCCAACTGCGTAGTTGGTCACGAGGCCCTCTCAGCTCATTGTGTGGATCAGGGGGATAGCATCGGCTCCCTCCCTCGGTTTGGCTGGCATTTACCCTGATTGATTTTGATCTAATTGTTCTTTGTTTGTCTTGTTAATACCCTTATTACGTTTGTCCTAATTGTTCTTTGTTTGCCTTGATAATTAATTCTTTCTGAATTTGGTTGATTTGCACTGTACTAAAGGGGGGGTGTGACAGCGAGGCTCGCATGAGCCGCGTGAGCAGTCCTTTGGGGTGTAAAATAATAATAATATTGCTGCTAAGCAGTGAGTAATTGGTTGCGTCAGGGAAATTAATTGATAGGAATAAGTTTATTTGTACAGTTCCTCGGCGCTCGTCTGCAGAGTCGGAGGTGGCACGGTTCAGCCGTTAGGCTCCTCAGCGGTTTGATGCGCCTTCCCCCCCCCTTTTCCCAAGCGTCTTTGGGCTGCCTGGATTTGAATTTATGTGCGTTAGGCTGTTGGTTGTAGACGCTTCTACAGGGCGAGAGTTGTTTAATACAACTTTAATTGTTTAGTAGGCTCCTTCATTCATTGATAACCTTAATTGATGGGATTTTAGGATTCGTTTAAATACTTAATTATACGTTTAGAATCGGTTTTTATCCTTGCAGGCATTGATTAAGCTAACAAAAAACTTTAGTAGAATAATCATTTACATAATTGAGTAATTATAGGTATCAATTAATGAAAGTGCTGAAGCACTAATAATATTGTATTAACTTCATAATTAATTAGAGTAGTTGAGGTTTAATTGAATATATAGGTAATTGGCTAATTAATTAATTGTTTATATTAGGGACATTGGGGTTCTTAAGTGGATACACAAATAGTCGAGTAATTAATTAATCAATTATAATTAATTTATTACATTAATTAATTTTATTTCCACAAAAATATAAATATACATAAATATAAAATAAAATAAAATAAAAGAATTAATAACAAGATTAATCCTACTAGTATTTGAATAAAGAAGAGCTTAACGGTAATAAATTCCTGGTTCCTAGCTTCCATTTCTCAGTGCGGCTTGGGTAAACCGGAAATTGCTTCATGAGCAAGGGGCCGGGATACTGAGGTTTGTGTTTTCTGCTGTCAGGAGTAAAGTTAGGCCGCAAAATGGCCTCGAGGAAGGATCAAGGGAATAGGAAAGGAAAGCAGCCGGCCTAAAAATGGCTGGCACCTCAGGTTTCACCACCCCAGTCCTTTTCAGACGAGGAGTCATGGCCCATCTGGCAACAACTCCAAGAAAAGATTGCTGCTCTCAAAGCTGCAAGAACGGCTAGGGCAACCCTTCAGTCCAGTGAGGTGCAGCTGCACCGGTCGGCTAGGGACTCCAAAGGTCACCACAGAGCTAAGCTTAAGGCTCTGGCAGACAACCTAATGACTAGGTTTGCCATTTTAGAAGCGGAACAGCACGTGGAAGGCACAGCCAGAAAGGAAGCTGAGGGGACAATGGCACATGCGTCACATCGGGACGCAGACGACGGCAGGTCTACCCCAATCACGGCAGCGTCCAGTACACCGACTTCGGGCAGGCAGGAGACAACGGGGGAAGCTGGCCAGGAAGACACAGATGGCAGGGAGGAGCCTGTTGCAATGTCCCTGTCGGGTGAGTCTCCTACTGCACATGACACTTCCCTGCAGCTCCCTGCATGGCCCAGGCCAGGCATGGGACAAGCATCTACACCTGACACTTCCATACCATTGTCGGCTTGGCCTTGGCCAGGCAGTGGTTTAGCCACTACACCCGGCTCTTCATCATCACTGCCGGCATGGCCTTGGCCTGGTAGTGGCCAATTTACTTTGCCACCCTATCCACCATATAATACACAGACTTTGGGGGCTCCTAGTGCTTCATGGCCCTATATGAGTGCCCACTTGTGCGGCTGGACTGCACCATGCCCACAACCTACAATTCCAGCCCCGGTAACTCCAGCTGCTGGTGTGGACGTTTGGCCGTACCCTTCGGTTCCGGACATGGGTTATAATACCGTGCCCTTACAAGCATTGCCATTTGGGGATCGTGCGATGCAGCTAGGTGACCACCTTACACCAGCGACTAAAGAGAAGATTTGGAAAGGGAAGTACATGGATTTGTTCAAGTTACTGAATAGGAATGTAGAAAAGAAGGATCTGGATAAGGAAGATGAGAATGACAAAGAGAGACGTAGGTGGAAGAGGCCGGACAGGACTTGGTCCAATTGGCTGCCTGGTTTCTTAATTTACGCAGGGGTGGTAGTAGGGGCCCAGCCTTGGCGGGCATTGTCCCTATTCCAATATTTAGATCTCATTTATAGGGCATACATGGATTTTGCAGGGCAGGCGTGGCTTTCTTATGACGAGGCGTTCCGTATGAGAAGTGCCATTCACCAAAATTTACGTTGGGACGAGCCACTGGCGGGCCTTTGGTTGCAGTTGATGAGCCCGGCCAGGCACAATTTAGGTGACAGGACGGATAGTGGGCACCTGATTAGGAAGACAGCACTGAATCTGACTCCCTGTGTACGTGTGGGGCAGGTGGTTCAACCCCGCCTGATCTGCTGGGAGTACAACTCAAGAGGTGTGTGCTCTAAGAAACCTTGCAGGTTTCAGCACAAATGCACGGTGTGTGGGGGGCAGCATCCCAGTACCACATGCTTCAGAGCTGGTGCTCTGAGGCAGGCCAAAGGCCTCAGAGGTGGAAGAAACCCAATGAGGGAGGGGGTAACCCTGGTAAAGTGGCCCAGCCCAAATAAAATTTTAGTCTTAGAAACATGGCTGCACGATTATCCCAGAAGGGATGACACCAGTTATTTATTAGGAGGTTTTAAAGAAGGCTTTAGGATACCAGCGACCGGTGAGCGCAAGGCATTCTTTGCCAGAAACCTTAAATCTGTACACGGTATGGAAAGAGTAGTTCAAGAAAAGATAGCTAAGGAGGTACGTGAAGGGAGGGTGTTGGGACCATTCACAACACCTCCTTTGGAGACATTGCGGGTCTCGCCTTTAGGAATACTACCAAAGAAGGCACCCGGCAAGTTCAGATTGATCCATCATCTGTCTTATCCTGAAGGGGGCTCGGTTAATGATGCCATCCCTCAGGAGCTTTGTACCATCCGCTATACCTCCTTTGCTGAGGTAGTTAGCATGGTACGTAGGTGCGGTGTGGGGGCAGAATTGGCAAAATGTGACATAAAATTGGCATTTCGGATTTTGCCAGTCCACCCACAGGATTTTGACCTTTTAGGATTTTATTTTCAAGGTTTTTTCTATATAGATAGAGTGTTGCCTATGGACTGCTCCGTTTCATGTGCAGCTTTTGAATGTTTTAGTTCTTTTCTTGAGTGGAAGCTTAGGAGTAGAGTGGGATGTAAAAATACATCCCATTACCTAGATGATTATCTTTTTTGTGGTGAGAGGAACACAGGAAGGTGTAAATTTATCTTAGATACTTTCCGAGCAATGGCGGACGAACTAGGTCTACCTCTGGCCGAAGAAAAAAAACGGAAGGGCCGACTTCAGCCTTGACGTTTTTAGGTATTGAATTAGACACAGTTCAGCAAATGTCTAAGCTGCCAGAAGTAAAATTAGCTGACCTTAAGGTCAGGGTAGCCTCAATGCTACAAAGGAAGAAAGTGACCCTGAGGGAGCTACAGGAGATGGCTGGACATCTAAATTTTGCCTGCAGAGTGGTGGCGCCTGGTCGCGCCTTTCTCCATAGGCTTTGTAATGCAATGCGGGGGCTACATCATCCATTCCATAGGACCAGGATTATGTATGGTATGAGAGAGGATTTGGAAGTTTGGAGGCAGTTTCTAGCTGATTTCAATGGCATTTCCTTTTGGAGAGGTCAGAGAATGCTTAGGGCTGAGTTTTAGGTCCAGTCGGACGCTGCAGGCTCTTCGGGGTTCGGAATCTATTTTAGAGACAGATGGTGCACCGGCAAGTGGCCGGAGGAATGGCACCACGCTGGGATCACCAGAGATCTGACATTTCTGGAGTTTTTTCCCATAGTTGGTGCATTGTGGCTTTGGGCAAGCTCAGTGGTACGCTTCTGGTGTGATAACCAGGCGGTGGTCTATATCGTAAACAACCTCACGTCCCATTCAGAGAGGGTCATGGCTCTGGTTAGGGCATTCACATTGCGTGACCTAAAATTTAACATTTTGGTACAGGCCAGACATGTACCCGGTGTCGACAATAGCTTAGCGGATGCATTATCACACCAACAGATCGAGCAGTTCAGAGAGTTAGATCCAGGAGCCAACGAGTTCCCGGAAACTCTTCCCCCAGAGGTCTGGCAAATTGGCGTGATGATGCGTAAAGGGCAATAGGCCTGGGCCTGGCACCGAGGATGAGAAAAGGGTACTCTGCAGTGAGTATAGAGTTCCAGAAATTTAGAGAACTAGTGGGCTTGGACCCAGTGTGGCCTGCCCCAGTTGAACATCTTCAGCAGTTTATAGTGTATTTAAATAGGCTAGGTTTGGCGCCATGAGCTATACAGGGTAGGTTATCGGCGCTGGCTTTTTATGCACAAATTAATGGGTACTGAGACTATTCATCAGACTACCGTATTCAAAAAATGATTGAAGGTTGATCTAAGGAAAGGGGTAGGGTTAAAGACTTGAGAGCTCCCATATCACCTGAGCTGTTGGAAGGCATTTGTAGACAGTGAGAGGTTCTCTGTAGGGATGAGTTCGAAGTTGTTTTATTTAGGGCAGCATCTTTGTTAACATTTTTTTTGGCACCCTCAGGATTAGTGAAGTAGTTGCCTCAGGAAAGGGGGACAAAACTAAGGTAGGTCTACAATTACAAGACGTTAGGGTAGTGGATGGAACGGTGCAGTTCCACATACGTCGATCCAAGGCTGATCAGTGGGGCAAAGGAGCATGTATTACCCTGTCGCGTTGTCACATTAAGACACTCTGCCGTGTCAAGGCTATGGAAGCATATTTAAAACTTAGAGGACCGAACCCAGGATACCTCTTTATACATGGGGATGGTTCCCCTCTGACGAAGTACCAGTTCTGGAAGTTAACATATTTGGCCCTACAGAAGGTAGGAGTTCAAGGACTGAGATTTGGTACGCACTCCTTTAGAATTGGGCGTCTACGGCGGCAGCCCTCGGTTACCACCCAGAGGATATCAAACAGTTAGGACGATGGGCTTCGTCCTCTTATCACAGGTATGTTAGGGCTAGACTTCCTAACATCTAGGCAGGGGCCTGGTTTTGTTTATGTCTTGCAGGTACCACGGTGGTGGCCAGGAGAAGACACATCATGATCGTGGGCCACAGCTATGTTTTTTGGGCAGCTCAGTATGTTGCCATGTCCCCATGGGGGAGTTGTCTTGGTCTAGAAGTGCGGGCCCTTATCGAGTGGAGAGGGCGCCGAGGGATGCTTTGGAACCAGATTTGTTGTGTGGCCGCCTTCGATCACCACCCACCAGAGGTGTTGGTGATACACCCGGGTGGCAATGATTTGACCAGGCACTGTGGGAAGGCCCTGATCATTGATGAGATTCGTGACCTCACTTGGTTGAGGGCCACATATCCTGCTATGCACATTGTTTGGTCAACCATCATCCCTCAGCTGTCATGGAGGGATGCGAGAAATTTTTTGCCTGTAAACACTGCCCGACGGAGTGTTAACAGGGAAGTCTGCAGAGCTGTTTGCAGCTGCCTTGGATCAGTGATTGGTCACCAGAAGATCTGCATGGATAGGCCAGAGTTTTTTCGGTCAGATGGTGTACATCTATCCGAACGAGGTTTGGATGTCTTCCTTGAAGACATCAAGGAGGGCCTGCTTTTGGAGCTGGATCAGCTTGATGGTGGGCATGGGATTTAGCATGGCTAGTCCCTATGCAGTGGCGGTTAGTGCGGATTCAATAGGTATTTTGGTGAGTCCCATAGCAATAGCAGGTAATTATAGCTCATCTAAACTCCCAGCGCTGCGGATCGTGCGATTACAGTGCTTGGGAGGGGAAGATGCACTGGGGCCACACCCAGACCAACAGTCAACAAGGAGAGGGTGGCTGGAGGTCTGGGGGTGGTCAAATTTGGGTCGGTCGAATTTCTCGCTGTCTTCATGGCTGGGAGAACTTGGGCCAGGGACTCGCACATTTGTTTGTTAAAAGGGTCCGTTCAGACCTATGTTTTGAAACCTGAATCCGCACTATGGCAGGACTCCCCTTTGCCAAAGGATTGGCAACAATGATTATATTCAATAAAGTGTGGCCCGTCTTTAATCCATAATTTCTGGTCTCGTGTCTTTATTCTGGGGTAAGGGGGCAATGACTAAACCGCTGCAGAGCTGGGCTTCGGTAGCGCGGCTTACCTTTGCCGTCTTCCCAGGAGGACGTGAGATCTCTTAGTCTCGCGTGAGCAGATTCAAGGAGAGGGGGGAATGATAGGTTATTTAAGGACCGTTACCCCCTCTCCTCCTCCTCTTTCTTGCTGGCATCCCACCCGCCCGCCCTATATTCTAGTGTGAGTTTATCTGGTCGCCTTTGGGGCCGGATAGGAATTTTTGACCCGTCTCCTGATTGGCTTTTGGAGGCGGGGATTTTTTGCCTATCCCACACTGGAAAAGGTGCGCTGGCATTTTTTGAGGTGGAAATTCGGTCACACTGACGGTTAGTGCAGATTAAATAGGTATTGTGGTGAGTCCCATAGCAATAGCAGGTAATTATAGCTCATCTGAACTCCCGGCACTGCGGATCATGTGATTACAGTGCTTGGGGGGAGAAAGATGCGGTGGGGCCACACCCGGACCAACAGTCAACAAGGAGAGGGTGGCTGGAGGTCCGGGGGTGGTCAAATTTGGGGCGACTGAGTTTCTCGCTGTCTTCATGGCTGGGAGAACTTGGGCCAGGGACTCGCACATTTGTTTGTTAAAAAGGTCCGTTACCTATGTTTTGAAACCTGAGTCCGCACTATGGCAGGACCCCCCTTTGCCAAAGGATTGGCAACAATGATTATATTCAATGAAGTGTGGCCCGTGTTTAATCCATAATTTCTGGTCTCGCGTCTTTATTCCGGGGTAAAGGGGCAATCCACACAGTCTGATTTTTATTTCTTGTTATTGCAGTTCAGTCTACTTTCCAGCAGTAAAAAAATGCATTCTTTATCCTGCAATAACAGCACATGCTTGATTTAAACAAAAAGAATACACATACAGTACATACTTACACACACACATACACATGCACACAAATCTCATGATATTCCCCAAACATGATCCGCTTCTTACATATAGGAGGAAATTCTTGCCATTAATGAATAAAGCCATGATAATAGTCATAGCTGTTTCTGATATTGGCCCAAAGAACAAAACAGAGTAAATCAGATTTGAGGCAACATTTGAATATTGCTGCATTATACCATTGATGTAGAACTATTTTGGTGTAAACCTATGTTCTGTTTGGATGAAAAAGGTGCAAAGAGATGAGCAGCTTTCAGCAGGTAATATTGTGTCTGCTGCATCTTTATATGTGCAGTGATCATTCTCAGAGTCATTCTTGAAGAGCCATTACAGAGCTTCCTCTGAAGTACAACTTTTTCATTACATTGCATTTTCAGACTGCAGAATATATAACCGAGAAACAGCTATGAACATTTTACTCCATCTTTTTTTTTACCACTGAGGATTGACTTCTTCCACCAACTGAACTCTCTATGAAGTAATAATTATTTCAGATTAATATATTTCTCATCCCTACCCCAAATCTGTAGAAAGATTTCTGACTCCTTGAGGGACACCTAATTTCCTATAAAACAACTTGCTGCATATTTTTGCCTTCACAAACAGAACAGTTCAGTGTCCTATTGAAGAGCAGGTTGTTTATGAAGGGCATAGTCTCAGATTACAGTAATCTCCCACATTCCCTCTGTTTTGGCACTGGAAGAGGTTGTTTCTCATCTGAGTGTTCACACCAGTTTTTTTTTTGTTTTTGTTTTTGTTTTGCATTATATTTCAACCTGAAAATGTTATGGGACATTTGTATGTGTGGATATTTTGTTCCATTCCATTATGTGGGCCAATAACAATACCACAGTGGGAAAATGCAATATATTTGTTTGGGCAAATTTTGACCAAGCTGCTTTTTGTTTGTTAGGGGAAAAAAATCTGTACATGGCATCCTGTAAAAATCTGGGGACATAGTTTGCAGCTCTTCAGATGACAATGTCACACAATGCCTTCTTCGTACATCTCTTTCCCACTGTCAATTGGAAGGCTGTAACACCTGTATTACAGCTGTAACGCCTAACAGAGAAGAAATATTTTAAGAAATAATGGAAACTCAGGGTCTGATCACACTGGCATATAGACACGATATATGGATTGCTGACAGCATGGTTTGGATTTTTTTAAAAAAAGACCTCATCCTCATCCCTTTGTAGTCCAATCCACCCCACACCGAAAATGGCTAGACTGGACAGGCCATCAGAAAGACATTTTAATTCTGTTTCTTCCTTGATCTCACTATCCACTTAAAACCAAAGAAGTTTTACATAAAATAAACAATGACAAAGAACTGTTTGAAGAGGAGTTCCACCATAAATCTTCTTAAAATATAATTGCTTTCCCTATGGTTACTTGCTATATTACATCATAATCTCTGCAGCTCATGTACACATCTATACATTTAACAATGTATGAAATCTAGAATGAGTGTTGCTACTTGAAAGACACTGCTGTGACTCTGAAAACAGCTGCCTCCATTGGTGGGATTGCACATTAAGTGCAAGGAGAAAAGATGAATGTGGCAAAAGACCTCATGGCTTCCTGCTGATCAAACGCCATAACTGATTAAGTAAGCTGGAGGCATCAGCCTGCACAAGCGTCTGCTCAGCATCTCCTGCAGCAGAGGGCAGTGCCCACCAGAGATGTTTGAACATATTGGATATTTACAAACAAGGCAAAGGGCCAAGGCAGCAGTTAACACACACAAACACACGCGCACACAGTGCCAAAGAGCAGCACAAAACAGCTGCTACAAGAAACTAGTTTGTGCACTTGCCTGTAATATGAAGTGAAACAAAGTCGATGTCTTTTCAAGTATTATCACTTGTGCTAGTTGACATTTATGATCAACTAGGAGGATGGTGGAGAGGAGGGAAATGAGGCAATGGAGAAGATACATTTCGAGATGAATAGACGTAGAAGAGGTTGACTGAAGAAGCTGTAGTTTTCTATGTTTGTTGCCAGTGATTTACTTTATTAGTCTTGTGGTTCTGTAGGTGGTTAGTGAGATTCCTACTGAAAGAGTGTGTCACGCCACATGAATAGGTGCAGAATTTCCTTTTGAAATAGTTAAAAGGGGGGAAAGCATTATGATCCTATATGGTCTGTCCCACTGTTGTCAGTTTCTCCTGCAATAAATCTGCAATAAATTCATGAAATTTTTACCCCTTCCTGGCCTTCTTGTAAAGCCAGGTAGTATTCCTGAGTATTTGTATCTTCATGTTTGTTTGTATGTCTCTGTTTGTTTGTTTATACAGTCAACCCTCGACTTACAAACTTAATCCGTTCCGGAAGGAAGTTTGTAAGTCGAAAAGTTTGTAAGTCGAATCAGCATTTCCCATAGGAATGCATTGAAAACCAATTAATCCGTTCCGGCTGTTTTTGGTTCTTAGGTCGAGGGGCGGTTTGTAACTCGAATCATTAGTTCCCATAGGAACTAATGTAAAGCCGGTTAATCCATTCCTACCACTAGGGGCAGAATTTTTTTTCTTTTTTCCCCCTTTTAACCTAAGATGACTTAGGGTTTTTTTTCCGGTTCGTAACTCGAATCTAAGTTCGCAGGTCGAGTCAATATTTTTCTATCAGAGCGGTTCGTAAGTCGAAATGTTTGTAACTAGGGCCGTTCGTAAGTCGAGGGTTGACTGTATCTAGCCTTTCCTCCGCTGAGTTCAACATGGCAAATTTGACTCTCTTCCTCACCAGTTTAGCCACACAACAACCCTATGAGGTAGATCAGGCACATTGTGTGTGACTTGCTCAAGGTCACCCTGTGTATTTTATGGTCAAGTACTGATTTGAACCAAGTTCTCCCGAGTCCTAGTCCAACAGACTAGTCGTATTGCTTATATGGCTAGCTAGGTGGGACAAGTGATGAGTGAGAGTGATTTACCTATGAAAACCAATGAGTTCATGGCTAAGAGGAAAATGAATTGCTGATTACATTACAAGTAGTTCAAGGATCTTGGCATGACTCTACAAGTAGGTAGCATGATGGAAATCCCACCCCTCCCACAACTCTTCTCCCCAATGACTCATTTTTCAAAAAATGAACAACCCAAGAGGACAGATCAGTTAATGACCTTTTATATCAATTCTTTTAAAAAACCAACCCAAAATTGGTTTATGAATGTGGGATATTGTGCTTCTATATCACAATTCAAAAAGCCAGGAAATGGCCCAATATTGCCGCAAAATACCGTGCCTGCATTACCAGCAGGAAAAAGCATGCCAAGCTTTACATAGCAAAGGGCAACTTGAATGTTGACAACACCAATGGCAGCAGTCAAGATGATCTACAGGATAGCCTCTTGTGCTCACTCCCATTCACCCTTGTTGAAAAAACAGCCCTGACCATTGCTTTGTGTTTGGTTGAGAAGTGGTGAACTGATGAAAAAAGGAGTCAGCTTCTGGGATTTCCCCTTGCATGGTGTCACTTTGTGAATGGTAGTGGTGCTGGGGACTTCTGTTCAACCCCTTGACCATTTAGCCTGTTGAGTGTCTCAGGGTGCCATGATTCCCCATACTATTTTACATATACATGAAAAACTGAAAGAGGCTGTCTAGAATTTTGTGATGTGGTACCACCAGTGTGTTGATGACACCCAACTCCATCTGCTTTTTAAGATCTTCCAGGATCTTTCTCAGTTTCTTTCATGCAAAGGGGTGCAAAGACCCTCAAGAGAAAAAGCTGTACCTTGTTTGTCTTCCCAGCCCTTTTTTACCCCTCAGTTTTTTTTAATTCCTAATAACATATTGCTTTGGTGCTTTTAGGACTTCTTTGATTGCAGAGAGTGATCTCAGACTATTTGCACCCACATAGGAAATAAGATGCCAGACTGCCACAGAGCCAATCAGCTGTTGATAACTGGCAATCGCATTAAAGGCAACTGTATTACTTTCAAAGCAAATGGGCAGCACGCGTGGGGGGGGGGAGAAATAGGTTCCCATTATTCTTGCCATGCTGTATTAGCTGTTTCTTTCTCTGCAAGAAAGGACAAAACCCCTCTTTCTCTCTGATTCCAGTCTGTGCACATGCAATCATGTGCAACTATTGGCAGAAACAGAGAAGACAGAAGTCTAGAATTCTAGAACTGGCATCTTGTCTGTTTTTGCCGGAATGTGACAGAACAGGGATAATAGTTTAGATTAGGATTGGCTGTATATGATCTCAAAGCCATCCGAGGTTTCCCATCTCTGTGTGCCTCCCACATAATTTCACTTCAGTTAAAAAAAAAACCCTTCCAGAAATTTCCAAATGTCTTCATAATTAAGGTGGAAAGAACTAAAGTTTTAAGAAATTAAAATGTGGGAAAAACTTTTACTACTCTCATTGCAAAATATGGAGGAGGGGGGGGGGAGGAGAAAAAAAAAAGAAAAGCCAGATCAGAAGGGGCTCCCCCCTCCCACTCTAGTATTTTAAAAAGAAGATTTGTAGTGTACTGTTCTGATTGTGACTACATCTTAAAAAAGCAAGTACAAGTAAAAGTGTTTTCAATGTTATGGGCTTGGAGATTGCAGATATTCCAAGTTTGTGAGGACTGATGTAGTGTTACTATACATTCTTAGGCCCTGGTCACATGAGGGATATGTTATTTAGTTATTCCCCAGTTAGTTCATTGCTTCCCCCCCCCCCCCCCCGGTCATACGATGCACAGTCAAGATGGAAACATTTTCCCGCCCAGTGGTGTAACTGCAAAACATTTCCCCATTGTCAGGAGGGTTGCATTATTTTGTACCTTTGTTGTACCAGTGCATTCCTTACCGGGATTTCCTGTGTACACAACCTGCCCCCGCTTCTTTTCAGAATCAAAGCCAGGAAGGTGGCTGCTATTACTGCAGCATGAACATTTTCCCCCCGTGCCCAATAATCAATGCGTTGGTAAAAGTATGTCACTGGGGACCCACTGTCATTACAAAAAAAAATACTGGTACATAATTTCTAATAATTACTATGGAAAGATACATTGAAACGTTGACATGCCAATGTCAACAGGGGGGTGATTGCTAGTATTGCTGCACAGATATCCCATGTCCATTGTGTGCAATGCATTTCTGCAGGAGCAGGCAGTGCAACAGTGGACACTTTCCTAAACAGAAACCCCTACCCGATAGATATTCCCTATAATTTTCAGCCATGCTGGGTGAGGTTCAACCCACCGTGCGCAGATCTGCCCTGCTGCACACGAGAGTCTGACCCCTGTGAGGGGTCCTGTTGCAACCAGAATGAAAGGAGCTGGAAACTACTGCTGTGGGTGCATAGGGGAGGAGGAAAGCTGAGAAGAGGGTATGGAGTCACACATACTTGTGCAGTCATACACCTTAGAGGGAACCTTGTTCCTGATATTGATGTATTGATAAATATTATTTTTAAAATATATAATTATAAATCAAGGGGCAATTTAGCAAGAAAGAAAATAAACTGGTACCATGGTGTACGTTTGTCCTTGGCTATAAATCATGTGACCATGATTCAGTACAACAGAGGTATGGAAAGTATCAGAAGTAGAAAACATTTCCCTTGTGTGACCAGGGCCTTGCTTGCACCAATTTGTTCCTCTTGCCTCAACTCCTTAATGACAGCTCCGACAGGGGGGCGGGGAGTGTATGGAGGTGAGAAGGAGAAGCAAAGGCAAGTTTTATGGTGCATTTTTCAAAGAACAAACAATTCCAAGCAATATCCTACATAGTTTAATTTAAAAGTATTAAGAGGTAGCTAATTCTGTTTTAGATTTTTTAAAAGGTCAGGTCCAAATTTCTGAACCTACATTATGCCTCTTGTTCCTCTGTGAAGGATGCAATTCCCTTTCAAATCTGACAGACTATATCTTTAAAAAATACAAGAGGCAGGGCCAACTACCAGCTAAAACATCTGGATGATTTGAAAGAATACCATGTAACTGTTTACACATTCATGCCCCTGTTTAGAAGAAACTTGCAAATATTGTACAGCTGAAACCTAAACCAAAACTCTAATCAGATTTTTGGATTTCTTCTGAGACAAAATCTGGAATAAATTGAAACAAAGAGTTTTCCTCACTGTTATATATCCAACAAGTGGAACTTTATCCCAAGCCACATTTAAAATGTAAGTAGCTAGATATATTTATCTGTGTCTGTGCCTTTCCCCTGATCATTTAATACAGGATTTTAAGCACCTGGTAATTTTACATTGAATTTTAGACACGATTCAGATTTAACCTCAGTGCAACCAGCAGGATAGTGGAGGCAGGTGTTGTACACTGACAAGCAGGATTAGGCCTCACCAATATAATCTAAACCATCTTGGGGTCACAGTGTCTACCTGGGATGAAAATACTCAATGTTCTTTTGTTCTTTTGTGGAAATCTGGTTTGAAAACCAAGGCCTGACTCTGTGACTACTATTTTTCTTTAGAAATTGCAAATATGTTAAAACTGCATTGAAGGAGTTCATACTGTGTACCCATTCATGTTTATGGGCCACATGCTTATTCTGACAACATACCAAAATATGTATATTTGGTTATTTTCAAACTTTAAAAAAAGGCTCTAATAAGAAGTAGACCATGGGGTACTTGTCTAAGGAGAAACACATTCAATAGCTGCCATTCTTCTCTGACTGCAAAGAAACAAAATACATTTTTGTGTGTAACTGAGCCAGTGGTTGGTGGCTTCCTTTAAGAACCATTAACTAAACTCTCTGTACTTGTTTCTCAGTTCATCCTTTATGTCTTGACACAAAAACTTTACGAATGTAAACAGTTACTGTGCGTTGTTTCCTGGGACACCTACAGTGAAGTACAGATATGGTTAAGCTGTTCCGCAGGTGGATCTTTGTCGCCTTACAGTATATACAATAGGAAACTCAGCAGAGTGGCACAGTGAGACTGACTAGTTTTGGATGAAAAGGGCTCTTGTTTCCTGTGAGCCATCATCTTTATTTTTTTCTCAGTCTAAGTTTTCTAGGTGCCAGGACCACCTTTTGGTGAATTAACAAGGGGTAATAGCAGCACTGTGCAGACTAGAAGTTATTGTCCTGGAGCACCTTATCTCTGGATTGCTCATGGATTTTACAACTCTTTATTCAAGTAATTCAATGGCACGTGTGCCAAGTTTGAATACCTGAGTACTTCCAAATCCCATTTCTTAAAAACACACAAAGACAATATGATGACATATCAGGTTGCCAGGCCTATGAGCGCCAGCGGGAGCCTCAGGGCATTGCTGTGCTTCTCCAGGTTTCCATGCAGAGAGACTAATCTCAAGGTGAGTGGTAGTAGAAAAACAGAAATTTGGATTTTTGTGGGTGAGATGGCTTTAAAGCCTGGGTGCCCATCTCAATTCACTTCCAACTATTGCTATTCACACTGGCCTGGTGGTGAACTTTCAAGACACCCCAACAGAAGCAGTGGGCCTGGAAAGTGTGTGGTGTAGTTAAGACACTACAGGATGCAATCCCGAGTGTGAATGGTAATGGCCAGTGTACTTCCCACCACTGCCAGATACATCTGCACTGCTTTAGCTGGATCTCTCTCCTTTATACCCTTTTCTATAGACAATTGAGCCAGAAACAGGTCCAGTCCCTCTGCCACCTCTTGTCCACACCATCCCTGTTACATTGCAAGACCCATCAGGCCCTTGGTCTCAGATTTTTGGCTTTAAAATCTCAGGGAATGGCATGCTGCTGACATGGAGACCTTTATGTGGTTGTGTCCCCCCACAACCTTTTTCCCCTTGCTGTTTTTTTTCCCAAACAGTAGTTCCCTGCCTGGAATTGTCAGCCAGGTAGCTACTGAGAGAGTCTTCTGGTTGCAAGAAACAACCACAAGACTTTTAAAAAGCAATAGGAAAGGGGTGTGTGTGTGTGTGTCTGTGTGTGTGTGTGTGATGGGCCAGCTCCCAGACACACAAGGAAGTCAGTATGTCCCTACCATTTGAACAATTCCATAACAAAAAAACAACCTTGTGGCTTCTTTTGAGAGCAGCTGAAAACGGTTTGCCTGCCCTTTTCTACCATCACAATATCCTCAGTCTTAGAGGAAGGTATGTGCTTCTGCAATATTTTATATTTATATTGTTGCTCTGTAAATCTGGGAAACAGCCATCTGGACTTTAATCCAAGTTAAACACCTTACCTCAAGTTGAAGCTGATTCCATAAAAAGGATCCTATATCCCAAAATTGTAGAAAGCTCACGTGACCTGCTCTCACATCAATACGGCCTCAGGATTCTATTAGCCCCAAAGAAGCCCTAAACTATAATTATATAAATAATAAGGCTTGTGCGATTCACAGCACTTGTGTTTTCAAATGGTAGCATCTGCAGAGTCAGCTTGCTATTAACACCCCTGCGTCTACAAAAGAGATTGCTGACACATGAATGGGATGCTTTGTCAGTCTGGCACAAAATGTAGATGAAGTGCGGAGAAGTAAAGCAGAGAATTCAAAGGGGCTCTTGATTGCCTTCTTTAAAATGCCAAGAACTTAAGCTGCCCTTTCTTATCTTCCTCTGCATGCATGTGACACTTTAGGAGGTCTGTCTTATTGTACTATAATTCAGCGATTGTTCACTCCATGCACTGCTCCTTCCCTCGCAAAAGGGCAGCATGAGATATATAATTCTGGTAATGAACAGCTGCATAATTTAGGGGTTGTTAAACTAGGAGGACACTCTTCCCGATTTGTGTTTCCTTAGCAGATGCCAGGATTTCCCAAGCCTATTTAGCGATGCATTCCCCCTGTCACTGCTTTCAGTCTCACAATTAATAAGTTCCAGGGTGTCTCGGGAGGCAAATGCAGAAGTACAAGAATAAACTATGCCTCTCTAAGAGGAATAAAATTGTTTTCCCTTATAATTTAACCAGAGGCAATAGCAGCAACCTCAGTTGCATTTTGTCATAGGGTCAAATTGTATATTACGGATAACTCATTATTAGAGAGGAAGTGACATTAAAGAAATAGTGCAATTCAGGCAGGTTTTCATATGTGAAAAATCAAACAAAATCCATGTTCCTTTGCCAAAGAGCAATAGAAAAACAAAAACCAGTGGATTTGCAAAGAAAAGTCCCTGGGGTGATAGCCTACGGTGATATGGTGATAGCCATACACATCCAACAGTCACAGAATTTCCCATTTTAATGATGGGCTATCTGTAACATCCCAGAGAAGAATGTATAAAACATGCTACCCTTTTCTGCTTCACACTTTATAGAAGACCACTTCTTATGTTAACCTCTTAATGATGCAGCACATGCACTAGAACATTCCGTATTTCTTTCATCCTGTGCACCCACAGATTAGGAGGAAGAGAAAAAGAAAGAGCCTGCCTTCTTCACCCTGGACAGCAACAGCAGCATTAACATGTAGTGTTGCTTGGGATGCTAGTATACCAGTTTTGCAGGCAGCTGTTTTTCTCCCCTAGTCAGCAAAGTATCTGTAGCCAGCTTACATACTGAATTGCATTTATACACAAAGCTGCTGCTGCCATGTTTGGAGGCTGTACTCCATGCTATATCTCCTTTCCCGAGCACAGCACAAAGCAGAAAAAGGCATGCCAGTCCTATAGTAGAAATTATTTGTGCAGTAAGATTGTGTCATGTGGATCAGATGACTGTTTGAGGTTTCCTATAATAAAGTGCTTGACCTATCTTAGTTCTTTTAGTAATAGGTAGTGTCAGAAGTAGCGATTGGCCATATAAAGATATACACAGTTATCAAAATGTGTAGGCATTGGTTTTGGGTACCCCCGGGGTATCACCATACCATTTCCTTCCCTTCTTTGTTCACTAAACAGTTATTTTTGTTTGGCATCAGAGAAGACTGGCACCCAAAAAAACAATAACAACAACAACAACACCTTTTTGCATGTAAAACGATGCCAGATATGCATGCACACACATGGTCTAGTTATGAGGAACCACAGAGCTCACTTTAGCCTCTACAGCCTCCAGTTAATGATATGACCCAAGGATTCTGGAGGAGGAATGACTGGCCTGGGCAGGAAATGTAATTGCTCAACTTAAATCATTCTGCTCCTTCTTATCACTTTAAAAAACTCTTTACTACCAGTTCAAGTCTATTGGAGGGATCAAACTAATGTCATTCAAAGCACTTTTCTTTGAAATTAGATGCAATAAACTATTTGCCCTACAATGTTTATTATTATGCTAATTTTTTAACTCCCAGTGTGGTATAGTGGATAGAGTGACAGGCTAGGACATGGGAGAACAGGGTTCAAATCCCCACTTGGCCATGGAAACTCATTGGGAGAGTGCAACTGGGAAAACCACTCCTTAAATACAGTGATGGCCAAAAATATTGGCACCCTTGCAATTCTGTCAGAAAATGTAACCCTTCTCTCAGAAAATTGTTGCAGTTGCAAATGTATTGGTACTCACATGTTCATTTCTTTGGTTTGCGTTGGAACAACACAAAAAAACGAGAAGAAAAGTCAAATTTGATACACTCCCACACAGAAACCCAAAAATGCACTGGCCAAAATTATTGGCACCCTTAACTTAATATTTGGTAGCACCCCCTTTGGAAAAAATAACTGAAATCAATCGCTTCCTGTAACCATGAATGAGTTTCTTACACCTCTCTACTGGAATTTTGGACCACTCCTCTTTTGCAAACTGCTCCAGGGCCTTCAGATTTGAAGGATGCCTTCTCCCAACTGCTGTTTTGAGATCTCTCCACAGGTGTTCTATGGGATTCAGATCTGGACTCATTGCTGGCCATTTCAGAACTCTCAAACGCTTTGTTTGTAACCATTTCTGAGTGCCTTTTGAAGTGTGTTTTGGGTCATTGTCCTACTGGAAGACCCATGACCTCTGGTGGAGATGCAGCTTTCTGACACTGGCCACAGTCTTGCTTTTTTATGCCTTTGTGTCAGCAGTGGTGTCCTCCTGGGTCTCCTACCATAGTGTCCCTTTTCATTCAGATGGCGACGGATAGTGCGAGCTGACACTGTTGTACCCTGTATCTGCAGATCAGCTTGAATTTGTTGGGAAGTTAATCTGGGTTCTGTATCCATCATTCGAACAACCCTTCGTTGTAATTTTTCAGTAATTTTGCTCTTCCATCCACGTCCAGTGAGGTTAGCTACAGTGCCATGAGCTGTAAACCTCTTGATGATATTGCACACAGTGGACACAGGAACATTAAGATCTCTGGAGATGGACTTGTAACCTTGAGATTGTCAATGATTTTCCACAATTTTTTCTTTCAAATCCATAGACAATTCTTTACACTTCATTCTTTTCTCCATGCTCAGTGTCACACACAACACAAAGGTTGAGTCAACCTTTCTCCACCTTAACTGGTTGCAAGTGTGATTACTATATTGCCAACACCTCTTACTTGTGACAGGTATGTCTAAATACAAATTAAAGGAGCATCACATGCTTGACAGGCAATTCTTTCTTACAATTTAGACAGGGTGCCAATAATTTTGGCCAGTGCATTTTTGGGTTTCTGTGTGAAATTGTATCAGATTTGACTTTTCTTCTCTGTTTTTTTGTGTTGTTCCAACGCAAACCAAAGAAATGAACATGTGAGTACCAAAACATTTGCAACTGCAACAATTTTCTGAGAGAAGGGTTGCATTTTCTGACAGAATTGCAAGGGTGCCAATATTTTTGACCATGACTGTATCTCATTTACCTTGAAAGCCCTATTAGGGTCATTGTAAGTCGGATCAAACTTGACAGCAGAGAACATACAAACAGGAAGCAACCAAATTTTATTTTAACATGAAAAAGTCAGAGACAGAAGTCAAGTAACGTTAAATAATAAAACATATGGTATGCATTATTATTATTATTAAAAATACCAAACACAATCAAAATTACAAAAACATTGACTGGTATTATATAGCAGATGAAAGTTTTAATCATACCCTAAGTTTTGCTTCTGACTAAGATTAATACAGACAGATTTCTCCATCAGAAATACAGTATGTGAACGTGCTGTAAAGACCAGTCTTCCCAAAAATCAAAAGAGGCAGTAAACTAACTTCAAGCTACATTTTTTCATTCTGCAGCCCCCCCCCCCCCAAAAAATATTCTTAGCCACTTTCCAAATAAAAGCTTTACCTAGGGTTTTTTGTCAACTAAGGGATAAGAGGATGCTTTGTCTAGCATTCCGGAGGCCTGGTACGACTGCATCGCCTTGTTTATAAGGTTATATATACCCTCTTTGGGTGCCTTAAAATAAAATGCAAACTGAAGATGGGGGGAAAATACAGCGAAAAAGTAAGGTGCTAATTAATAACTGCCGCATTCAATGATATTCTCAGATTTATTTGCATTTTGATCTTTTAAGGGAAGCTCGGGTTGGTACAACATGCAATGCACTATAACACAAACCCTTCTCACAAGAATCTGTGCATTAAAAAGATGAAGTCCTATAACATATGGAGTATTATATTCAAATGGTAAACAACATGACATGACAGACTAAAAAAGGACCAGAAATTGTCTACAAACTGGCAAGCCACTGTGGTTGTATGAAAATCTGAATTACTTTGCAGCAATCCTGGCATATCTCCATTTGTCATACTTAGTTGCAGCCAATGGTATTCAAGTAATATGGGAGGGGGAACCTTCCTTCCGTCCTTCTTTTTTCTCTGGAAAAAATGCAGCCTTATAAAATTCACAGCAAAGATAGCTGTACTAAAGAATACATACTAGAAAAAAAGATGGAAGATTGTTGCAAATAGAAATCAGCAACAAAAAAACAAAAGCTACACCACTTAACTTGCATCACACTCCACTGGTCATTATTCACCATGGGTTATCTTCTATGCAGTACATACAGCCACTGTAATATTTATTCCAGACAACAGCTTAGCAGGCAAATTGAATCCCCCCACTTGTAAATCATGCAAACAGGCAGTACTCATATTATGTTGCCATGAAAAGCACTAGAGAACGTGCTTTCAGAAATACCCATTTGTTCCCCAAGTACCACCACCAATTTTGTATGCAGGAGTATGTGCCCATGTGTGTGCTTTTTAATATAAAGTTGGAGGGGCTCTATGGAAAACAATTTTTATCCCTCTTTGAATATACTGTGTAAATTGGTTATTGTGAAAGAAGCAAAGCCTTCATTAATCAATATAAGTTTCTGACACTATTATATAAATCCATTCATCATAGCATAGCAATAATTGTGTGCCTGTGTTTCTGTATGCCCACATCCCTTGAACAAAGCAGTTGTTATGTGACATCTAGTTTATTCTGAATTATACAAATTCTAACAGAGGTTTTGGGGTATATAAGATGTTTAGGGTGGTTTACCATTGTCTTTCCCACGCCCCCACATGACTTCTCTATTACGATTTTCAAAGGAATCTGTCATTCTTTCATTTCTTCTTGTTTTCATCTTCTCTTTATTTTATCCTGATTCCCTGTTAAATGGCTGGATAGCTCAGTGGTTTGGACATCTGCCAGATGTTAGGAGTTCGATTCCCTGTTGTGCCTCCTTGACTAGGGCTGGACTCAATGTTCCACAGGATCCCTTCCAGCTCTGCAGTTCTACATACCAGTCACTGAAAAGTTGCAATTAGGATTCTAATCTTTTTTCTGTCACTTTTTACTTTTGTTTCTAGACAATTTTAAGAGTTCCATCAGTGATTCATCAGCTTTTCTTTTCTTTTGACTACAAGAATAGTCTTTTCGCATTCTTCTGTGATAATTTTTCTCATTTTAATCCTCAGTTCTTATGGTTTGCAGCAAATTGCATTATAATAAGACAAATCTGTTCTTTATACATCAAGATACAGAGACTGAAACTATCAATCTGAATATGAACATGCCAGCAAATATGGAAAACAAAACAAGGGGACCCTCAAAGAAAGTAGTAACTATTACACTATTACAAAAATTTCCCATGAAAGCAAACTGATATCCAAGGTTTTTGCTACAATTTTTATCACATAAAGAGCAAGAAATGCCCAGTATTCAAGATGGATTCAGAAAGGAAAAGACACTAATGATTCTATTGCAAATATACTTTTGAGCTGGAGCATACCAAAGAATTTCAGAAGAAAATTAGTCTATGCTTTATAGATTACAGCAAAACCTTTCACTGTATGGATCATGAAAAGCTATGTATTATTCTAAAAGAAATGGATGAGTCTCAACATTTGATTGTCCTGATGCATAACTTTTACTCTGATAAGAAGAAAATTTTACAAAAGAACATGGAAAACCAGAAGGGTTTCCCATAGGCAAAGGTGTCAGACCAAGGTGTGGTTTATCTACCTGTCTGTTCAGTTTGTATGCAGAACATATACAAAAAGGAGGATTAGATTCAGATGAAGGGGTGAAAATTGGTGGAAGAAACATTAACCATTTAAGATATGCAAATGGTACCATACTACTAGCAGTGAACAGCAACAATGTGAAACTACTCCTCATGAAGGTGAAAGAAGAAATGCAAAGGGATACAATCATAGAAAAGTGAAGTTGGAAGGGGCCTACAAGGCCATCAAGTCCAACCCCCTGCTCAGTGCAGGAATACAATCAAAGCATATCTGCCAGGTGATTATCTAAGTTTTTCTTGAATGCCTCCAGTGTTGGAGCATTCACCAACTCCTGAGGTAACTGGTTCCACTGTCGTACTGCTCTAACAGTTAGGACGTTTTTCCTGATATTCAACCGAAATCTGGCTTCCTTTAACTTGAGCCCATTGTTGCATGTCCTGCACTCTGGGATGATCTCCACTGGCAACTTGTTCCAAAGGTGAGGGGCCACTGCCGAGAAGGCCCAGTTCCTTGACTTTCCCTCCGGACCTCCCTCAGCATTAGGCCCCTCAGCCGCCCGGCCTGGCTGGAATGAGTGACTCTGGCAGAACTGGGTGGGAGAAGGCGCTCTGCCAGATATCAAGGTCCTAAACCATTTAGGGCTTTATATGTAATTGTAAGAACTTTGAAATCAACGCGGAAACGAATGGGCAGCCAATGCAAGGCGGCCAGAGTGGGGGAAATATGGTGGTACCTTTTCACCCCAGTAAGAAGTCTGGCTGCCGCATTCTGCACCATCTGAAGTTTCCGCGTCAGTCCCAAAGGCAGCCCCACATAGAGCACATTACAGTAGTCTAATCTCGAGACTACGAGCACATGGACCAAAGTGGTGAGTGCCCCCACATCAAGATAGGCAATAGCTGGGCAATCCGTCGAAGGTGGAAATGTGTGGAACAGACCACTGACGACACCTGGATCTCAATGGTGAGTGCCAGGTCCAGATGTACACCCAAACTGCGAACCTCACTCTTGGTGTTAAGAGTCACCCCCCCCCTCCACTTTTTATTTTTAAAAAGCTGCAAATTGGTCAGGTGAGATGCTAGTGGGAGGCTGGTCACTATGACCAACTCTGGATAGATCGCGGACTATACGGAAAAGTTCCGCCTGCTGGTTGGAGGCTTCGCTTATCCGGACAGTGAAGTAAGATTCACTAGCAGTCTTCACCTTAGATTGGTAAAGGTTAGTCACGATCCTGACAGCTATTTGATTATTTTCTGTTGGGTTCCACCTCCATATGCACTCTAGCCTTCTCCTATTTCGCTTCATTGATAGCAGCTCCAGGTTAAACCAGGGTGAAGGGTGATCTCTGTGCCAGAGAGGGCATTTAGGTGCGATCATGTCAACAGCCCTGGTGGTGGCGGCAAGCCAGCTATCAACCAGAGCCTCGACATGAGCGCCAGTCAAATTGGCCGGAATCTCTCTCATGGTATCCTGGAATCCTATAGGATCCAATAACCTTCGAGGGCGAACCATTAAAACAGGTCCTTATATTATATGATGATGGGATCTCTGAAACTATTCTATGGGTAAGTTTTTCCTGTCATGGCCATTTTTCCTACTCTCAGAAGAGAATAAGAGTTGTATTGGATCAAAACAAAAGGCCTGTTCAGTGTAAAGTATTGTTTTCACACAATAGCCTGGGGAAGACTACTAGCAGGATATAGAAAGAGTAGGTTTTTCACACCATTGTTCTCCATTGCTCCTGATACTCGAAGGTATACTACCTTTGAGGTCATTCATTCATTGCATTTCTACTCTGCCTTTCTTCCTATAGAGAACCGCAAGGCAGTTTACTAATTAGCTTAAAAATACAAATATTAAAACAATAATTAATACAATATATTACACTGATAATACAATTTAAATATTAATTATTAAAAGATACTAAACATCATTGTGGCGGAATGCCCACGTCACTCCTGTCTATCATAGCCGAAGCTCAAGGGCAGGAGCCTATGAGAAGACAGGAGGGGCGGAGTCAGTTAGACACAGAGAGACAGAGACAGAGGGGGAGTTAGAGAGAAGAATTGGAGAGTTAAGGAGGAGAATTGGAAAGTTGGAGAGTTAGAGAGAATGAGAAGGAGATAAATGGAATAGAAAAGCTAAATATAGTGGTGCCTCGCAAGACGAATGCCTCGCACAACGAAAAACTCGCAAGACGAAAGCGTTTTGCGATTTTTTTGGTGCCTCGCAAGACGACTTTTTCTATGGCCATGCTTCGCAAGACGAATTTTTTTTGCCTTTTTTTTCCAATGCATTCCTATGGGTAACCGCGCTTCGCAAGATGAAAATTTTCGCAATACGACACAACTCGCGGAACGAATTATTTTCGTCTTGCGAGGCATCACTGTAGATAGTCAGAGAATATTAATGAGATGGTTAATGTGAATAAGTAAATGCAACACCTGAGTAAGCAACCGTGTAATCATATATAAGAAGTTTAATGAGTGATCCTAAACAATACTAAAAGAACATCTGTGATTTATAAACCAAAAGATAAATAAACAAGTTATATTGGCAGCACGTGTCTGATACATATATGGTGCAGTGTGGATGAGAGATCCACTGGTGGTAGCGGAAAAGAGAATAAAGGTATCCAGAGAGTGAACCTGTGTTTGGGGAAAACAAACAGGGAACACTGGGTGGAACGTCACAATCATACTTCTGAAACAATTTTAAAACACATTAAAAAACAACAAAGACAACTCTGTGTCTTGAAATCCCTTCCTATATATCAATTTGCATATTAAAGACTTGCCTGAAAAGAAAGGTCTTTGCCTGTTGGCAGAAGGACAGTAGGGAGGGGGCCAGTCTGGTCTGCCATGGGAGGAAGTTCCAAAGCCTGGAAACAGCCATCAAAAAGGCCCTCTTCCCTGTCTGCACTGAGTGTGTCTGTGAGGGTGGTGGGACCAAGAGAAGGGTCTCCACCAAAGACCTAAATTATACATGAGGACAAATAAAAAAATGAATTGCGATATTCATCAGAAATCACTGATTCGTGTAATGTTCATCACTTTGTATTTGTCAATTTCAGAGGCCCTGATGAATACAAAGTGACAAATTTTTACACTTTTTATTCGTCCCTTTGTTGGGCCTGTGTCCAAAGAGCAAGCTAGGGTGCCGGAACGGCTGTCCTGGCAGCCTAGTTTGCTCACTGTCCTTATTGGCCCACTGAACAGCTGCCCCCATAGCCCACCTCCTGTCCCCTCCCCACTGCCCCCCATTGCCTACCTTGTATTGTCACTGTTGCTGCTGCCATCAGCACCATCAGAAAGGAATCTGCTGTTCCAGTGGGCTACCCTGGCCTCTGTGCTTCTGTGGGCACTGATCAGCTGATCAGCATCTGTGGAAGCAGAGAGAGCCTACGGACACAGTTGTGCCCAGCTAGCCTGCTCTCTCTGCCTATGGACCAGGCCCATAGGCAGAAACAGCAGGCTAGCCAGCTGTAATCGTGCGTGCAAGCTAGCCTAGCCTCTCTGCCTCTGCAGGCACCGATCAGCTGATTGGTGCCAACAGAGGCAGAGAGGCCAGTCTTTCCTGCCAGAACTGCAGCTTTGGTTCCAGCGCCATCGCCACCACTGCTGTCACCAGCAGATCAAGGTAAGGAGGCAAAGGCGGGCAGTGGGAAGGGGAGAACGGGGGGAATCAGCCTTTTTTTTTTAAAGACAGCATAGGCTGTCTAAAAAAAAAGCGAACCAATAAATTGGTTCGTGGTTTGTCGGAAATTCCTTGGGAAATTTGTGGGTCATGGGTTGTCAACCTTGATGACCCATGAACCATGACAAACCACCATTTTGGTGGCTCATCCCCATCTCTAATCTTAATACATGGGGAGTCTGACTTGAGATAGAGTCCCTCAGATAGGACTGGACCCAAGTTGGTTAGGGATTTATAGGTCAAAACCAGCACATTGGATAATAAGCTACATAAGAACACAATCCAACACATAAACATTATAAAAATCATAGCTAAATCATAAATAAACCATAAGAAAAAAAATAATGCCTTATATAAAATAGTCTAACAATATCAACCAAGGTTCCCTCTAAGCTGCACACGTGTGCGCAACTCCACCTCCCTCTGTGCAGTTTTCTTCCTTCTCCACTCAGCAATCGTGTTCAACCCCTTTGGTTCTGGTTGTAACAAAGCCCTGCACATGGGGGGAGGGCAGAGTTGTGTGCAAGAGAGGAAGAGCCCCGTCCAGCAGGACTGAAATTTAGAGGTTATATTGATAGCAACAATATAAAAAAATCAAAGACTTAGAAAAATGACCATCCATAACACATTGCATCCACATAGTGACATAATGGTATCTTCCAGAGTGAAGATGTATGAAGAATGAATGTATCCAGTGAAACAGCCAGCTGAGCAAGAAAAGAGAGGCCTAGCAGAGCAGATCTGAGCTGATAGGAAAATAAAAGCAGAGGGTTGAAAATAAAATTATTTTGGTGTCTGAGAGCAAGAATAGCTCAGACATACACAGTAACTAAAAGGTTGTGAGCTAGAGAACTGCTGAGTGAAGCGCAACAACATAGTTACTGGAATAAACAGGAGAAAGACAGGTCCTTTTTAAAAGCAGTACAGACATTAAAGACTAATTGACTCAGATTTAAACATGCCACCCAAACGTAGCCAAAAAGGAAGTAAGGAGGCAGAAAGTTTACCACAGGAAGTGGAGGGAAATGGAGACCCTATCTCCAGTGGAACAGGAGGAAACTGATGAGAATGCCTCAGAAAACCAAGGTTTTCTAAGCTGCCAAGATTTTGAAAAATGGAAATTAGAACAGGAATTTAGGCTTAGAGAAAAGGAACTAGAAATTAAAGCCAGGGCTGAAGAGAAAGCTCAGGAATTACAGCTCAAAGCTGAGCAAGAGGCCAGACAAATGGAATTAAGACAAAGAGAATTTGAGCAAGTAAATAGACAAAGAGAAATTGAATTTCAAATAGAGATGAAAAAAACTGGAATTGGCTGCTCAAAATAATAATCATAATCATAATAACAACTCTAGTGAGGGAAATCTCTCAAAAATCGATCTAAAGAAATTTCCCCAATATAGGAAAGGAGATTGCCCTGAATCTTTCCTCATTTCATTTGAGAGAGTGTGCTGGGACTTTGAGATTAAGGATGATGAAAGGATGATAGTGTTGAGATCACAAATAAGTGGAGATTTAGCTGAGCTTTATTCTCAGATGCCTCTGGAGCAAGCTAGAGATTTTGAGGCATATAGAAAAATGGTATATTCTAGATTTGGCATAAATGCAGAACACCTTAGAATAAAATTTTGTTCCCTTACCAAAAAGCCTGAAGAATCTTATGCCCAAGTGGGGGCTAAATTGATTCAATGTTTGGACAAATGGATGGAACATGAAAATGTCACTTCTCTAGACCAAATGAAAAATGTGGTTGGTTTAGAACAATTTTATTCCATTTTTCCTGGGGAACTGCATTATTTGGTCAAAGACAAAAATCCTAAAAATGTATTACAGGCGTCTGAATATGCTGATTCCATCAGAGATCCTTGATTTTCTGAGGTAAAAATTGGAAGAAAAGTGTGGGACGACAGGAGGAGAGGGCCCCCACCCAGTAGAGATTATCTCAGAAGTACCCAAGCTACTGGAAGCCATTTTAGAGACAAGCCCTCACCCACAGAGCAGAGTCACCTGAAACCTAATAGCTCTGAGGGAAAAGTTAACAAGGCCCTTTATTTTGAACCCAAGGCCAGTAAACAATTATGTGTGTGGGGAGAAAGGTCATTTTTGGGCTCAGTGTGAGACTCAAAAGACTAGGGATTTTAATCAGCATAAAGGTGGAAATTCCAGTCAGCCTAAAAGGATATTTTGTTTGCAGCATAACAGGCACAGCAATCAGCAGTTGAAGTTGAGGCCTCTTCCTGCCACAGCACTGTTGCTAAGGAAACAGACTTGGCACAGAGCCCAGACATTCCAGAAGCGAGAGTGTTACAATGTTTCCTAATCGAGTGTAATCAGGATTTATTAAATAACTCTGCAGAGCCTATTTTCATTGACAACGTAAAGTATCTGTCTCTGAAAGATACATGTTCCCAAGTTACTATTTGTCACTCAGACATCATTCCTGAAGAAAATATGTTGGAACAAAACATCACCCTCAAAGGCATTAGCTCAGACGTGGTGGTGCTGCCAATGGCCAAAGTAGCAGTGAGATACCAGGGTTGGCCTGGTATATGGAAGGTAGCAGTGTCAGACCAAATCCCTGCTCCATGTTTGATCGGCTTAGATCTCTCTAAGCATGTGCAGAGTGTTTTAGTGGTAACCCACTCCCAGGGCAAGCAAATTACAGTCCCTGAGGAAAGATTGGGAGCCCTAACCTCTGAATCAAACCTGGGATGTCTCAGCCTAGAGGAAAACCCTGAGGTAGGAGAAATGGCTGAGGTGGTCATATAGAAAAATTCTAATAATACTTCCTTTATTTTAGAACAGAAGGAAGATACTACCCTGATTCCGTGTTTAGAGAAAGCCAAAGCATCTCCCTTCCTGTTATCTCCTGGACACCCAGAGAGGTTCATAGTTGATAAACACCTGTTATATAGGGAAGTTTTATTAACACCTCATAGGAGTGGAGATGGACATCTCAAACAGCTAATTGTCCCTGTAAAATATAGGGATAAGTCCTTAGAAGTAACAGAGCCAAGCTTGAGGGTTACTCATGGAAAGGAGAAAGGCTTGTATGAGGCCCAGGAAAGAGCATTCTGTCCTGAAGACAAAGTGGTGAGGCTGAGACCCATAGAGGGGAGTGAATTGCTGTTGGCAGGGTCAGAACCTGTGGATTTGTTGCAGCAGAACTGGAGGGCTGAGGAGTCTAGTCGCTCTGCAGCTGCAAAAGCACTTAAAACTTTGCAATGCAAACCCCTACCTAAGAAACAAAATATTAAAGATATAGAACCAGATGATGAAAATCTCAATGCATCTAAAATAAACCAAGTGTTTGAGATAACACTTAAAAGAAACCTGCCTCTGAATTTGGAGGTGACCCATGATAGTGGTCCCCCACATATGGAGAACTTCGCAACAAAAGTACCTGTGAGTGAATTTGTTGGTGAGGAGGAAGGCATAAGCAATAAGATCTCAAGGAAGAACACAGTCATAGCTGTGCTGGAGAAGTGGAAGAAACCACCTAACCTTCCCACAGCTGAGTAAATTAAACCACTATTCAGTAAGAGAACAGGCTTAACCCGGAAGAGGTGAGCCGAGGACATCCAGTGGACATCAGAGTGCCCGATGACTGTCAATCATCAAAAGAGAGAGCGGACTTCAAAACCAGTCTTTGTTTCACCAAACTCAAATTGGGAATTCCTCAGCTGTGTGGGTGCATTGAGCATCGGACTTGGAGCTGGACTGTGCCAAGTGGATGACAGTGAGAGTCTACACCCAGTGACTTTTACCAGCAGAAGGCTTCAACCTCGTGAGAAACATTTGTCTGCCATCAAGAGGGCATACCTGTCTATCATATGGACCTGGAAGAAACATAAGCTATGCAGATGGAGAAGAAAGTTTACCCTGTGCACTGACCACTCACCTTTGAAATGGTTGAGAACTTTGCAAACGAACAGTAGCAAACTGACCAGGTGGTCCTTGATTCTCCAAGATTATGAATTTGAAATTAAAAACATCAAAGGATTTTTAAATGTGGTAGTGGATGCTTTGTCCAGAAGACCCAATGATTAAGTGTAAATGTAAATGTTTATGTTTTTATCTGTAATGTGTGATTTAATCTAGAGAAAATGTTTATGAATGTATGGTTTTTGGGATGATATAATGTGGTAAGTTTAAATAGTAAATGTATTACTTGATAGAAGCCCATATGGCAAGTATGTATAGTTATAAGTATGGTAAGAATGTTAGTAAATTTATTAAATGTCTTGTTGTTTGTTTAAGAGGGTAAACTGGTAAGTTTTCCCCTCATAAAATAAACTTTTTAAGGGGGGAGGAGTTGTAGCGATCACCCCTGGCATGAATATTCAGCAGTGTATTTGCATGTACCAATGAGAGCTGTCGGGAGGCGGAGCCAGAGTAAACACTACAGTGGCAATGGCTGAGAAAAGGAACACAGAAGGGTTTATCCTTGCAGCACAAGGTCAAGCACTCTATACAAATGCAACTGAAACCCAAGCCTAGAAATCATACAATGATTGTAAATGTTTGTAAAGAAGCAGAAGTGTCAGTGAGCCACCTTAATTGTGGATGCAAAAAGAATTGCCCAAAGAGATTATTTGGAAAGGCACAATAAAGTTGCAACAATGGTTTATTGGAACATCTGTAAGAAATACAACAGTGACAGAAAACTGGAGGGACCAAAATTTTAAAAAGTTGTTGAGAATGGAGAAGTCAAAATATTATGGGACATCTAGATTCAAACTGATAAACCTCTAGCTCCCAACACACCATCCAACATTTGGAGGGCTGTGTGTAATAACAACAATGTGTTGTCAAGTCAATTCCAATTTATGGTGGTGTTTTCCACAGTTTTCTAGGTAGAGATTACTAATAGTGTTTTACCATTCCCTTTTTCTGAAGACACTCTGGGGCTGTGCAGCTTGCCTAAGTCTACACAAGCTCACTGTTATCCCAGCAGGAACAGTGGGGAATCAAACATCTAATCTCTAGACAGAGAGGTATCTAGACAGTCATAAAATCATCTAAGATCCTTTTAAAACCATCTAAACTGGCAACCATCACCATGTCTTCTAGGGTTTAATGCCATAAGGGTGTGGTATCTGTTGCAGCACCAATTTGTGTGGCTAAGGTCACTTTAAGGTCACTCTTACTTTTGGACAATATGTAAAAGGTAAAATTGTAATAAAATATATTTGGCAGAAAAACAGAAAAGTGAAGACTGAAGACATAGAATACTGATTAATAGCTAGACAGTCAACCAGAGGAGGAAATAATTCTCCAGAACCTAACAATTGTTTGTCATAATAATTTAAGTTATATATTGCAATGCATCTCCATAAACAAACAAATCTGAGTGTACTTCCCAATAGTTGTTATGTTAATAGAGAAAGATGGATTTGGTTTTACATGAATATTGTTTTTGTCAGAATGCCATCTGGTTGGTTGGTTCAAAATGGATATTAATGCATATTGGTTGAAATAATAGGAAGAAAAGGCCCTTTGTCTCTCTAAAATAATGCTGGGAGGAAAACAGCAGATGATGGCTATCACCATCCCCAATCATTCCCAGCTAACAGCCTGCCAGGGGCATCTTCCTGGTCAATGTTTGAGACAGAACACTGGACTAGAGGAACACTCGGTCTGACCTGGCCAGGCAATTTCTTATGCCCTTATGAGACTTGTCTTCTGAGCAAGTCCTGTTGTCGAAATAAATGGGAGTTGTGCATGAGAACAACTATGCTCTTAGCGCAACCTCCAGTCATTTGTTCCATCTGGGTGTTTTCACTCTTACGTATCTGACTGATTGACAATGACACCTGCGCCCCAGGGAACCCATTAACGCACAACTACAAAAATAAAAAATGTTACTCTCATTTTCAGGCAAGCACTTCTCCCTCTGAAGGCCATGGGACTGATTCTATTTTACCCACATTTTGGTAATTGGAAGAAAATCTCTCTAAAACTAGGATCCTGAAAGTCATTTCTTGAGGATTGGTTACTGGACACCTATTACTTACAAGCTGTTACTTTAATGAAAGATTTATATCTGATCATTCAACCTCCTAGTCTTTTCTACTATTAGCTGGGAACTCACATGCTATTTTACTTCCTAGCTAAAGTTTACTGAACTGCAGTCCATTGGTCTCCTAAAGTACAGGACTGTTACTGTAATGTAGCATGCAAGAGCACAACGTTTTAAGGACAAGGAGTTATATCATGGTAATTTATTAGTTCCCAGTAATATATGCCTGTAGAATTAGCTTGTGCTTTGAAACCGTGTTTGGTTTCTCCTTCCCCTTCCCCTTATACTTGTGGCATGCTCTCCAATGTCTCTTTCCTCTATCTCCCCAGTGTGTCATCAGGCTTCCACTCATCATGAGCTGTTAGAGATAATTTTGTCAAAAGGCTTCCTGTTACCTCTGGGCCTTGCTTTGAGCTAGGTTTTTGCCACAAAGGTAGGGTTGTGGTAATATGTGTTGAATTTAATGGAAGAGAATTGCTTTTGAGGATTGTGCAGAGGGATTAATACCTTATCCCAGAGAAGTCATTTGAACAAACTGCAGGGAGATGAATTAAAATGATGTTTCAACCACTGTTTTCTTTGCCAGAAATATTCAAAAGGTCAAATATAGTCTAAACTGTAATGATAGTTGTGATTACAGGGGAAAAAAATTAAAAAAAACCCCAATGTAATGTAAAATTGGCAAAATACTATTAGTATGTTTTCCTGGGAACTGGGGTCTCACCGAGACAGGAAGACAGAGATAAAGACATATTCTGTGTAAGTTGGGTTTGCTTTCAATTCATCAGTATTTAGTTATAAAAACTGAGGGCTGTATTTGAGTCAAGCAAAAATTAAAATAATAATAAAATAAAAGGGTCAATTGGATTTACACTGATTTTGCTCATCATCATCATTATCATCATCATAGAATTAGTGTGCATATATGTTAACAACTTTATAGACAGAGAAACAGAAATAGAGTTAGCACATCCTCAGGAGTACTGAGAATTCCCGCTGTCTTAAATGACTGTGGGGTATAGGTGCCTGACTGATTTGATTTTGTCCATGCAGATCTGATGCAGAATGTGGAATAAATGACAAATGCAGATGCCTCCCAAGTCCCCACAAAAAATTATAATTCACAAGAAACCCTGGGAGGAGGAACTAGCTATAAAACAAGAAGTCTGTAGTACAGATAGATTCCATTTCCATATTTTTGTATCTTCCACAGCTCAATTCCAAAATCAATAAACTGCAAATAAATAGATTCAAAATATATTGTTTCATAACAGTCTGTTGGATTCAGAAAAATCTTCCCATTGACAGGCCCATTGTGTCTGTAGTAAATGCTAACTCCTAATGTAATTGTTGTTATTTTGTACTCTCCTTTATGAATATTTGGTAATTTATGGCTGGGTCAAATAGCCTGCAACTCTTAAATGACTGACTATCCATTAAATAGTAATTATGGCCCAGTGTCCAGGCCAAATCAATACAAATGTGCATAGCTGCTGTAAAACAGTTTTTCTAACCAGGGAGGATTATCCACCATTTTACACTCTGAAAGAACTAACCAATTAAACAGTGGGTAAGGTCAAATTTTATTGATTGCAGACTCAATGAGATTTCTTGTGTTGTTTTTTCCTTCCCCCCCCCCGAGTACCCCTCCCCTGTAAGTCGAGTATGATTTCTTTAAAACAGTTTTTCTTTTTTTAAAAAAATCCAGAAACAGTACTTCTACAGCAAGAAAACATGAGTGGACTTGCAACAACATAATGATTCATTGACATAAAGATCAATAAGACTATTGAATCTTGGAGTGAACAAATAAAGAGCAAAAAATAAAACCATTCCTGGTTAAACTGCTACTGTAGTTTTCAAAGGATTTGTAACATTTAGTAGGCATCTTCTAAGCCATATATAAAACAATGAAAGGAAGGACATTTTTGTGGATGACAGGGATGACA
The DNA here is from genome assembly GCA_037013535.1 of Intellagama lesueurii. NCBI lineage: Eukaryota > Metazoa > Chordata > Lepidosauria > Squamata > Agamidae > Intellagama > Intellagama lesueurii. The sequence goes on along the minus strand of JBAJHW010000003.1, from coordinate 130,018,152 downwards.
AATTATCAGGCAACTTACACAAAACACGTTCACCACCTGATGACTGCAACTTCAAGGGATGGCAGATAGAACTTCAGTATCTACTCACACTGCCTCTGAACACCCTGCTTTTGAATGACATCACTGTGCACATCTGCCAGTCATTATGTATAATTATGCATATACTCACATCTTTTGTCAATGTTATAAAGCTAAAAAAGATAGTGGAGGGCTTAATGAGGCTAGACAAATAACTGGGGTTTTGGAGAGAAAACGTTTTGTCCCCTGCAAACTGCACAGCTAGTTTCTCATCTCATTCAGCTCTCTTTTTCAACTTCATATTTAAGCCTTTGCTAAATAATTTCCTCCCAGTTAGCCTTTCTTTGGCACCACAATATACATCACATTGGCTCATTTGGTTTCAGTTAAGATCACCAGCAAAACATTACTTTCTATCACCTCCTGAGTGCCAACAGAATTAGTCCCAGAATCATATGCCTGCTCCACAAGCTACAGGTAGATGATTTGCTGTCAAAAAATTTACCTATTGGTCTCCAGAAAGTAAGTAAGCATAAAAATGGAAATACCATGCTTTTGGAAAAATGCCACCTGGCACAAATTTAATAAACTGGGTGGCTCACTGTTGTGAATAGGAAGGAGAAAATCTGGCAAAAGAGAAAATCTGCTTATTCAAATTCAGTGGCACATCTGACTGTCATGCTGAAGACTGAAACAAAATATTTATCTTGGTTAATAGCTCCAAGGTGGTTTGCCATTTTCTCTCTTATCCTAACTCACAGATTGGCATGAGTGTCTGAAATTTGTGTTAAGGATTTCCTGCCCACCGACAGCTGCTTTCAGTCACAGAATGATATATTTTTAAAGCCATTAATTGAACAGATTTCATCAAAAGTACCATGCCTATAATCCACTCGGAAAACAACAAATATGTAAAATAAAGCTATGTGTGTTTGGCTTCCATCTAAGTACTCCATTTACAAAATTAAAATCTTTTTTTCAAATGAAACCCAGTCAGATTACCTCATATTTCTATGCTATTTATATAGCTGCAACCACTGGATGCTTAATACTTAATCATAAGAAATAATCATCTACTTAATGTCTACTCTGACCCTCAGTCTCCTTGATCTTTGCTTGTATATACCAGGAAAATCTAAGAGGGATTCAGTGTGTGTTTCCTATATCTTTGCTTGGCCCACCAGCCATGGCTTGGTTAACTTATTTGAGATCTAAGATTAGTTTCACTGTTCCCATTTGTAAAAAAGGAATCAGCCGTTTAAGAATGTGTCCCAATTAGTTGATTCTTTAATTTTCTTCTGTATATGTGTGTGTTATACTTGTGTGGTGGACAGATGGGCTGAATCGTCTGTTCTGTATGCACTATGTCCTTTCTGCTTGTGATATCTTCAGGGCCCTCCTCAGAGCACAGAAAAAGTAACAAGAACCCAGACTGAACTCATTTTGAACCTGCAAACAGCACCCAAATTAATAGAAAGAAAATAAATTAAAGAAATAAATGTCTCCTCCCCAAGGTTTTATCATAGGGATGTTCCAATTTCACAGTTTCCTGTTCCCCATGGAAAAATCACACACACTCTTTTCAGAAGTACTCCCAGTTCTCAGTTTCAATCCCTAATCCAGATGTTCTGCCTTGAAATCTCAAGCCATACTGAGTCCCATCCATGCAAGAATAAAGGACATATACTGAAACAAACCTATACATTAACATCTATGAAACTGTTTTTTCTGACATAAAATCCCTCCCCCAAAAGCTTTGTACTGTTTAGAGATGTCCCTCAATCTGGATCACAATGTGTATTTCACTGAAATGGGTGCATTGGTATATTTTAAAGGAGCATTCACTTGCACGTCTTGAATACCCTTTGTTATCATGCATCTATAAAAAGATACAGTACAGTGGTGCCTCGACTTACGAACGTCCCTACTTACGACCATTTCGAGTTACGACCAGCTCCGGCCGCAAAATTTTGCTTCTACTTGTGACCGGAGCTTCCACTTACGAACAGAAAAAGGCAGGGGGGAAAGGCGGGAAATTCAAATTTCTAACTGTAGGTGGCGACGAGGATGCTTCTTTGTAGCTCTTTCACCCCAGCAGTTAGAGAGTGTGCGATCAGAGGAGGCTTGTGCTTCTGAGAGTGTGTGTGTGTGTTTGCAGGGAGGCTTTGAGCTGCCTGGTAAGGTAAGGTGCTGTTTTCTGCTTTTTAAAAACTGTTCTGGGTGTTTTTGCAGCATGGTTTTGAGCTGGGGGGGTTATGTTTCTGAGCTGTGATGGGTCTTGGGGGGGTTGGGGTTTTTTTGGATTTCCCCCCCCCCCCCATTTCCGATGGGTCTTGGGGGGTTTGGTTGCTTTTTGGGGTTTTTTTCCATTTCCGATGGGTCTTGGGGGGTTTGTTTTTTGGCTTCCCCCCCCATTTCTGATGGGTCTTGGGGGGTTTGGTTGCTTTTTGGGGGGTTTTTCCCCATTTCCAATGGGTCCTGCATGCTTCCCTTGCTTTTTTCTTTGTTTTCTTTGCATTTCCGACCTGCCCCCTTTGTTCTCTGTGCATTTCCGATCTACTCTGTTTGTTCTCTGTGCATTTCCAATGGGTCTTGCACGCTTGATTGCTTCCCCCCCCCTTCGGCCGGAAGGGATTAATCGTGCTTCCAATGAGTCTTGCAGTGATTTTTTTTTTTTTGGTGATTTTTTTCTTCGGCCGGAACGGATTAATTGCATTTCAATGCATTCCTGTGGGAAATGGTGCTTCGACTTACGACCATTTCGAGTTACGTCCACCTTCTGGAACGGATTATGGTCGTAAGTCGAGGCACCCCTGTAACTCATTTCTCCACAAAGATTAACATCATTGCCCAGATGTGTGCAAAAGGTCCAGATTTGCATGTGGAAAGGTATAAGTGGAAGTACAGTGGTGCCTCAACTTACAAACGTCCCGATTTACGACCATTTCGAGTTACGACCAGCTCCGGCCGCAAAATTTTGCTTCGACTTGCGGCCGGAGCTTCAAGTTACAATCAAAAAAAGGCAGGGAAAAAAGGCGGGAAATTCAAATTGCTAACCGTTGGTAGGTGAAGAGGCTGCTTCTTTGTAGCTCTTTCGCCCCAACGGTTAGAGTGAGTGCGATCGGAGGAGGCTTCGGACTGCCTGGTAAGGTAAGGTGCTGCTTTCTGCTTTTTAAAAACTGTTCTGGATGGATTTTGCAGCGTGGTTTTGGGCTGGGGGGTTATGTTTCTGTGCTGTGATGGGTCTTGGGGGGTTGTTTGTTTTTTTGGTATTTTTTTCCCCATTTCCAATGGGTCTTGGGGGCTTTGTTTGTTTTTTGGTATTTTTTCCCCCATTTCCGATGGGTCTTGGGGGGTTTGTTTGCTTTTTGGGTTCCCCCCCATTTCAGATGGGTCCTGCATGCTTCGCTTGCTTTCTGCTTTGCTTTTTCCCCATTTCCGATGTGTCTTGCATGCTTCGCTTGCTTTCTGCTTTGCTTTTTCCCCATTTCCGATGGGTCTTGCATGCTTCGCTTGCTTTCTGCTTTGCTTTTTCCCCATTTCCGACGTGTCTTGCATGCTTCGCTTGCTTTCTGCTTTGCTTTTTTCCCATTTTCGATTTGTCTTGCACGCTTGGCTTGCTTTTCTTTTTCTTTTTCCCCCTTTGGCCGTAACGGATTAATCGTGTTTCTGATTGGTCTTGCAGTGTTGTTTGGGGTTTTTTTGGTGGGGTTTTTTTTGTGTGTGTGTGATTTTTTTTCTTCAGCCAGAACGGATTAATTGCATTTCAATGCATTTCAATGGGAAATGGTGCTTCGACTTATGACCATTTCGGGTTACGACCATCTTCCGGAATGGATTAAGTTCGTAAGTCGAGGCACCACTGTATAGGAACCGGTTTTGTATGCCCTTATATCATTGTGTCAGTTATAACCCCAAATGCTTGTTTGAATCCACCCTTGTGATAGTATAACACCTTCTTTGTTACACTGAATGCACCACAGTGGGGTGGATCAACAAGAACCCTGCAGTATGATGCACTCTGTTGGGAAAGAGAAGCATGGCAGGAACAGCTATTAAGTGGGATGAACTATAGCAATTACAGAATTGGTCACATACTGAAAGGTGTTCTGTTTTATTCACTTACCTTCTGTGGCCATCACTATAATCATGAGCATATTAAGGCACCATATTCTGTGGCTGCAAACACCGTTCCTCCTATTTTGATGCTGTCATTAGTATAGATATTATCAAATAACTGTGAGGTGTTATTTTTTCAATGAGATTCAGTGAGAACACGTTTCATGATCTGCAGTTATAGCTGTTAGGAACACTGTTAAATAATAATGTATGCTTAACCAAGGCTTTCTGTGCCCCCATGCCAATGCCAACCTCACAGTCAGGCAGTCTGGTCTTTTCATCCTATCCGAAGGCATTTGTAAATTGCAGAATCCCAATCTCCGTGACCTGATAAATGAGAAAACTCTCTCAGTGGTGACACCGTCACTCTCTTTGTCTGAAGAAGATCATTTACAGTTTCCTGAGTGTTTCAGTCCTGGCAGTGACATGTAGGAAACATCTCTGCATGTGATAAGACCAGGAACAGGAGCATTCATGAAGGCTTTTAGCAGGATAAATGATAAATAGATACAGATGTAATGAGGTGTTTCAGGATGTTGCTTGGTCTGCATTTTGAAGTATTCATGGAGGAAGCTTTTGCTTCAGTTCATTTTTCTAACTGGGATTTATTTACATTTGTAAACATCATAAGTGGAAGAAAACAAAACTGAGATATTTGTTGATCCCTAATTTGAAGTGAACTGTCCAGATCCACATCTCTGAGGTTTAATGTATGGATCCAGATGTACTTCTTTTCCAGATATTGCTCTGCATTTCTTAGCTTAAAGAATATATCAAAATGTGTATAAAAACACACATTTCTTGGAGGGAACCTTCCAAAATACGCATTTTGTGAAAACCTGTTCAAAAGCACATACCGAAACACATATTTAAATATAGATTTGTATGCTTTTTCAAAATTGCAAAGTAATAAAAAAAACGGGACAGGATAAATAAACAGAAGTGAAAGTGCCACAGAATATGCATAGCAAAACTGGAAGAGAAACAGAACGATGCATTCACCCCTATAAAATTATGTGATAATGCAGATATGGCTATTAGGTTGCAAGCCTTAATCAACAGATTGAAAAACTAAAATTTTAGTTGACTGATAAATGTGTTCCAATTATAATCACTGAAATGAATACAACATTTGAGGGGGGAAACCTCTGAGTTTCTGGCTTGCTTTCTTATAAACTGATTATCACCATGAACATTCTAAACATAAACATTGAGATTGAAAAGGGAGATCTGAACTTATGACCCTGCTAGTCAGGACCAAATTAAATTACTCTCAGGAGGATAACTTTTTAACTCCTTCCTGGACAAACAAACACTAAAAAGAATTTCTATTTTTGGTGTAAAAGTATTTTAAAAAAATTTAAAAAAATAGAGAATAAATTTTCAGAAGCACTCATTTAAGCTGTGAAATTACTGGGTTTGTTTGTTTGTTTTTTGTTTTTTTTTACTTTGTTGCTGAGGATGATCTTACAAAGCTTTGGTGCCTATTTCACCTATCTTGTCAATATATCATTGTTTGGTAATAAAGAAAAGAACTCTAAAGATGCTTTGTACCATTAAGTCACTTCAGATGTGTGGAGACTATATGAGTCACTGACTTCCAAAATGTCTTATCATTAACAGCTCAGCTCAGATCTTGCAGACCAAGAGCATCTCGTGTTAGGTTGTTCTCTCTTCTTACTGCCCCCGCCCCTTCCTAGCAATATTGTCTTTTTCATTAAGTTCTGCTCAGATCTTACAAACTAACAACTATGGCTTCTTCTATTGAGTCAACCCATCTCACCTTAGATCTCTCTCTTTTCCTACTGATGCACCCCACTTTCCCCAGCAATATAGTCTATTCTGGTCAGTTTTGTATTTCCATTATGTGTGCATAGTAGGATAGGCTCAGGTTACTCATTTTTGCTCAGGTGAGAGTTCAGGCTTGACTTGATTGAGCACCCACTTTTCTACTTTTCTTGCTGTGTTTCCTATCTGTACAGCTCTCCTCCAACACGACATTTCAAATGAGTTGATTTTTGTCCATGTCTTTCTTCACTCTCTTTCTTTCAGATAGTATGGATGGCTATGACCTTGGTTTCCAGTGTCATTCTTTGCTAAATCCAACCTCTTTTTTTATTATTTCAAAAGACAAAGTTACACTACGAAAGGCAAAATTCCAGAAGGTGACTCTTTTTTTCATCAGTTATCCACTTCTCACCCAAACAAAAAGCAATTGTTAGGGCTGTTTTGCAACAAGTGTAAATGGCAGTGAGCAGAAGAGGGTATCCTGCAGACCATTTTGACTGCTGCCATTGATGTTGTCAACATTCAGGTTACCATTTGCTATGTAAAGCTTGGCATCCTATGTAAAGCTAGCCTCTTCAGTTTTTTATTTCAAAAGAAAAAGAGACATCTTTTGGGAAATATGCACAGAACATGCCCATAGAGGTTTTGGTCCAATATAGCTTTTCTTCCTCAACTTGCCTAACTCAAATTGAAGTTGGATTGGAAATTGGAATATAGCTTTCTAACCTGCATTCTGTGTAGCAGGCATGGCAACATTAGTTTACCCAAGAGGTTAAACAATATATATGTTTCTCCATTGTACATGTTGTACCTACTTACACCTCTTCTTCACCATTTCATTAAGTTCAAAACAGCCCTTTAAAATATTTTCCCACAGAGGGACTTCAGCCACATCCACACTGTTCTTGCTTCTGTCTTCTCCCAGTTACCATTATGTGCTCATCTTCTTGAATCCCCCAGCACTGGGTAATCCTACATGAGGGAAACTTTTGTTGAAATTGGTGTGTAGTGTATGTATACATAAATTTCCATTTCAAAAAGCCAGGAAATTGGAATCTTGGGGGGAAAAATCCTCCAGTTTATACATGTGGAATTGTTGTACCTGATACTTGTTGTACCTGATACATGATTGTTGTACCTGATACTTGTTGAAAAACAGCAGTGGTATTACATTTGGTAATAACTTAAGAAACCTAGGCTTATATTCAATCCAAAACTACAACTTTATACAGGTGACCACAGGAAGCTGTTGATTTTTTCAATCAGGAACCTATTTTATGATTATGTAAACAGATTGTTTTATTAGCACAACCAGCAGTGAGAAGCATGTCTCACATGCAAGTGGCATGCAGAAAGAAACAGATTGCAGGATGAAAATGTTTCCCTCAAGGGCAGCAAAAGCAAACTACAAACATTTAAAAAGCAAAGTTATTCCCTGAGTCACATAGCGAGGTGCACAACAAACCCTCCCCTTACTGCAATTGCAAGGAAGCAAAACCAGGAGGTGTCCTGAATCTGTAGTTGATTGCCATGAATGAGGTTCTGCCTTTGGCTTTCTCAGTCACAAGTGAAGTAAGCCTGGAATGGTCACTAGATGGTACCCCATAATAGACCAGGGATGGTCGAATGAATGCTTGAGGAAAGGAACAATATATAGAAGTTAGCTGGATTGGCATCAGAATCCAACTATAGCACTAGTAATGGGGATAGGGTCTGTACCACACTTGAGGCAGAAGCTTCATTTAGATGGGCCAGTTTGGTGGCATAAACTGTTCTCTCCATCTTAAGAGTAAAAGTGTCAGGAGGTTCAGGAGGAACAGCTCAAAAGCTGTCACTGCTGTGCTCCATTGTCTGCCTCACTCTGCCTAGGAGTAGGGCTGGACTTTAGGCAGGTTTTAGTTAAAAAGGGGCAGCATCCCAGAGTCACTGGGCCTGTAGGTGAAAAGATTGCTGTCTCCTTGTCTGCATATAGCAGAGGGAGCAGACTGAACAGGGTTTCTCCTGGCATTCACTGTCTTTTTCCATCTACTGTAATAATTTTGTCATGCAATAAGCTACTGTCTTGATGCTGGTAGGCTCAAAATGTTGTACTTGACCAATAACTAACAATATCCATTGTTCAGAATTTGCCACCCCTTATTTGAAGTGCATTTCATATAAGTGTGGTATATCAACCTTCTCCTTCTACAGATATGTTTTGTTGCAATACTTGAAATTGAAAGTTCAAGAGGATTAGAGTTATTCTCTCTTACAAAGATTGGAGAAAGACTGTTAGTTAAATAACTTAAGCGTGTGCATGCGCGTGCACACACGCACACACACGGAGAGAGAGCGCACTCCAAGCATTAATCAGCAATGTACTGAGAATAGCATATAATTAATTGTAATTCTCATTAAAATTAAAATGCAACCTAATACAGGCAACATAATTAAATTGCTTACAAAAATTCAAAGTTTAATTTTAACATTAAAGAGTGACAATAGAGCATGCTAATTTCCAGCACAACCGTATTCAAAATGGGGTAATGTTAAGAACATTCATGTGGGCAAACTGCTGATTAAAGGAAAACTACTGTTTAAATTAATTGGAAAAGTTATAATCACTGCCCATGTTTCAATTCAGAATATGCAGCATGAAAGCACCATGCTGAAATCTAGTAGTATTCCAATCCAGCACACACAATAAACGGTGCTCAGATCCCATTGATTTTGTTGGTGCTTTTTCGGTGCGGTAGATTATGTGTAAATTGCAACTGGTCATATTTTAAAACAAAACCTCTGCATACCCTGAAGCCAGAAACATATATTTAGTTAAATGTCAACTCAGAGTCAAATTCTGCTTTCATTTAATTGAATCCAGCAGTTATTTCTTACTTCACTGACGCAAAGGAGACAAGAGTTATAACCTACAGAACTACCCTTATGCTTATTCAAGCATAAAAATATGTTGAATGTAATAATCAGCTGCTGCTTTACAATATTAAACAGAGACAGAATTGAATGAATTTCAGGGGCAACTGATTTTGTTTATTTTAACCAGACAGAAAGAGAAATTATAGTGAAACACAGGCTAAAGATGTTTTTTTTTTAATGCTGAGCTGCTATTGGCCATGATTCTGTGGACTATTTCCTGATATGCTTTGCTGAACATAGAATGAAAAAACACTGTTTTAAGCTAGGAATGCTAAAAAAGCAAACACAACAACAAAACATCATTGGTGTGTGGCCAATAATGTAAAACCCCAGCTAGATAATTAATGTTACAGTTCTCAAATTAACACTTTAATGCACATGCATATTTATTCATCCAGTGCTACAAAGAAAGTGCCCTTTTGAAAGAGCCGTCCCTCAAGAAGGTAAGAGGGATGGCTTGTAGACAAAGGGCCTTTTCGGCAGCTGCCCCCAGACTATGGAACGCCATCCCAATTGAGATTCATCTGGCGCCAACGCTGATGACATTTCGGCGCCAGGTCAAAACCTTCCTGTTCCAGAAGGCTTTTAATTGAAATAATATCAACTGTGGGTCCTGATGGCAATTTTAGAGCATATATTTTAATTATATTTTAATTGTTTTATTTTTTTTATTGTATTTTAATTGTTTTAAGCCACCCAGAGACCTTTGGGTAGTGTGTATGTTATTTATTTAACATATAAGTTAAATAAATAAATAAATTCATAGAAACCTGTTTCAAAACATTTCAATCTACCCGGGATTTGAAAGTTGCTATTCTGGAGAAGAAAAATTACTGAAGAAGAATCCAGAGGGAGACAGCTGAGATAAAATATATGTTGTTGTTGTTTAGTTGTTAAGTCATGTCCAACTCTTCGTGACCCCATGGACCAGAGCACGCCAGGCCCTCCTGTCTTGCACTGCCTCCCAGAGTTTGGTCAAAATAAAATATATACATATGCTTAATACCCGTCTCAATGGATTAAATATTAATCAAAGGTTCTTAATCCACTACTGAACATGAAATAATTATATTGTGAAATAATATATATAATAATTTAATGTGAAATAATTACGTTGTCTGCTCTTATTTTCCATAGCCCAGGTTCTTTACGACAGCCACCTTTACAGAACAGTTTCAAAGGTAAAGTCAGGGATTCTTAACTCATTACCATATGTTGTTTCTGTTGTTGTTATCTATAGCTTGGGGTTTCTTTACCCACTAACCATTGTCACTGTTTATAGAACAAACCTTCAAAAGAAACAAACTGAATATCAAACAGTGTGTGTGTATGCGTGTCTTAAGTCATTACTAGGTGTGAAATGCCACAATGATTCACACAATTTGAAACTTGTGTCTACTAGCGAAATACTCTATCTTTTTCTTAGAGTCATGTGTTTTGCCATGTAGTCTCTGCAGTCTCACTCTTAAGTCTGAATAAGTAGATGTGGCGGAATGCCCACATCACTCCTGTCTATCATAGCTGAAGCTCAAGTGCAGGAGCCTATGAGAAGACAGGAGGGGCGGAGTCAATTAGACAGTTAGACAGAGGGAAGCAGTTAGAGAAGAGAATTGGAGAGTTAAGGAAAGAGAATTGGAAAGTTGGAGAGTTAGAGAGAATGAGAAGGAGATAAATACAATAGTAAAGCTAAATAGATAGTCAGAGAATATTAATGAGTTGGTTAATGTGAATAAGTAAATACAACACCTGAATAAGCAAACGTGTAATCAAAAATAAGAAGTTTTAATGAGTGATCCTACACAATAATAAAAGAACATCTGTGATTTAAAAACCAAAAGATAAATAAACAAGTTATATTGGCAGCACGTGTCTGATGCATATATGGTGCAGTGTGGATGAGAGATCCACTGGTGGTAGCGGAAGAAAGAGAAAACGTATCCAGAGAGTGAACCTGTGTTTGGGGGAAACAAACAGGGAACACTGGGTGGAACGTCACAGTGGACATCTTTGTTTTGTTTCTTGTTGACATCTATATGTCTTTTTTTTCACCCAATCTAATGGAAAACTCAGATGAGTGCTCTGCCAAAAATTTATCCCATGATAATTTGCACCATTTTCACTCATTCAATTCGATACAGAAAAAAATCCCTTCTAAAAGAATGTCAAAGAAAAAGAAATTTTGGAAATATTATATCTTTCATGGCAAATTATCACTATAATAGTTCCCAGCTTTCCACACTCAAATTAAAGCACAGGGAAGGGCACTATAAGGTATCTCCTTTCTCAGGACTTACTCAGATGAGGAAGTGTGAAGAGCTAGAAATGTTTCAGACTAATAAAGAGATGTGCAATGGAAAGGAAAAAATCACAAAATTCAGCACCTTTGGCCACCTTGCAATGTTCCAATAATCTCAAAAATGTCACTAAAAGAAATTCTAAAATGCCCTTAAAATCAAGCAAAACATGGGAGCTTCTTTGTGGGAGGAAATAATAATTTGGAAAGATGGATGACAAATGATATTATGGGAATAGCTTCACCTTTTTCCTGAAGATGGCTACAACACTGCCCTTTCATTATACCTGCTATAAGGAGTTATAGCAAAGGGAGTATCACTTTTAGTACCAAGGTAGGGACAAAACATCTATCATAGCTCCTCAAAAATGTCAAAATCAGAAGGCCTGAGGAAGATTTCTGAGAAGACTTTTTTTCTAATGCTCCTCATTTCCCCCTAGAAACAAAAGGCCATTTTGTTGAATTATTTGCAAAATGTTCTACTGTTTGTTGGTCTGTTGAGCTTTGCTCACTAGCTTGACGTTTGCTTGTTTTTGGTGGCTGTTTTGCTGCCATCATTATCATAACAATGGCCTAGAATGATGAAAATCTCTAGAAGGAAAAAAAAATACAAATATGTGTTATAATCACCGCCAATAGTGATCTCACTCCTTTTCTTAGAGAAAGCTGGTAAAATTGTTCCCATAATTTCTCTGATCACAAAAAGAGTGGAGAATTTTGAAAAACCATTTCGTATAGCTCTGATTTAGTTTCTCTCCTCCCTACATAACTACACATCTCCTCTTCTTAAAAAGAATTGCTTACCCGCCAACAGGTTCTCACAGAGAGAAGAAATAATGCACAAAGGAATTGATCTAATCTACTTATTAAAGGTAGGACACATCTAAGAACGCTTTATGAGTTTAATCTTACATGCTGACTCTAAGATAGCTTTTCTCCCCTTTTCAC